>JAHRIK010000021.1:0-739462 GCA_020085045.1 Pythium oligandrum
AACCCTAAACCCTAAACCCTAAACCCTAAACCCTAAACCCTAAACCCTAAACCCTAAACCCTAAACCCTAAACCCTAAACCCTAAACCCTAAACCCTAAACCCTAAACCCTAAACCCTAAACCCTAAACCCTAAACCCTAAACCCTAAACCCTAAACCCTAAACCCTAAACCCTAAACCCTAAACCCTAAACCCTAAACCCTAAACCCTAAACCCTAAACCCTAAACCCTAAATCTCTACCAACGACTGCAAAATGAATAGACCTCGATTCAAAAACTCAAACCTAGACCTTCTTATCGAATGGGCAAAGGCTTTCTTCCCACGAATCCAGTCTCTCATTTTTTATTTTGTCACCATGGCAACAAAGCGAAGAAGACCCCCAGACGACTCCGACTCTGCTTTTGAACCAAGACTCTCAAGCCTGCGCAATCGTCATCACCGGCTACGAGATGACTCTGACTCCAACTTCGACGAGTGCACCTGCATTCATTCGTTTCCACAGGTAGTGGATCAACCTTTTCTTTGTTTACATGATTGGCGACTGGGTGAAAGTATTCGATCTCAAGGATATACATAAGATACCATGAGATACCAAAGTATCATCACGATCACTTTGCTATATGCTGTTTTTTTTTGTTTCGGGCGATATGCATGAGCAAGCTCACGCACACCTAACGACCTCGGAGTAGGCATCTCCGGGCACTCGGATCGGAGCCCACGTGAGTACGTGTTCGTACTTGAGATAGATGTTACGCGCCGCGTTCACATCCTGGTCAATCGTCAGATTGCAATCGGTTCTTCTATAGGGATTTCGTTCTTATATGAATTAGGCACAAAATTGAGGTTTACTCTTCTAAAAGTATCAATCTGTCTGGTGAGAAGGAAACATGGACGAGGTGGAGGTGGAGCTGGAGTGCGCGGTGTATGGCGAAGGGAGCGTGTTTCCCGTGAAGATCGCACGTGATGCGAAAGTGAGCGCACTGCAGAAGGCCATATTTGACGATCAACGGTACCACGAGCGCTTCTCGTTTCCGCCAAGCGCATTGACGCTGTACTTGGCGCGGAAGAACGATACATGGTTGAAGGACGACCGCCATGTGAAGAACTTCTTGCAAGCTGGTAAAAGCGCTGAGTATGAGGAGATGCGACCGTCGTGGATTCTCGGCGAAGATTACCTTGGCGCGAATTTTCAGCCTGGGCGCAAAGAGATTCACGTGCTGGTGGAACTCCCAGAAGCTGCGGCCGGTGAGAAATCCGTGACAGCGGAAATGGACAAAAAACTCGACAAGGTGCTCGAGCATATAATGCAGCCTAAGCGCAAGCGATACGTCCATTCCGAGATGAGCTCAACCAAGGGAAACGCGCTTCTGCAGGACCTGAATATTCGATTGAAATTTGTTGGCACGGTTCCATTCACAGCTAGATACCCAGCTCCGGTTGAAGGATTCAAGTGGGAAAGCATTGACGATGGACGTGGTCAAAACATTGCGTTCACCGAGGAGCAGCAACGAGAGCGATATCGTACGTACGTGGAAGACAACATTGGCGATGTGCTCGCGGAGAAGAAGCTTTGCGTGCTCGGTGTGGAAAAAGGCAAGAACATCCTCACTGCTACAGTCCCTGGTCACGACATTGATCTTGTTGGACGGACGGATATCCTCGTTTTGAGTGCTCTCGCAAAGCAATTCCCGCATTATGTGAAGGGGTTGCCTGAAGTGAAGATGCTGATCGAAGTGAAGAGGAACGTAAAAGGAGGCTCCATGTTCCAGGCTTTGTCGGAACTGATTGCACTGGATATCCTCGTCGCTGACCCAGTGATGGCACTGCTAACCAACTTGACTGACCGTTGGCAGTTCTTCTGGGTTTCCGAGAAGAGCAACAATTATGTCAACATCCAGACAACGACAATAACCGAACCAGGCGCAGCTTTTGCCGTGATCAGAACGCTACTTGCGCAGTCGCCAAATGGTGATGCAGATATCACTCTTCCATATTTTGAAGGACCCGTGAAACGACGCAAGTTGGCTCAATTGCTGCCGTCTATTGGTGAAGGAGGTGAAAGCAGCGGCATACGTGAGGCCATCGAACGATACTATGATATCGCAAGCGTGCTGGGTCCCGACATTGACATGGCACGTTCTGTGGCTCACCAAATTGTCCGAACGATTCCCACGTTCAGCTATTACACCTGAAATCTCTACCAACGACTGCAAAATGAATAGACCTCGATTCACAAACTCAAACCTAGACCTTCTTATCGAATGGGCAAAGGCTTTCTTCCCACGAATCCAGTCTCTCATTTTTTATTTTGTCACCATGGCAACAAAGCGAAGAAGACCCCCAGACGACTCCGACTCTGCTTTTGAACCAAGACTCTCAAGCCTGCGCAATCGTCATCACCGGCTACGAGATGACTCTGACTCCAACTTCGACGAGTGCACCTGCATTCATTCGTTTCCACAGGTAGTGGATCAACCTTTTCTTTGTTTACATGATTGGCGACTGGGTGAAAGTATTCGATCTCAAGGATATACATAAGATACCATGAGATACCAAAGTATCATCACGATCACTTTGCTATATGCTGTTTTTTTTTTGTTTCGGGCGATATGCATGAGCAAGCTCACGCACACCTAACGACCTCGGAGTAGGCATCTCCGGGCACTCGGATCGGAGCCCACGTGAGTACGTGTTCGTACTTGAGATAGATGTTATGCGCCGCGTTCACATCCTGGTCAATCGTCAGATTGCAATCGGTTCTTCTATAGGGATTTCGTTCTTATATGAATTAGGCACAAAATTGAGGTTTACTCTTCTAAAAGTATCAATCTGTCTGGTGAGAAGGAAACATGGACGAGGTGGAGGTGGAGCTGGAGTGCGCGGTGTATGGCGAAGGGAGCGTGTTTCCCGTGAAGATCGCACGTGATGCGAAAGTGAGCGCACTGCAGAAGGCCATATTTGACGATCAACGGTACCACGAGCGCTTCTCGTTTCCGCCAAGCGCATTGACGCTGTACTTGGCGAAGAAGAATGGCGCGTGGTTGGCGGATGATGACAATTTGGATGCTCTCTTGGGAGGAGATGTCGACAAGCAGTACATGAAAATGCGACCGTCGTGGATTCTCGGCGAAGATTACCTTGGCGTGAATTTTCAGCCTGGGCGCAAAGAGATTCACGTGCTGGTGGAACTCCCAGAAGCTGCGGCCGGTGAGAAATCCGTGACAGCGGAAATGGACAAAAAACTCGACAAGGTGCTCGAGCATATAATGCAGCCTAAGCGCAAGCGATACGTCCATTCCGAGATGAGCTCAACCAAGGGAAACGCGCTTCTGCAGGACCTGAATATTCGATTGAAATTTGTTGGCACGGTTCCATTCACAGCTAGATACCCAGCTCCGGTTGAAGGATTCAAGTGGGAAAGCATTGACGATGGACGTGGTCAAAACATTGCGTTCACCGAGGAGCAGCAACGAGAGCGATATCGTACGTACGTGGAAGACAACATTGGCGATGTGCTCGCGGAGAAGAAGCTTTGCGTGCTCGGTGTGGAAAAAGGCAAGAACATCCTCACTGCTACAGTCCCTGGTCACGACATTGATCTTGTTGGACGGACGGATATCCTCGTTTTGAGTGCTCTCGCAAAGCAATTCCCGCATTATGTGAAGGGGTTGCCTGAAGTGAAGATGCTGATCGAAGTGAAGAGGAACGTAAAAGGAGGCTCCATGTTCCAGGCTTTGTCGGAACTGATTGCACTGGATATCCTCGTCGCTGACCCAGTGATGGCACTGCTAACCAACTTGACTGACCGTTGGCAGTTCTTCTGGGTTTCCGAGAAGAACAACAATTATGTCAACATCCAGACAACGACAATAACCGAACCAGGCGCAGCTTTTGCCGTGATCAGAACGCTACTTGCGCAGTCGCCAAATGGTGATGCAGATATCACTCTTCCATATTTTGAAGGACCCGTGAAACGACGCAAGTTGGCTCAATTGCTGCCGTCTATTGGTGAAGGAGGTGAAAGCAGCGGCATACGTGAGGCCATCGAACGATACTATGATATCGCAAGCGTGCTGGGTCCCGACATTGACATGGCACGTTCTGTGGCTCACCAAATTGTCCGAACGATTCCCACGTTCAGCTATTACACCTGAAATCTCTACCAACGACTGCAAAATGAATAGACCTCGATTCAAAAACTCAAACCTAGACCTTCTTATCGAATGGGCAAAGGCTTTCTTCCCACGAATCCAGTCTCTCATTTTTTATTTTGTCACCATGGCAACAAAGCGAAGAAGACCCCCAGACGACTCCGACTCTGCTTTTGAACCAAGACTCTCAAGCCTGCGCAATCGTCATCACCGGCTACGAGATGACTCTGACTCCAACTTCGACGAGTGCACCTGCATTCATTCGTTTCCACAGGTAGTGGATCAACCTTTTCTTTGTTTACATGATTGGCGACTGGGTGAAAGTATTCGATCTCAAGGATATACATAAGATACCATGAGATACCAAAGTATCATCACGATCACTTTGCTATATGCTGTTTTTTTTTGTTTCGGGCGATATGCATGAGCAAGCTCACGCACACCTAACGACCTCGGAGTAGGCATCTCCGGGCACTCGGATCGGAGCCCACGTGAGTACGTGTTCGTACTTGAGATAGATGTTACGCGCCGCGTTCACATCCTGGTCAATCGTCAGATTGCAATCGGTTCTTCTATAGGGATTTCGTTCTTATATGAATTAGGCACAAAATTGAGGTTTACTCTTCTAAAAGTATCAATCTGTCTGGTGAGAAGGAAACATGGACGAGGTGGAGGTGGAGCTGGAGTGCGCGGTGTATGGCGAAGGGAGCGTGTTTCCCGTGAAGATCGCACGTGATGCGAAAGTGAGCGCACTGCAGAAGGCCATATTTGACGATCAACGGTACCACGAGCGCTTCTCGTTTCCGCCAAGCGCATTGACGCTGTACTTGGCGAAGAAGAATGGCGCGTGGTTGGCGGATGATGACAATTTGGATGCTCTCTTGGGAGGAGATGTCGACAAGCAGTACATGAAAATGCGACCGTCGTGGATTCTCAGCGAAGATTACCTTGGCGTGAATTTCCACTCTGAGCGCAAACAGATCCAAGTCTTGGTGGAACTCCCAGAAGCTGCGGCCGGTGAGAAATCGGAAACGGCACAAATGATGAAGGAAATTCACGAGCACGTTGTGCGGCCTAAGCGCAAGCGATACGTCCATTCCGAGATGAGCTCAACCAAGGGAAACGCGCTTCTGCAGGACCTGAATATTCGAGTGAAGCCGGCGGACTCGGTTTCATTCACTACTGAAGATCCAACTCCGGTTGAAGCATTCACATGGGAAAGTGTTTGTAATGAACATGGCCAACTCATTGTGCTTACCGAGGAGCAGCAACGAGAGCGATATCGTAGATACGTGGAAGACAACATTGGCGATGTGCTCGCGGAGAAGAAGCTTTGCGTGCTCGGTGTGGAAAAAGGCAAGAACATCCTCACTGCTACAGTCCCTGGTCACGACATTGATCTTGTTGGACGGACGGATATGCTCGTACTGAGTGATGTCGCAAAGCGGGAACCGGACCATTTGGAGTGGTTGCCTGAAGTGAAGATGCTGATCGAAGTGAAGAGGAACGTAAAAGGAGGCTCCATGTTCCAGGCTTTGTCGGAGCTGATTGCACTAGATGTTCTTGTCGATGACCCAGTGATGGCACTGCTGACCGACTTGACTGGCCGTTGGCAGTTCTTCTGGGTCTCCGAGAAGAGCAACAACCGTGTCATCATCCGAACAGTGATTATATCTAACCCAAGCGCTGCGTTTGCAGTGATCAGAACGCTACTTGCGCAGTCGCCAAATGGTGATGCAGATATCACTCTTCCATATTTTGAAGGACCCGTGAAACGACGCAAGTTGGCTCAATTGCTGCCGTCTATTGGTGAAGGAGGTGAAAGCAGCGGCATACGTGAGGCCATCGAACGATACTATGATATCGCAAGCGTGCTGGGTCCCGACATTGACATGGCACGTTCTGTGGCTCACCAAATTGTCCGAACGATTCCCACGTTCAGCTATTACACCTGAAATCTCTACCAACGACTGCAAAATGAATAGACCTCGATTCAAAAACTCAAACCTAGACCTTCTTATCGAATGGGCAAAGGCTTTCTTCCCACGAATCCAGTCTCTCATTTTTTATTTTGTCACCATGGCAACAAAGCGAAGAAGACCCCCAGACGACTCCGACTCTGATTTTGAACCAAGACTCTCAAGCCTGCGCAATCGTCATCACCGGCTACGAGATGACTCTGACTCCAACTTCGACGAGTGCACCTGCATTCATTCGTTTCCACAGGTAGTGGATCAACCTTTTCTTTGTTTACATGATTGGCGACTGGGTGAAAGTATTCGATCTCAAGGATATACATAAGATACCATGAGATACCAAAGTATCATCACGATCACTTTGCTATATGCTGTTTTTTTTGTTTCGGGCGATATGCATGAGCAAGCTCACGCACACCTAACGACCTCGGAGTAGGCATCTCCGGGCACTCGGATCGGAGCCCACGTGAGTACGTGTTCGTACTTGGGATAGATGTTACGCGCCGCGTTCACATCCTGGTCAATCGTCAGATTGCAATCGGTTCTTCTATAGGGATTTCGTTCTTATATGAATTAGGCACAAAATTGAGGTTTACTCTTCTAAAAGTATCAATCTGTCTGGTGAGAAGGAAACATGGACGAGGTGGAGGTGGAGCTGGAGTGCGCGGTGTATGGCGAAGGGAGCGTGTTTCCCGTGAAGATCGCACGTGATGCGAAAGTGAGCGCACTGCAGAAGGCCATATTTGACGATCAACGGTACCACGAGCGCTTCTCGTTTCCGCCAAGCGCATTGACGCTGTACTTGGCGCGGAAGAACGATACATGGTTGAAGGACGACCGCCATGTGAAGAACTTCTTGCAAGCTGGTAAAAGCGCTGAGTATGAGGAGATGCGACCGTCTTGGATTCTCGGCGAAGATTACCTTGGCGCGAATTTTCAGCCTGGGCGCAAAGAGATTCACGTGCTGGTGGAACTCCCAGAAGCTGCGGCCGGTGAGAAATCGGAAACGGCACAAATGATGAAGGAAATTCACGAGCACGTTGTGCGGCCTAAGCGCAAGCGATACGTCCATTCCGAGATGAGCTCAACCAAGGGAAACGCGCTTCTGCAGGACCTGAATATTCGAGTGAAGCCGGCGGACTCGGTTCCATTCACTACTGAAGATCCAACTCCGGTTGAAGCATTCACATGGGAAAGTGTTTGTAATGAACATGGCCAACTCATTGTGCTTACCGAGGAGCAGCAACGAGAGCGATATCGTAGATACGTGGAAGACAACATTGGCGATGTGCTCGCGGAGAAGAAGCTTTGCGTGCTCGGTGTGGAAAAAGGCAAGAACATCCTCACTGCTACAGTCCCTGGTCACGACATTGATCTTGTTGGACGGACGGATATGCTCGTACTGAGTGATGTCGCAAAGCGGGAACCGGACCATTTGGAGTGGTTGCCTGAAGTGAAGATGCTGATCGAAGTGAAGAGGAACGTAAAAGGAGGCTCCATGTTCCAGGCTTTGTCGGAGCTGATTGCACTAGATGTTCTTGTCGATGACCCAGTGATGGCACTGCTGACCGACTTGACTGGCCGTTGGCAGTTCTTCTGGGTCTCCGAGAAGAGCAACAACCGTGTCATCATCCGAACAGTGATTATATCTAACCCAAGCGCTGCGTTTGCAGTGATCAGAACGCTACTTGCGCAGTCGCCAAATGGTGATGCAGATATCACTCTTCCATATTTTGAAGGACCCGTGAAACGACGCAAGTTGGCTCAATTGCTGCCGTCTATTGGTGAAGGAGGTGAAAGCAGCGGCATACGTGAGGCCATCGAACGATACTATGATATCGCAAGCGTGCTGGGTCCCGACATTGACATGGCACGTTCTGTGGCTCACCAAATTGTCCGAACGATTCCCACGTTCAGCTATTACACCTGAAATCTCTACCAACGACTGCAAAATGAATAGACCTCGATTCAAAAACTCAAACCTAGACCTTCTTATCGAATGGGCAAAGGCTTTCTTCCCACGAATCCAGTCTCTCATTTTTTATTTTGTCACCATGGCAACAAAGCGAAGAAGACCCCCAGACGACTCCGACTCTGCTTTTGAACCAAGACTCTCAAGCCTGCGCAATCGTCATCACCGGCTACGAGATGACTCTGACTCCAACTTCGACGAGTGCACCTGCATTCATTCGTTTCCACAGGTAGTGGATCAACCTTTTCTTTGTTTACATGATTGGCGACTGGGTGAAAGTATTCGATCTCAAGGATATACATAAGATACCATGAGATACCAAAGTATCATCACGATCACTTTGCTATATGCTGTTTTTTTTGTTTCGGGCGATATGCATGAGCAAGCTCACGCACACCTAACGACCTCGGAGTAGGCATCTCCGGGCACTCGGATCGGAGCCCAAGTGAGTACGTGTTCGTACTTGGGATAGATGTTATGCGCCGCGTTCACATCCTGGTCAATCGTCAGATTGCAATCGGTTCTTCTATAGGGATTTCGTTCTTATATGAATTAGGCACAAAATTGAGGTTTACTCTTCTAAAAGTATCAATCTGTCTGGTGAGAAGGAAACATGGACGAGGTGGAGGTGGAGCTGGAGTGCGCGGTGTATGGCGAAGGGAGCGTGTTTCCCGTGAAGATCGCACGTGATGCGAAAGTGAGCGCGCTACAGGAAGCTATTGCTGGCGTCGTCAGCACCGAGCAGCACGCTGTGCCGCCGCGACTCGTGACGCTGTACTTGGCGAAGAAGAATGGCGCGTGGTTGGCGGATGATGACAATTTGGATGCTCTCTTGGGAGGAGATGTCGACAAGCAGTACATGAAAATGCGACCGTCGTGGATTCTCAGCGAAGATTACCTTGGCGTGAATTTCCACCCTGAGCGCAAACAGATCCAAGTCTTGGTGAAACTCCCAGAAGCTGCGGCCGGTGAGAAATCGGAAACGGCACAAATGATGAAGGAAATTCACGAGCACGTTGTGCGGCCTAAGCGCAAGCGATACGTCCATTCCGAGATGAGCTCAACCAAGGGAAACGCGCTTCTGCAGGACCTGAATATTCGAGTGAAGCCGGCGGACTCGGTTCCATTCACTACTGAAGATCCAACTCCGGTTGAAGCATTCACATGGGAAAGTGTTTGTAATGAACATGGCCAACTCATTGTGCTTACCGAGGAGCAGCAACGAGAGCGATATCGTAGATACGTGGAAGACAACATTGGCGATGTGCTCGCGGAGAAGAAGCTTTGCGTGCTCGGTGTGGAAAAAGGCAAGAACATCCTCACTGCTACAGTCCCTGGTCACGACATTGATCTTGTTGGACGGACGGATATGCTCGTACTGAGTGATGTCGCAAAGCGGGAACCGGACCATTTGGAGTGGTTGCCTGAAGTGAAGATGCTGATCGAAGTGAAGAGGAACGTAAAAGGAGGCTCCATGTTCCAGGCTTTGTCGGAGCTGATTGCACTAGATGTTCTTGTCGATGACCCAGTGATGGCACTGCTGACCGACTTGACTGGCCGTTGGCAGTTCTTCTGGGTCTCCGAGAAGAGCAACAACCGTGTCATCATCCGAACAGTGATTATATCTAACCCAAGCGCTGCGTTTGCAGTGATCAGAACGCTACTTGCGCAGTCGCCAAATGGTGATGCAGATATCACTCTTCCATATTTTGAAGGACCCGTGAAACGACGCAAGTTGGCTCAATTGCTGCCGTCTATTGGTGAAGGAGGTGAAAGCAGCGGCATACGTGAGGCCATCGAACGATACTATGATATCGCAAGCGTGCTGGGTCCCGACATTGACATGGCACGTTCTGTGGCTCACCAAATTGTCCGAACGATTCCCACGTTCAGCTATTACACCTGAAATCTCTACCAACGACTGCAAAATGAATAGACCTCGATTCAAAAACTCAAACCTAGACCTTCTTATCGAATGGGCAAAGGCTTTCTTCCCACGAATCCAGTCTCTCATTTTTTATTTTGTCACCATGGCAACAAAGCGAAGAAGACCCCCAGACGACTCCGACTCTGCTTTTGAACCAAGACTCTCAAGCCTGCGCAATCGTCATCACCGGCTACGAGATGACTCTGACTCCAACTTCGACGAGTGCACCTGCATTCATTCGTTTCCACAGGTAGTGGATCAACCTTTTCTTTGTTTACATGATTGGCGACTGGGTGAAAGTATTCGATCTCAAGGATATACATAAGATACCATGAGATACCAAAGTATCATCACGATCACTTTGCTATATGCTGTTTTTTTTTGTTTCGGGCGATATGCATGAGCAAGCTCACGCACACCTAACGACCTCGGAGTAGGCATCTCCGGGCACTCGGATCGGAGCCCAAGTGAGTACGTGTTCGTACTTGGGATAGATGTTATGCGCCGCGTTCACATCCTGGTCAATCGTCAGATTGCAATCGGTTCTTCTATAGGGATTTCGTTCTTATATGAATTAGGCACAAAATTGAGGTTTACTCTTCTAAAAGTATCAATCTGTCTGGTGAGAAGGAAACATGGACGAGGTGGAGGTGGAGCTGGAGTGCGCGGTGTATGGCGAAGGGAGCGTGTTTCCCGTGAAGATCGCACGTGATGCGAAAGTGAGCGCGCTACAGGAAGCTATTGCTGGCGTCGTCAGCACCGAGCAGCACGCTGTGCCGCCGCGACTCGTGACGCTGTACTTGGCGAAGAAGAATGGCGCGTGGTTGGCGGATGATGACAATTTGGATGCTCTCTTGGGAGGAGATGTCGACAAGCAGTACATGAAAATGCGACCGTCGTGGATTCTCAGCGAAGATTACCTTGGCGTGAATTTCCACCCTGAGCGCAAACAGATCCAAGTCTTGGTGAAACTCCCAGAAGCTGCGGCCGGTGAGAAATCGGAAACGGCACAAATGATGAAGGAAATTCACGAGCACGTTGTGCGGCCTAAGCGCAAGCGATACGTCCATTCCGAGATGAGCTCAACCAAGGGAAACGCGCTTCTGCAGGACCTGAATATTCGAGTGAAGCCGGCGGACTCGGTTCCATTCACTACTGAAGATCCAACTCCGGTTGAAGCATTCACATGGGAAAGTGTTTGTAATGAACATGGCCAACTCATTGTGCTTACCGAGGAGCAGCAACGAGAGCGATATCGTAGATACGTGGAAGACAACATTGGCGATGTGCTCGCGGAGAAGAAGCTTTGCGTGCTCGGTGTGGAAAAAGGCAAGAACATCCTCACTGCTACAGTCCCTGGTCACGACATTGATCTTGTTGGACGGACGGATATGCTCGTACTGAGTGATGTCGCAAAGCGGGAACCGGACCATTTGGAGTGGTTGCCTGAAGTGAAGATGCTGATCGAAGTGAAGAGGAACGTAAAAGGAGGCTCCATGTTCCAGGCTTTGTCGGAGCTGATTGCACTAGATGTTCTTGTCGATGACCCAGTGATGGCACTGCTGACCGACTTGACTGGCCGTTGGCAGTTCTTCTGGGTCTCCGAGAAGAGCAACAACCGTGTCATCATCCGAACAGTGATTATATCTAACCCAAGCGCTGCGTTTGCAGTGATCAGAACGCTACTTGCGCAGTCGCCAAATGGTGATGCAGATATCACTCTTCCATATTTTGAAGGACCCGTGAAACGACGCAAGTTGGCTCAATTGCTGCCGTCTATTGGTGAAGGAGGTGAAAGCAGCGGCATACGTGAGGCCATCGAACGATACTATGATATCGCAAGCGTGCTGGGTCCCGACATTGACATGGCACGTTCTGTGGCTCACCAAATTGTCCGAACGATTCCCACGTTCAGCTATTACACCTGAAATCTCTACCAACGACTGCAAAATGAATAGACCTCGATTCAAAAACTCAAACCTAGACCTTCTTATCGAATGGGCAAAGGCTTTCTTCCCACGAATCCAGTCTCTCATTTTTTATTTTGTCACCATGGCAACAAAGCGAAGAAGACCCCCAGACGACTCCGACTCTGATTTTGAACCAAGACTCTCAAGCCTGCGCAATCGTCATCACCGGCTACGAGATGACTCTGACTCCAACTTCGACGAGTGCACCTGCATTCATTCGTTTCCACAGGTAGTGGATCAACCTTTTCTTTGTTTACATGATTGGCGACTGGGTGAAAGTATTCGATCTCAAGGATATACATAAGATACCATGAGATACCAAAGTATCATCACGATCACTTTGCTATATGCTGTTTTTTTTTGTTTCGGGCGATATGCATGAGCAAGCTCACGCACACCTAACGACCTCGGAGTAGGCATCTCCGGGCACTCGGATCGGAGCCCACGTGAGTACGTGTTCGTACTTGGGATAGATGTTATGCGCCGCGTTCACATCCTGGTCAATCGTCAGATTGCAATCGGTTCTTCTATAGGGATTTCGTTCTTATATGAATTAGGCACAAAATTGAGGTTTACTCTTCTAAAAGTATCAATCTGTCTGGTGAGAAGGAAACATGGACGAGGTGGAGGTGGAGCTGGAGTGCGCGGTGTATGGCGAAGGGAGCGTGTTTCCCGTGAAGATCGCACGTGATGCGAAAGTGAGCGCGCTACAGGAAGCTATTGCTGGCGTCGTCAGCACCGAGCAGCACGCTGTGCCGCCGCGACTCGTGACGCTGTACTTGGCGCGGAAGAACGATACATGGTTGAAGGACGACCGCCATGTGAAGAACTTCTTGCAAGCTGGTAAAAGCGCTGAGTATGAGGAGATGCGACCGTCTTGGATTCTCGGCGAAGATTACCTTGGCGCGAATTTTCAGCCTGGGCGCAAAGAGATTCACGTGCTGGTGGAACTCCCAGAAGCTGCGGCCGGTGAGAAATCGGAAACGGCACAAATGATGAAGGAAATTCACGAGCACGTTGTGCGGCCTAAGCGCAAGCGATACGTCCATTCCGAGATGAGCTCAACCAAGGGAAACGCGCTTCTGCAGGACCTGAATATTCGAGTGAAGCCGGCGGACTCGGTTCCATTCACTACTGAAGATCCAACTCCGGTTGAAGCATTCACATGGGAAAGTGTTTGTAATGAACATGGCCAACTCATTGTGCTTACCGAGGAGCAGCAACGAGAGCGATATCGTAGATACGTGGAAGACAACATTGGCGATGTGCTCGCGGAGAAGAAGCTTTGCGTGCTCGGTGTGGAAAAAGGCAAGAACATCCTCACTGCTACAGTCCCTGGTCACGACATTGATCTTGTTGGACGGACGGATATGCTCGTACTGAGTGATGTCGCAAAGCGGGAACCGGACCATTTGGAGTGGTTGCCTGAAGTGAAGATGCTGATCGAAGTGAAGAGGAACGTAAAAGGAGGCTCCATGTTCCAGGCTTTGTCGGAGCTGATTGCACTAGATGTTCTTGTCGATGACCCAGTGATGGCACTGCTGACCGACTTGACTGGCCGTTGGCAGTTCTTCTGGGTCTCCGAGAAGAGCAACAACCGTGTCATCATCCGAACAGTGATTATATCTAACCCAAGCGCTGCGTTTGCAGTGATCAGAACGCTACTTGCGCAGTCGCCAAATGGTGATGCAGATATCACTCTTCCATATTTTGAAGGACCCGTGAAACGACGCAAGTTGGCTCAATTGCTGCCGTCTATTGGTGAAGGAGGTGAAAGCAGCGGCATACGTGAGGCCATCGAACGATACTATGATATCGCAAGCGTGCTGGGTCCCGACATTGACATGGCACGTTCTGTGGCTCACCAAATTGTCCGAACGATTCCCACGTTCAGCTATTACACCTGAAATCTCTACCAACGACTGCAAAATGAATAGACCTCGATTCAAAAACTCAAACCTAGACCTTCTTATCGAATGGGCAAAGGCTTTCTTCCCACGAATCCAGTCTCTCATTTTTTATTTTGTCACCATGGCAACAAAGCGAAGAAGACCCCCAGACGACTCCGACTCTGCTTTTGAACCAAGACTCTCAAGCCTGCGCAATCGTCATCACCGGCTACGAGATGACTCTGACTCCAACTTCGACGAGTGCACCTGCATTCATTCGTTTCCACAGGTAGTGGATCAACCTTTTCTTTGTTTACATGATTGGCGACTGGGTGAAAGTATTCGATCTCAAGGATATACATAAGATACCATGAGATACCAAAGTATCATCACGATCACTTTGCTATATGCTGTTTTTTTTGTTTCGGGCGATATGCATGAGCAAGCTCACGCACACCTAACGACCTCGGAGTAGGCATCTCCGGGCACTCGGATCGGAGCCCAAGTGAGTACGTGTTCGTACTTGGGATAGATGTTATGCGCCGCGTTCACATCCTGGTCAATCGTCAGATTGCAATCGGTTCTTCTATAGGGATTTCGTTCTTATATGAATTAGGCACAAAATTGAGGTTTACTCTTCTAAAAGTATCAATCTGTCTGGTGAGAAGGAAACATGGACGAGGTGGAGGTGGAGCTGGAGTGCGCGGTGTATGGCGAAGGGAGCGTGTTTCCCGTGAAGATCGCACGTGATGCGAAAGTGAGCGCGCTACAGGAAGCTATTGCTGGCGTCGTCAGCACCGAGCAGCACGCTGTGCCGCCGCGACTCGTGACGCTGTACTTGGCGCGGAAGAACGATACATGGTTGAAGGACGACCGCCATGTGAAGAACTTCTTGCAAGCTGGTAAAAGCGCTGAGTATGAGGAGATGCGACCGTCGTGGATTCTCGGCGAAGATTACCTTGGCGCGAATTTTCAGCCTGGGCGCAAAGAGATTCACGTGCTGGTGGAACTCCCAGAAGCTGCGGCCGGTGAGAAATCCGTGACAGCGGAAATGGACAAAAAACTCGACAAGGTGCTCGAGCATATAATGCAGCCTAAGCGCAAGCGATACGTCCATTCCGAGATGAGCTCAACCAAGGGAAACGCGCTTCTACAAGACCTGAATATTCGATTGAAATTTGTTGGCACGGTTCCATTCACAGCTAGATACCCAGCTCCGGTTGAAGGATTCAAGTGGGAAAGCATTGACGATGGACGTGGTCAAAACATTGCGCTCACCGAGGAGCAGCAACGAGAGCGATATCGTACGTACGTGGAAGACAACATTGGCGATGTGCTCGCGGAGAAGAAGCTTTGCGTGCTCGGTGTGGAAAAAGGCAAGAACATCCTCACTGCTACAGTCCCTGGTCACGACATTGATCTTGTTGGACGGACGGATATCCTCGTTTTGAGTGCTCTCGCAAAGCAATTCCCGCATTATGTGAAGGGGTTGCCTGAAGTGAAGATGCTGATCGAAGTGAAGAGGAACGTAAAAGGAGGCTCCATGTTCCAGGCTTTGTCGGAACTGATTGCACTGGATATCCTCGTCGCTGACCCAGTGATGGCACTGCTAACCAACTTGACTGACCGTTGGCAGTTCTTCTGGGTTTCCGAGAAGAACAACAATTATGTCAACATCCAGACAACGACAATAACCGAACCAGGCGCAGCTTTTGCCGTGATCAGAACGCTACTTGCGCAGTCGCCAAATGGTGATGCAGATATCACTCTTCCATATTTTGAAGGACCCGTGAAACGACGCAAGTTGGCTCAATTGCTGCCGTCTATTGGTGAAGGAGGTGAAAGCAGCGGCATACGTGAGGCCATCGAACGATACTATGATATCGCAAGCGTGCTGGGTCCCGACATTGACATGGCACGTTCTGTGGCTCACCAAATTGTCCGAACGATTCCCACGTTCAGCTATTACACCTGAAATCTCTACCAACGACTGCAAAATGAATAGACCTCGATTCAAAAACTCAAACCTAGACCTTCTTATCGAATGGGCAAAGGCTTTCTTCCCACGAATCCAGTCTCTCATTTTTTATTTTGTCACCATGGCAACAAAGCGAAGAAGACCCCCAGACGACTCCGACTCTGATTTTGAACCAAGACTCTCAAGCCTGCGCAATCGTCATCACCGGCTACGAGATGACTCTGACTCCAACTTCGACGAGTGCACCTGCATTCATTCGTTTCCACAGGTAGTGGATCAACCTTTTCTTTGTTTACATGATTGGCGACTGGGTGAAAGTATTCGATCTCAAGGATATACATAAGATACCATGAGATACCAAAGTATCATCACGATCACTTTGCTATATGCTGTTTTTTTTTGTTTCGGGCGATATGCATGAGCAAGCTCACGCACACCTAACGACCTCGGAGTAGGCATCTCCGGGCACTCGGATCGGAGCCCACGTGAGTACGTGTTCGTACTTGGGATAGATGTTATGCGCCGCGTTCACATCCTGGTCAATCGTCAGATTGCAATCGGTTCTTCTATAGGGATTTCGTTCTTATATGAATTAGGCACAAAATTGAGGTTTACTCTTCTAAAAGTATCAATCTGTCTGGTGAGAAGGAAACATGGACGAGGTGGAGGTGGAGCTGGAGTGCGCGGTGTATGGCGAAGGGAGCGTGTTTCCCGTGAAGATCGCACGTGATGCGAAAGTGAGCGCGCTACAGGAAGCTATTGCTGGCGTCGTCAGCACCGAGCAGCACGCTGTGCCGCCGCGACTCGTGACGCTGTACTTGGCGAAGAAGAATGGCGCGTGGTTGGCGGATGATGACAATTTGGATGCTCTCTTGGGAGGAGATGTCGACAAGCAGTACATGAAAATGCGACCGTCTTGGATTCTCGGCGAAGATTACCTTGGCGCGAATTTTCAGCCTGGGCGCAAAGAGATTCACGTGCTGGTGGAACTCCCAGAAGCTGCGGCCGGTGAGAAATCCGTGACAGCGGAAATGGACAAAAAACTCGACAAGGTGCTCGAGCATATAATGCAGCCTAAGCGCAAGCGATACGTCCATTCCGAGATGAGCTCAACCAAGGGAAACGCGCTTCTACAAGACCTGAATATTCGATTGAAATTTGTTGGCACGGTTCCATTCACAGCTAGATACCCAGCTCCGGTTGAAGGATTCAAGTGGGAAAGCATTGACGATGGACGTGGTCAAAACATTGCGCTCACCGAGGAGCAGCAACGAGAGCGATATCGTACGTACGTGGAAGACAACATTGGCGATGTGCTCGCGGAGAAGAAGCTTTGCGTGCTCGGTGTGGAAAAAGGCAAGAACATCCTCACTGCTACAGTCCCTGGTCACGACATTGATCTTGTTGGACGGACGGATATCCTCGTTTTGAGTGCTCTCGCAAAGCAATTCCCGCATTATGTGAAGGGGTTGCCTGAAGTGAAGATGCTGATCGAAGTGAAGAGGAACGTAAAAGGAGGCTCCATGTTCCAGGCTTTGTCGGAACTGATTGCACTGGATATCCTCGTCGCTGACCCAGTGATGGCACTGCTAACCAACTTGACTGACCGTTGGCAGTTCTTCTGGGTTTCCGAGAAGAACAACAATTATGTCAACATCCAGACAACGACAATAACCGAACCAGGCGCAGCTTTTGCCGTGATCAGAACGCTACTTGCGCAGTCGCCAAATGGTGATGCAGATATCACTCTTCCATATTTTGAAGGACCCGTGAAACGACGCAAGTTGGCTCAATTGCTGCCGTCTATTGGTGAAGGAGGTGAAAGCAGCGGCATACGTGAGGCCATCGAACGATACTATGATATCGCAAGCGTGCTGGGTCCCGACATTGACATGGCACGTTCTGTGGCTCACCAAATTGTCCGAACGATTCCCACGTTCAGCTATTACACCTGAAATCTCTACCAACGACTGCAAAATGAATAGACCTCGATTCAAAAACTCAAACCTAGACCTTCTTATCGAATGGGCAAAGGCTTTCTTCCCACGAATCCAGTCTCTCATTTTTTATTTTGTCACCATGGCAACAAAGCGAAGAAGACCCCCAGACGACTCCGACTCTGATTTTGAACCAAGACTCTCAAGCCTGCGCAATCGTCATCACCGGCTACGAGATGACTCTGACTCCAACTTCGACGAGTGCACCTGCATTCATTCGTTTCCACAGGTAGTGGATCAACCTTTTCTTTGTTTACATGATTGGCGACTGGGTGAAAGTATTCGATCTCAAGGATATACATAAGATACCATGAGATACCAAAGTATCATCACGATCACTTTGCTATATGCTGTTTTTTTTTGTTTCGGGCGATATGCATGAGCAAGCTCACGCACACCTAACGACCTCGGAGTAGGCATCTCCGGGCACTCGGATCGGAGCCCACGTGAGTACGTGTTCGTACTTGGGATAGATGTTATGCGCCGCGTTCACATCCTGGTCAATCGTCAGATTGCAATCGGTTCTTCTATAGGGATTTCGTTCTTATATGAATTAGGCACAAAATTGAGGTTTACTCTTCTAAAAGTATCAATCTGTCTGGTGAGAAGGAAACATGGACGAGGTGGAGGTGGAGCTGGAGTGCGCGGTGTATGGCGAAGGGAGCGTGTTTCCCGTGAAGATCGCACGTGATGCGAAAGTGAGCGCGCTACAGGAAGCTATTGCTGGCGTCGTCAGCACCGAGCAGCACGCTGTGCCGCCGCGACTCGTGACGCTGTACTTGGCGAAGAAGAATGGCGCGTGGTTGGCGGATGATGACAATTTGGATGCTCTCTTGGGAGGAGATGTCGACAAGCAGTACATGAAAATGCGACCGTCTTGGATTCTCGGCGAAGATTACCTTGGCGCGAATTTTCAGCCTGGGCGCAAAGAGATTCACGTGCTGGTGGAACTCCCAGAAGCTGCGGCCGGTGAGAAATCCGTGACAGCGGAAATGGACAAAAAACTCGACAAGGTGCTCGAGCATATAATGCAGCCTAAGCGCAAGCGATACGTCCATTCCGAGATGAGCTCAACCAAGGGAAACGCGCTTCTACAAGACCTGAATATTCGATTGAAATTTGTTGGCACGGTTCCATTCACAGCTAGATACCCAGCTCCGGTTGAAGGATTCAAGTGGGAAAGCATTGACGATGGACGTGGTCAAAACATTGCGCTCACCGAGGAGCAGCAACGAGAGCGATATCGTACGTACGTGGAAGACAACATTGGCGATGTGCTCGCGGAGAAGAAGCTTTGCGTGCTCGGTGTGGAAAAAGGCAAGAACATCCTCACTGCTACAGTCCCTGGTCACGACATTGATCTTGTTGGACGGACGGATATCCTCGTTTTGAGTGCTCTCGCAAAGCAATTCCCGCATTATGTGAAGGGGTTGCCTGAAGTGAAGATGCTGATCGAAGTGAAGAGGAACGTAAAAGGAGGCTCCATGTTCCAGGCTTTGTCGGAACTGATTGCACTGGATATCCTCGTCGCTGACCCAGTGATGGCACTGCTAACCAACTTGACTGACCGTTGGCAGTTCTTCTGGGTTTCCGAGAAGAACAACAATTATGTCAACATCCAGACAACGACAATAACCGAACCAGGCGCAGCTTTTGCCGTGATCAGAACGCTACTTGCGCAGTCGCCAAATGGTGATGCAGATATCACTCTTCCATATTTTGAAGGACCCGTGAAACGACGCAAGTTGGCTCAATTGCTGCCGTCTATTGGTGAAGGAGGTGAAAGCAGTGGCATACGTGAGGCCATCGAACGATACTATGATATCGCAAGCGTGCTGGGTCCCGACATTGACATGGCACGTTCTGTGGCTCACCAAATTGTCCGAACGATTCCCACGTTCAGCTATTACACCTGAAATCTCTACCAACGACTGCAATATATAGTGTCATCGTGGAGAGGCGAACCTCTTCACCCAGGTGTTAGCTAGGATCAGTGCGCCAGGTTTTGGCAAGCGTAATATAGAACGGAAATCAGTGAGAATGTCCCCTGTCAAAAACTGGCTAATCCGTAATATACAGGACTCTAGCTGACTGCGAAAAGTCAACGATATCTTCTTGCGCTAACACCTGGGTGGAGAGATTCTACTTTCCACGATGGACTATATCATAGCCCATATTTTTTTAACTTGATCGGTCTTGTGCTCGCGCGAACGCTGGAATGCGAGTACCGTGTCGAATCTCATACTTGGAATCAAGGGTCACGCGTCCAATCCAGTCAAGGGGTTACGTCAGGCGTTGGCAAAGCGCGCGAAAGCGGTCATCATGGATGAGTTCAAGACGAGCATGCTCTGCTCGACGTGCCACCGCGAGCTTTCGCCGGTATCCTACCTCGTGAAACCTGATATCGATAAGAGATGCAAGCGTCGCGGTCGAGTGATCCCACGGTCTCATTCGAGCGAGAGGAAGCTGACCAATTGTTACGCAGTTCTTCGGTGCGAGGAGAAGAAGTGTGAGGCATCTTACTGGAACCGGGACGTGAACGCTGCTATCAACATCATGAACCTGCTGAAGCACGAGATTCGACACAGTACTCGCATTCCAGCGCTTGTGCGAGCACAAGACCGATCATATTGAAAAATAAGAGGCTATAATATAGTCCATCGTGGAAAGTAGAACCTCTTCGCCCAGGTGTTAGCGTGAGAAGACATTGGCGACTTTTCGCAGTCAGCTAGAGTCCTGGATATTGCGGATCAGCCGGTTTTTGACAGGTGACACTCTCACTGATTTCCGTAATACGATTCACGCTCGAAGCAAGCAACAGTCTGAAAGATGCTCTTCCGTACGCAGTTGGAACTCAACATTACTATCAAAGATATCAATGCGATGTATTCAACTGACTACGAACAAATGCTTCTCGATCACGCAAAGTTGATGTATCAAGGCAAGTGCCGTGATGGTCAATACGTTAAGAGTATTGACAAACTCGTCAAGCGTTCATTGCCCAACTTGATTCGTCGTGATTTGGATGCAAAAATTCGGGTGTACATTGTTGTTGAGGCAATGGCTATTCGTTACGACCAATACGACATTGTTCCTGGAATGAAGATTAGTCAAATTATCCCTAATGGAAAAATCGGAAACTTCGATATGATCCAATGCCGTAACGATCACGTCATTGCTTTGATGCGTATTCAAAAGGGAGTTGAACAATTCAAAGTAGGAGATATTATTCCGATTCGCGTTGGCCAATCTCTTTACAAGATTGGTGACCAACATGTACTTGTCAATGGATATCCATTCTTGCCATATGTCCCAGATCAAGTGATGTATACAATTGGAAAGCTGTCTTCCGAAGCCAAGACCTATTACAATACGATGATCCTCCCACTCATTGAACAAGAGCTTTCGCGAAAAGATAAAAATAATTCTGCTCGCTGGGATTATTTCTCAAAACTTATTCATCCATACAAGAAGGAAACCAAGGGTACTGGGTTGATTAATATTCGCGATATTGACTCGATCCAAAATGGTACATTTGGAATCGATCACTCGGTTAATATGGGAGAATTGAAGATCAGCAACACGGAGTCTCGTGCATCTGAAGCGAAGAGTGCTCTTACGCGACTTGTATTTCCATTCATCAAGTGGCTCCAGGTGGTTAATGATCTAACCGAGCAATACTCTGCTGATGATGAGTTTAATAAACTTGATCACATGTGGAAGCTCTATTTCGAACACAAGATCTAAGCCATAGATCCGGTAAATGCATATTTTTTTAACGGTAAAGCACATGCTAATATAACCACCAAAAACTGGCTAATCCCGTAATATCCAGGACTCCAGCTTGTTGCAAGAAGAAGTCATCGATGTCTTCTTGCGCTAACACCTGGGTGGAGAGATTCTACTTTCCACGATGGACTATATCATAGCCCATATTTTTTTTAACTTGATCGGTCTTGTGCTCGCGCGAACGCTGGAATGCGAGTACCGTGTCGAATCTCATTGCAATGTAGAAATGCGTCAACAAGAAGTACTATATACGTTTAATGAACTGTTAGCTGAAGGAGACGATTGTGAAACAAAAATCAAGTTGATTTCAAAAGACCGTGATCAGACATTGATTACTCTTCATGTACTTTACTTGAAGAGCGGGTTATAGTGTCTGCACTGAGAATGTCCTACTGGTTTCTCTATGCTATCAATATGTGGATGTGGGTAGCTACGCATCCCCGCTGCGCCATAACGCTGCCTACGATGCTTTCCACCCAATTTTTTTCTCTTCTACAATCGTTGACCACGCATGAATGCTCGAACTCTGCTCGTGCCGTGCTTCCCATTTAGCCCGCTCCTCAGCAGTTCCAGCATGTTCAGTGATGCGTTGACGTCTCGATTCCAGAAGTTCGCCTTGCAGCCACTGTTGGTATAGCGCAAGACATTCCTCGTACACTTGAGAACGATCTTATGGCTCTTCAGCTTCGGACTGTTCATCCTAAATTTGTCCATCTCCTTGATCTCCTTCAACTCCTTTTTCGATGGGTGCTCTTTCGTGTTCACCACAGTGACCGACGTCGTTGTCAGCGGACGAGTCATGGTGACTGATACAGCGTATCCGTTCGTCTTCAGCTCGTCGGCGAACTTGCGATTCTTGGTCTCGAACTGTGCGACGTCGAACATCTGACGCAATATCTCAGAGCGATGCATCTGGAATATCGTTCTTGTGAACGGCCATTGTGACTCGGACGTGATCTTGTTTGTGGGAACAATGTTCAACTCGTCCCGGAGGTATTCTTCGACGTTCGGATGCTTCTTGAGTAAACGAGCAAAGATGCCGTGCAACGTGCTTCCGTTGATTTTGACGTATGCAGCTTGGAAAGACGTCGCCACTGGCAGAAGGGAATACACTCTGGCACCCTTTTGTGACGGATGCTTCTCGACAAACTTCTCCATCCATGACAGCATGTCAGAGAGCTTGCGGACGAAGTGACCACTGTTGGCGCGAATTGAAAAATGCCACGGAACGATCCCCAGCCACTTGCGCAGTTCCTTCTCAACGGGGTCGCTAGTATCATCCCACTCTGTCCACACCGGCGTTGTCCGTCCAGCGGGTTGTCCGTCCTCATCAAGGACAGGTTCCGTCTTGACTCGAAAACAGCTATCCACCAGTCGCTTGGCGTCCTTGTGCTTCATCTCGAGCTTACCCTCTGGAGCGTATCGAAACCGGATGTACTGGTGGAGCCGTCGACGGAAGTGAAGAGCAATCATATTCTTGGCGTTGACCTCCATGAGTTTGGCTGCCTCGTTGGGCATGTCTCCTCCATTGACAACCACCTCCGAGGTGTAAGAG
Source organism: Pythium oligandrum (assembly GCA_020085045.1). NCBI lineage: Eukaryota > Oomycota > Peronosporomycetes > Pythiales > Pythiaceae > Pythium > Pythium oligandrum. The sequence goes on from JAHRIK010000021.1 coordinate 23,205, forward strand.
ACCTCTCTCGCGCGACCAGTCCAGTACTGCAGACAGGTCTTGTGGAAGCTCGGATACTTCGGTGTAATTGAAGCTCTAGCTCGGGCTTCCGTGTTTCCGAGAACGGCAGAACAGCAGCGGTAGAAGAACATCTGGTCCAGGTCGGGAACGTCTTCTCCATCCTTGACACAACGGAGGATGTGTAGATTGGCCAGATGCCAGGCTTCCAGCTGCACTTGCTTCATGACGGCAGCCACACGTGCGAGCTCAGTCTGAAGCTCTGGCAGCGAACAAACGCGCGAGAGCTTGCATATCACACTGGAGTGGGTGTCTTTCGTTGACTGCTTCAGTCGGTACACTTGATCGGCGGGAGGCTATAGCACAGTTTCTTCGACTGGTGTTGAGCTAGGGAGAGCTACCTCTTGCTTGGACTCATTGTCGGACTCCTTGACGACTGATATCTGCTTCCGGGGACGTAATCGCAGACGCGCGAGCTTGGGTGTGCACTCTTCGCAGTCGGAGTCGGAGTTATTTTTTTGCGTGTGATGACGACGGCGTAGACTCGGGAGTCTTGGTGTGAACTCTTCAAAGTCGGAGTCCGAGTCGTTGTCTGGTGGTCATTTTCGCTTGGTTGACTTCATTGCTGATGAGTCAAATGAATAGTGAGCTGAGTACACAGCGTTGACTGAGTATACCGGTCGCTGATTGGCTGTTTGTTGTACTTGCTTATTGTATGATCAAGTGCTACCTTTGCGAGAATGTTTGTAACTACAGTAATGGACACAACAAATATTCAAACAGTTTTTCATGTCAAGGTAACCGCGGCTATTATATAGTCTAACCTCTCCACCGTAATATATCGTGGAAGTGCAATGAGTCACGTTGATCATGTGGAAGTGGCTCCACGAATGTGGGACAAAAGAATCGCAGCAAACTACATCCGTGACGAAAAGGATGATGAGCAATTTGTTTCCTCAAATGAAACAGATCAACCGATTGAAATGTCTCCAGAAGCGGCGATTGTTATGGTTGGTGGTAAATCAACATTGATGCAGAGACTCAAAACGTATCTATTGCCGGCGGCATTTGTAATTGGATTTCTTTTAGTGGTATATGTTCTATATACCTATATAACTAAGTACCGTAAGTCAAAGAAGGAAGCTACACAATTTGAAACAATCCAAGAGTCCAATATCAAACAAGATAAACAACGAATGGTACATAATAGGGGGTCTCAACATTGGCAGCAGCTAATCTGTCAAAGGTCGAATTTCAGCCAATTAGAAACTTGCAAAGTTGAAACCCCCACTGTAACCGCAGCAGCTAAAACGAGATGCCGCGCGAATCCAAGAGAGCCGAAGCGATCAGGAAGACTACCAAGCTCTTGCGCCGCCGTTTGATCCAGCGCTTCCTGCGTGAGCTGTACGACAGCGACAGTGAGCTGTACGAGGATGACGACCTACTCGACAGCGCCGTCATGTGGAGATATCAGTGTTTGCTTCATTCGCGCTACTGTTCTCCACGTCAGTATCGTCCTCGCGAGACGCGATTCTGGTGGTATCTGCATAGCTGCAGCGACCGAGAGTTTCTGAGATGCTTTCGCATGGCACGCTCCTCGTTCCACAAGCTCGTTGAGCTGATTTCCACCAACTCGGTTTTTGCAAACACGCCCGGGAAACGAAGCATGGCGTCACCTGATCAACAGCTCCTTGTGTTCCTCAAATACGTTGGTACGCTCGGATCTGACTCTTGCATGGAGCACCTTGGGACCATGTTCGCTGTAAGCAGCGGTGCGTGCTTTAACTACGTCACGCGCGTGGCATCATCTCTGGTGTCGCTCTACAAGAGTGTGGTAGTGTGGCCCGACGCCATCGAGCGGACGCAGATAGCTGCGCGAATTCGATCAGGATACGACTTCCCGAACTGTATCGGTTTGATCGATGGCACGCTCCTTCCTTTAGCATTTCGACCCACAACGAACGGCGAAGACTACTTTACGCGTAAGGGGGGATATGCCTTGAGCTCACTGATTTGCTGCGACGACCGAGCCAGGATCACGTATGCTTTGATCGGGTGGCCAGGATCGACGCACGACAATCGTGTGTGGGTGAATTCTGCTGTGTTTTTATCGTCATTCGAGCATTTCGCGCCTTCCGAATATTTGATTGGAGACTCTGCGTTTCGCCCATCTCGACACATGATCCCATCGTTTAAAAAGCTGCCAGGTGGAGTTCTGTCTCGTGAGGCTGAGTATTTCAATACGAAGCTCTCCAAAATACGCATTCGAAGTGAACACAGCATTGGCCTACTAAAAGCGCGATTTCAATACTTTAAAGGTGTCCGAGTGCTCATCAAAACCCGCGCCGATCTCCGGAGAATCATCACATTCTTCAAGGCCGTACTGGTGGTGCACAACCTGCTGATTGCAGACCCAGTACCCCCGAGTTGCAGCACGAAGTCGAAGCAGAGTGCGAATCAGAAGCTAGACTACGCACCGAGATGACACGACAAACTGATGTTGCATCTGACGAAGGTAGCGGTACTGAGAGACGCGATCAACTCTTGCACTATATGGTCGAGCTTGATGGTCGATTTTAGGCGCTACTCTAACGGCAGCAGCAATTCGAGTTCGTGCTCCGGTACGCCTTCCTCACGCAAGCGCTTTCGGCTTCGAGCAAGCTCCACCTTTGTCAATAATTTCTCTCGTTTCGCGAGCTCCTGTTCACGCTCTGCCATCGCTTGTTCTCGATTTGCTTGCGCCTGGAGCAGCACGACTCGGCATCGAGTCTCCTGTTCGGTACAGATGATCCGCCTCTCTTCGAGGAGCGTGGTCTGTGCAAGTCGCCTCTCTTCGAGGAGCGTGGTCTGTGCAAGTCGCTGCCGTTCAAAATCCATCTGCTCAGAATGCATGCGTGTCTTGCTCTCACGGTCCTGTTCTTTCGAATACGAAATCGCCGAATTAAGGTCGCTCCATTCTGATACACTACTTGTGACGCTTGGGCTTCTTGTGCGAATTGAAGGTGGTCTCGCTCGAGTCTGTTGGCTGGTTTTCTGTCGTTTTGTGGGACGTCCGACAATGTCTGCAGCTAGGTCTGGAACAGGCCAATCTGCTGCACTTAGCTCCTGGCTCGTATCATCCTCGTCTTCACCAAGCAGCGCAACGTCATCACTAGTGAGCAGGGGCCTGGTCGACGGACGGTCACCAAAGACGTCCTTGAGCACCTCGTAGTGAGGGCAGCGCTTTTCTATCGCCACACGTAGGGAAGTTTCGTCGGTGATTCCAGCACCGGTGTTCGACAGAAAGTCGACAGCCTCACGAAAGCTCTGCTCGAGCTGGGCGACCTTGTTGATTATGTCCTTGGTCTTCCTGCCGGTTGTAACGCCTCGCTCTTCAATTAGCGCGGCGATCTGAGCGGCCAAAGCAGCTTTTTTTTCCCCTGACTGGCCGTCTCCGCCGCGCCAGCGTGCGTAATCCCCCTCTGTTGTTAGCCAGTCGAGGAGGACACTCAGCGAGCTGACCTCCTGTGTGGGGCCATCGTTGTTCCACCTTGTTCGGCGACCTCGTTTCAGCTTGTCCGCATCCGCGCTTCGTACGGGGGTAGCGGTCCTCGCCACGGCGGCGTCTGCTTGGCTCTCTGCTGCTCTGGTTTCCATGGATGGGATTCGAATTAGTTGCTGCCGCGTAGTTTTCAGCCACGTTCTCGCGGCTAAACAGGAGGGGTCAGCAGCTAATTTCGTCAGCGATTTTTACCCAATCATTTCACTCAGCGTTCGATTTTTGTGTCTCGTCAATTTAGCTGCTGCCAATGTTGAGACCCCTAATCTAATCCAATCCGAAGGTCTATCAAAGTACGAATTTGATTCAGATGCGGATTCTGAAGAAGTTGCACAGTTACCCATTATTGAAGAACTAGTTGAGGATGAAGAAGAGAAAGAATACGACAAAGAAGAATATGACGAAGGAGAGGAAGAAGAAGGAGAGGAGGAGGAATAAGAGGAGGAAGAAGAAGAGGAGGAAGAAGAAGAGGAGGAAGAAGAAGAGGACGAAGAGGACGAAGACGAAAATGAGGTGGAAGAAGAAGAAGACGAGCCAGATATTAATGAGATTGAACAACTGATTATGGACGCGTCAGTAACTAACGACCCGAAACCAATGGATATACTGGAAGATGAATATTCCTTTTCTATCCCATCATACATTGATGAAGAGGAGGAGAAGGTAGAAGAGGGAAAACCAAAGGCTAAACGTTCAGCAAAAAAGCCTAAACGAGTAACATTGTAGATATTCAAACAGTTTTTTTAATCATATATAGCAGGTGACACTCTCACTGATTTCCATAATAGCAAAAATGTTTGACTTTGCAAGATTGAATATCAATGAGTCACTTATCGCGGACTGCGCTAAGTTGGTTGCAGAGCATAACAGGGCAAGTTATAGAAAGGTTTCTTTTCAAGTGCCAGTTGTAGAATACCATTTGATTAAAAAAAAGGATTCCGGAGCCGACGATGTATCAAAAGAGATTATTTCGCTGTACCTCGATCTGCAGTTACAAGAGTGGTCGCTGCGACAGCCGTAGAAGCGCCAGTCGGACCGGCGACCATGACTTCTCTTCCTCCTCATCTCCTCGCCAGCATCGATCGCATCAACGCTGCTCTGGAAGTTGCAGTGGCACAGCCTCCACCGGCGACTGGCACATTGTGTGTGTGCCAGGCAACTGAAGATGAATGGAACGCGTTTGTTGACAGCGTCGGACAAATCGTCCGACCCAATTTTGTTGAATGGTTCGCTGACACGGAAGAGATCCACATCATCGAGTTTGCCGACGCTCCACACGAAAATTATATCTGTGAGCTTACGCAAGGCACTTCATTTGCCGAGCAACATGTTCGTCGATGGCTCAAAGGCTACATGGCCGCCAAAAATTCCCAGGGGCGACGATGGTGCCCAGATCTCAGTTATGGACCACGCCAAACAACACCGGGATTCGTGCTTCCCCCAGGCGTTCCAACATTTGACGATTTTCGGACAATCAAAATCGAAGTTGGAGTCTCGCAGCCGTGGGGCATGGCACAAGGACAACTCGACCACAAGGCGATATCGATATGGGTTGTGATGCCAGGAGTTGAGTACGTGCTGTGTGTGAAGTTCGATCCCGACTTTGCGAATGCCGAATACAAGCTGTACGATGCTCGAGTAAATCCTCTTGTGCAACTGGCTCCACTTCCGATTGTCGCTCCAAGAACCGAGATCCACTTGGATGGACGTCGAATCCTAGGTATTCCGCAAGGGATGGCGCTCCCGATAGGTTTCCCGAGAACTCTGTCGGTAGATTTGTACTCTCCATTGGAATGGGCAATGCGTTAATCAGATACCAGCGATTCTAACACCAGGTACCCCAGCAGCTTCGTTGAAGGTCATGTTGGATGGCTCCGGAGCAAGGGCTGCTTCAACATCGACCTACTCGACTTAACTACCTTAGTCACCAAAGTGGAGCAAAAAAGTGGTGATCGGTCGAGTTCGGGACATGGTGCGATGGCGAGTTCTCCCTCGTGCTGGTATGTGGCGCCGATTTGCGGTATGGTGAATTTTGTGTTTTAGCCCGCAACTCACTACTATACTCCTGGGTCCGTCTTCGGTGCATCGGCGCGGCGGACCAGTATATTGCAATTGTCTATAGGTTATGAGAATGAGCTTTGCCAGAATCTGTAGCCCAAATAATGAACTCAAGATTCCCTTCCTGGCGGCCTGGTCAATCGATAGTGCCGCAATTTCGACTGGGGTGTCGACTCTCACTGATGGCACGAGAGTTTGGAGTCCTAGAATTTGCAGGAAGGTCCCGAAGAAAACGAGGAAATGCCCTAACTGGACAGGATATCGCTGATACTTTAGTTTCAATAACGCACGCAACAACAACACCCTGCACAAGTCCCAAGGCAACTACTGGCTACAAGATAAAGGAGTTCGAGCATGCCTCGAGTCACACAAAAGCTCACATGTTGTTGACACACCGAGTGGCCCTGGCGACCCTTGTGCCAAATCTGGACAAAGATCGTGCCACCCTTGGCGTACATGCGTTTAGTCACATTCTTACACGCCGGGATGGATTGCCTCTGGAATCTCCATCGAACAAAAGTAATGATGGTAAGGCACGTCATCGTAAGTACATCGACTTACTACGAGAGCTCGGAGCAAATGAGATTACCCAACATCTAGGGTTTGCATGTACGTGCAGTTGACCACGGGCGAAAGATTTGGTGAGTTTTTTTAGATCCACGCGACGTTCAGTTCCAAACCGAGCAGTGGTCCGCCGTCGGCGTTGCTCCATCGAATGAGAGGGCGAAAACATGAGACATGTGGCGTGACGATCAGGCGTAATATCTGTTCTTGGTCGGTGTGAAAACCGTCACGGATAGCAAGGGAACTCGCACTCGGACGCGAAATGGCGATCGCTTCGGTCTTCTTCGGGGCGCCGCTGAGTGCTGCCCGCTGTTGAGCTTCAATGTAATAAACTAAGGTGATTTGGTATATATATATACGGATATAGAGATTATGGTGTTTATTCTGTCCGGCATAGTACTGCATTATGCTCATGTGGCAGAAAAAGAAGAATGCCAACGTCGCTGGCGGTGGTTGTTCGTGCGCGGCATGGGGCTCTGACGGCGGAAACTGCGTCATGCGGTTCGATCAGTAGTCAGACCCCACAATCCCTCGCGCGAGTTGTCACTAGCAGTGCACGACCTAAGAAACGGAAGGCAACGTGTAAAGCGAGAACGGTACGTGTACTTGTCGAAGCATTCAACACTACAGTGGACACCTGTTATTTAATTAGCTTTGCTGAAAGGATGAGATTAAACAACTCCAGGATGAAGAAAACGAATTAAAGGCTGCAGTTGAGAGAGTCAAACAGGCAAAGAGGGCCACGCATATGCTTAAGCTGAGTAAGGCTGCACATCAATTCACGGTGTTTCAGTCTTCACTGGAGCAAAGCAATGGTGTCATCGCCTCCGCAAAATCATTAATCGGGTCCGCTCTGGTAAGTGCTCGTTAAATAGTGAGGTGCGTAGTGGTGGTGGCATTGATGCATTGTAGGAGCACAATCCATTGTACACTCGCATTCGCCTTCCCGCAAGAAGCTCTATGGATCGTCAGCTCATCCTGGGTATGGCTCGGGGCCCGCAACTTCGGAAGGCCGCGAAGTATATTGTTGAGCGTGTCCGATTCCAGAATCTAAACCGTTCCCTTCGGCAAGCAGAAATTGCTGAAGGAGAAGGTGGTGACTTTTGGTTCTCGCAGCTCGACATCATGCCTTTTAAAGGCGCACGGGGTGTGAAGTTAGTGTTGGATCAGATAGATTCGTTCATGCGCTACCACGAATTCATCGTTCTCGAAAACTTGGATATTACTGTACTTCAACGGCCACACCGACCAGAAATCCAAACGGAGCAGAGCTGGAACCGTCATGGTCAAGAGCACTGAAACGGCGACGGAAGCAGACATCGTATGGAGCACAAGCATGAGCCTCTCTGGCACAACCAACAATCAAGTCATGTACGAAGGCCTGATCGCAGGACTGAAGGAAGCTCAGAAGAAGGGATGGACACCACTTGAGGTGGTTGGCAGCAGCTCGCTCGTCCACCAGCAAATGAGCAAATACAAACCGCCCAGAAAGAAGAGACTACTCGGATTCTATGCGGTGGCACGACGATTGGCGGACTGTTTAGGCGTCCGACATTGGCACCATCATCAGAGTGAGTTCAACCGAATGGCGAGAGCAGCAGCGACCCACGGGGCGACCACCCGAACGAGTGCAGCGACACTCCACCCGACCGATCGACCAGGCACAACAACACTGGCAACGTATCTTTCGGGAGACCACGCGCGCTGGCAAAGCAACTACTGGAGTAGAACTTTAGCGGTAAATTGACAGGGTGTAGTTCAAACAGCTATAGAGCACGTGTAAAACGACTCAATAGACTTCAATGAGAGAGAGAGAGAAAACTTGGATATAAGCTCACTGATGGATACCGAAGACGCTACCGAGGAGCCACGCGACACTGCTCAGTTCGAATTGTGTCGTCCCTACTTGGTGGCGTGGTCATGGAGAAGAACGCTGCAACGTTTCGAGCTTTTTATCCCCGTGGTTCTGATATACTAGACGTTCCACATGCACTTGTGGTTTTCGAATCGATTGACGAAGACGAAGCATACCCATACGACCAGTCGACTCGTGTACGGGTAGATATATCTAGCGCTATCCTGATTCTCGATGTTCCACCACAATCAAGCGAAGAAGCTGGCGCGGAGTCGAGTGTGTCTCTAGTCCGGTGCTCTTTCCAACGCCTTCGCAAGCCGACGTGTGGAATCTCACATGATAAGGAACTCGCCTTGCACGAGATAATCCCGCGTTGGGGTGATCTACTGTGCAAGACGGTGCGCGAATCCGTAATATTGCACTCTTCGTTAAAGTAGGAAGCACGGTGAAGATATGTTATGTATTCCATTTTTACGCGATAGTTCGTGTGTCGTAGTAACATCGAGAGACTTGAACCATTCGTTCTACCTGTTCTTACTAATATTACAGTGCCATGAGCATGCCCTTGCTATCGCGAAGCCACTCAGCGTCTGTAACCGCACTCTGAACATGGTGGAAGAAGTCACCCTGCGCTTCGACTGCGATGGGTGAACTCACCCCAGCGATGCTGGCAAGTGTTGACATCGTCGTGAGTATACGCCACCAATGCATGCGGATGTAGACAAAAGACATTTACTCTAAAGCTGAGAGTGAAAGCGCAATTGTTGCTTGTTGCAGATCAAACGTGCGAATTGGGGAAGTAACAGTGCTGGGGTGCGTCTATATGGTTTATATTGCTGCATAATATGCCGAAGAATTCGACCAGTCGTCTTCAGAGGAATTCGCGCTCTTTCACCAAGTTTTCAGTGAATCATAGGTTGCAACATCCTTGGCCACCAGACTACCAGCCGGAACTAATGAAGCACTTGAATTCCACCAGGGATTGTATCACTAGAAGGGATTTTCTGGTTGAAGAGGTACGTGGCCCACAACATCGTTTGCACAGATTCAGCAGGATGGTGTGGCACTGCGGGAAGGAGGGAAGAAGTAATCTGATATGATAGCCGACCTTGTTTTGACACTCTCAGTAGTTGCCTCGTCTTCGCTTCAAAGATCGGGATCGAATCAGAATCCGATTTGGATGTGCTCAACCGATCCCGATCTCTCTCCGTTGCCTGTCCGTTCTTTTGCTGCACAGAGGATGCGTTGAATCCAAGATCTCAAGCGTGTTATAAATCTCTCTCATTGTTGCTCAAGCCGTCGAACTCGCAGTCGTACCATTTGCTCCCCACACAGATATTTCTGGCGGGTACGTGGGTGTACCGTAGAGTTCCTTACCCCAATATCAGTTGCGTCAGCAGCGGTACATACAAATCGTGGGAGACAGGCTCCTGTACATGTTGAGCTGATGGTTGCCCCAGCATTTGCTGCCTTTCACAAGCCAGCACGTCAATGGTGATCGCATGACTCGTCCTTGTGACGAATGGCTCCTCTCTGTTCACTGTGGAGATGTTTGTTGCGCCCGTATAGTGTGCCTCTCCAATGTGGCAGTCGTTTTTCGTACAGAGAACATACATACGCGAACCTGACAAGGTTCCAGATCAGCAGATCGGCACCCAATGCGGGATCGCCTCACGGTCAAAGTCGAACCCGCTCTGCCCAAGACAACAAAAGCAGGTACGACAAAGAATACGATCGATGCATTACTCACCCTCTACTATGATTCTTTCGTGATCAGCCCAATGCCTGTCGACCGTCTTCTGAGTTGGCAACACGCCGCCTGAAGTGTCAATGGGACCAAGGTTCGATGTTTATTGGTCCATCACACTGCACAATCATTGCGCTGGGCTAGCAGTTCTCTTCACGTCCGCATTTGTTCCGCTCACTTCCCAAGAAGCGTCGTGATGAGGTTCCCACTACCTCGTAGTCCGTTCCCACCGCTCCAGCTCAGCCCTGCCCAAGTGCGAGAATTCGAGCTGCTGACGCAGGCGCTGATCGAACAAACTGTTGACGAGTATCAACACTACGTGCACGTGCAAAATCGTGAAGTGGACAAGACTAAATGGAAACACCTCAAGACGCGAGAAAACATGTCAGTTTTCCGAGCCTTCGGAGACCACGAAAACGACCCGCACTTGTTGTCGCATGAATCGCTCATGACACCACAGGCCGCAGTCTCGCAGCGACACGCGATCAAAGGAGGCGTACGCCTGCTCGGCGTCGGAAGTATTGTTGGCAACCTCGCCGATCTCATGTTCGCAGCAACAACCGTCAACGACGGTGATATGAAGATCAAGTCATCGTACATCCCAGACGAGTGTGTTGACTGGAGACTACTGTCCACGCTCAAGCACGGAACAGAAGAGGATCCATTCCTACGCCACACGATCAAGTGGGTGGTCAAATCACCCCCTGGAGCCGCAAGTGTCGTTTTTCGCCCTCGTGATATGATTCTCTTGGATTTCAATGGTCAAGTCGAGCTGCCTGACGGGGAACGCCTTGGGTACATGATGCATCATTCAGTGGAGATCCCAGAGTGCGGCGAGGTGGACGGCTTGGTTCGTTGTCATCTCTCTGCGTGCTACTTGTTCCGTGCACAAGGTCCCAACTCGGTGGAGGTGTACATGCGCTCGCTTGTGGAAGGTGGTGGCAAGTCACCTGAGTTGGTGACTGCCATTTCAACGGGTAATGGCTTAATCGCAACTTGGAAGTTGCCTTGGGGTGGTCAGAACAAGAAGCTCGCGTGGATGCTGAAGCAAGCAGCAGCCAAACGCCAGCGCAAGTCGGGAAGAGACGCACCAGCTTTCGGCCGTCTTCGGGAAAAGAAGACGAAGGATGAATGCCCACTCTGCCAGAAAAGTGTCTCCATGCTTCGAAGTGTCGCGTCGTGTGAGCTCTGTCTCGAGCAAGTTTGCTCACGCTGTCTCACTGTGCGCAAGATCAGTCACATCCGTCGTAGCGGCGAGCTCGTCCAAGTCGCGACTGCCTTCTGCAAGCAATGCATCACTGAAGCTTCTCTTTTGGATACGACTGAAGTGGTTCGCAAAACGTGTGTACCTAGGGGCGACGAACTCGTGTACGATGGATACACTCACAGCTATTCAACTGTAAGTAGCACAAGCAGCGAATGGAGTCGCCGTCCTTCAGTCTTTTCTCACGGCCAATCTGATCCGGAGGCATGGAGTATGACGCCAATGTCTCGTGTACAGAACCACTCATTACAACTCGAGTCGACAGAAGACTGGGAACGCCAGCAGCGATCCCAAGGTGTGGCTCACGGCACCCGAGAGTATCAGGACCAGGAAGACGAGCCTTTGTGGAAGCAGATGAACCAGCTCTACATCCAGGCGGAGCAGGCGTATCAGATGACAAGACAGAACGGCGATGCGATGCAGCAGAAGCACTAGGTGTGGTGGTTTGAATTCGATATCTAATGGCGAGTGAAAAATGAAAGCGATGACAACTGAGCTATGTAACAAGAATGCACATGCCGCGACGCTGGCGTGACTGCTTGCTGGAAATTGATGTTGCCCGCATCAACGTGCGCACGCGATACTCATCGTGACGCACGAGGTTCGACTGCCTCCGCGATGTCACATCACGAACGCCAGGCGAAAACACTCAACCGACAAAGTGGAACTGTATCAGCATGTCTCCTTCCAACTGTAGTGATCTATTGCGGTTATAAGACATCACAGTCTTTTGTATTACCAATACGTTTTGTTTGGTCAAGTGTATAGAGAGGTAATCTATTATATCAGTTCTGAGTAGAAACGACCCTATTCACAGCCACCGAGAAAGTATACTGGATACTATACATGTAATATTACTCTCTCAAGAGGAGTGTTCGGGGGTGCTTCTTGCTTCCTCCTGGTTGAGTATTGAGCACCGATGGTGTTAGACTACCAATCGACCTTTGTAGCTATCGCTAGGTGATTCCGATGTGCATTTTGAGTTTGTGCTAGGTCGCATCCCGACACGCTGGATCCAGGTGTACAGTGCAGAGTGTAGTGTCTCCGATGTATAGTTTCTTCCCGTCCAGGCGCACAGTCGCACGCGACATCCGGTACGGAACCATACAAGATCCTCGGAGATCGGACCCAAATATGACGAAACAAGGTGCATTCTATCTTCAACTCGACATTGAGAATGCAACTAGTTTCCAATAACAGGTAGCTTTTGTTATGGGAGCCTACCCTGATCTGATTCGACAGTGCTGATCGGACATCCAGACGGCTGAGCAATGCCGCCGATCGCTAGAGGGAACGCATGGACCTGAGGCACACGCTGTGTTTGAAATATATCACTGCTGCTTTTTCCGTCGTGAGGCGTAGGCCCGTAGCGCGTGGACGATGAAGTTCCCATTGCCTCGGAATCCGTTCCCACCCGTCCAGCTCACGCCGCACCAAGAGCGCGATCTGGAGCTGCTGGCCGACCAGCTTCTGCAGCGGACGGTTGACGAGTACGACCACTTCCTGCACATCCAGAACCGTGAGGTGGACAAGACCAAGTGGAAGCATGTCAAGACTCGCGAAAACATGTCCGTGTACAAGTCGTTCGGTGATATGTCCAATGATCCGCACATGTTGTCGCATGACGCTATGATGACACCACGCGGATCACGGTTGAGCTCAAGCTCGGTGAGCGGTGTTCGTCTGCTCGGTGTTGGTAGCATTGTTGGAAACTTTGCCGACCTCATGTACGCTGCGACGACACTCGACGATGGAGATATGAAGATCAAGTCGTCTTACATTCCAGACGAGTGTGTCGACTGGCGGCTGCTGAAGGTGCTGAAGCACGGAACAGAGGAAGATCCTTTTCTCTGTCACACGATCAAGTGGGTCGTGAAGCAAGCTCCTGGAGCAACCAGCGTCATTGTGCGACCTCGTGACATGATCATTCTGGATTGTAATGGTCTCATTCAGATGCCAACAGGAGAACGCCTCGGCTACATGATGCACCAGTCTATCGAGATCCCAGAGTGGGGCGAGCTCGAAGGCATCGTGCGCTGCCAAGTGTCGGCTTGCTATTTGTTCCGGATTCAGAACGCAAACTCGGTGGAAGTGTACATGCGTTCACTGATTGACGCGGGCGGCAACGTCACGGATTTCATTTCCGCTGTATCATCAGCGAATGCCCTAATTGCGACCTGGAAGCTGCCGTGGGGTGGACAGAACAAGAAACTGAGCTGGATGCTCAAACAAGCGTCAGCCAAGCGCGCTGACGCTAACACGGCAGTACTTGGCGCACGGAAGGTTAGCAAGTCCAAGGAACCCTGCCCATTGTGTCAAAAGAGTGTGTCCATGCTTCGAAGTGTGGCACAGTGTGAGCTATGTTTCAAGCAAGTGTGTTCGCGCTGTCTGACGGTGCGCAAGATTAGTCACATTCGCCGAAGCGGTGAACTGATTCAGAAGCCAACTGCCTTCTGCAAACAGTGTGTCACCCAGGCGTCGCAGTTGGATTCGACAGACATCATTCGTATAGATTGTATCCCCAAGGGTTACAACAACCGCTCCGAAGCGACGACAATGGCTTCCATCTCCGACTCAGCGTACGATCCTTATCGGCCGTCGTCGGTTGACTCAGAGGCCTGGACCATGACACCGATGTCTCGCCCCGATGTCTGGGAGACTGGCTCTGTGCAGATTGAGAGCAGTGATGACTGGGAGCGTGACCAGATGCAGCGAGCGAATCGTGCTCCAAGTGAACCGTCGGGCTTTTCGCAGCAACAGCAACCTCTGTGGATGCAAATGAATCAGCTACGGCTGGCAGCTGAGCAGGCGTACCAGTTGACCAAGCAGAACGAGAATGCCATGCACCAATTGCACTAGTTGGCGAAGTCTTTGTTAGTATTGGGTCAATACAGTCTTACTTCAGTGATAAATGTATGGGTCGTGTTACAATAATCTGTGCTTTATTCTACTGATGTGTGTTGCGAGTGAATGGCACAGCCTATGAATTGCAGATGCTTTTCGTGATCCCAGTATCCAGTGTTGCTGGAGGCACGAGTGTGGGTTCGGCCCTGGAATTCTTCCCTCCGGCTTGTCAGATGATCGCACACGTGTCAACTATACCTGATATGCATCATTATGTCCTGTTTATGTGTCTGTCCGGATAACCAACTGGAGTGTTTCAACCTATATTGAATCATCCAAAGACAGATGACTATAATAGGTCGGTTCATTTATGCTTTCCCGTTTCCCACCAAGAAACCTCCGTCGTGCCGACCGTTTCCAGCTATCTTTCTCAGCTCGGCACAAGAAGCCAGTTTGACTTCATCGCGAATCCGTTGCTCCAACAGATAATTGCTGCGTATGATTGCTTAGAGCGCGTCCGTCGAATGATGCAACTCGATGGAAACAGGTGAAGTCCCATGATCATCTGTACGAAGACTAAGCCATTGGAGCAAGGAGATCACTGATGGAATACCACTCCTCGGTGTCGGCAGTATAGTCTGCAACCTTGCAGACTTTATGTTCCCTGCGACAACACTAGAAACACCGAACAATGGATAATTTTAATTATCCATTGTCATCCGTTTAAGAACGGATGTGAAGCAACCACCAGGTTTGACCCATCCCGTTGTGAGAAATCGAGATTTGGTCTAGCTTGACTGCAATGGCTAGATCAACTACTGAATGGGAAACCCGCCAGGTATATGATCGACTACTCAGATAACATCCCAGGATGCGAGAACTCGAGGCATGACTCGCTGCCCGTTTTCGGGTTGCTACTTGTATCGACCTCACGGCACCAACTCGATAGAGATCTCCTTGCGCTCTCACTTTGATGCATTAGGTAGTGTGCCTGGCGTGATCACCGCTACAGCCGCAGCAAACGCTCTCATTGCGACTTGAAAATTGCCTTGGGATAGTCAGAAAAAGAAAGTAGCGCGGATGCTGAACCAAGTAACTGCAAAGCAGCAGCAGCAGTGCGCCTCCATGTCGAACGAGTGAAGGAGACCAAAGGGACAGTATCGGGTGTGTTAGAATAGTATCTTGATGCTACGCAGTGTAGCACGTGCGAGATGTGCCTGAAGAGGCATGTTTGCGCTGACTGGCGTGTGTAAAATCAACCGAGTGGCAAGCTGATTCAGACAACAACGACACTTCGCCTACAATGACTTACAGAAGGTTTAAAGCTTGGCACAATCATATCATTATGCGGAAGACCGCGGCCCCGAGCCAGCGAACGCCGACATCACACGAAGTCAAACAGCTCGATCTCAAGTAACCAATGGCTGACGCTCGCCTCGGTAATACCTGATTCGAACGAAGATGGCAAAATCTCCAGTGCCCCAGGCTTCAAGAACCGAGGGGGATCGCCATGTCGACGTCGGAGAGGACTGGGAGCATCACCGGTTGCATAATCAAACCTTCTCGAGTCACCCAGTCGGCTTCCCTCCTAATCAGTAGAATCAGCAGCCGCTCTGGATGCGGATGAATCAGTTGCGGTTGGCTGCAGAGCATACTAGTTGTCCATGCGAAACGAAAAGCGACGCATCAGCTGATACAATCACAGGTGGGAAACGTTAGTCGTGTCAGCTTGAACTATTTTGACCACCAAGAGAGTCTAGTTCAGCAATCGGCTTTTTCTTTGTTGCCATCTTGATGAGAACGAGGAGTCAGTCACGAGTCACGAGCAAAACCCATAGCGTACGTTGAAGCTCATGGAGGGAAACCAAGGGTGGCAAAACACCAGATGACTTTGTAAAGAGGGGGAGATGCTCTACTGGATGTTGACACAAACGGACATTTACCCGAACAAAGATGTTGATACTCCGCCACACAATCAACCTTGTTCTGGTACGAATCTCGCTGGGTACCGGTAGTCACAACTGCACCCGATAAATGTATCCATTGGAAGAGCCGTTGATCAGATGTGCTGCGTCTGGTCTCGCCGCTCCATGCGTGGGCGCTGGCACGCCATCACTGTCCATTTTGGAGGCTCGACTTTACGTGCTCTCTCTCGCTATCCGGTCATGAAGTTCCCGCTTACTCGCCGGCCGTTCGCGCCGCTGCAACCCACTGCAGCAGAGCTTGCCGAGCTCGATCGCATCGCGAATCACATGCTGCAGGAGACGGTTGACGAGTACGAGCAATTCGTACACGTGCAAAACCGAAAAGTCGACACGAGTATGTGGAAGCATGCCAAGACACGCGAGAACATGTCCGTGTATAAGGCTACGAATCGCCATTCCACGTACCCAGCACAGCCCCGCCAAAGAGATTTGACGTACACAGCCACTCAGCTCACAGGAGGAATCCCAATGATCGCTGTTGGCAGTATTGTCGGCAATCTCGCTGATCTCATGTATACTGCAACGGCATTCAACGATGGCGACATGAAGATTCGGACGTCTTACATTCTTGACGAAGTCGTTGACTGGCAATTGCTGTGCACTCTGAAGGAAGGAACGACTGAGGATCCATTCCGACACCAATCGATCAAGTGGATGGTCAAAGAAGCTCCTGGACTAGCAAGCACGATCGTGAGATACCGTGACATGGTGTTTCTTGATTGCATTGGTCAGTTGCAGCTTCCCAGTGGTGAGCGCGTCGGCTATGTCATCTATCGCACAATTGACATTCCTGAATGCCCCGAAATCAAAGGCATTGTGCGCGCGGATGTGTCTGCGTGCTACTTGCTTCGTCCTCAAGGGCCAAACTCCATGGAAGTGTATATGCGTTCGCAGATTGATGCGAAAGGGAACTCGCCGGACGCGGTCACAGCTGTATCTGCTGCCAATGCCCTCATTGCGATTTGGAGAATGTCGTGGGGAGGCCAGAACAAGAAGCTCGGGTGGATGCTCAAGCAGGCATCAAGTCAAGAACAGCCAAGAGACACAGCTGTGCTGGGAAAGGGTTCAGAGAGTCACTGCCCAGTGTGTTTGAAAAGCGTCGCGATGCTACGGAGTACGGCTGAATGCAGACTCTGCCATAAAGAAGTATGCTCGCGCTGTCTATCAGTGCGCAAGATCAGCCATATTCGTCGAACTGGTGAGTTGACCCAGATTCCGACTGCTTTCTGTAAGCAGTGCATCACCGAGGCTACGATGCTCGACACAACTGAGATCATCCGTTTCGAGTGTCATCGACATGCTTCTCAGCCTTCTTTCATCGAATCGATCAGAAGCACTCAAGATTCGACCCAACCAGCATCTCCTGGTAAAAAGAGTAGCATTGACTCGGAGACGTGGACGCCAGTATCGCTGCATGGAGATGGCTGGAGCACTAGTGCTGTACGGATTGAGAGCGATGACGACTGGGAGCAACAACAGCGCGGCCGCGACACAAGAGTAACCAGTGAACCCCGTGGTCGTTCTTCGCATCAACAATTCCAGTTGATCATGCAAATGAATAAACTACGCCTAGCAGCGGAGGAGACATATCAAATTGCCAAGCGAAACGAGACTGCGATGCATTCGATTACGTAGGCTCATTTCGGAAGCTCTTCTAAGAGCTTCTTAAAAGAAGTCAATGGAAACTCAAAACGATTCATTAGGCTTTTGCTTACATCGATAATACTGTAAATAGGCCTCATGAGCACGACGAAATGCTGGTTCACGCACTCAATCCACCGGGGACATTGACATTTACTGACGGTTCTTGCGGAGACGACGAGTGCAGTTTGGCTTGCCAGGCTTTGGACCTGGGGCTGGGGCACCACTTGTTGGCTTTGGGGCAGGAGCAGGAGCGGCCGACGATGGCTTTGGAGCTCCGCCGTTGCCACCGTTGTTGCCACCGTTGTTGCCGCCGTTGTTGCCGCCGTTGTTGCCTCCGCTGTTGCCACCCGACGAACCGCCAGCAGCTGGAGCATCCGCCTTCAAGAACGAGTCCGCGTTGGTCTGAGTGCCACCCTGGATTGGAGCACAGTTACCTATTCATCATCAAGCGTCAGTAGACCAGAAGACAACGTTAAACAATGGTTGAGACACGTACCATAGACCTCCCAGTTGGCGACGTGGGTGCCGATGTACATGGCCTGGATAAAGTTGGCGCCCTTGCACTTGTCAGCTGGCACTGGGATCTTGCCAACGTTGTTGCCCTGGCAGTTTTCGTTGAAGAAAATGCGCGTGTTGTCACACCACGCCTCACATGGACCAGGGTGACCCCAAGGAAAATCGATCTCAGTTGGCATTGGCTGGCGCTCACTGTCCGTCAAGGTCATACCACATGCCTTACTTGGTGCGGTAGTCGTGACGTGCTTCATGATAAACTGACGCAGCGTCGAAGCACCATCAGCCTTCATGACACCAGCGATACGCTGCACGCCCTGGTAGCTTGGAGTGTTGTTAGGATCCTTCATCTGCTCACCATTGATGCGACCGTAAGGCGAGTTGCCGTTGTAGAATCCAGTCGGGAAGCTGAGCTTTGGCACAGCCATGTTGGTGTGGGCATTGGCAACCGAGGCAGTGAGCGCGACAGACGCAATGGCGAGGGTGGCGACGTTGACCATGATGCAGAGACTGGAGTGGTGTTGGTGGCTGCGGAGGAGGCTGCAAATTGCAAAGTGAGCAGTAGCGTGTCGATGAATGCCGGCGGTCGTCGCGATGCTCGCGTCCTACGTCTTCCACCTCTGGCAAGCATCCAGTCGCCGACGGATCGGACGCACGGAAGACGGAAGAGAGCCATCTGCTTCGCCGTCTGCTTCCACTGCTTCATCAGTCGTTGGGTTCACACTTGGACGGAGTATGGAAGAGTGGTGGATGCAGTTCATGTCCAAACCGGCTGTTTGGCTAGAAGCCCGCATGCTCCGTACTGATTTAGTTACATTCAGGCTACAGTATTGAGTTGAGTCGTTACGTAGATACACTGGACGCGTATACGAAGTGTATAGCGCAGTCGTCCACATGCTCAGTGTTCCGTGAAAACAGAGATTCTCAAGTCTCTCGATACCGTCCTGCCAACAACAGTGTACTCCACAATGTTGGATCACCAGCGACTCTCTGGTTCTGGTGAAAACGTGCCAAAGCTTTCGATTAAATGCCACCTCGAGACTGTGGACTCGCCAAGTATTAAAAATCCAAAACCTTTTTACGTGGTATTGCTTACGTCGACTTTACACTAAATATGTTGTCTAGGATGGACGAGGAAGAATCCCAAACCAAACCACCTGGGATGCCATATAGTTATAGCAGGAGCGCAATTTACTCGCGGTTCTTACGAAGACGACGGGTGCAGTTTGGCTTGCCAGGCTTCGTGGTTGGCTTTGGACCTGGAGCTGGAGCACCAGTCGTTGGCTTTGGAGCTGGAGCGCCGGTCGATGGCTTTGGCGCACCACCGTTACCTGGAGCTGGCGTCAAAGATGGGGTCGTTGGGGCCTTCGAAGGGGTGGAGCCGCCCGACGATCCACCCGCAGCAGGAGCGTCGGCCTTCAAGAACGAGTCCGCATCAGTCTCAGTTCCGCCCTGGATAGCAGCACAGTTAGCTGTTCAGGCAAAAACAAAATGAACAACGGTTAGACAATGATGAAGCATACACCCAGTGAAGTAGCACAAGTAACTCACAGTAGATCTCGTAGTTCGACACGTGCACACCGGCGTACATAGCCTGGATGAAGTTGGTACCCTTGCACTTGTCAGCTGGCACTGGGATCTTGCCAACGTTGTTGCCCTGGCAATCCTCGTTGAAGAAAATACGCGTGTTGTCACACCACGCCTCACATGGACCTGGGTGACCCCATGGGAAGTCGATCTCGGTTGGCATAGGCTGACGTTCACCGGTCGTCAAGGTCATACCACAGGTCTTGCTAGGCGCAGTCGTCGTCGTGTACTTCATGATGAACTGACGCAACGTTGGGTTGCCTTCAGCCTTCATGGCAGCGGCGATCTTCTGCACACCCATGTGGTCTGGGATGCTGGCGGCCTCACCGGTGAAATGCTTACTGTCGAGACGACCGTAAGGCGAGTTGCCGTTGTAGAATCCAGCTGGGAAGGTGAGCTTTGGCACAGCCATGTTGGTGTGGGCGTTGGCAGCCGAGGCAGCAAGTGCGATGGAGGCGATGGCGAGGGAGGCGGCGTTGACCATGATGTCGAGACTGGAGCTGTTGTGCTTGTTGTGGTGGAGGCTGCAAATTGCAAAGTGAGTTGAGTTGGGTCATGTGCGTGGATGCTGGCGGTCGGCCTTGGCTTCTGGTCCTGCCATTGGCGAGTTCCCTGTTGCTGTCTGTTCGGATGCTCTGCAGACACTCGTGCTGACTGATGAATGGCATCTGTCCCTCGACTCGTTGCCTTGTTCACTATCGAAGTGGCTTTTCTCGCAACACGCCAGCTGGGTTTTGGGAGAGTGTGCAATGCACTAAAATAAGACCCACTAAGCCTATACGTTTCCCGTTCGTCTCTCCCAATGTACTGGATTAGATTACAACGCGACACTTTTCAGCTAAGGTCTGTCCATATTTTCTTCTGCGTTTGGATGACCGTTGTCTCGACTCTTGATTGTTTCTTTGTTAGAATGTATTAGCCGTTTGCGCACGGGGGTTCAAGGTTGTTTCGGCTGTTGAGGTCATGTCGTTACAGGCGTGTCATTGGGTATGCAAAATGCTTGGTTCTGCAACCATTGAGCATTTTGTTGTCATCACCTGCCATCCGGTTTTATCCAGCGGTTATGGTGCCATTTCCACCCGCCGAATTGTCAACGAACCTCTGTGTTTCTGCGGATTCTGTCTGCGATTAGACTTGAACGGACTTGTAGCTCATCATCTGAGCTACAAGTCCGTTCAAGTCCCCAATCACTTGCCATCGGAAAGTTGATCAAGATATCGTGATCCTTTTCATCTTTCCCCGAAAGCCACGCCTCTATCAAAGAGTGGTTTCGGCAAGGGCATATGATCAACGAGGTGGGCGCTTGATATCATGGTATTCTGGTAGATCACGAGGGATCTGATGTCTTGTTTGGTCCTAGCAAGAAACACGGTGTTTCTGTTACTGAGCGGCAAGAAGTACGATCAGTTCACGAATCTATCGCATGCGGAGCATGAAGATATCCACAAGCAGGTGACAACCGCTGCTCATCGCCAACATTGGTGCCACTTGAGTTCGTGGCCCCTTCTTCGCTCGATTGAGCGCGCGAGTTTGCTAAGGCGATGAAATCGTCGCTCATTTTCACCTGACATCGCATTCGGTCAGTGTCAAAGACGTGCTGGGTAAGTTTACGATCTGAAATGTACGTAGTACTTGCTGATACGATCCATGACCCGATCCATCGCCTGTGCCTGCTTCTCATTACTACATGCTGCGAAAGAGGCCAAGATCGAACGCAACTATAGCGAACAGAAATACACGGATCTTATTGAACGGTGACACTAAATACGCTCCAAGATCAACTTGACCACTGCAACTAGCAGACCGAGTTGCAGGCACATATGTGACTCGATCACCCATTAGTTACGGTTGCGGCTACGACGAGCGCAGTTCGACTTTGGAGGAGACGTGGTGGAAGGAGTCGAGGTCGTCGGAGCAGGAGTTGTCGTCGATGGGGTAGCTGACGAAGCCGAAGGCGAAGAGCTAGATGGAGTTGCAGATGGCGTAGTCGATGGAGAAGTCGTAGGAGTGCTGCCTGAGGATGAGCTGTCTCCAGCGGCAGCGTCTGTCTTCAAGTACGACTCAGCATCAGTTTCGGAGCCACCCTCGATCGGAGCACAATTGGCTGTTCATTCATTCAAGAATTATGAGCATGAGTGCAGCAACAGAAAAAAGAACAAAAGGTGCTCACCGTAGACTTCCCAGTTGGAGACGTGGACACCAACGTACATCGCCTGAATAAAGCTCGCACCCTTGCACTTGTCAGCCGGCACTGGGATTTTACCAACACTGTTGCCCTGGCAATTCGCGTTGAAGAAGATACGCGTGTTGTCGCACCACGCCTCGCACGGACCAGGGTGACCCCAAGGGAAATCGATTTCGGTTGGGAATGGCTGGCGAGCACCGTCCGTCAAGGTCTTACCGCACGTCTTCGTAGCACCATCCATGGTGATGTTCACGTTCTTCATGATCAACTGACGGACAGTCGCGTCACTGTCCACCTTCATAGCAGCGGCGATCTTCTCAACACCCTGGTAGCTTGGAATGCTGGCGGCATCACCACCGAACTTGTCGCCGTTGATTCGACCGAAAGGTGAGTTGCCATTGTAGAACCCGTCCGGGAACTTCGGCACAGGGACCGCCATGTTGGTGTGGGCATTTACGACCGAGGCGGCGATGGCAAGCGAGGCGATGGCGAGGGAGGCGGCGCGGATCATGCTGGCGATCTTGTTGGTGGAGTAGCTGAGGCAAGGCAAATTGCGGAGTGAGAATTGCTAGGTCAGTGGATTGCGATTTCTAGCTGGATGCTGAGCAGGGCCACCGGACGTGATCATCGTCGGTCATGACCTCGCAAAGGAAGCCATCTGCTCCCGTGGATTCTGCGATGTGCATCTCGGCTTGGATCGAGGGATTCCATTGGCCGCGATCAGTCAGCAACGCACCATGCGGATGATAAGCACCATCCGCATGAGCAGCTCCCCAAGACGTGGGGGCTGATCATCTCACTTTGGACCGGTTAATGATCCATGCCCATAATGGACTTTATCATAAACAGTACATATCGGTTGATCCAATTGAAGCTTTCCGCACTTAGTGCAGATTATTCAACCACATAAACTACGGTTTTTACCATATTTGCTGACCATTCCCCCAAAACGGCTGGTTCTGTCGTGGTCCCGTCAAGCAAGAAGGTTTAGTCCATGGCCAAATCCGACCATTTCGGTATACATTTAATATACCGGTACTCCTTGAACCGGTGTTTATACCGGTTTCCTTTCCCGAAGATCACCTTTTGGGGAGAAAGATCAAAGCGAGGGAGAAGGGAAGAGAACGAGCTGCAGAGTCATGGCGGGCGAGTGTCAGACCAAGAACACCAAGGACTATGACGAGGAGGAGGACGACTTGCTGGCTGGCCCAGAGTCCACGCTCGACGAGGGAGACATTGCGCTGCTCAAGACGTACGGCCTCGGCCCCTACTCGCGGGTGATCAAGGCCGTCGAGGACGACATCAAGAAGGCGCAAACCGCCGTGAACGACCTCATCGGCATCAAGGAGAGTGATACCGGTCTCAGTCTACCAAGCCAATGGGACTTGGTGAGCGACAAGCAGATGATGCAGGAGGAACAGCCTCTGCAAGTCGCGCGCTGTACGAAGATCATCAACGCGGGCGAGGAGGATGCCAAGTACATGATCAACGTCAAGCAGATCGCCAAGTTCGTCGTTGGTCTCGGTGAGAAGGTGGCACCTACGGACATCGAGGAGGGTATGCGTGTCGGTGTGGACAGAACCAAGTACGCGATTCAGATTCCATTGCCACCAAAGATCGATCCATCTGTCTCGTTGATGGTAAGTAGGATTCGAGAGAGTTCGTCGGATGCGGAATTCGCTGCTTGATCACTGACTCGCAAATTTACTATGTAGACTGTTGAGGACAAGCCTGATGTCACGTACGATGACGTGGGTGGTGCCAAGGATGCCTTGGAGAAGCTCCGCGAAGTTGTCGAGTTGCCGCTTTTGCACCCAGAGCGATTCGTGAACCTGGGTATCGATCCTCCAAAGGGTGTGTTGCTTTACGGCCCACCTGGGACGGGCAAGACTTTGTCTGCCCGTGCAGTTGCCAACCGAACGGATGCGTGTTTCATTCGTGTCATTGGTAGCGAACTCGTGCAAAAGTATGTCGGTGAAGGTGCGCGTATGGTGCGCGAGTTGTTTACCATGGCGCGTTCAAAGAAGGCGTGCATTGTGTTCTTCGATGAAGTGGATGCCATTGGTGGTGCTCGTAGTAGCGGAGTACGTAGTGAATGGAATTCGCATTCTCATTGCTCATGTTCTAACCTAGTCTTGATTTTCACAGGAAGAAGGTGGTACCGATAACGAAGTGCAGCGAACGATGCTTCAGATCGTCACGGAGTTGGACGGTTTCGACCCTCGTGGTAACATTAAGGTGTTGATGGCGACTAACCGACCGGACACATTGGATCCTGCGCTCATGCGTCCTGGCCGATTGGATCGCAAGGTGGAATTCAGCTTGCCAGAGCTCGAAGGACGTACCCAGATTCTCAAGATTCACGCCAAGAGCATGAACTGCGACCGCAACATCCGTTTCGAACTCATCAGTCGTCTCTGTCCGAACACGACGGGCGCTGAGCTGCGTAGTGTGTGCACAGAAGCCGGCATGTTCGCCATCCGTGCGCGTCGCAAGTCTGTGTCGGAGAAGGACTTCTTGGACTCGGTCAACAAGGTCATCAAGGGCTACCAGAAGTTCTCGTCCACGCCAAAGTACATGGTCTACAACTAACCAGTCCTGGGTCACATTGTAGCCGACGAGTCCCAATGTCGAATCGAATACATGCATTGGAATCATCTACTGTTTTAGAGTCTGACTGTTGTCGAGGACAACAGTTGAAGTTGAAGTCTATTTTGATCTTCAGAGGACGAAGACAGAGCCACTCCCTCTGTCACCATCAGCTCTTGTGTCTCACGAGGCCGCAGGTTGATCATGTCCTTTGGTAGCCAGGACGGCAGACAAGCTGTTTATCTACGAGTATATGCTTGAACCGTCTTCCACACTCGTCCTGCGAAAACGAATTCGGGGAATACGACTGCAGAAAAAATCGTAGGGTGAGTGCCTCGAGAGCTCGTCCAGCTGGTGGAAGGGAGAGCGCATGCAGATGAGCATGGGTGTGGGTTGCTGGTGGTATGGAGGTACGTGGTAACGACTCTCTGCCAGTTCAGTGCGGTGGTGGATTGGTCGATCTTCATTTTCCATCGCGCGTTTGATTGGGAAGAACCTTACTATCATGCAGGTAACTCGTCTCTTCGGAACGCTCCTCCTGGCGCTCACCGCAGCAGTCGCATCAGCTGACAGTATCGATTCGCGCAATCTGACCGAGCACCGTCGTCTTGATGGTGGGAATGCCGCTTGTGACTCAAGCACGCGTGTGAGGAAGCCGTGGTACTCGCTGTCCGAGACTGAGCAGAAGGTGTACGTGGAAGCTTTGTCTCTCGCGATCAAGGCTGGAGTGGTGAAGGACTTCGCTGGTATGCACTTGGAAGAGATGGGTGAGATGCAGGCGCATCACTCATGTGCCTTTTTCTCATGGCACCGCCGCATGCTACTTGCGTTCGAATCGTATCTGCGTGATCTGGGTCCCAAGTATGCATGTGTGACGCTGCCGTACTTTGACGTTCACACCGCCTACGTTCGCGCAGCCAACAAGGAATGCACCAACATGTACGATTGCTCGACGATCTTCCAGTCGATCGGTGGCAAGACGTCGAGGACCAGTTTGACTCTGTCGTTGAATGGGGAGGAAGCGTATGGCTACCAAGTCTCGGGTTTCCCGTTCACTGCGGATTGCGACGACAACCAGATTTGTGGCAAGACTGTACGCAACAACCTGCAGCAGCAGAAAGTTCCATCAGGAGCCGGTTTCGGTACCTTTCTCGACGCGGTGACTCGAGCCGGTGACTACGCTTCGTTCCTCGAGGACATTCAGTTCGGCGTCCACAACGAGATCCACAATGTCGTTGGCGGCGCCATGGCCACGCTTGCATCTCCTCGTGACGTCTTCTTCTATTCGTGGCACAGTGCCATCGACATGTTCCTGCATGTCTACCATCTGTGCCATATCGGCGTGCCTATGACTGAAGACGCCCTCAAGACCTCGCTGGAAGCGTTTACATTGGCAACACAGACTTGTGGTGGCGTTAGTGGAATTGGCGCGGACACCAAGATCGTCATGAACATCCGAGTGAACGGCGAGCTCATGGATGCTTCGCAGCACCCAACTCTTGGCAAGTACTTCACGCATGTTGGTGATGAGATGTGGAACTACGGCGACATTCGCCAGCTCGGTGACTACAGTTACTCCTACGCGCTACCAGATATCTTCACGACGCAGCTGCTCTCTAACAAGGATGTGTGCATGGGCTTCAACGCGCCATCTCCAACGTTAATTCCAACGTTAATTCCAACGTTGATCCCAACGGAAGCTCCTACGGAGAAACCCACTGAAGTACCAACCGAGGTTCCAACTGAGAAGCTAACTGAGAAGCCTACCGAGAAGCCTACGGACAAGCCAACTGAGAAGCCAACTGAAAAGCCGACGGACAAGCCTACCGAGAAGCCAACTGAAAAGCCGACGGACAAGCCTACCGAGAAGCCTACCGAGAAGCCGACGGAGAAGCCTACCGAGAAGCCAACTGAGAAGCCAACGGACAAGCCCACTGAGCCCCCTACAGCGACCACGCCGTCAGCTTCCCAGGTGTCGCCAAGCTCAACTGCACCTGGTGACGAACGCTCCTCTGACCCACCATCAAACTCCACAGCGTCGAGCGCACCTTCGAAATCGCCGTACGCAACAACCCAGACGCCATACTCAACGGCCTCTCCAGTCACTGTGGAAGACCACACCGGTATCGTGGTCTCCCCTGCTGCGGATACTTCCACACATTCCACCGTATCGTCCTCGTTGTCATCTTCCTCCAAGGACGTGGATGCGGGAGAGACTCTTCCTCCGTCCGCCGTTGCTACCTCAGGGCCATATTGGCAGTGGGTGAAGACGACCTACGACGGCCTCGTCGGGCGTTTCGATGGTGACATGACGCTTGTTGGCCAGCAGATGCGTCTGATCGAGTGCCTCACGTTCGATCAAGTCTTTGGTGTCACCGAATTCAGCGATGAGTTCGTCAAGAACTTCCACTTGGGTTCCAACCTCCCTACTTGTGGCAAGAAGGTTGAAGCAGTCGCAAGTGGTGAAATCACCGTCGCCGTTGAGGCGCCACCAGCTGACTTCCATCCAGATGAGGTGCAGTTTGCTTCGGACGATGTGATCCAGGCCGTCAAGGACGAATCTGCTGTGGGTCAGGACGATGCGGTGCCATTGTTGGACCCAGCGTACGCGCAAAAGGCTGACCAGGTGCTCAACACACCGGCTACTGACAAGCAGAGTGGTCACAAGCTTTGTCACTAGGCACACCTGATTGGGTGTAATCTAGAATACATTGTGGATGTGAGATACATAGCATTGTTGTGTATTTATCTATCGTGGTCGGCAAAGTCCGCGTAAAGGCTGAGAATGCTTTCTGGAGTGATCATTCGGAACTGCTCGTTCAGCTGAAGGATTGCACGGTAGACTCGCGCCACCTTGACGCGATCATCGACATCCAGCTTGGTGTTAGCGTGCACTTGTCGCTTTTCCATCAGCACTTCGACACGAGTCTCCATGTTTCCTGGTCCTGTGTCTTCCATTTGGTCATCCAAACCCAACGCGCTCATGCTACGCGTGATCCAGATGTAGCCGTTGGTACCGAGAATGAGGTCCACTCCGATACTACTCAGTGTGACCATGTGCTGCTTCATGCGCTTCACGAGGGATGGCTGAACCTGCACAAACTGACCGTTCTCCAGTTTACCATAGCGCAAACTGCGGGTGTGAAGACTCAGTGATCCATCGTAACGTACTTCCTGGATCTCCGCACTGATCAGGTCGTTCTCCACGAAGAAGTTGCGCATCTGCAGCTGATCTTCGTACGTGCGTCGACGCTGCGCGCCACCAGGCAGATTCACCGAGCTGAGCATGAGCGACGCATCTTGCTGGCCATTCACATCCACCTTCCAGCGCTTGTTGCCCACTTCCGTGATGCGACCGACGACAATGTCGCCAACTTCACCGATGTATCGTGAGACCAAGGGGCGCACCGTGATGAGCTGGTTGACTTTCTCGACGACACCCGCGACACTCGCGATTAGCTCGTTGTTGCTCATGTAAGTGCCGTGTCCGCGCAGGAACGCGCCGGTTTCGGTGCTGATGACCTCGCCGGGCGTGACCACAACGATGGACCCCTCGTCCGGCAGCTCCACGTCCATGTCCACGTCGTCATAGCGCTCTGAGGCGTCCGTCGCCGCCTTGGTGCGGACTTCGATGCGCATGGTCGGTTGGTTTCTGATGGATGGCACCCTCAGAGTCATTTTAGCCAACCAGCGCACAGGTCGAACCTCAAGTGGTCCACTCGGTTCGTCTTCTCTCTGATTGGTTGAAAAGGCTATGTTAAGCCACCCAATCCGACGCGAAGAGCTCCCATCCACCGACGGCACCGCCATTTCGCCATTACCACCGAGTGAGAGAGAGACATGGCCGTGCTGAAGACGCGTCGAGGCGCCACGCCGCCCGTGGTGGGCGTGCTGGGCGGCGGACAGCTGGGTCGCATGATGGCCAGCGCCGCGCATCGTCTGGGGATCCAGCTCGTCGTGTTGGATCCGCAGGGCAGCGAGTCGCCAGCCGGACAGATGGGCGTCAAGGCCATCGCTGGCAGCTTCACCAAGGACGAAGACATCGCCATGCTCGCGGCCGAGTGCGACGTCATCACGGTCGAGATCGAGCACGTCAACGCCGCATCGTTGCAGAAGCTGCAGAACAACTCGGAACGACCAATCGCGGTGCATCCGTCGCCATCGACCATTGCTCTGATCCAGGACAAGTACCAGCAGAAGGTATTCTTCAACGGTGTGCCAAACGTCGACGTCGCACCCTTTAAGATTGTGACGAGCGTGGCAGATGCGGAGCACATTGGCGAGGAGTTTGGTTACCCTTACATGCTCAAGTCGCGTCTGTTTGCGTACGATGGCAAAGGCAACGCGGTGGTTTCGCAGGCAAGTGACATTGCTGATGCGTTTGCCAAGCTCGGTATGCAGGAGGGCCAGGAGATCAAGCTGTACGCTGAGAAGTGGGTGCCTTTCACGAAGGAGTTGGCTGTCATGGTTGTCAAGTCGAATGAAGATGTACGCGCCTACCCTGTCGTCGAAACGACCCAGAAGGACAGCATCTGTGATACTGTGTTGGCCCCAGCGCAAATCCCTCACGACACGTACGTCAAGGCCAAGCAGATGGCGTTTGATGCTATTTCCAAGCTTGATGGCAACGGTATCTACGGTGTGGAACTTTTCCTCACCAAGGATAACGAGGTGTTCTTGAATGAGATTGCGCCTCGACCGCACAACTCGGGACACTACACCATCGAGGCGTGTGAAACGGATCAATTTGAGCAGCACTTGCGCGCCGTTTGCGAGTTGCCACTTGGTGGTTGCGACCTTGCTGTTGGTGCCTCGCTCATGGTGAACGTTCTTGGTGACAAGACTGCCAGCGAGGACGAGAGCTATGCTGACCTGCGCAAGTGTTTGCTTGTGCCAGGCGCGACGCCACATCATTATGGCAAGAGCGGGGTGCGTGCTGGCCGCAAGCTCGGTCATTTTACTATCGTCGCTTCAAGCATCCAGCAGTTGCAGGAGCGTGCAACTGCGATCTCGCCTGTGGTCGCTCGCAGTGCCGGTTTGGTCCAGGCCCCTGCGCTTGTGGGTATCGTCATGGGCTCGGACTCGGATTTGCCAACGATGGCTGCTGCCGCCGAGATGCTCGAGAAATTCAACGTTCCATATGAGCTGAGCATTGTATCGGCGCATCGCACTCCAGGTCGTATGTACGAGTACGCGCAGAGTGCGTTCCGTCGTGGCCTCAAGGTCATCATCGCTGGTGCGGGTGGTGCTGCGCACTTGCCTGGTATGATCGCGGCGTTGACTCCATTGCCAGTTATCGGTGTTCCAGTCAAGACGAGCACCTTGAATGGACAGGACTCGCTGCTGAGCATCGTTCAGATGCCGCGTGGTGTGCCTGTGGCGACTGTCGCGATCGGCAACTCCACTAACGCCGGCTTGCTCGCTGTGCGTATCCTCGGAGGTGAGTACCTCGTGGCGATGGAACAATTCCTTCAGGACCAGAAGGAGGAAGTGGACGGCAAGATCACCAAGATGGATGCGCAGGGGTGGAAGGCGTATCTGAAGGAGATGAAGCACTAGATTGAGTTGAATACCATCCGACTCTAGCTATTTCATTTGTTCTAAGAGTGAGTATACCCTTTCTTCTAAGTGTTGCGCTTAGCGCTTCTTGAGCTTGAGGCTCTTGAGCTGGTTCTTGAGCGTCTTTGGGGTCTCACGGTTGCGTCGCTGTCCAGCGAACGCAAGTTCCTGCTCCGTCGTGGATACGTGCGGCACATTCTTCCAGTAGACGAAGCCCGCGACGGTCATTGCGAACCACGTGAAGGTCAGCCACCAGAGGAAGAAGCCGATGAACGACGCGTAGGAGCGCGGCGTAACAACCTGATAGTTGGACATACCCTTGATCACCTTGGTTAGTGTCTCACGCGTCATGTCATCACCAAGCGAGAAGCCTTCAAGTTGAGGTGGCGTAGAATCTGGGAGGAGGTTCGACGCAGGACTGAACCACGCGAGGCCCTTGGTAGGCGCTTGAACCGCACCAACGAGGATCAATAGAGTCGAAAAGGCATCATAGACACCAAGGGACGTGCCGGTTTGCTCAGCGAGGAGCAAGGCGGACGCAAGTATCGCACTTGCAGGCGCAAGGTACTGAACGGCGATGATAGGGAGGTAGTTGAATTGAACGCGGACCTTGTTCTGGAGCAGCTCACCATCGACATGACCTGGACGGCGCACAATCTGGACAATTGCGTCCTTTGGCTCGATGAGGAAGTACTGAAGATGGGCGCGGAAGCACAGGAGACGCACGAGCACAGTGAAGAGCACGATGTAGATACGCACCGTATTCCACTGAGACTCTTTCAGGGACATCCAAGAAGCTTGGAAGGCGGCTTCATCTTCAGCAGAAGCAAAACAATCACGCGTAAGCGATCTTGGTGAACACTGCACAAGCGTTTTTGGGACAACGATGTCGGTCGAAAGCGGCTTGATC
Organism: Pythium oligandrum; assembly: GCA_020085045.1. Classification (NCBI taxonomy): domain Eukaryota; phylum Oomycota; class Peronosporomycetes; order Pythiales; family Pythiaceae; genus Pythium; species Pythium oligandrum. The sequence continues at coordinate 54,044 of JAHRIK010000021.1, forward strand.
CAACAGATTCCCGCCAACAATGGCAGGAAAATGTTGAGGTGAAGCAAAATCTTCTGGATCACACCTGTCTGCTTGTCGTTCACCATTTCGGCATACATACGGGCAAAGCGGAATGCTGGGAGGAACGCCGTGCTGGAAAAAATGCCAGCAAGCAGAGCAAGACTGGCATACACTGACAAGCGCGCAAAGCCGGCAGCTGACGCGAGGTTGGCGAAGTCACCGTCGACAAAGCCAATCGCACGGAAGACAATTTCCAAACGTTCACCCGCGAGAGCGACCGCTTCCTCTACGTCAAAATCGAAGAGAGGCTTTGGCGAAAAGATCGCAAAGAGCGCGAGGATGAAGCCAAGCACACCGATACCAATGCCGAGACGCGCTTCATAGGTCTCGAGACCCTGAGCAAACTTGATCATCAGAGGGAACCAGAGACTGACAAGTAGAACCGAGATGAGACCGTAAATGCTGGCCTGGATGGTGCTGGATGCATCAAGAGCCGCCTCGGCAGCATCGCTGTTCCACTGACGCCAGTAGGCAAGACTGTCACCGCAGACACACGCCACGAGGGCAGAGGATGCGAGGATCACGAGCATTTCGTAGAGCTCAAAGAAGAGCGTCTGCTGGAAGATGCCAGTCTCCGTCTTGGCAACCTTGATGTAGAACTGCTGCATCTTCTCATCCGAGGAGAGCGGCGTCGTGTGCGTGGCAGCACTCTTGCCCTTGGACTTGGTACTCGTCGCGTTGTTGGCTGGTGCCGCACCGCCATTGAGTCGCTGGATGAGCTCGTCTTCAGGCGGCAGGAAGAAGGAGAGGCCGTTGATGAACAGCGAAGCGAGACTGAAGATGGAGCGCAGTCGCACCTGCAGGAAGGCCACGAGCACGGCGGCGATGAGCTCCGGAGGGAAGAGCGCCATGGTCGACAACGTGGCAAATGTGCACGAGGGCACGAAAGATCAGCCACGCACGACTCGGTAGCCAATCAGAAGCGTTATCGTTACTTTTCAACCAATAAGAACATGAAAATGGAAACACGTGTCATGTATTGGATGAAATTACACGCGACTCGCTACATGACGAGCTCACTTGTTACTTGCCACCGGCAGCAGCACCCACGACATCACGCATGCCCTTTAGCTCCGCCGAGGTCTTGGACGATTTGCTGGAGCGCTTGAACTCGGCGGGCATGTCTTGCGCTTCCATCTCGGATCTGTACTGCATCTCGCCAGGCATCGCTAGCGCTTCCATGGCAGATTTGCCTTTTCCCTTCTTGTCCTTCTTCTCCTTCTTGCGCATGCTCTCCATGGCTTCATACTCGGGCACGTGCTCTTCCGCCTTCATGGTAGACTTGCCTTTTCCTTTCTTGTCCTTCTTCTCTTTCTTGCGCATGCTTTCCATGGCTTCAAACTCGGGCACTTGGTCCACGCCCCACCCGTGGAATGCCAATCGTCGTCCATGGTCTTCATGGGTTCGAAGCATACCGACATGGGTCGGATCGCTCATCGACGAAACAGAGAGGTACGCAACGGTGCCCGCGGCCAGCACAATAGCCGAGCCGAACGCTAACGCGAGCGCCTTCCTGCTGGATCTCTGGGATTCCGTCATCAGTATGGTTTGTCGAAAAGAATGCTTGAGATCTGAACGAGGTCGAGGATTTCGAAGTGATCAAACACTGCGATGCGAGCGCTCCTTGGGATTCTTGGCCCTCCACCACCCGCGTCATATCCTGTCCGCACGTTGATGGACTGACGGGTCGCATTCGCCGATGAGTCGCGCCTTCCAACACGACGCTTCCTGAGCAGTCACAACGACGCCTTGTATGGTATCTTTGAGCATGTTTCACTGACCCCGGCAAAATCTAGAAGAAGAAGAAGAGGGATCAATGCAATCTATTGTACTAGTACGATTGTATGCTATCATCTATCTACGGTTTTCTCCATGTTGGCCGTATGCCGCGGACGGCTCTGGAAGATAGTCGACACGGTTGTTCGAGTCTTGACCCTCGAGAGGAAGAACGTCAATAACTGACTCCTCATTTTGCCGACTCCGCTGCTTGGCAGATCCGAGACGCACCCAGACGCCCCAACCAAGCGAAGCAAAGAAGCCTACGAAGCTGAACAACGAAAAGACCGTCGCGGCGCGGAGCACACTGCAGTTAACGCTCTCGGATAGGATACTGCAATGACGAACGTAGTCGCTCGCGGCCACCGCACAACCCACGCTCAACAAGAAGACGGTGAAGACTGCATCGAGGCCGATCAGAACATCTTGCGACGGCGTGATGGTCGATCGAAATCGCACAAAGATCAGCCACCCGAGTGTATACACTGACGCTGAGAATGTGACGAGCAAGGCAAAGTTAATGGACGGGCCGCCGAGATGCGTCGTGATGACAACACGCTGGCCTTGGTTGTTGACGAAAGCCACGGCTTGACTGGGAAAGCTGGCGCCATAGAGCGCGAGCGCGAGCACCACGCAGCCCACTTGGAAAACCCGCAGCACGAGCGAGACAAGGGGTTCATTTTCGCGACGGAACCATTCTCGAGGGCCCACCATCGCGAGGGATTTCTTCGAACAGCGTCAGATCGCAAGTGTGTTGATGGAGATGCTTTGAACGAGTCAGAGCGAACGAATCCAGAGCCATGAAGCACGTGGGTGCGTGAGTCGCAGCGTGTCCCACACTCGGGCTGGTTCGATACGGATTGGCTGAAAAGCGGACAAGAGGATGACGGTTCGTAACTGCTTTTGAAACGCCACTTAACCAATGACGAGAGGTGAAGAAGATGGAAGAAGGCAAGCGAACCCACGCTTTGCTTTGTTGCGCATCCAAGCGGCTTCGAAGGATGGAAACAGACAAAGAAGACGCACAGATCAACTTTGATTCATTTTTGTATGAGGGCATCTTGCTTAATATCTCCACACGGAGCTGGCGACCATTCGCTGGTTCGTCCACGTGCTCCTGAGCAGCAGATTTGGCGCTGCTCCTTTCAGAGTCTTCGTCCTAACTAGAATATTATTGTACAGGGTAGTGGTGACTTGAGTCCTCTATGATCGGGCGGTGACAACGACGTCCGAGGCGTTCTTCTTCGAGCCCGACACAATCTCGTACTCGCACGGCGAACCGTCGATATAGTTGATCGCGTCAAACTTGAGGTAGAGCTTGTTGGCCACTGGACGGTCAGCCGTGTACGCCGCGGAGATGCCTTCGATCAAACCGTTCTTCTCAGGATCCGATGACTTGGGGGCAATCTTCAGCTCCCAGCACTGCTCACTGGAGCGGATCAACCACCGACGCATCTCGCCACACACGCTCACGACGCAGTTGGCACTTGAACGCACATTGAACGAGACCTCGGCACCGACGTCAAGATCGATGTCGCGGTCGTGGAAGACGACGATGGCTTCATCCCCGACGAGTTTTCCGATCGGCTTGCTCACAAACTCGGCTTCCTTGGCTGTGGCGAGCCACTGGACAGTCTTCTCCGTGAGCGGCAAATCGCTCGCTGCCTCGGTGGTTTGCTCCAGGAGACGCCACGTCTCAGTGCTGCGTCGCAGACTAGCCGCTTCAACCTGTTCCGTGGCGGAGAAAGCGACGAGCAGGGCCGCAGCCGCCATGATCGCGTGACGCATCATATTCAAGGGTGCGGGGGTATCAGGAAATCAACGAGTGAGGACGGCGGCGGTCAGTCGAGACGTCGCTGGCGTGTGGGTGCGTGGGTTGGGATGGTATTTTTCTCTCGTCGAGAGGAGTCAAGTGTACCGTAGCCCGACGTACGTAGAGCTTCCTGCTTCTGCAAATGTGAGAGCGTTTCAAGCGGGCGCTTCCGTCGTGGCCGGCTTGCACTCACGCCGCGTCTTGTCCCTCGCACGTGTTCACGGATGGAAACCTGTGTCGGCCGAGGTTTTACCATTAAACCTCGCATCATCATTCCGAGCGAAAATCTGTTACGTTATACCCTGTCAAAAGCGATTCCAATATTCCAGTCATTTACACAGGTAATGAGGACAAAATCCATCTACCACTGGATATCAGCTCCCTGACAGAACTGATATTGTTTACCCTGCCTTGGTGACCACGAAGGATTACGTTCTGGAGGCACAGAAACCGGCCGAGTGCCCCAAATAGAGTGCCAAATTTGTTGACGGCGCCAAGCGAGTGGTCGGCAACCCTGCACCGAGGCAACTTGGGGTGCAGAGCCCGAACAGGCAGCCAAGGGTGGTTGGCAGACACGCGGCTATCCGAGGGAATTGCATGCTTGGAGGAGTTGCCTCATACACAGGAACACCCATCAGCGAGTGTCCGTTCGGGCAACACGGGTTGAGTCACACGCGAGACACGGAGTGACAGACAGCCACTGGTTGCCGCTCACGCAAAAATTCCGAATCAGACACGCAAACAGTCGAAGACAATGAGATGCCATCTCTTTCCGTTCACTCCGGCCCACACGGCTAACCACGTGGGTACACGTGGAACTCACTCATTCTGTCTCACGCTAATCATGTCGCGAACTTGTGCACCATGCCTTCAAGGGCAGTCTCGAACGCGCCCGAGAGCTCGTCGACGCACTTGCCGTTCTTGAAGACCTTGAAGGTCGGCATCGAATTGACGTTTTCTTCAGCTGCCACTTCCTGTACACACATAGAAGTGCATCGTACGTATTGGCACAACAGTCAGCTTAATGTCGGATGAGACCAGCAGCAGCGTATCCAACGTACTTCAACTTCATCCACATCCACCTTGGCGAAAATGGCCGCCGGGTACTTTGCGCTCAAACTTTCATAGAATGGCGCGATTTTCACGCACGGACCGCACCATGTCGCCCAAAAGTCCACCACGAGCTAGAGCAGGAAACAAACAACCGCATCAGCCCATCTACTCGGAAGAAGCGCGATAGACGCTACAGTACATACCGCTTGGCCAGATTCCTCGGCCTTTGCCTTCAACGCCTTCCACTCTTCTTCGGACTTGACCTTGACGATGTTTGCCTTGCGCTGGCGCAACTCGCTTCCAGGAGCGCTGTCGTCTGGAAGCTTTGGCTTCTCCTCTTCTGGAAGTTCTACCTCCACGTAGTACTTCTTCACGCCCTCTTCCAAGCCGTTTTTATCCGCGCCTCGGAGTTCATTCACCCTGTTGCCATTCTTGTAGAAATGGAACGTTGGCATAGCATTAACGCCACTTGAACGAGCGATGTCCTGGAGATTCCGTGCTGTTAGTTTGCTTTACTGGGATTGCACATTAGCGGTGGACTCACCTTCATCTCGTCGACATCGACCTTGAGAAAAAGAGTGCAAGGGTATTTGTTGCTGAGCTCGTGGAAAATTGGAGCAATGTATCGGCACGGACCACACCACGACGCCGTGAAATCGACAACGATCTAAGCAAAAAGTTACAGTGAACACGTCTGGATCAGTCTCGATTTTTTGTGGTTTCGTACCGATCGCTTCGTTGTCTTTGACTTCTCATGCAGCTCCTTCCACTGTTCGAGGGATGTAACATGAATCACACGGCTCTGTGACACACATAATACGTTAGAAAACCAAAAGAGATGATACAAAGCAATGATTGCGCAGCTCTCACGTACGTTGGCGAAGAGCGCCTCATCGTTGTGGCCGAGAACATTGCGGCGGAACCATTCCCAAGCGTTCTGGAGAATAATCAGCGCGAATGGGATCAACGCGTACGTTGGGATGCAGATCCCTCCAATGCAGATCTATGTGGAGTGTAAGTCACCCACCAGCAACGCATACAGGCAAGATCGACATCTTCATTACCGTCGACATCCTTCTTCCCTTCGTTCCCTCACGTCACGGCCAGAGAATGTTCAAGTTGGATTAATCACCCCTGGGGGTTAAATCCATCTGCGGTTCGGAACTGTGTCCGAACCGGTCCGAACCGTGGTGGAACCGCGTCGTGTGCGGTTGCTGCTGGCCGGAAACGCAGAGCAAGCTCAGCAACTAGCGGCAACCATGGCGATGGCGATGGGTATGGCGCGTGTGTTCGGCTGCCAGGTCTCGGCGACCGGCCGTGTGGTCGGACGCTCGTTTCTGGAGGGTGCCAACACCTCCACGGACTCGATGTACACGATCTCGCGCCGATGGGCGTCCAAGAAGGCCGGTGGTTCGACCAAGAACGGTCGTGATTCCGAATCCAAGCGTCTTGGTCTCAAGAAGTTTGGCGGGTGCGTATGCAAATGGGAACTTTTTCACATTTATCGGAATAAGTGCTGACGGAGATGTATTGGGCTATGTGTATAGTGAGAAGGTCTTGGCTGGCAACATCATTGTGCGCCAGCGCGGCACCAAGTACCACATTGGCCGTGGTGTCGGAATTGGCAAGGACCACACCATCTTCGCTACGCGCGACGGCTACGTGCGTTTCTGGTACAACGTTCCTAAGAAGCGCCAGGAGGTTTCGGTCAAGGACACGCCACATCCAGTCCGTGTTGCCCAGCAGAGCGCGTAAGTCGGTAATGATGAATAGACTAGAAGTGCTCGTGTGCGTTACGACGTCCCAAGTATCCTTTGCTGCGTGGTATGACGAGATCACTTTGGGAGTATTGCCGCTCAGCGGAGTGTAAGCGCTTGGCCATGTGGAATGAATTGACGGTCTCGAAACGGTGCGAATCAACCTTGCATCACGCAGGTGATGGTGATGTCACCTTCTGAGCTGGATCCTGAACAAGCACGCACGGTTATAGTTGACGAAGCGCTCTTTGCGCTTGGTGTCGCACCTCAAGTGCCAACATTGTGACGTGAGTCACCTCGCGACCTCCAAATTACACATGAGCGGGGATCAACGTCAGGCTATTGCTTGAGTTTTCTTCACGTCATTTCCCACCAGTGGTTCGCAAATAGAAGTCTATCGGCATAAGAAGAGGCTACGATAAAGTATCTATGCTGCCCAGAGTTTGGTGGAATTGCCTCGTAGATCCTTACAGTAGTGTTTCAATAGCATCAACGTTGCGTTGTTATCGCACGGCTCATCGTCGAGTGGTGTTTTTCCGTGATATGAAAGCCGACGCGGTAGCTTTGGTACTCGACCACCTACTAAAGATACTCGAATTGATCCAGGATGCCACAGTGAATCGGTGCTGACAGCTATAGAGCACGTGTAAAACGACTCAATAGACTTCAATGAGAAAAAAAAAAAAAAAAAAAAAAGAATCGGTGCTTCACTGTAGATGGTAGCCCTGCATTATCGAACTACCAGCTTTGATCAACTGCAATCGGCTTCACTGGCGACTACCGATTCCGCCCAAGGCGAGCGGTAGGTGGTCGCATGGTATGTATCGCAGGCTTGAGTGACTCGTGAGAACTTTCATAACATGATTGAAACGCTTTCTACCGCATCGAGAGTTTTCTGTAGTCGGAGATCGGCGCATAGGCGAGAAGGTGGATTGTTCAAGAATTTAAATGAATTTCTGTTGCACCCACTTAACACCGTGTATGGCGACATGATTCTACTTTCTCGTGTTAGCTCCGAACTGACTGTCAGCGGGTGCATCATGCTGTGCTCACTCACCAATGAGGCATCCACCGATGATCATCTCCATTCCGGAGCTATTGTGTAAATTGCGAAACTTGTCTCCGCGCACACAACGGAATCGTTCGCGCCCTGGCTGCATTTCCTTGGCCCACCGACTACGATGTCGCTTACTTCTGCTTTCTACACTGATATTCACTGAGGAGTCATTGCACAAGGCCTAACAAAGGGAAGCTCGTCGAAGTATCCGCTGCACATGGCTTCACTCTGTGTTGCACCTTTCGCCGAACGTTCCGATTGGTACAAACTGCGTTGCTTTCCTTTTAACCAATGAAATGGATTGCACCTTGGCTGTCTCAGCGTCAATAAAACCTCACACCACACCAACAATGGGTCGCGAGCAGCGCCAGTCGGAAGGACCATCGGAAGAGTAGACAGCACGATGCGAGGCGGTGACAAGGGCGGCAAGGCGGCGGCGGCCGGACGCCAGCGCAAGAAGAAGGAGAAGGGTGGCGAGCGAAGCTTCGTCACCTCTCTTGAGGAGATGTCCATCCGAAACAACCTCGAGGAGCAGAAGCAGCGCGCGCGCAAGGTGCGTCGCGACGACGGCGAGGAGGGTGATGACGACGACGAGGACGAGGATGATGACGACGAGTCGGACAGCGACGAAGAGGAGGACGCCAACAACGGACCTGCCTTCGAGCGCGTGCAGACCAACTCGCTTTTCGGCTTCTCGCAGTCGGCGAATGGACCAACGATCCAGGAGAAGCCAAAGAAGGCCAAGGGTGTTGCCGGTATCGTCAAGGTCGAGAACCCAAACCGTGCGGCGCCTAGTAACAAGGTGATGAAGGCCAAGAACCTCCCAACTGATGCGCCTGTGGAGCAGCAGCTCAGCCGACGAGAGCGGTAAGTTCTGGGTTGAAATGATTTTCTCTCCCGGAGTTGACGAATGAGTGGATTACTTCTAGTGAGGCGTTGGAGAAGGAGGCTGCTACCGCTCGATACATGAAGAAGCACTTGGCGGGTGAAACGGTTCGTTGCAGCACGTGGTCATTCAGGTTGAGTTGATGCTCATGACGTGTTTCGTGTCTGCAGGAGGAGGCCAAGAAGGATCTTGCTCGTTTGGCTGAGGTCAAGAGACGTCGTGAAGAGGCAGAGCGACGAAAAAAGGAGGAAGAAGAGGGTGCGTTTTCCTGCGGTATTTTGTTATGGTTATCAATCGACTCAACCGTGTGTTCACATGTGCAGCTGCTGCCGAGCGTGAGAAGTCGCGTAAGAAGAAGGAAGTCAAGGACGACGGTAGGTTTGCAACGACCTGGTATCCAATCGGCAATTCATGTTCTGATGATGTGCGCTTGATTTGTTCAGACGAACCTTTGGATGCTCGTGCCATCAAGGCGCTCAAGCCAAACGTCCTCAAGGACAAGCTCAAGGAGCGTGGACTCTCCACGCAGGGCCAGAAGAAGGACCTCATCCAGCGTCTCATCGACTACGAGGACGAACGTGCGTTGTAGAACTCTTGATCCACTGCAAATACACGTTGCATCTTTCATTCAGGGTTGAGAGATGGCTTGATCCATCAACACTGATCATTAATATCGTACTTAGTAAAGCTGGATATGGTACAAGTCGCCTGTGGCGCCAAAAGGGCGTCGTGCAGATCGGTGGAAGACCAGAAGACGCAACGATGAACGCAGAGGTTGTGGCTAATATCATCGGCGAGCGCGTGCTCGAGACGCTGGAAGAGCAGGAAGCACAGCTCGACGAGCAGATCAAGCGCTTGGAGGAGGCGGATGACGACGAGTTGGAGCGTATCCGCGAGCGTCGTCTCCAGCAGATGCGCCAACAGGCAATGAAGGCACAGGAGATGCGAGCTCAGGGACACGGCGAGTACTCGACGATCACTGACACGAAGGAGTTCTTTGAGACCATCAAAAAGAGCGAGCGTGCTATCGTGCACTTCTTCACGCCTTCGAATGAGTTCTGCCAGCTGGTGGACGGGCATCTTCAACGTCTCGCGCCACACCACATCGAGACCAAGTTTGCGCGCATCAACGCTGAAAAGGCCGAGTTCTTGGTGGAGAAGCTCGGTGTGTGGATGATCCCGTGCATCGCTTTGATCAAGAACCAGAAAGTAGTCAAGATGGTGCAAGGTCTCGACGACTTGGGCGGAACTGATCGATTCACGACGGCTTTCCTTGCGTACTACATTGGTCTTCATGAAGTGATCAAGTACGAAGGACCAGAGCCTGAGAGCTCGCTGGATGACTGTGGAGGAGTTTATATGCGAAACAATGGACCGACGGGTCAGCAGGAACAGAGTCGACAGCAGAGCAGCATCCGTCAAACGGTGTACTACGACAGCGATCTCAGCGAGGAAGACGATTAGTGGCGGAGTGCACAAATGCATACAACACAGGATGGCTCACTGGCTTGTTGAATAGATGGATTTACGATACGATTACTGATATCCGGCTGATCGCGCGAGCATTTGCTGTCGATATTGGCGCTGGCGCTGTTTCAAATACTCGCGTGTAGGATTGGATTTCGCTCCATCCTTTGCGGGCACAGTGGTAGCTCCACCAAGCATGTCCGATCTCCACTTGGATAGCTGATCTAGTTGCCAACTGCGTTGGTTCATCTCCATCACGGCTTCAGCGCGGTCTTCGAGGCCGAACGCTCGGAGCTCTAACGGATTCCGCGTAGACGTAAAGTCTGTCACAGTCAGACCATGTCCTTGTTCACTAGCTCCATCTGAGCGATACTTCTTCTGTTGCCTCAAAGCATCAGGAGCATTGCCCCCGTCTTGCCACTCCGCTTGCCTGGTCGACGCCATTTTGCACTTGGCGCCAACTCTTACCACTCTGAGCTTGTGATTTCAGCCAATACAAAGCGTTGAATGAACAAATACCTCTTTCATTGGTAGAAAAACACCATGTTCAAGTTCTATGATTGGTCGAAATGCAGTTCTAGAAGCAACACCAGCAGTCGAATGGACACTCAGCCGTGTCACCGCCCTTGTTGATCTGCAGCGATTCCTCCGTGTAGATAGGAAGCCCGTCTTCATCGTAACGCACTACAGATCAAAATTGCTAGGTCAGTACCACTCCAGTCGAGGCTGGTGTCGGTCGATGGTACCTGGTCGGGCTTCGGGGTTTTTACCCTGGACTGCGGTGGAGTTGGTGTCTGTCCAAGGACAACGACGTCAGATCAGATACACTCGAGTCCTTCACCACACGAGGATTACGTACTCTGTGCTTCAAGCTTTTTGATCTGCTCTTCCATCCGGAGACGTTCCTTTTTCTCTCGCTTTCGCGCCATCTCCTCTTCTTGCTTCTGCTTCTCCTCGGCTTCGATTTGTGCCTGCTTCTTGCCCTTTAGACTCTGAAACAAGTCATCAATGTCTGTTGTGTCCACCTTGGTCTTTGAAGACTGCTTCTCCGTCGGACTGATGGCTTCATCGTCGTCATTGCTCGTCTTTTTCTTCTTGCTCTTCTTTTTCTTCTTCTTGGCGGCTCCGTCAGCTTCTGGAGTATGGTGTTTGGCAGCCTCCTTCGGTGCTTCTACCTTCTTTGTCTCAATAGGCTTCTTGACGCCAATGATCTTGAGCTGCAGAGTCTTCGTCTGCTTCTTTCCATTCCCTGGCGTCATTGAGGTGCCATTCACCGGACTCTCCTGCTTTGTTGGAGCGGCCGCCGCATCCTATCGACACATTATTGGATTCAGAATTGTCCAGCGAACACGTGAGGCTAATCTGCATACGCACCTGCGTCTCCTTGGCGTCTCCACGTCGGCGCTTGCGTCCCATGTTGCTCGCCAATCTCCGCACAAATCCTCTGGAGCTGTTCACCGACTGGAGGACACGAAATTATCAAAACCCGTCCTGAACGGCAGCCACGTCACAAGTCCGAATTCACAAAACACGGTGGGTTTTGTTAGTCATCCCCACTTGGGCAACATGGCTTCACCAAGATGCGGTCAAGATGTATTTAGTTTAGTTGCAGACGTACGCAGTCGAGGGAGAGCACGCTCAGTCAGTCACTTTGATGGACCTGAGCTTAGCAGCAGCCGCTCTTCTTCTTCTTCTTGTCGTCGGTGCTCTCGCTTGTGATGGTGATGCTATCGCCCGTCGGCAGACTCGTCGCGTTCTCTTCTGCCTGCATGGTCTTCCGGCTCATGAGCTTATAGATTTCCGTGAGGATGCGCGTAAAGGCCGTGTCGACACCCGTTGCTTCAAGAGCCGAGGTCTCGATGAACGCGAGGTTGTTCTTTTCTGCGAACGCCATCGCTTCTTCGGTCGAGACAGCACGCAAGTGACGCAGATCGCTCTTGTTACCCACGAGCATGATCACCGTGTTGGCATCTGCATGATCACGAAGTTCCTTCAACCAACGCTCGACATTCTCGAAGGAAACGTGCTTGGTAATGTCATAGACCAAAAGCGCACCCACGGCACCACGGTAGTACCTACAATACAAGTCAGTCTCTACTTCACCCAGTCCTTCTCCATAGCAAGCAGCTCGACGTACGCACTGGTGATGGCGCGGTATCGCTCCTGTCCAGCGGTATCCCAGATCTGCGCCTTGATGGTCTTGCCCTCGGCCTGAATCGACTTGGTGGCGAACTCGACGCCGATCGTGCTTTTCGACTCGAGATTGAACTCGTTGCGCGTGAACCGCGAGAGCAGGTTGGACTTGCCGACGCCCGAGTCGCCGATGAGGACGATCTTGAACAGGTAGTCGTACTCCTCTTCCTTCGGCGAGGCCATCGTCGAGCAGTAGGCAGGCAGGCGGCTTGTGGCGGCGGCGTTCTTCGCCGTCGAGCGGTCGTTTCGGTCTAAAAACGCGGGTCTAAACGCGCTCGCTCTCTGGAACTTCACTCTTCGCGACACCGTATACTGTACCAATCCCCTACTGTATAGCAGTCCCCTGTACCATACAAGCGGTACAATGTATACAGTAGGTATACACCCTTGACTGGGTCCACCCAAGCCCAAGGCGACGGCCTGCCCACACGCAATAGCACCAAGACGGCAACATGGCGACCGAGCTCTTTGAGGATATCTTTGAGGTGCGTCAGCTCAACCCCGAGGGCAAGAAGTTCGACAAAGGTGTGTGTACATGCGTCGCGCTCGATTCGGAGCGGAAATGCGGGTCTGGGGGCTGGAAACTAACGCATTGGGGGTGGTTTATTCGATCAGTCACGCGTGTCGTGTGCAAGGGTGTGTCGTACGAGCTCGAGCTCATCCTCGACATCAACTCGGAGGTCTACCGTCTCCGTCAGAATGACAAGTTCACGTTCACGCTCGTGAGCACGCTCGATTTGGAGGGCAAGCCGGATGACGGCACGTACAACCAGTCGGGAAAGGTACGAACCACGCCGTGTTGCAAGGAACGAGTGACGCCTGATAGCTCACGGACTCTATGCCGCTCTAGCCTACGCTCTTGGACCGATACGACTACGGCATGTACGGCAAGGTGTTCCAGTACGACCACGAAGGTGGCAACATCGTGTCGATCTACGCGAGTTTCGGTGGCCTCTTGATGTGTCTCCGTGGCGAGCAGCGTCACTTACATCTCATCCACAACGACTCCCGCATCTACTGTCTATTAAGAAAGCAATAAGGCCCCTGTTGAGGTCGAGAGAATACAGCGCGAACTCGCGGACGCCTCTACTGGCATGATGCACGCAGTTGATACACGAACAAAGCTTGCTGGATTCAAGACGTCTTTTGTATTCGCTCTACTTGTTACGAGGGGTATCCGACGAGGCCTTGGCGACTTCGCGGGCCTTCTGCAAGAGCTCTTCACGCGACACGGCCTGAGGCGGGTACGTAATGTACTTCCACTGTGTAGTGAACACGTAGCACCAGTAGCACAATTGTCAACAAGTGAACGCGCATTGCTGTGGAAGAAGAAGTCCGAGCACTCACCTGCGAGACGATCCAGTTGATGCAGTCAGGCTGGGCGTAAATGCCGGTCGCAACAACAGGAACTGTCATACACCACACATCGCTGTCAGCCCACAGCCGCACTACATCTACATGCACCAGATACGCCACCTACTCGAGAGATAGACGGCGAAGCGCGCCACTTCCATGCGGAGGTTCACCATGGTCTTGCTTGGTCCCTTTGACTTTCACCCACCAACACGAGACTGCGGGTTTCTATGCCTCGTACGTGTGATGTCGTACGAAGGTGACTCGAAGGTGATCGGTGGAGCTTGAAGAGGCACAGACAATCGAGAACTCCCGAAGAGCACCATGGGCGGACCCAAGGCTGCGTATGCGAGCAATGCGTCGGTCGCGGCGGCACCACGCGCTCAGAGTTTACGGGATGAGCCACTTGAACGTCCATTGCGCAAGGACACGTCGATGCGCTTCCGCGCGCAAGACAACAATCAGGACAGCGCGGATGACGAAACGATTGAAGACGATGATGACGATGATGACGATGACTACGATTATTACGCAGCAGAGGAAGAACGTGAACGGGAACTGCGCGAACAACGCGCTGAAATGAAGGCGCGGTTCAATTTCCCAGCGGAGAAGCGGCAGAATATGCGCAATAACCTCATGAATGCCATGAAACGCAAGCGCCGATTGCTCATGCGCAACGAGAACCTTCGATTCCGCGAACTCTATCGACCACCGGAGCCTATGGTCGTCATTACAGCGATCGCGCTTGTGACCATTATCACGCTCATCCTCACCAAGTCCTGGCCATTCTACTAGGCAACTATTAAGTTAATGTATTTGTCTGCTTGGCGACCTTTCGTGTCATTCCTTCATCACACGCACCGACAAAATGAAAGTTGAGGAGCTCGGCGTTCCAGAAGAAATGCGCAGCGGATACTTGGATGCAGGGTCACCACGAGGTACTGTCGCGTGGACGCCATTGCAATTTGCCTGTGCGCTAGGCGACGAGGAGCTCGCAGAACAAATTCTCGCTCAAGACGAGCACCAACTCCACAGCGTCAGCAAGACCAAGTACAGCTACAGTGCACTCCACGTCGCGACGCGATTCGGTCAAGCCAGCATCGTTGATAGCCTGTTGAAGAAAGGAGCTATGACAACGACACCGGCGGACGGAGTTGTTGGAGCCAGTCCACTACACATTGCTGTCGTCCAAGGGAACATGCCTCTTGTACAGAGACTGTTGTCTGCATATCCCCACGGGATGCCGATGACAAAGGTACATGCGTCAGTTCTTGGCGTGCTTGCAGACGTTGTATTTACACTGGCTGTGTAGAATGGGACTACTCCCTACGAGTTGGCCAAACGACTCGGCCACGTTGAGATCAGTCAAGTGCTTCAAGATCACGAGCAGCGTGCACAAAACAAAGAACAGCTGGGGAATTGGCTCGCGAGCATCGGAATGGTGGAGTACGCGCCTCAATTCGAAGAAGCTGGATTCGAAGACGTACATTTCCTTCTGGCAAATGGGTTGACTGACTCGGTACTAGATCGTATGAAGATCGAGAAACCAGGGCATCGCATGAAATTGCAGAGTCTGTATCAGCTGAAAGAGTTCCTACAGGTCGAAGACGAGGACGAAGCCGAACAAGAGGAAGATGACGACGACGAAAGTAGCGGTGGGAATACGAGCGATGATGAAGCGAGCGAGCAAGGTCTGGAGGAGGATAGTAGCGATGAGGACAGTGACGAAGACTAGTAGGTCAATCAGACTATCGAGTTATCAATCTACGTTGTATCTTGCGCTTTACGAACCATTGATCGTATTGTTGATGGCCGTGACCGTCTTGTTATAGAGCGTGACGGGATTCGGCGGTGTGACTTCGTCCGGCACGTAAAATGTCTTGTCGTTCGGGTTCACCGACTTGTACACAACGATGGCAGCAATGCCCACGAAGACGAGGAATGTGAAGAAAAGGATGACGCGATCTGTGGCCATTCGCCTTGCAAACGTGCGGATGAGCCTGTCCGCACGCTGGAGGTTATCTTCCATACGCATGACCTCGTCGGTGATGGTGACGATCTGGTTCCGCTGATCTCGAAGCTGTTCGCCGGTAGCAATGGCTACTTCCTTGGACTGCTCGACCATCTTCTGTGTACTCATGAGCGACTGCTCCGTCTTCTTCTGTACGTCCAGCGCCTTGTCGAGCATTTCCTTGTTGCCCATGGGTGCTCCACCCTTGGCGGTCTTCCCGGATGCTGTGCGCTCACCAAAGAGGCCACTCCGTTCTTGCTCTGACTTGGCCCATTTAACTTCTCCTGTGAGCTCTTCCACTCGGGCACAATGATCTTCGAATTTCTACGTCATAAAGGGATTGATGAGCATTCACGATCCACTCCAATCGGTGGCACAGCCTTCTCTCACCTCTCTGAACTGCTTGGCTTGCTCTCGCGGCGCTTGGCGTAGTGCCAACTGGTAACCTTTTCGCAGCTCGATGATCTCCTTGAGCTTCTTCTCGGCATTGTTCAGCATCTGGCAAAGCGATTCGTGAGTTGTGTACACAAGCTCTCAATGAGATAGACATCGTACCTCAGGTCGCACGCCAGGCGGCGCCTTGGGCAGCTTGCTCATGATGTCATTGAGCTTGTCGAGCGCGTCCGTGAGGTCGGCGTCATAGTAGCTGATCTCCGCCATGGTGACCCGCCTCCGAGGCTGGCTCACACAGACGGCAACAAAGAGCTCTGCACGCGCAACGCCCTGTCCATCGAGCCGTTTCGGTTTTCTCGCATCCCATTTCTCGGCGTAACCCTTTCTTGCCCTTGTGTACCCTTTCGTCAACAGTAGCAATCCATCCGTCGGAAGTATACGACCGGTATACACTTTGCGCAAAAATAAAAGTCCACATTGGACATGATCGTCGAAGTGGTCGATGTGATGGAAGCCTTTGGAAGTTTCCAGGCCGTGATGGTACATGGTGGAAGAATATATTAAGCAAAATCACACACACAAGTCGTCTATGTATGAAGCAACTCCGTAGCGCGAGCACGTCGGCGTGGCGGTCAGGTCCAGTGGGTGGCGGCAACGCCCCGTGGCATCCTCTTGATGTCACACTTTGGGTAGCAAACTCGCCAATTGCGAGGCTTTCCTGCTGCGGTTGCCTGTCATCAACCCTCCTTCCTCCGTCTCCACAACTCCTTCTCGAGTCTCTCGCTCCACCCTGGACTCGACCGCATTGCCGTCCGGATCCCCCGCGTCCTGTCCGCTCTAGGATACTAATGGAGCAATCGTGCGGCGACGAGCTGCTTTAAAACGACGGCGGCGCGAGCTTCTGTTCGTCCATGTCGGGGTTGCCCATTTCTTCTGGCATGCCTGCTGGAGGGTTCGATGCGAAGTACTCGTTGACCATGATGCTGACACCTTCAATCGCGGCCAACAACACACCACCGATCAATGCCTGTCCTGCCGCGGCACGAGGACCCGCTCGAATGGCCAAGGCACCACCAGTGGCGGCACCGGCCAAAATCGAGTTCCACGGATCTTCTTTTCGTCGAAGCGCCTCGAACGAACAGTCGAACGACGAGAAGAGCAAACCCCAGACGGCAAAGCCGCCAGCTAGCACCGGGGTTCGCATCTTGGCATTGTAGATGGCGCCACGGAAACGCTGTCCCGAAGGCGAGTTACGCGCACCCTTGAAGGTGTACCAGCCGGCACCGAAGACGGCACCGAGCATGAAACCTCCGCCGGCATCTTCGACGATACGGAACGGACAAGGCTCGCGCTCCATGGCTTCCAGTCCGCTACTGCGTTCGCTTGCTCCCCGCCGCTCACTCGAGGAAGAGTGATTGCGCCTGGTGGGTGGAGAGCTCCAGTCTCCACCAACCAGCGGCTCAAAACACGGTGGTGACGTAGACCCCTAACCTCGCTCAGAAAACCGCATGGGGTACCGGTATACTGGATGTCTCACGAAATTCGATAGGGACCAAACCAAAGGTTTCTGAGATATGATAAAGCATGCCACAACGGCCTCATTCCATTTACATCGACTTGAACGGTTAGGACTCAAAAAGCGCGTACTTGGCGTCTTCGAGAACTTTAGACAGCGCTGGTTTGATGTTCTCAATCGCCTCGTGTAATCGGTGACGAGATCGATAGAGCCCGATGGCCACAGCGCCAATAGCAATGGCGCCACCGACTGTGAACAGCATAGAGCTGTCGTTGTCGGACTCCATTGCATGACTTGATCTTTGATTCGTGTTTGTTCTGGGTTGGGGCTGGGAGCTTGGCCACGCTTCTGCAATAGCTGAAGACGAACTTGCGTCGATGCAGCTGTCTTGTGGTGTTGAATTCGTAGTTGACGAGGTACGCACACGCAATGACTCTAATAAACGCTTCAGAACATACATCAGATCAGCCACATGCTATCCTTGGAGACACGATATCATAGCGACAGCTTACCTTTTTGGATACACCATCGATAATCGGGTCATCGTTCACAACACGTTCGACCACCTCGATGCTTTCGTTTGGAATCAGCAGATAGATGACGAGTACTTCCATCGTGCGCAGGTAGCGTTGTCTGCTATCATCGCTTTGTGTCTGTTCAATCTCGGCAGTGTAAGTCTCCAGAAGGTCATTGACAACTTCGAGTGCAGCAGGCTTCCGATCCATGGCAATTAAAAACTTGATCCTGAAGAAGTAGACGACAATCAGCTAACCAGCATCATAAACTCTATCACCCATGTAGAGCATACCACTGGAGAGAAACGTGGAAAGGAAGTGGTTTGAGCGAGATGACCAGTATCGCGAGCGTCTCCAACTCGTCCTGCTTGCCCAGTTCGAACACAGACTGCAAGTACAGAGACAAGAGCTGTTCTCTGCAGGTTCACAACCATCCATATCAGTCTTCGATCGCCACATCCACCATAATATTTGCTGCTTACTGTTCTGAAGTTATCTTCACACCGTCAGCGCCATTCGTCTGGGAGTCGAACCAAGTTGAACTACAGCGTTAGCTCTTCATGTCGCCAAGCTCGCAAGAATCTCGTCCGTACCGCTGCGTCATCAACGCCCACGCTATCCACCAGTCGCGTCTTACTTTCCTCTAGCACCAGCGCCCAGTCGCCACTCAAGAAGGCTTCCTCGATCGCGCCGACGTCCATCATACGCGTGTCTCGCTGCTCCGTTGTGATGATTCCCGGCTTGTTGATGTCAACAAGAGCTTCTTGCCATTTCGATACGAACCTGTTCATAACGCTTTAGAGGTTTTCATACTTTATCACTAGTACTAGCGACCATCGCTGTACCGGTACAGCGCTGGTAAAGGGCTCTCCCAAAGATGTGTGGACCACACATATTTGCGCCGCCCCTTGCCATTGATGGCGAAAATGCAAGAACATTCACAAGAAAAGAGTACTGGTTGATGGCGGGATATGGGAAGGCGGAGATTGTGTGAATGTAACATGCTCTTGAGTTCGCCCGCACAATTTGCGCAATGATCGTTGCCTCACCAGCTAAACGCTTGAGGAGACGTTTGTACCACGTTTGGGCAGCCAATGAACAATGGGTTCCCTTTGCGATGTGTAAGCATCGAAGTCGTCGTCGACGAGCCACTACATCAACGAAGGAAGGCGTTATACCCCTGATAATGATTTTGAAGGGAGAAGGGAGATATGGAGAAGAGTTGGTTGATCCGTCATCGTGAAGGATATTCATACAGTTTGGAATTACCAAGTTCTAGCGTCAGATCATCTAACCGTGTGCTCCTCATGACGCACCACGGAAGTGCAGCATTCAACATCAAATAATCAACAATATGCTCGGCATTGGGGATTGTTCTGAAGCAGTGAAATGGGTACAGCCCACCATATCATCCACTACAAAGCATCAAGTCTGGATTGAAGTCATTGCACTCACTGCAAGACAAGTACGCAGACGTCCAAACGGTAATCATCAATGAGTATAGCGTGGTCTCGTGCGCTGTGTTAAACTGGATCGACCAGCGAATGTGTGAGCTATGGTCAAGGAACTGTAACGTTCCTTTCGGTGGACGTGACTTTGTTCTATCTGATGGCTTTGGAAACTGTCGCCTGTATGACTGACATCGCTTTCGACTCTGGGACGTTTGCTGGATGGACACAGTCATATTGAGGTAAGAAAGCTTTGGGAATCTATGGATGCTGTTTTTACCTTGCGACGTCGACGCTATAAATCAAGACTGTCTTGCTTCGTCGTGAATGGTTTTCGATTTCGTCTCTTCATGATGTATCGCCGAACATGCAAAACGGAGATATCATTCATCCTTTCGATAGAAGTATTGTCGAGGCAGCACACACAGAAGCGACAAACAAGAGTCGAGACCAAGATCAAGCGATAGCACCAATCATTATGCTTGGAATGGGACCACCTGTGACGTCCAATATTGAACAGTCCTCCGAGTTGTCAACGGAACGAAAGGCGTTGCGTACGACTTCATCGGTCAGGCAACATCTGCCGGTCGGCAGTTGATCAGCGTCAAACAAAGTAGAAATTGCATGTACTACGTAGTTGGTGGCATCAGTCCACTGCAGGCGTCATATCCTGGTATTCAAGCCAGTTCTCCGTAATCTGCTTGCTTCTCCACTCCAAGCACTTACGAAACACCTTTGGATCCTTAACGAACACGTACGTTCGCATCGACAAGTAGTCGTCCGATACGTCGTATGCGTCTTTCAGTCACGCCAAGATCAGATTCCCATACGTGGAATCGATCCCCTGAACAATCAGGTCCACCTGTGATGACAGAGCAAAGAATTGCCAGAAATCACAATACAATCAATTGGACAAGAACTGCACCTTGTATCGGTCTCCGATCGCTGGCCGTTCAGACACGGATGCAATAGAAATATTCATCACCGGCCCCGGAAACGTTCCATCGTACCAACCATGCATCTCAGACGAAAGCGCAAGTCGATTGCTCTCGTCTTTGTCGTATTTCTCGTAGCTCGTGTGGTCCTGGCAATGTGCGTGTGACATCAAGTGGCAGCTCTGAGCCTTCCCTAAATGGCCGAAGAATCCTTCGTGTTCAATACGCTGATACTTGAACATGTCAGTCGCCATGTCGACAATCGAAGTAACCGAAGAGTTGGACGCGGTGTTTTCTGGGGAATCTGTCTCTGCGGGATTGTAGTCTCTCGTCAAAACGCGCCGTAGAGGACTGAAAGCTGCAGGAGCTGGAACGATGTGTGCCTCGATCTCTTGCTTATATAGCGGCGACCCCATCGTTATGCTTTCATCGTGTAGCGCATTATGGAAAATCAACGCGTCCCTCTCTTCTCAACAGGTGTGAGAAACATATCCGACAGCCAGAGAAGCGAAGAAAGAGAAACATACCTTTCTTGAAGAGCACACGGATGTACAGGTTCATACGATCTTCGCCATCACCGTACCAAGTCGCCCTATCGCTGCCTCCAACGCGAAGGATGGGATCGTAGTAGCCCAGGTAATATCCTGCCAGCTTATATATCCTTCCGCGGGTGCTTTTGACGTTGAACGCATTCCTCACCCACCCCCGTACCAGCCACAGTCCTGAATGGTTGAGACTCACAATCGGAACCCCCACCAGCACATGAATCTGTCTTGAACTTGGGGCAAGCTCTCCGACCATTCCCATCTCCTTCAACAAGTCCTTGATCGTCGAGAGAGGATTCATTTCACCAGCACAAATCATCGCACCGACGTCACCACTGTTGGCATCTCCATCTCTCAACTGCTGGGCAACGGGGTCATCCTGTCGCAGCCAGGCGCCGTCTTTCCTCGCGAGGAAAAGCTGCAGTTAATTCGAATCACATGTGATCATCTTCGACCGCTTGGCGATGATCTTGTCCTTTATGGCGTCAACCAACTCCTCGTCATCGACTTTGATCGAGAACGGAATTTCCTTCACACCAATGAGCGCGCACACCAGCGTCACCATCTTTGGCCCTCGCGCTGTTTCCGTCCACTTGAAGTGAATGATGGCTTGGCATCTGCAACACAAGCGGGTAGCCCGATACGAACCTGTTACAAACTCTGGATTACGTTATCGATTGGCTCAAACTAATCAGATTGTTGAAGCGTTTCTACCAATCATCTGTGACGTGCTGCTCTGAGCTCTGTGTATGGACAATCACCAGAAAATCGACCATGTTGATCCCAGAGGTGGCGCTCAACGCTGCGGCGTTGCAAAAGGAGGCGGAGAAGGACGTGGCTGCGCAATGGGAAGACATTAACAAGCTCAGCGTGCTCTCGCACGCCGTCGTCACACTCCCACGCGAGCAGCTCAATGCCCTGGCACAGATGACCGATGCGAATCTTTCGACGAGCGAAGCAGCGCTCAAGTCCACGTTGTTCGCATCTCGCTCGATCCTTGGTCCATTCGCCGCGAACATGATGGAAAGCGCTATCACGTGGCTGGATAATGGTATTCGTAAGGTGCTTGTGGATGCGGAATCTATGGAAGATGAGGAGCTACAGAGTGTAGCCACTGCCGTTTCGGAATTGCCAGCTGAACGTGTGATCTTGCGTTTTCCTGTGGACGCAGAGAGCCTTGTGAACCGTGACGTGAAGCAAGTCCAACACGCTGAGATCAACACGGCATTGCTTGTCCAGGACAAGATCAATCGACTGAAGGACTACATTGGTGGTGTTGTCGTCACCCTGCGATCTTCTCCAACTCATCTCACCTCGGCCACCGAGTTTGACCTTGTCGCCAAGGCTATCCAGACTATTCGCGATGGATTTGAAGAAGGTTTCTTTTTTGCGGTCGAGTGGACTGCTGTCAAGGATGAAGCGTTCGACCGTCAGACACTTATCCCTCACATCGCAACGTTGCACGAAAAGGGTATCAATGTGGTTGCACCTGCCGTTCTCCGAACTTCAGAAGCTGAACGACCGCGTGTGATTGATGCGGGTGTCGCATTCGTCAAGTGTATTCGCTCCGACCGACCTGATGGTCTGTTTACGACGGTCGTCGTTGATGAATCCGGTGTAGCTCTCGGTCTCGTATACTCAAGCGAAGAAAGTATCCTCGCCGCCCTGGAAAGTGGACGCGGAGTATACTACTCACGATCTCGCAAGGGATTGTGGAAGAAGGGAGAGAGCAGTGGCAATTACCAAGAGTTGGTGCAGTTGGATCTAGACTGCGACAGCGACGCCTTGCGCTTCATGGTGCGTCAGAGTGGTGCGGGTTTCTGTCACTTGAACACGCGAACGTGTTGGGGTGAGTCAGGCGGACTCCAGGCTCTTCAGTCAATGCTTGAGAGCCGCTTGCAAGAAGCTCCAGCTGGCTCGTACACCAAGCGGTTGTTCAATGATGCTGAGTTATTGCGAAACAAGCTGGTCGAAGAAGCTCAGGAGCTGGCTGAAGCTGAGACGCAAAGCGACATCGCCGGAGAGGCAGCCGACGTGATGTATTTTGCTATGGTGCGATGCGTCGCGGCTGGTGTATCGCTCCCGGATATTGAGGTAAGTGAAAACGGCAGACGTTTGCTGGATATTGGCAATGCTGATGAATCTTGTTGTACGAGCAGAAATTCTTGGATATGCGGTCACTCAAGGTCAAGCGTCGTCCTGGCAACTCGAAGGCGTACCGCATCGACGCTGCGAATGAGATTCTGAAGAAGCAGAAGAAATAGAGGTACAGAGGTACAGATGAGGGTCGACAAAGCGTGCGGAGTCCATTGCAGAGATAGCGTAGAGAAGACACGGTGGTCTATGCCACATTCGGTGCATTAACCCAATGAAGTTTCCATCCTGCTTCTCTTGTATCCACCTCTGTCAAACATAAATGCCAACAAGGAGAGTTTATTCGTCGTCGTCCTCCTCTTCTTCGTCATCGTCGTCCGTCTTGAACTGGGTCCAGTCAACGTGGTGATACAGACGCTACAGAGTCGCTAGAATCGTTAGATACACAGATTTTTACAAGATTCCCATCGCAAAGACTTACGCCGCGGTTGAGCGATTCCCAGATGTAGGTGGTGGTGTTGCCGTAGACGGCTTCGACGACGACGGCGGCCGCGACGACCGTGGTGACGTACGTGACGTTGTTCTTCATGAACACGCGGTAGACGGTGTCAAGGGCGCCTGGGCCGTTGACCGAGGAGCTCTTGGTGGAGGCCATGCGGGCCTGCGCGCGCAGGCTCTGACGGATCGAGCGGGCCAACATCTTCTCTTGTCTCGACTCGGAGTGGTGACTGGCGTTTGCGGTGGTTGTGGCCGCTGATGCGTCTCTCTTGCTCCCCACCCAAAAACCCAATCGCCCACATCGACCAAGACCCACGGAATCCACAATTGTCCAAAAACCACCTTCCATCAAAAACCACTTCCGAAGAAAAAAAAAAGCACGTCTTGGAAACAAATCTTTTCTTTCTTTCCTTCTGTCCGTCCTTCCTTCTTTCTTTCCTTCGGTGCTTTCTGGTTTTGCTTTTGTTTACGGCCGGCCCACCCACCCGACCCGCGCTCCCCTCCCCTCCGCTCCCCCCTCTCCGCCACTGACGGGTCGGAAAACCGCGAAACCCAGCGAAACGAAACGAACGAAACCAAAAAACTGGACGTTTACCAGTTTCCCCCGCCGAGCTAGGCTAACGTTTCCACCAAGTTGATGTCGGCATCGCCAAGTGCAACAATGGCGACGACGCGCACGCAGACCCCGACGCCGCCGCCGAGGCCGCGAACACCCACGCCACGTGCGCGCACGCCCACGCAGATGCTCACGGTGGCGGTGACGGCGGCCATCGCGGCCGAGAGCGGCGTCGTGACGCGGAAACGGGCGCGAGAAGACGAGGAAACGCCGTCCGCGAGCAAGAAGCAGCGCACAGGAGACAAGGTGGAGACGCCAAAGCGGACAGAGGAGCGAGCGGAGACGCCACGGCCCGCGGGAGAACGAGTAGAGACGCCGAAATCCACGGACGAGCGAGTAGAGACGCCGAAAGAGCGCAAGACGGCCTCGCGAAAGCGCACGATCGACCAGATCAGCACGACAGTCGAGACCAAGACGAGTCCTAATGTAGAGCAGACGCCTCCAAGAACCAAGCGCGAGCGACCGAGCACGCCACGGCTCGTAACGTCCAGTCCGACGGTTCGGACGCCGCGATCCAGTGCGTCGCCGCTGGCTAGTTATCGCGAACGACTGACTCTACGAGTTCAAGTGCCCTCTGGTGTGGTGATCTCGGAAGCGCGTCGATGTCAGGTCACACCGCCACCTTCTGACCGAATGCTAGACTACCGCAATCCACCACAGCCTCCTCGGAAAATCCGCAGGAAGCGACGACTGGCGCGTCAACCAGATGAACAATCCCCCGCCCGGATCCCGTTCTCTCAACTGCCACGACTCACCTCCGAAGAAAATATCAACATCACCAACATCGGCTCGCCAAGCAACGAGTCCCCGCCCGGTTCGCCCACCACGTCTGCTGCCCTGACAGCCTCAGTCTTCCGATCACTTGATGCCGAGTTCGCAGCCGTGGCCGATCCAGAGCCAGAAACCTCTACACCAGTTGCCGCCCCCACAGGAGTGCGTCTACATTCGCCACCAGATATCCCAAGGGTGACCCGTTCGGCAACTCGTGTCAAGCCGCAAGCTACGCGAGCACCCACTATCCGTCGCTGATGAAATTGGTCCGGCACCTTTCAGTATTATCAATCCACCGGTCTCCGTTCAAAACTACGGGAAAACAAGCAGAAGAAAGTTATGTTGCTGTCTCGCAGCCTTCAGCATCCTCTGCTGATGAGGAACTCTCTATCTGTTCTGGATCTGCCCGGTATCCGTTGTAAGTGTCATTATGTCGTACTTGTATCTTGAGACAATGAAATCGTCTCGTATGAACCCCAAGGCAGTCAACCATATTATTATTCAATTCAGGTATCAATCATGTAGTTGGGTTGCCGTTGGAGTTTTCGCATCGACTTGCTATCTTTGGAGTTTGCAACAGGCAAGAACACGCCCAAATGGATATCAGGATCGAAGACACTCGTGAACAGACGAGAGAAAGCCAGCATGTCAGCCACCTCCCAACCCAATGTCGATGATCCGCCCATCTACGAACTACGTAGCAGTCGCGACTTACCCTCCATCAACTTCACCAAGAAACTACACCACGTATGGCTACCACCACAGTCATGCCTATGGATCGTCATCCGACTGCTCAATCGTCTGCCACTCCTAATCCCGTTCGGATACTGCACTGGTGTGTTGGCAGCTGTCGCAGTACTCTTCCTTCAATCACCCTCCACACCTCTCGCAGTCTACGCTCTCATCGTGCAGATCGTATCAACATATCTCGTGCTCCTCGAGCTTCACTACGATCTCGCACGCCTCGCGACCAAGACCTTCGAGTTCTGGTTCATGTCGATCGTCAACATTGCGTCGACAGGATTGGTCATCTTCTGCTTGGGAAACGTCCGCAGCCTCGGTGTGATTGGTAACGCGTTCGTCTTCGAGTTTGTGTTGTTGATGGACGCCTCGCATCACAACACTCGTGTTGCCGCGTTCATGACGCTTTCGACGATGATAGTTTTCGGGTTGCTGACAGTAGCGATCTCTCTCGACTGGGTTGAGGTGCGTCACGATCGTGTGTTGTGGCAGAGTGCGATCTACACGCTGGATGCCGGGGATGTTGCTGCGAATGGTTTGAGTACGCTCATCGTGTTGTTGTTACCCATCGCTACTCGAAAGTACTTGGCAAAACTCGCAAATCACTTTCTCAAGACACGACGAATGTCGATCTCAGTGATAACAACGAGGTGCGTGACATATCGCTGCTGCCTTCGACTGTGTTCAACCTCAGCACCCACAGTGGGAGATATCCCAGCGAAGCGAGCAGCTTCTTCGACAATAGTTCCACTTTTGCTCGTTACTATCAAAGGCCAGTTCGCAGCCAGCAACGTTGTCGCGCCTCGTGTCCGCCGCTTTCTGAACCAGCCATTCGTCCAACGTCGTGGTATCACTGTATTACAGATCGTCGGCTTGATCGGCATCCTGTCGACACCGGTGGCGGTGATCATTCCCGTCCCTAACGCACGAAGTCTCTTTGCCACCACCGCATTCGTGTCGACCTTCTTCTATTGCACGACCTACTGGCTCGTGGCACAACGTCAGCTTCTTGTCCGCGCGCTCACCTGTTTCGACAATCTCTTCTTCTCATTGCAAGTCATCTGCTGCTCTTTGGCCATGTGCGACCTCAATTCCTACGACATCCGTTGTTTGGTCGCTGCCTCCATCACGCTTTGGATCCACTGGCTCATCTCACTTGACGCCATCACGCCCGACATGAAGCGCTGTCTGCGGTGGCGACGTTGCTTCACTGCGCTTGTCGTCGCCGTCTTCCTCGCGCAGCACCTCCTGTTGGCAGCCTTCCTGATGTTTCGCGATGGCCAAGGCTTTCGCGACCGAGTCATCTTCATACTCCGCTTCCATCGGTTCGAGAAGCATATCCGTGGAGTGGTCTTCATGTTCGATCGCATGGCAACAGCGTTTGCGTGGTCGAGTCTTCTACACTGGCGGCTACGCAATCGCCAAGGGGACGAGTTACTGATGCTTCAGGGCGAGCTCTACTTCCGACAATGCCAACCCCAATCAGCACGGGGACAAGTCGCGCCTCACTCAGTGCCATCACCAACGTAGCTGTTGTGACAAGTGTAACACGTCTTCTTGCATCGTGTACGAGTCTGGATCACACTTGGCCACTGGATCGGCGTCGCAACAGCCGTCGTATGCTTCTTCGTGACATCTTCGCCGCCGCTCACCATCGTAACGGCAGTGCTCGGGATGAGTCTGCAAGCCCTACCAACTTGCGTGCTCTGGTTTGTGCTGCACTACGATCTCGTCGTGCTTGTGCTTCAGACCTTCGATTTTCTGGTACTTGTCGATCACGAATGCGGTGGCCACAGGGATGGTCATGTACTGCCTTGGCAACATTCGAAGTCTAGCGCTGCTCAGGAACGCTGTCGCATTCGAGTTTGCACTCATGACGGACGCGAACAACCGCCGAGGACGGGTCGCTGCATTCATGGCACTCTTCGGCGCGGCTGTCAACACGGGATTCCTGCTCGCCATGTCGCTCGAGTGGCTCAAGATGCGACCAGACCGGAGCATTTGGCACCATCGCGAGTACACACTAGCGGCGGATGATGTGGCCAAGAACGGACTCGGGACGTTGATTGTCTTGCTTCTCTACAACGGCAGTCGCAAGTACTTTGTGATATCACGAAAGACGGCGTCTACTCAGCCGATGAACATCTGCATCACGTGCCACTGCTGTCTTGGATTCGTGAAGACGTCGAGCTTGTCGCGACCTAGGTAGAACAGTCCCAAAATCACAGATATACCTGGTCGAAAAGAGAGTTTATCGTCCACCACCGTCCCGCTCGGACTTGTACCGATACGAGAGAAATTCCCGGCAACTAACGTCATCTCGCCGTGGGTCCGCAAGATCTTGACTCGGCCACAGCTTCAGTTCTGCGTACAACGGGTCCTGCCAGCAACTGGCTTCACTGGAATTCTAGCGACCTTGCCTGCCGCACTTGCCCCAGACCCACGTCTTCAGTGCTTTCTCGCCATCACAGCTTTCGGTACAACAAGTCGTTCACTGTTCGTTCTGCTGCTTGTGGCACAGCGTCAGCTCTTGCGTCGCGTCCTCACTTGTTTCGACAACGTTTTCTTCTCTTCCCAGATTGCAATCAGTGCCTTTGCGGCCTGTGACCTCGTAGCCTTCGACATCCGCTGCCTCGTCACCTTGTCTCTGAGTCTCTGGATGCTCTGGGTCCTCACACTCGACGCCATCACACCTGAAATGAAGCGCTGTCTACGATGGCGCGTGGGTTTCACCAAACTTTTCGTCGGCGTGTTCATCCTCCTGTGCGTGCTTTTGGTTATACACTTCACATTTCTCGACCCTGGCGCTTTTCGCGACAAGACGGTTGTAAGCATCTCACTCCACGGACAGACTGCGGCATTTCGTGCTGTTCCGTTCTACTTTGGACGACACTCTCGTGGTCTTGTCTTCTTCTTTGGCGGTTCCGCGATCGCAAGCCGGGCGAACTATTCATGCTGCAAGGCGACGTACAGTACCCGCCGTTTGTGTCGCGTTCGCGCGGTCCAGTAGGAATCTTACCACTACCCAAGAGATAAACCCTAGTGGCTCACGCGCCGTCCCAAAAGCTTTCATCACGCATACACAATCACGTGTCCAGAATTAGGCGAACACAAGTCAGCAGCTGGCGTGATTCCAGCAAACGCAGAGGTGACTCAATCCGAGATGACACACAAGTGGCGTGCCAGCGTCGTTGCGTCCTTGGTAGAACCCACGGACACGCGTGAAGACGGCTCTCCTCCTGTCTACGAGATACGCTGCCGTCGGGTGCTACCGTCCATCGACCAGGCCAAGAGTATCAAGCATGCTCTCCTCTCTCCGTCTTCCCAACGAGTCTTAAATAGGGCGCTGCGGCGTACTCGACTCGTGATAACCGTGGCATACTGGACTGGCACCATCAGCGCGATGGCTGTACTCTTCTTCCCACACCCAGCGTCACTACGCACCACTGTCGCCGCCTACAGTCTCCTCACACAGACTCTGTCGACATCAGTGCTCTGGCTCGTGCTCCAATTCGACCTCACACGTTTGGTGCTTCAGACCTTCGACTTCTGGTACATGACACTCACCAATGTTCTATGTGCGGGGATGATTGGATTCGCATTGGACGATTCGAGAATGCTCGCGATTGTTGGGAATACCGTAGCGTTTGAGCTCGCGCTGATGATCGACGCCAACCACCGCAGTGCGCGACTTACAGCACTCTCGACGCTCTTCGGCGCGTCACTCAACATCTTCTTCGCGTTGGCCTTGATACTGAGATGGTTTCCCACCCGCTCGGATCTAATCCTCGTCTATCACCACAAGTACGCGCTCGGAGCCGATGACGTCGCGACGAATGCCCTGGGGACTTCGACTGTGATGCTCCTGTACTACGCCACTCGCAAACTCCTGGTGACTCGACGACAAGAACGGATCCGATTGAGCGAGCACTCCAATATCAAGATGACAACGTGTATCACGTATCGTTGTCGCATCCGACTGTGTGCATCGTCAACCCAAAGCAAAGACGTCCTTCCCTGTCCCACTGACTCTCATCCAGTGTTCGACGTCGTGCCGCTTCAGCTTGTGCCAGTCAACGAGCTCTTCTCAGCCGCCAATGTCATCTCTCCCTCAGCTCGGCGATTCGTAGGCCGTCACAACCTCGCGTGGTGTCTACGCTGCATCGGCTTTGTTGGGATCATCACCAATCCATTGGCGTTTAGTGTAACCAACGAATCTGCTGCCACAAGTCTCGCGCTTCTCTCGTTCGCGACCACGACCTTGCACTGTGGCTCTTACTGGCTTGCTACGCATCGTCGGCTTCTCTGGCACCTGATGACGTGCTTCGAGTGCGTCTTCCTCTCGTTCCAGGTTACTCTATGTACAGTAGCGGTGTGTGACATGGTTTCGTATGACATGCGCATGCTCGCGGTCCTATCGATGTGGCAATGGATGCACTGGGTCATCACACTGGACACCGTCACACCAGAGATGAAACGTAGATTGGGATGGACTCGCTTCTTCACAGCACTCGTTATGGCTATCTTCGCCTTGGAGCACGCAATGCTCGGCGCAGATCTCATGATCTGGGGAAAGAGAACCCTTCGCGACCGTGTGATTCTGACACTGACACTCGGTAGTAGCATCCAGCGAGTTCGCGTTGTGCCGTTCCTATTCGGACGCATGGTCACGACGCTCTGGTGGCCATTCGTGCTGCTCTGGCGTCTCTATGATGGAGAAGACGACGAGCTGTTCATGTTGTTAGGCGAAGTACAGTATGAGCAACGTACGCGGCGACCTCCAGATACAATTGCCAAGATGACTCCAGTAGTACCCAGCGTAACCTCGTAGCCACATGATAAGTAACCGATGTCACACCACTTGAGAGAGTATTCTTGGAGCCTTAGGCTCAACTTGGAGTAGACAGCTCCTGCGAAAGGATGCCTTCTGCGCCTTCACGCTCGACAGTGACGCAGCAACCGCGGGGTCTCCACACAAACGAGGAAGAACATTCCTTGGAATACGAGCTGCGCTGTTGCCGCGACCTACCGAGTATCGATCTGTCCAAGAACGTCAAGCACGTACTGCTCTCACGGGCGTCCCAGCAGCGTCTGAGTCGCCTATTGCGCCACACGCGTCGATATGTCACACCAGCGCAATGGTTCGGCGTGGGTCTCGGAATCGCGAGTCTCTTTACGTCTTCGCCTTCGTTCACCTCCGCGTTTGCCTTCATCAGTTTGTTTGGGCAGATTGTACCCAGTGTCATCGTCTTGCTGCTGCTTCGCTATGACCTGGCTCGACTCACACTGCAAACATACGAGTTCTGGTACATCACAATCACAAGTCTCATGTGTCTGGGGATGATCGCACACGCACTTGAAGATGCGCGAGGGGTTTCGGTGACTGGGACGACGGTGGCATTCGAGCTCGCCTTGATGGTCGACGCGAACTACCGCAGTGCTCGTCTGACGGCGCTCCTGACGCTCTTCGGTGCGCTGGTCGACACCCTCTTCATCCTTTGTCTATCCTTTCGATGGCTCCATCTCAAACCAGACCTCACTATCTTCCGCTACCGCAATCGATCTCTTGGTGCTGACGACGTCGCGATCAATAATCTCATGACACTGGTCGTTCTGCTTCTTCGCAACAGCATCCGCAAGTACGCGACGGCGACGCACCAGTATGATAAGCTATCAGGTACCGAGACAACGCGCTGCATCGCGTACCACTGCTGCATTACCTTGCATCCAGTCAGAACAATCCCGACACCCTTCATCCGCCGTTCCTCCAGCACCATCCCGAGACTCCCAACAGTTGTTCCACTCGAATACGTCCCAGTGAGAGAGACTTTCCCAGCCAGCAACGTCCTCGTGCCTTGGATTCGTCCGCTATTGGTGCGTCGAGTGCTCAGTTCCTTCTTCCACACGCGCTTCAACTTGCTGGTGTTCTGGGTGTACTGACTGTACCTTTGGCCGTCTTTGTTCGAGATCCAGAGGCCACTCGTAGAATGTCCGTCTTCGCATTCGCCATGACACTGGCTCACTGCGGTGTGTACTGGATGATGGCACAGCGCCAGCTTCTCCACCGATTGCTCACGTCCTTCGACTTTGTGTTCATGTCACTGCAGCTCACTCTGTGTTCTGTGGCAATCTGTGATCTGGTCGCGTACGACGTTCGCTCTCTCGTTGTCACGTCCACGTGGCTCTGGATGCACTGGGTAATTACCCTCGACGCTATCACTCCGGACATGAAGACATCCCTCGGGTACCATCGATCCTTGGCTGGGCTTGTCGTCGTCATGTTCGTCGCGCAGAACGTTCTGCTCGTCGTCCACCTCGTTTTTGTTGACTCTGTCACTCTTCGCGATCGCGTCATCGTAACGATTCCACTCCATGGTAATCTCAAGCAGCTCCGCGTCGCACCCTTCCTTTTCGGTCGCATGGTCACGACGCTCTCTTGGTCCGGTCGCTTGCTCTGGCGCTTGCACGATCGCGCGCCAGATGAATTGTTTATGCTTCAAGGCGAAGTGCAGTTTCAGAGTCCTCAGTCAGCACCACTTGGGATGGCCACAGTCCTTCCAAAGCCACCAAGCACGTGACGAGCAGATCTCTTCGAGTGTGCCATACAAGCCATACAAAAATTTGTCCAGCGTCCCGACTAACTTGGGCCGGTGGGCTAAAAGCAGCTTTTGTCACCGATCCAGTCCAACTTGGTGTTCTGAGTGATCGTCCAGCTCGCTTCTGTTGCTATGGCGCGAGTTGACGTCGCCGTCAGCTCAGCAAGAGACGCAGCGACACTTGTTTACGAGCTACGATGCTGCCGTCCATTGCCGAGCATCGATCTCGCCAAGGACCTCAAGCACACTGTGTTCTCTTCAAGACAGCAGACGATTGTGAACAGCATCCTGCGGCATTCTCGACGCTTCATCTCGCCCATGTACTTGACTGGCGTCACAGCAGCCGTTGCGAGTCTCTTCACCACCTTCTCGTTCACACTCACGACAGCCTTGAGCGTATACAGCGTCGTCATACAAATCCTCACAACTGGCGTGCTGTGGCTCGTGCTTCGATACGATCTGACGGTGCTTGTGATGGAGACGTATGAGTTCTGGTACATGACACTGACAAGCACCATGAGCTTAATCATGATCGCGATCTGCCTCGGCGACTTCCGCGGGCTCTCGATCGTCGGCACAACCGCAGCATTCGAACTCGCGCTCATGGTCGACGCCAACTACCGCAACGGGCGACTCACCGCGCTTCTCACACTCTTTGGTGCACTCACCAACGTACTCTTCACCCTTGCTCTCGTCTTCGAGTGGTTTGATATGCGGCGAGATGTATCCATCGTAAGGTATCGCAACCACACTCTCCGAGCCGACGACGTCGCCGAGAATGCCTTGGCTACGCTTGGTGTCTTGCTGGTGCGCAACGGGATCCGAAAGATTCGCGCCATCAGCCACAGCACTTCGCTGATGACGAAGTGCATCACGTATCGCTGTCGCATCGCCATGTGCGTCGTCTCGAGGGTGCCAGTTCCTTTGGTTCGCTCCCCTGGTGTATCCGATCTGCGTGGTGCGCTGACTGTCGTACCACTTCAGTACGTGCCGATAAAGGAACAGTTTAACGCCGGCAACGTCGTTCTGCCCTGTGCTCGCCGCCTCTTCCTCCACCCACGAATCCAAGCCGTTCTTCCTGTCCTTCTTCGTCTTCTTGGCATCATTGGCTTGCTCAGTACGCCCATCGGTCTGGCAATAGCGCATCCCAAGATCACCGGCGCCCTGGCGAAGCTCTCCTTGGCGACAACACTCGTCCATTGCACTGCGTACTGGTCTGTTGCTCAGCGTCAACTGCTTCGTCGGCTCTTCACGTCCTTTGACTTTGTCTTCGTGTCGCTGCAGTTCACACTGAGCTCCCTCGCGACGGCGGACATGGTAGCGTACGACAGCCGCGTCTTTGGAATGACAGCCATGTGGCTCTGGGTCCATTGGGTACTCACTCTCGACGCCGTGACGCCCGAGATGAAGCGCTGTCTCCGGTGGCGTCCTGACTTCACTGCGCTCGCCGTGGTCGTCTCCATCGGCCGGACGCTGCTCCTGGTCATACACCTCGTGTTCGTGGAGAATGTGGCGCTGCGGGACCGCGCGATCTTCACGATCCAGCTCAACAGCCAACCTCGCGAGATCCGCGTCGTGCCGTTCCTCTTGGGCCGCATGATCACCACACTCTCCTGGTCAGCGCGCTTGCTCTGGCGACTGCGCGACCGGCGAAGCAACGAGCTGCTTATGCTGCAGGGCGAAGTGCAGTACGAGAATCGCAGTATCCCACGGCAACGAGGCATGACGATAGTCGTGCCCACGAGTACCAAGGTGAAGTTGGGCAAAAGAGGTCTGTTCTCGGCTTGATTTGCGCTTCGGTCGCTGTAACAAAACGTCAGGGTCCGTTGCTATGGACACTAGATGGTCTGTTGGGGCATGTACGCACCGCAGAGGCTCATTAACACGCGAGAAACCTCGTCATTCGTCCGCATCATCTTCCATCGCGTTCCGCATTTTGCCGCCTCTCAGATCAATAGTACTACCTCAGGGGGTGGTATACATCTACTGACCGTACTTGTCGAAAATAGTGTATTCCGGACACCGTCATCTTGTCGAGAATACACAATTCCCGACACGCCCTTCGGTTGTTCTCCATCCAACCAGTAAAGCGACCGTCTGATCATGAAGGTGTTGCGCATCAACGAGGGCGCGCTGACAGACTACGAGGTGCACCAGCTGCTGCAGGAGCGCAAGGAGATGCGTCTGCACAAGGCGGCGGTGGCGGCGTACGCCGAGCGCAACTGGATGGACCACAAGGTGCTCAAGTACCTCGCCCATGCCAAGTCGGCGCGGGTGGACGCACACAAAGTGCAGGACTTTCTGCGCCAAGTGGAGCAGGCCGCGTTGCCCCTGACGCCCGTGGAGCAGCTGCAGTTCATCAACCACTGCCCCACGGAGCTCGTGGACGTGCATCTCATCGTAGAAGACTGCGCCGGCCGCTTCACGGAGACGCAGATCTCGGAGCTCATTGGCATCGTGGAAGCTACGCTCGCGTCCGGAACCAAGCAGGAAGACATGGAGGAAGAGAAGACCGAGTAATTAACGTGTGAAATAGAGTCAACAGCGCAGCAACTTCAAAATAGCTTCTCGCGCCCAATATGAAAACGCTCGGACCGACAGCGACGGGCTTGAAGCCACTTCGGCTGCTTGTGCATCTACGCCCAGTGACGTACTGCCTCGTGCACCTTGCACTTGTCTTGCTTCGACTCGCGTGCGTGGCGTTCTTCGTCTTCACTGCATGGTTGTACGACGAGGTGCCGCGGACCAATCTCGCCAATAGTCTGACTGCGTTCAACCTCGTCCTGAGCCTCAAGTACTTTCCCTTCTTTCGACTCTTACACGTGGGCTTTGCACTCTTGTTTGCGTTTTCAACTCTACTGCGAGTGTGGCAATGGCTACGCCGACGCGTGTGTCCTCGGCGACGCAAGGTCGTTCCTCACGAAGGAAACCAAATCGGTCGACGACTCCAGACTACTATCGAATCCGCCTACGAACGGGTCTACGGACGTCGAGGGCTCTGCGGCGTCGAAGATTCCTGGTTCGATCTCATCTTCCTAGGCCGGGAGATCATCGAACTTGTCCTGCAAACGATCCAAGCAGCTCATATGAGTCGATTGGTCAGTCGTCCGTCGTTCAATCACTTCTACATCTGCGTCATCGTTGCCAACTGCTGGCTCACCCCACTCCCCATCACCTCCTGCAACATCGCCCAGGTCTTCAGCGTCTCTCCTGCGTCGTCTGTGACCTTGCGCTGGACTTTATCACAGTGGTCCGGACGCCAGTATACCTCTTCAGCGTCTACTATCGCGACTTTGACAGCACGTTGCTCGACTTCCCGTACTCTTTATGGTACTACGATCGCTGGCAGATCAATTTACTGAATGAGATCCAGTTGGTCTTCTTGTCGTCATGGGGTGACGTGTTCAGCCGAGTCTTCTTTTTCATGAGCTTACTCGGGAGCATTCGTTCGATTCATCGCTTGGTTTCCCTCCAAGATGCATCGATCACAGGTCACACGCTCAGTATTCAACCGGAAGCCTTCTTGGAGCAACGCGAAGCACGAATCTCGCGCTTGACTGCTCGTGCCAACCGCGTAATGCTCCCATGCATCGCACTATGGGGACTTGGTGTCCTCTCTGTCCACCTGCACGCATCCAGACTGCCATCGTCGTCGTCCTGTGACGTAGCTGTCCATCCGTGGTTTGTCTCCAAGCCCGCGTGCTCGCTCATGATCATCAACTGCCACAGCCTACAGATTCAAGGTAACAAGGATGAGCTCGACAAGATCCTCGGTCAGGTCGACGAACACTCACTTTCGTACATCGTTCTGCGTCATTGTCCGCAGGTGGAGATGCCACCACTGCTCGACCTGTTCCCTGCTCTGGTTGGTCTCAAGATGTTCAACTGTACTATCCCCGAGTGGACAAAAGACGCGGCGCTCACAGCATCAGCTCACCCAAGAATCCGATTCCTGTATCTCGTGCGAGTAAATTTTCAAGACAGTATCTTACCTGATGGAATGACAGACACACAGTTCCCACAGACGCTTGTTGACATCGAGTTGTGCGTCACCAACTTGAAGGAGTTGCCGGACGACCTTCACGAGAATGGCCGAGTGGTGGATATATCGACCTAGAAGCCTCAAATCTCGATCGCTTCCCTCCAACGCTCACGAAGATGTCGTTCCTTGCGCTATCTCTAGCTGGTAACACTATCACGACCATCCCTTCGTCAATCTTCGAGGACGACGGCGCGTTCTCCCTGTCGTTTCGTGGAAATCCGATCACAAGTCTTCTTAACGACGTGGTGTATAATGCTGGGCGATTCACTCGGGTCTCTTTGGAATACTCAAGCCTATCAGTAATCCCAGTGCGAATGGAGGCCCATTGATGTTGAGGGAAATCTTCATTGACGCTGGCTACTCTCCTCTTTGTGACGCAATCCAGCGCATGGATGACACGAGACGAATGGATTCACCTTGGCTCGAAATGATCAACTGCCAAGTCAACTTTGATCGTGAGAACATGTTCATCTATCCACTTCAAGAAGAACAAGCTCGGAGTGCACTTACGTTATAAACTGTTCCCGATACGCTTGCAAAGTGAAAATAGCCTCCCATTTGGACAATCCGACTCGACGGGGATGAAAGCACTCGTACCGGCGTCGCCCCCGTCCCTCGCGGCTCCTTCGAAGACACCACCGCTTTTGCTCGTGCATCTGGGTCCACTCGCATACCTAGGCGTTCAGTGTGCGCTCGTTGTCCTCCGACTCACATGTGTCGCGTTCTTTGTCTTTGCTGCCTGGTTGTACCACGAAGTGCCACAGACAAATTTCTCCTACAGTCTCAGCGCGTATGGCCTCGTTCTCGATCTCAAGTACTTTCCACTTCTTCGGCACTTGCACCTGGTACTTGCGATTGCATTTGCTCTGACGCTTCTGCTGCCGCTTTATCACTGGATTATTGCAAGCCTGGGGCCCCAACGACGCAAAATCGCTCCACATGACGGCAATCAAGTCGCTCGACTCAGCAAACGCATCAAGAAAAGGATGAAATCAGGCTATGAACGCCTTTACGGACGTCGCGGTCTCTGTGGTATCGAAAGTCCGGACTTCGATTTCATCTTTCTCGTTCGCGAGATCGTCGAACTCACTTTGCAAACGATCCAGGCGGCCCAGATGAGTCGATTGCTCAGTCGTCCTTGGTATAACCGTTTTTATGTTGGAGTCCTCGTTGCTAACTGCTGGCTGACTCCACTTCTACACCACGCATTCCGACACTGGGAAGCTCTGCAACGTCTTTCATGTGTGATTTGTGACGTCGCCCTCGATTTCATTTCCGTTGTCTGGACGCCAGTGTATCTCTTCAGGCTCTACTATCGTGATTTGACCTTAAAGCTCTTGATTTCTCGGCCTCGCTGTGGTACAATGATCGCTGGGAGATCAATCTTCTGCAAGAAACGCAACTGATATTTCTATCCTCATGGAGCGATGTCTTCAGTCGGATTTTCTTCTCCATCAGCTTACTCGGGAGTATTCGCTCAATTCAGCGCTTGGTTGCTCCTACAAGGCCAGCCTCACACAAGAAGTAGGTTTTTCTGCAACCCAACTGTCAACGTCACGACTCAGCACTGCAGCCAAGCGTGTTATGCACCCGATCATGGCGCTGTGGGGACTGGCAGTGCTCACCGCACATCTCCACGCTTCCAGACTTTCATCCCAGTCGTCTTGTGACGTACCCGTGTACCCTTGGCTTGTCTCCAAACATGCGTGCTCTCTCATGATTGTTAATTGCTACGACGAGCAAATCATTGGCCATCGAGACGAGCTTGGCCAGATTCTAAGCCTGGTTGATGAAACCTCGCTTGCTCACATCGTCTTTCGCCACTGCCCTCAGCTTCAGATGCCCCCGATTCTCCGTCGGTTTCCGACATTGATTGGTCTAAAG
The DNA here is from genome assembly GCA_020085045.1 of Pythium oligandrum. Lineage (NCBI taxonomy): Eukaryota > Oomycota > Peronosporomycetes > Pythiales > Pythiaceae > Pythium > Pythium oligandrum. The sequence continues at coordinate 92,064 of JAHRIK010000021.1, forward strand.
ATGTTCAAGTGCACTGTCGACGAGTGGACTCGAGATGCAGCTTTGTCCACATCAGCACACCCGTGAATTCGATTCTTGTACTTGGTACGAGTGAAGTTCTACGATGGAGTCTTACCGGATGGATGACAAACACGGAATTCCCACAGACACTTGTTGATGTGGAGATGTGCGCCACCAATCTGAAGGAGCTACCAAGCGATCTTCATGAGAAGTGGCCGAGTGGTGGGTATATCTACGTTGAAGCATCGGAACTGGATCAGTTCCCTCCGACGCTCTTGAAGTTACCTTTCCTACGCTGCCCCTCGCGGGCAACAAGATTCCTTCGATTCCACCTGCCATCTTCGAAGATCCAGGGGTTTACTTCATGTTGTTTCGTGGCAACCCGATCACGAATATCCCCTGAAGATCTGGTCTACGGCACCGGACGCTATCTCTGGGTTTACTTTGAGTACACGAATGTCTCCATCATCCCGACTTGGATGCAGAATCCACTGGTGACGGAAGAGATCTGCGTCCAAGCTCGCCATTCACCGCTTTGCGAAGACACTTCCAGTGATCGTACGGAAGAACCATGGCCAGACATGCTCATTTGCAACTCGAATCTCCGACGTGAGGCCATGACTATCTATCCGCTTCAACAAGAAACAGCACGCAGTGCACTCGCTGTTTGACGTCAACGATGCCTCGAGCATTATCACCACTTTACAGAAACGTCAATGAAAAACAGGAGCAGTCAAGACATGAAAACACCTGACTCCTCCTACCTTCTTGCATTAGTTCATCTTGGGTGTTAAAACGACTCAGTCCCTTTCCTTCGACAAATTGACAGTTCCCGTTTCTTGGACTTTCACTCTCGCAGGCAACAAGATCACGACCATCCCGACGTGAATGTTCAACGACCCAGGCGTCTTCTTCATGATTTTCCGCAACAATCTGATTTTCCAACTTCCTGGTGACTTTTGGTCTATGGCACTAAGCGACCACTCTCGCTCCGTATTGAGGTCACGAGCATTTCGACAATCCCCAGTTGGGTGGGATCACCATTACTCATAGGTGAGATCTACGTCCCGCATCTTGGCGATAAGAGCCGCGAAGGACAACGTGGCTTGGCTTGCTCACTTGCGAAACGGCTCTTGGAGGTGAGGGGATAGGCGACTGTCCGCTTAAGGACAGAGTGCCATCCTACCAAGGATTTGTGGCATCAATGATAACGTTGATTGGCATCAGCGGAATGAAAATAGCTCGACCTAACACACTTGAAAAAAAGCGTCTACGAAGAATGAGCAAGCGTCTCAGCAGCATGAGCAAGCTTGGACCCACGCTACCACCATCGATACGCACCCGATCACCTTCTCGTGCGCCATGGTTGCTTGTGCGCTTTCATCCAGCTGGGTACAGACTCGCAAAGCTTGTTCTCATCGTCCTCCGGCTTATATGCATCGCGTTCTTCGCCTTCGCTGCTTGGTTGTATCACACCGTACCGCTGACGTTTTTCTCGTACAGCCTAACTGCGTACGGCCTCGTATTGGATATCAAGTACTTCCCCCTCCTTCGAACGTTGCACATGTTGTGCGGGGTCGGCTTCGCATTGCCGCTCTTGCTTCCTTTGTTTCGGTGGTCAAGTCGGCTCTTGAGTTCCCCTCAACGACGCGTAGCCCCTCACAATGGTAATCGAGTCGTCGTGATTGGTCGAGGGATCAAGTCAACGATCAAGTCCGCCTATAATCGCTTGTATGGGCGGCAGGGACTATTTGGGATCGAAAGCCCGTACTTCGAGTTGATATTCCTCATCCGTGAGATCGTGGAGCTCACTCTCCAATCGATCCAAGCGGCACAAATGAGCCGGTTGCTCAGTCGTCCTTGGTTCACTCGCTTCTTCGTTGTCATCCTTGTATCGAATTGCTGGCTGACACCTCTCCTTCATTACGTTTTCCGCCGTCGCGAAGCTCTGCAGCGCCTCTCCAGTGTATTTTGTGACATCAGTCTTGATTTCGTCTCGGTGGTATTTACTCCAGTGTACCTCTTCTATCTCTATTACCGCGAATTTGACACCACAACGATGGACTTTCCATTTTCGTTGTGGTACGATGATCGTTGGCTGATCAACTTCCTCCACGAGTCCCAGTTGATGTTCCTGTCGTCATGGGGCGATGTCTTCAGTCAGATTTTCTTCTCCGTGAGCTTGCTTGGTGGTATCAACTCAGTTGAGCGTCTGATTGCCCCACATAAGAGAGCTGTCGCGAGTTCTGCCCGCAGCAACACATCAGCTTCCCGAGAAGTGGATATCTACCAGTCCCACCCACACATCTCCCGTGTCAGCAAGCTTGCCAACTATGTGTTGCACCCTCTAATGGCGCTCTGGGGTCTTGCAGTGCTCACAATACATCTACACGCTTCGAGACTCGCGTCGCCGCCATCTTGCGATGTGGTGGTTTATCCGTGGTTTGTCTCCACGCCAGCATGTTCGCTTATGAACATCAATTGTCACAGCAGAAGCATCCTTGGACACTCAAGTGAGCTCGATGGGATTCTTGGTGAAGTCGAAGAAAAGGCGCTTGCTCATATTGTGTTTCGGCATTGCTCACGTCTTGAGATGCCCACGATAATCAGTAGATTCCCTGCCATGGTCGGTCTCAAAATGTACAACGCTTCAATCATCGAATGGTCACAGACAGCAGCACTCACTGCGTCAAATCACCCCGCAATTCGCTTCATGTACTTAGTACGAGTCGATTTTCAAGAAGGCGTCTTGCCTGATGGAATGAAGGATGCATAGTTCCCGCAAACACTAGTCGACATCCAGCTATGCGTCACCAACATACACCAGCTTCCGGACGATCTCCATTCGAGGTGGCCAAGCGGGGGCATGATCGGCATCGAAATATCGCGACTCGACTATATTCCCCCGACCCTTTTGAAAATGCCACTCTTCGTCCTCTCCCTCGCGGGTAACAACATCACTTTGATCCCACCAACAGTATTTGAAGATTCTACCACATTCATCGTGCTATTCAGTAACAATCCGATCTCAACACTCCCAGAAAGTGTTACTTACCCCAGCGAACGCTATCTCATGATGTATCTCGATCTTACAAGCCTCAATTCAATCCCACATTGGATCGAGGAGCCTCTCCTAAAGAGAGTGCTTTTTATGCAGGCGGGGCAGACACCATTCTGTGATGCGCTTCTACTCAGCAACATGACACATGAGGAGCAGCCTTGGCTCGACTTAATCATGTGCAATGTGCATTTCGATAAGGTCAATGTGTCGCTCTATTCACTTGAGGACGAAGTTATAAGGAGTGTGTTTTTGCCCCAAAATTGATCAGCTAGACTCAGAGTTGCACGTGAATTCATACCTCACCTATAGCGAAGGAAAAGTTGAGAAAAATATACCAGTGCAATTGATTCGTGCTCACGTCTCACCTGCATCCAAGATATCAGTATTCAATTGCTTTCTGTATTTGGTGTTCAAGAGTAGCACCTATTATGCTTCATTCGCCCGCGCCGTCTGCACAGCCGAACGCGCCTCGGGGAACATACCGACGTATTCTTGGGGCGAGAGGTATCGCACACTGATTTGTCGTTGACTAAACCAGCGACCATGGAGTCTCTTGGCAGCAGTCGTCGCGCTTCCGATGCGGTCAAACAGGACATACACGAGTCCACCCGCTTTCTCGCCTTCGACATACGAATGGAGCACTGGACCGTAATTTTCACACTCTTCTTCCACATCCTGCTTGATCTCAAGTTGCCAATCTGGGTTGCCGCTTCGCTTCTCAGCTTGCACGTCAAACATGTTCTTGATTACGAAACAGAATGATTCCGAACCTTCGATATCGGTCGATGCCAGTGCGGCGGCTCGTTCTGCCTCCTGTGTGACAACTGAAGCAGAAGGCGCGGCAGCCCCTGGGACAGGGAAAAGAGATCCACTGACAGGATTTGGGAAGATGTTCTTGTTTCCGGCGAGCTTGGCCATGAGAGCCGAACGAGACTGTGAGTTCATGCTAAGATTGCCTTCATCGTCATCCAATCGCCACCCACCACTCGAAGTGGACTCACCAGCATTCTCGTTCACACATCCAAGCTTCAAGTAATTACCCGCCAGTTCGATACCGTTCCCTTTCGATAAAGCAAAGTTGGCTTCTTGTGGCGTGTTAAACTGGATGAAGCCAAAGCCTCGCGATCGTCCCATCTCGTCGCGATTGATGTTAACCGAGAGCACTTCACCAAACGCCTGGAAAACTGCGCGGAGATCGTCTTCGGTGATATTTGTGTGCAGATTGCCACAATAAATACGGCTGGCTGCTGAGAGCGAACCGCCGCCGATTCCTCCCTTGGCAGCACTGTTCATGACCGAGTCTTTTCGAGCCGCAAAGTTCTTCTCCGCCTCCGACGCCTTGATCATGATCGGGAACGACTGGAAGTCGGGCACTTGACCATTTAGCATCAACACCTTTGGGATATCTTCGAGGTTGGACATTTCCACGTACGCAAAGCCCTTGGAGCGATTGGTGAACTTGTCTCGGATTAAAAGCACGTGTTCGATCTTGCCCAGCTGCGTAAAGAACTTTTCCAGGTCGCGTTCACGCACTTTTTGCGTAAGCTGCCCGACGAATACCGTACGGTGGTCTCGCGTGAGCTCCATGAGTTCACGCTGCTTGGCGCGCTCGGCGCGTTCCGCAGAAGTACTACGCGGCCGTGGTTCCTTTTTGTTTTCCGCGCTCTTGCTGCGGCGACTACGACGACGTCGCTCTCGACTGCGGCTTCTGCTACGACGGCGATCCCGACGCGACGAGGGTCTTCGCGACGACCGAGAGCGCGAGCGTGAGCGACGGGAGGATCGACGACGAGAGGACCGAGATCGCGACCGCGAGCGACGCGAAGAGCGACGGCTTTTGCGCGACCGAGACGTCGATCGAGAGCGCGAACGCGACCGAGAAGCCGACCGAGACCGACTCTTGGATGCCGAGGACCGATGGCGTCGGCGAGAAGCCGCCTTGGCGTCGTTGCCCTTGTCGTTGTCCGTCGACATGACAACGTCTTCCTTTGCACTCGCCTAGAGGACACAAAACACGCGTTATGCGTCATTTTCCACTGGGATTCCATAGATTCGCATATGTAGAATCGAATGCAATAACTCACCTCCGCCGCCGCGGCCTTGATGCCCTGCTCCAAGAGCGAGTCGATGTCGTCTTCCGCCGCCATGTTGCCGCTTGGGACCTTGGCACTGTTGGTTGCCTCTTGCGTGGCTCAAATGAATTGCACTGTAGCACCCATTCCAATTCATTGAATCGCTTGTCCCTCAAATGAATTGAATGCAATCAAACAAACGTTTTGGGAGTGGTATATAACCAACGCCTAATCAAGCCACTTCCGTCATTACGTTGAGTGACGAGCTGACCACGGCGAGCAAGATGGAGGAGTTCCGCACGGCGGGCAATGCGCTTTTCGCGGCCAAGGACTACGCCAAGGCCATTGACAAGTACTCGGAGGGCCTGTCGGCGGCTGAGGAGGCTGCCACGACGCTGAGCAAGAGCGAGGTCGACGCGCAATGTGCTCTGCTCTGGAGCAATCGCGCCGCGTGTCATTTGCAGCTCGAGCAGTTTGAGCAGGCATTGGCCGACTGTTGCAAGGCGCTGGGCGTGGACGTCAAGAGTGAGAAGGCGCGGTATCGGCGCGCACAGGCGTATGTCGGCTTGGGCAACTACGCTGACGCCTTCAAGGATATCCATCTCGTGCTGCAGATCCACCCCAACAACAAGGCGGCGGTGGCGTTGGCGCGCAAGATCAAGGACGTCGTGCAGAGCGACGTTCATGGCGTGCAAAAGGCGCTGGATACGATCACCAAGAGCATCGATGGAGGCGTTGACGGCTTTGTCGGACAGCAGAAGCTCACGGAAGAAGCGCTCAAGTACCTCGAGATGAAGAGTGTCCAGGATCTGAGCAGTTTGCCACGCGAAGTCGAAGAGAAGGGCGGTTTAATTGTGCTCTGGCGTGTGGTTAAATACCTGCTTGAATGGTATGGAAGCGACTCGACGAAGGCTTCGCACCGTGAGGCGATCGGTTCAGTGTTATCGCATGTGGTGAGTCTGCTGGCTATTGTGGCGTCCTCTTCGATGCCTCTTGCGTCGCTTGTGTACCAGCGCAGCAACGTCTCCACTTTGAACGATCTTCTCGACCTGCTGCATCGCGAGATCGAGCAAGATTACGTGTCTTCGTCGACCGCATCGACGACGCGATTGTCGTTGGCGTGCCGGAAGCACATTGTCAAGCTCACTGCTTTTTTGTTCAAGGATTTGATGTTCACGAGTGACGACGATGTCGCAATCCGCCGTGTCTTGCAAGGTTTGCTCGATGGTTTGCGTAGCGCTGACGCTGAGCTCCAGGTGAGCGCATTGGACGGCCTCTTGCATTTCATCTCGACGCCAACGATTGTTGGTGAAGGCGCCAAGGCCAAGGAAGACGATACGATCAAGCAGCGCAAGGTCCGTTTTGGTACTCTTGCGAACGAAGTCGGTGTGTTTCCATTGCTTCACTCCACTGCTGCGAACGCACTGGGGTCGACGACGCATCAGTCGCATCACGACGTCTTGCTCAGCCGCTTGCCACTTGTGTTCACACAGTGCCTTGGGCAGTTCGAGAACAACGAGAACGTTTTGAAGAAGCTCGTGCGGGACTACTGTGTCTCCCCTGTATTGGTTGGTACCGCAACAGATCGCAACTTGCTCGTTCATGCCTCCTCGTCGTGCCTCCTCTTGTCGGCACTGTTCCTCTCAAACTCCAAGCTTGCGCTCTGGGCTACTCAGCAGACCGGAAATGATGGATCGCTCCTCCTCCTGCGATTGCACACGTTCTTGTTGGCGTCTCGAACCTTCACTGGGCCTCAGGAGTGGACGCGACGTCTGCAGGAGATCTGGGTCGACTGCGTGGCCAGTGTGTGTGGCGCCGAGAACGGCACGTCGTGTGTGCCACCGCCGCTCCGTGTGGAAATCTACAAGATGCTCCAGGCCGCATTGGATGAGGACGACCTTGTGCTTCGTGCGAGTGCTTTGAGCATCCAAATCAAGATTGCCGTTGTCGAGAAGACAATGGAGACTGAGAGTGTAGACACGGCGTTCCTCATTGAGCAGGTTTTTGACGTGCTGGAAGAAGCCCATGAATATGAGAAGAAGGCGCTCGAGAAGCAGTTGTACTGGAGCGGCGCGTCTCCAAAAGAGCGTGGTATCGAGGCGCTCTCGTACATCATCACGCTGACGCACGTCAAGGACGCATTTGTCAAGCGCCCAAAGGCTATTGAGAGCTTGTTCCAAGTCGAGTTTGCTAGTAGTAAGGACAAGTCAAGCGATCATCACACCCACGTGGGCTACCGCTCAAATGTGTACTACGGTATCGGATACATCCTTCACCACGTGCTCACTTCTGAGTCGGCGCTCAAGCGAAAGCAGATGGAAGGTATGGAGATGACTCCAGAACAGTACGAAGAGCTTCAGAAGGCTTTGCGCCAGAAGTCGGCCCTGGAGGATGGCGACTCGCCTGAAAACGTCCGTCTTCGTGTGAACAAGCTCGTTGAGTCGAGTGCCATGCTCGCCACGCTTGTACAGTTGCTGAAGTATGCGACTACAAAGTCGTACAACGTTGTGGAGATGGCTGTCTTGAGTGCTCTCCATGCTGCAGACGTCCCAGCTGTGCGAGGCAAGTTGGTGCAGAGTGGCGTCTTCCAGGCGCTGATTCCACTTTCGATGCACATCACCAGCGCCGAAGACAGTGCCAAAAAGCCCAAGGGTACGACCCTCTCGAACGCTGCGGGTCAGGCTATGGCCAGGATTCTCATTTCGACCAACCCGAACCTGGTTTCGTCATCGTCGCTCTTCTCGTCCATCAAGCCGCTGCTTGATCTCTGCAAGGGGGAGACGCAGCTGTTGCAGTTCGAGGCGCTCATGGCCCTCACCAATATCGCGAGTGTCTCAGATGAGACCAAGAACCGCATCGTGACCGAACCACAGGGCCTCTCCACGTTGCAGTATCTTCAGTTCTCGGAACACGAACTTGTGCGTCGTGCGGCCACCGAAGCCATCTGCAACCTGCTTCCAAACGATCAAGTGATCGAGAAGGTGTTTATGAACGAAGAGAAGGTGCGTCTCTGGCTCGCTTTTGCGTCGGTGGAAGAGGAGGAGGAAGACTTTGAGACGGCTCGTGCGGCCTCTGGTGCCCTCGCGATGGTTTCTCAGGTGCCACAGGTTAGTTGGGTTATGATGAAGCAAGGCGGTCTGCAAGCGTTTTTGACTGTGCTGGAAGTGTCCAAGCATGAGGAGACGCTGCATCGCGCGTTGTTTGCGTTAGAGAACATGCTCTCGGCACTTCACGACTCGACTGAAGCGGAACAAGCCGATGAAAAGCAGGCGTTCCTTGGGGCGCTCAAGGAGCACCGTACGTTCCTTACCAAGAAGATGAAGGAGCTTATCACTGGTGCGTTCGCTCCATCGACGCAGGAGGCGGCGCAGGCGTGCTTTGGTGCACTTATCAAGTGTTTGGGCAAGTAATCGATGAATATAAACACATTGTTCTGCCTTGTTATCTTAATGATCGTGTTTCCCAGCGGACGGTGAGATCGCTGCGCCGTAGACCGTGACGATGCAGTAGATCGTACTGTTTTCCCATAGCACTGTGCAATATCCATCAAGTGTCGGATCCCAGAGACACGACGCTGCCGTCGACATGCCCGCGCCAGTCTTTTGCATGATCATACACGTCACAGCGTACTTGAACGGCTTGTTGAGGTTCTGCAGACCTGTGAGCACGGTGGCGACGAGGGTATTCGACCAGTCGAGGACCTTCTTGCGGTTGTACACCGTGTCTTTCAATGCCGACTCAATCGCCTACACAATACCCAAGTGAGCCGAGTTCTCTATGGACAAACCTCACTGTAAACGCACCGTTTTGGCGATTGGCAGCACGTCTTCTTGAGAGAACTCGCTCTATAGCCACATACACACAAAATCACGTCCATATCATGAGCATCTCGCCTGTAAACATCGTCATGAAGCCTTCAACGTCGTCATGTACCTCGGCCGTATCCATCTTGGCAATGTGGCTCTTCAAGCTCGTCCAAAAGGTTTTTACGACTCGGCCCAGAAGGGTAATTACGCCTGTGTAACTTACTGTACATATCGTATTAGGTACGTTTGACTAGATTAGGACTCGCCAATTCGAACAGCTCCCCTCAAAGAAAGGCGCGCCATCACAAGGCCTGAAGACGAGTGAGGAGGACGCGCGCGCGATCCGTTTCCAGGCGTCAGAGGAGCAAACCATGAGCGACGACTCGATTGCCGTGCAGCGTCTGCGTCAGGAGCGCAAGAACTGGCGCCGCGACCACCCAGCGGGCTTCTGGGCGCGTCCAGTGACAAGCGACGACGGCTCGCTCAACCTGATGATGTGGCAGGCGGGTATCCCCGGCAAGACGGGCACGGACTGGGAAGGCGGTGTGTACAAGCTCTCGCTGAGCTTCTCCGAGGACTACCCGAGCAAGCCGCCGCTCGTCAAGTTTGTGCCGCCACTCTACCACCCGAACGTGTATCCTTCGGGCACTGTGTGTCTGAGCATTTTGAACGAAGACAAGGACTGGAAGCCGAGCGTCACGATCAAGCAGATCCTCAAGGGCGTACAAGACCTGCTAGATGCGCCGAACATGAGCGATCCAGCTCAGCGCGAGCCGTACATGGACCTCAAAAACGACCCGGAGCTCTACCGACGGAAAGTCCGGCAAATTGCGGTCAAGAACCGAGAAAACTAGAGAGACCCCCAGAGTATGCGTAGACAGCGTTGATCCGTTAAACAAATGTAGCTGTTGTCTCTGCACACGTGTGTTGTTGCATCCCAGTGTCGTGGCTACACGGAACGAGGACAGGGTTCGTTGATGATTTGTATTCCATTCTGTATGAGGGTCTTGGACAGCGGACGCTGGTCAGCGTGTTCAACTAAGCTGGCAAAGCCGTCGACTGTGTATTGTTGACATGCTTAATCCTTCTTCAACTGGAACATTTCCTTCGTCACGCCAGATGCCTTGATAGTGAAGATCTCCACCGAGTCACCAGTGTAAATATCACGCTGCACATTGCACATACAAATCGTCAGTATCCCGATTCCGCCTCAATACACAAAGCCAGAGCGGCAACGCACCTCGCCAGCCGTCACGAAGGCATCCTTGATGATCTCCTTTGTCTATCGGTCATAGAATTCCATCAGTTGTCAAGCTATTGCATCCATGTTCACCTCAAGACGCTATGCGTACCTCCTCGAGCGTAAACTCTCGCTTGGGGTTCGATCGGCTTTCGTGCTCCACGAGGTTGTCGAGCAATGGGATCATGAGATGCCCACCCGAACCCATGGCACCACGCGACACTCGGTCGTGCGAGCCAATGGCGTCGTACGAGTACAACAAGCCCTTGCCGTCCTTGTCGATACCAGCAAGCAAGCAGAACGCGTAGTACGGGAAGAAACGACGACCGTAGAGTGTGTTCATGAGCAACTGCGCCATGTTGTCCGTGGATGGGGGCACGCCATTGTCGTGACGGTACATCTGCGCGCGGATCTTGAGCATTCCTCGGAGCTGGATCACGTCATTGTGCGAGCCTGGACTGCCGAGCAGCGTGAGCGGCGCGATCTCGGCCACCTTGGATTCGTTGCGGCTGAGGATGCTGTAGCCCGTGCTGAGGCGCGTGTCGGCGGCCATGACGACAAAGTTGGCGCCGGCGATGGCCAGCACGGTGCCGCCGTTGAAGTCGTACGGCTCCCACTGCGGCCGCGCGTGCTCGTGCGCGCCCTGCGTCGGCGCGTTCATCTCAATGCGGCGATCGCCCTCGGTCGTCCACACCACGGCAGCTGGCGGCGTCATCGCGAGAGAACTTGCTTCGGAAGATTTCTTTTCTGGTGAGAACGAGGGGGGAGCTCTCGGTCGAAAATGGATCTCCCTCGAGTTACTGACATCTGAGCACCCTCGTCTGAGTCGGAGAAAGTATCTGAGGAGACATGTTGAAGTGGGTACACTAACTTACGGTTGACGGCCGACTTGGTAGAGCTCCAAGGGGAAGAAGGCGCCGTCCGGCGTGCTGAGAGCACAGTCGAGCTGAGGAATGGGGGGTGGCATACTGCAGAGAGGCGTTTGCGTTGCTAGGATAGTCGTGGTGGTACTGGAATTCATAAGAGAAGGCGGGAGAGAGGAGACCAAGGTGCCCTCGAGATGGAGTGTTGTCACGGCCCAGACGGCATTTGGAAGGCTCTGGATGGGGTTCTGGGCAAGAGAAAGCTGTCGATAGCGGCGATTGTCCACGAGGGTTGATGGGAAGCTTTGTAACGCATTTCCAGCGAGAGATAGCGTGGCAACTCGGAGCGAAGTCAATACTGGTGGCGTCTCGACGAGTCCACAATACTCGAGGTAGAGTCTGTAGATGGAGCTGGGCCAACTACGGCCAGGTGCTGAAGGAAACACGAGTGATAAATTGGTGTGTACGAATTCGAGGTCGATCAGTGTCGGCGGGAACTCGTCTGCCAACGCGCGTGTAGGAAACATGGAGACGTTGACGTGAATGAGCATCAAGCGACTGATTCGGTGGTGGTGGAAACTGGAGAGCGCAGCATCGTCATGCCATTGGGCAATTGTAGAATTGAAAACCTCGAGCCAGACGAGGTTCTTGAACTTCTGAATCTGTGAGGGCATCTCCAGTTGGCGGCAGTGTGTGATCACGACTGCCGCAATGGTCCGTTCGTCCGCGAGCTCGAGCGTACTGTCGAGTTCATTTGCTGACCCCGTCCAATTGTGGCGAAAGCAGTTGAGTTCTAACACAGCACAAGGGTATTTGGTGGCAAACCACGATCGTGTGGTGGAATGACATCCGACGAGCGAAAACTGATGTACTTTTCGATATGCGGCGCTGGAAATAATGAGAATCGCGAAGCCGTAGACAGCAAGAAATCCGTGCACCACCCACAGTCGACTCGAAGGTTGGTGCGATCGGCGTACTTGAAACTGGTTTCGAAAGGACGGATGCGAGCGCGGTATCCCACGTGGACGAAATAGGGGCTGAATGGCGCCAAGACACGTGAGCATGCTGAAATTTGGCAGCAATCGGAAGCCAACGTCCCAAACGTTGCTGAGATAGAAGCAAAGCAAGTCGTTCCCGACTCGCAAGGCCCACAACGGGTCATGCCATCGGTTCTTGAGGATCTGACTGCGATAAGAGGAGTAGATGAGGAATGGGATGATCATCGACGAGAAAAAGTCGAGCACAATGTCGGTCGCGAGACACAAAACGCGACGCAAAGGCTCGTGACGGTCGTGATTTGACGCGAAGAAAACGAAGGCAAAATGAAGCAGTGGTGTAGTCCAGCAGTTAAGCACGACAACGCAGACAGCGAGCTGAGAGACCCAGCCTTGTGGTACGAGGTAGCTGATGCGATACGCTTGGTACGTCTGAATACCGATCTCGATGAGCTCACGAATAAGAAAACCTTCATCAAAATACACGCCTCGAATGCCACACGCAGAGAAACCATCGACAAGGCACCGCCAAGAGAGGCGCATTATTCTCCAACACCGCATATACCACTTTGTATCATGTTGCAGCACAGCGTGATTATCTTGAGCCGTCGAATACTGATGAAATACGAGAGTACCCGAGCGGATTGACTGGTAGATAGCTCGTAACACATGGAAGATATGCATGGACGCGGCTATGAGACCAAACATGCTGCCACCTATCATGCCAATCGGATAGTACGTCACTCCAACATTTCGTAGCACTGTTGTGGTCTGCGCGGGGTCGTTTGCCGTCCGAATGAACGAGTAAATGGCGCGTAGAATGACTGCTGCGTTCCCGAGATGAAAGACAAGAATGGTTACCCACACGGAACGGAAGATCGTGGGGGAGCAGGACACAGCAAACGCAGAAGACGAGCGGAGCGACTGGTGGCGCTTGGCATCCTTCGTCGCGCTGATCGCCGGCGAGGAGAGAGGCACGATTTGCATGACGAGCTCGTAGCTTTGCTTCCTGTGACGGATCAAAATAGCTGCACCCTCGACAATAATTCGATAATGCGCCACAAACAGCAAAATGCATTGATATTCGTGACGTTCCATACTATACAAGCTCACTACTCTTACCCATACAACCAGACAGAAGGTCATTCCAAGCCTATGACTGTCGAGTAATACCGTGCAAACACGAGCGTGATAAACATGAGGGCGTCAATGCGATCGAGTACACCACCATGGCCAGGAATAAGTGTCCCTGAGTCCTTGACATTCGCTGCGCGCTTGAGCAGACTCTCAAAGAGATCGCCGAAGCGACCAACAATCACGCCGAGCACGGTGAAGAGGATCTTAATCCAGACGGAGCCCTGGACGTCGAGGAGGTTCGATGCCACGAGCATCGCGGCAATTCCCCAGATAATGGCTCCAAGAGTACCCTCGTAGTCCTTGTTCTTGGACAAATGTGCCGCCAGTGGGTGATAGTAAGGATATCGCCATCGCACAAGAAGCTTGCCGGTCACATACGCCCCAGAATCTGACGCCCAGGTCACGTACAGCAACACGATAAGCAATTTTCGATATAGCGCACGCTTGTCATCGTCAACGAACGCCACAAGCACAGAGAGTGTACCGATAATGTAGATAAAACCAAGCAAATCGAGAGCAAAGAGCGATGCGGCATCGGCAACATCACGACTGGTGAAGATTCGAAAAACAAGGAGAAAGCCGATCGTGACAAGCACCAACTGGACGGGCTCGAGATCGATGCTGCACGTGAACTGGTTGATCGGGCATATGGTTGAATAGATGGTCAGGAGAGTGAAGATGGTGTTCTGACCAAGGAGGAGGACGGCGTAGCGCCTATTTGGCGTGAAGCATGCGCACAGCGCCGAGATGTAGTCCGTCGTGATGGTGTAGAAGATTCGGAATTCATAAAACTCGGTTTTCTTGAGGTCTGGGAAGTTTCGGACGATAGCGAAGAGGAAGAGCATGGAGAAGAACGCGGCCACAAATGCCGAGGTAATCATTGCTGCGATCCACTCGTGGCCGCCAAAGAAGCGATTGGCGATATCTGTCACCGCAGTGTGTTTGAAAATCTCGTCGTCGTCAAAATCCTGGTCAATAACAGCCTCGCTTCTTGGTGTGACATCGTCTCGTGGCTCGGGAGTCGTCGACTGGGCCGCTCCTTCGCCGTCCTTGCGACCCGTATTACTCAGATGACTGAGTCGTCGTAACGACGTCGGCGACCTTGGTTCCTGCGCCAGACTTGGCTCCATTTCACCCACTGGCTCTCGACTATCGCCCAGGATAAGCGAAAACTGTCGTCGGAAGCGATGCTGGATGCGATGTGCGAGCCACGCGTACTCGTACGAGCACAGACTCGTGAGGCCCGTACACACAGTGGCCGTGGCAAACGCCGGCGACTGCCATAGAAAAATCGTCACGAGCGGCGCGAGGATGATCGCCGAGAGACAGCGCTGCACAAAGTTGAGGCGTAGCAGACGGCGCCACATGGGCTCGTTGGGATGCGCCTGCATGCCGTCACCGCCACTCGCCGCGTCCGTCGTGTCAGTGGACCTCGTCTCAGCCTCGTCCTCTCGCGGCGTGGAGACCGGGGAATCGCGCGTTGGAGACAGCTCGACCGTCGCCGAGACCCCCGTCGCCGTGGCGGCGTGTGGTAGTCGCGCAGAGGCCATGAGAACACGTCGATCGGCGGAGAAAGAGCTCAACGAGTCGCAAGTGACCTCCTGAGCGCGGCCAAACGACTGAAACACACGGCGTGGACCGACTAACAGGAACATTACATGAAAAATACCGTACGCACGGTAAACTACCGTACGTGTGACGTTAACGTACGAGTTAACTTAGTGCGACCTGGCTGCTCTTGCTCACCACGCCGCGCTGTTGGTCAAGATGGCGGCGATGTAGCGGTAGATCATCTCGTATTGCTCCTGCAAGCACGCGGATATGAGCGAAAGATCCATAGATAGATAGACAAGCAAGACGTACCGGTGTTTGCACCATACCAGGGCGCTGGGAGCGGATGCGATGCACAATCTGCGGGACGTTGAGTGATTGGCGCAACAATTCGACGCTGCTGGACGACGCATCACTGGCATGCATTCGAAAGGCACCGTGGAGTGCCTGAAGAATGATGTCGATAGCGATAAACGTTCCTGATCGCCCAATACCAGCGCTGCAATGTACGACAATGCGAGCTGCTCCGCCTGAAGTCAAGGCCGCTTGGTCCCGGTAGCTGTTTACGAGCTGGAGCATTGGTGCGATCACTTGGAAATCGCGGAGCACGCCATGATCAGGCCAGATCGTCAACTGCACGTGCTGAACAAGACGAGGCTGGGACTCCGTCGCTGATGTCCACACCTTGAACATGCGAATGATGAAGCCGTCGGACGCAGGATGCTGTTCTTCTTGGACAAGCTGGACAAACACCCCATTGAAGTCAATAGCGTGACCCCTCGAATCCCAATACAAATCAGCTTTCCGTCGGTTGCGCTCGACGAAGTTGGTGAGCATGAGGATGACATGCACGTCGCTGTGCCATATCATGTGCCAGAAGTCGGCAAGCACGTTGGGAATCGGCGCGCAACACGCGATGTACGTGTCGTCGATGAAGTTGGCATTGATGTAATCCCCCGCTGGTCCAGTGGAGATGGCAGCCGGAAGTCGCACACGAGTCCGCTCAAAAGGCAGGACGTCGCTGTAGCGGTTCTTTGCAATGGTGTGCTTGGTTTGAGGCGTGATTGCATTGTCATACCAAGGGGCACCGTCAATGGACCGGCAAATCTCACGGTACTCACGCTCAAAGCCCGAACATGCACCCCCGCGGAGACGACCAGTAAGCTTCTGTAGACTATCGACCTATCGCACATGAAAAACGCATTCAAACAGATAAGTAATCGGTAATCAGGTTGTAAATTGAACCGGGCAATTCACGCACCCGTTGCAAGAACTCGCGAATCGCGGATGAGAACACTTCAGGAATGGCTGAGCGATCCGCTAGCACCTGTCGAAGAAAGGCAACGTCTGTAATATCAAAGCAATGACATGGTTAACGTACGGCCAGTCGTCTTCACTGTGAAGTCAGGCAATACGCACCGACACGAGGACCGACGACGTCGCGTCCGCCGAATGCCCCTTGACGGTCCGTCAGCGCCACGCCATCGACCACACGACCCGTCACTTCGACGGTAGAATCCAAAGTGCTCATGTCAGCTACAGAGTCGGGCAGCCACGCCCAGTGCTCGCCCTACGCGCGCTTCTTCCGTCGCCACGACGACGTCGGCAGGCGCTGGTGTCTGTGGGCTGGGTGGGGAGTGGAGGCTCTACCTGTCCAATGTGTTTCCTACATAGAATCAATAATAGAAGGTAATGAATAATAGAGTGCAAAAACCAACAAACGATGTACCAAATATGGTGTCTTTATAGATCTTGTTTACTCAGGGTATGTATTGTACTAGGGTTTGAGCTATTGTCCTTTCTGAACTCACACAGAATGTTGGTATTCGATAATAGGAATGGTGGTGAGGAGGATTGGGAATGATGGTTTTTTTAACGTTTCTAACGTCCGATCTTAACATCAGTTAGACTTGACCGGTAGAAACCGATAGCGTTTAACAAAGTGACGTCAGATGGCGCGGTATGGACGCCGGCTCCATCCACTCGCGAAGGGAAGCGTCGATCACACAAGCGTCGCGAGAGCTACCACCTCTCCAAGAACGAGGACGTGACAGACAGTATGACCTCGCCGACCCTTCAGCAGCGCTGGGAGCGATTTCTGAGTGAAGACGCCGGTACACTCGCCTTCAGCACCGTCCTCTTGTCGGGATTCGTGTTCGCCAAGGAACTTCACGGTCCCCACCTTCCCGAGTCGACGAGCTTTGCGCATCGGGCCCAGCGAGCAATGCTGGCAGCGATGCCTAAGGTGCCGATGGTGGTAGCCTCCTCTGCGGTTGGTATCATCGGCATGAACATGATGATCTCTGCCGTCATGGACGCTCGTCGAGACTACACGCGGTCCAGTGTCAAGATCGCCTTGCCTCTCTTTGCAGCGTTGATGCATGCACCACGCGGCCCTCGT
This sequence comes from Pythium oligandrum, assembly GCA_020085045.1. Classification (NCBI taxonomy): domain Eukaryota; phylum Oomycota; class Peronosporomycetes; order Pythiales; family Pythiaceae; genus Pythium; species Pythium oligandrum. The sequence continues at coordinate 109,190 of JAHRIK010000021.1, forward strand.
TCGATGGCCAAGAGCGCTGTGGGCTACGGAGCGTTCATCTTCGGCGCCGACTACGTCTTTGAGAAGATGCATCGTCGCGAGGCGCTGCTGATGGAGACTCCACCACACCACCACCACGACCACGTGTTTGCGCATCACGGATACTTTCCAGAGCCTGTCGTCCACAACGACCACGGCGCACCACTCCGACTCGAGTAGTGTACCATAAATACCAATGTACAGTACAGTTTGCCCAGGAATCCCCTCGTCATGTCCGTCATGATGACCATGGAGCTTGTCAACGTGTCGACACGGGTCCTGTATTCGAGTGGTGTGGTGCGACATTACTCGGACCCTGAAAAACCACTTTAGTATACACTGTGGTTTTTGAATGGCTAAAGTGCGCTTGTGGATGGAGACAGTGTCGATTTTAATCGAGGGCCGGCGAGCGCATCTCGACGCTCCTTCACTGGCTTGCCGTCGCGTTTAATCGACAGAGTGTCGCGTCTCCCAGGCTGCCCCGCCAAGAAGAGACGACTAGCGAGCGTTCTGCGGCCCCCGCCAGCCTCTACGAGCCCCTAGAGCCCTCAAAAACCACCCCACAACGCCGGGTGATGGCCGCCGTCTCGACTTCGCCGTTCCCGGACGCTACGCCCGATATTCTGCACGATGCGGCTCGACATAGCCAAGATTCGATCACCGACGACACGTGGACGATCACGCTCGGTCCATGGAAGCTGCAGCTGTCGAACGGCGCGCAACGCTTTCTCTCCGCGCTCGTCCTCGCGCCCCTGATCACGTTCTTCCTGTGGTCGTCTCCCGTTTTCGCGACCACGACCGTCTGCGCCGTGGTGGCCGCTGTCTCGTGTTATGAGTACGCCTGGATCGCACATCGCATCCATTTACGGTTTATTGTCACCCTGGAGAAGTATGAAGAGGCAAATACCGTCGTCCATCCGAGTTGTTCGAGCACCGGCAGTGGTGTTTCCTACCAATCGAACGAACCGACGTACCCCGTCGAAATGACACCCCCACCTGCTCTCGAGAGATCTCAAGGGCAACCCCCAGTCGGCGAGGTCATGGAAGAAGAAGTAGTGGCCTTCTTGAACAAGTCGTGCGCGGTGACTCCAGTGGCGGCTCGGTTTTTCTGTGGGCGGGAGTGGCTTGTCGCGATCATCGTCTCCATCTTTGGTACGATAATCAGTTCTTTCTTGTTCCGTCTGGTGTCATCGACCGATGCATTCTACACTGTGAACTTTGGTGGGTACCGCATGTACTATGCTGTTATCTCGTCGTTTGCTACGTGGATGTGCGCGTGTCTGACGCCCGATTGGAAGTACGGGACGCTCCTCGTCTTCCAGCAAGAACTCTTTACAGGCTTGACGCTCTACTCCATGCGGTGCCCGATCAACGACTTTAGCTGTGACAACATCATCCATCCCGCGATGTTTCTCATGTTTGGCATCGTCGGTATATTGGTGTTGCGGCTTCTGACATCTACCGGCCCGATCGACTACGTCGTCCACATCATGCTCGATATCCTCGGCTTTTTCTACGTCATCGGCACGCTCTTCTTTATTGTGAGCTTTGTGGATGTGGACCGCAAGGCCACGTATCGCAAACTCATCATCGCGCTGCTTTACGTGGTCTGGGCCGCCGACTCGGGTGCGTACTTTGTGGGTCAAGTCTTCGACTACTTCAATTACAAGAATTACCATCCTCTGGCGTCGCACATCTCGCCTCGAAAGGACTACGAAGGCACACTGATCGCGGTTTTTGTTGGCATGGGGACCATGTTCCTGGCCTCGGACGTTCTTTCCATCAACGGAACGATCGCGGAGAAGCTCTTCTTCTCGGCCACGGCTGTCATCGTCGGACGCATCGGCGATCTCTTCCAGAGTCTACTCAAGCGTGCAGCACTGGTCAAACACTCTGGAATTTTGATCCCAGGCCACGGTGGGGTCCTGGATCGTATCGACGCGCTCATGTTCGCCTCGATCGTCTTCTCGCGATACTTTGGCGCCATCGCCGACTGACTATCAACCTACGGATCGCCTCTATCCATCCGCTTATTTATCAAGTCGCACGCATCCAGCAGGTCGTCCGAGCCGCATCCTAGGACTCCTAGGACTCCTAGGAACACCTCGAGTCTCCTTATGGGTAATATCCCGCTCAGTTCTCCTTTCTGTCGTAATTATAAACCCATGGTGTATCTGTCATCGTAATATTCTTCCACAGAATGTCTATTTCTGATACAAGTCTGTGCTTCAGAACCAGCTGGTCACACTGACTCGTCCGAATGGATCATGTGTCGATGATGGATGCCTTGCCATTCTTCTATCTCTCTCTCTGTGTATGACGCAGCGCCATGCCGGCCAAGTCGGGCTTCGTGAGCACCTCCGGGCTCTTTGATATCGACGAGAACGAGCACATTGCGTCGGACCATGCGCCACCGCCGCCGCGCAAAGTATCCATCCAGCCACCCGAAGACGAACTCGATAGCGACGCGATTCTCGGTGACAGCGTGCAGTTCCAGCGACAGAACAGCCTCACGCGGACAGTGCCCAGTCACAGCAATGCGTCTTCGTATCAACCGAGGCATCGCGCACGCTCACGGCGATACAGTGTGAGTCCCTGGACGCTCTGTGGACGCGCGGTGCCAGCGATGACCATCCGCGCACTCACGACTCTACTGGTTCTTCCGTTGTTGATTGCCGGACTCGTGTGGATCCCAGCAATCACAGTCATTTGGCTCGCACTGCTCTGTGCGTGTGTCGGCGTGTACGAGTACTCGTGGCTCGCGTTTCGACTGCATTACCAGCTCCTCACAACGTACAACTGGTACGAACGCGCGCCGTTGCGAGACGACATCGACGTTGTCGACGAGGACGAGCCGCGGTTCCATTTCCAGAGCTTCGCCGCCGAAGATGACGGCGACTACGACCCCTCCAAGTCCATTATCTCCATAAATCCAAGCGACTTTGGCTCGCAGCGTGGTCGGTTCGAGTCGGACGCCGTGACAGTCACGTCAAGCACTCGACGACGTGGCGAGACCGTCTCTTCGCCGCTTGACATGCTCGAGTTCGCTGGTGCTGCGACGGCAGTGAGCTCGATCGCTGAGGATTGGTGCGGCGGTCGCGAATGGATCGCATTGCTCGTACTGAGTATTGCCATCTCGGCTTTGTGGAGTGTTGTGTCGTATTATCTCGTCGAGGCAACGACTTTACCTGTTGCGTTACTGCCGCCATCGGCCGTATTGATCGCCAACAAGCACCAGATCACGTGGATTGCCAGCTTCGGCGCTTGTTTGAGCGCGTTATCATCACCCAATCTCCGCTCAGCTCTCTCGTTGATCCTCCAGCTCATGACGTTCTACGGAATGGTGCTCAACGCGCTGTCGTGTCCGTTGGGCAGCAACTGCGTTGACTCAGCGACTGGTTATTTGCTTACGACCACCGAGTGGTTTGCTCTGGGTGCCGTGCTCATCTTCATCGTGCGGGGATTGACGAGCACGACACCAGCAGACATGATCCTCGTCACTATGCTCGATCTTTTGGGATATGTCTACGTCATGGGCAGTCTTGCGGTTGTCATCAACGTGGTCACCGTTCAAGATTCCAGTGAACTCTACTCTCGTCTGCTGCTACTCGTCGTGATTGTGCTCTCAGTAGCTCAGATCGCAGCGAATGTTTGCAATGCTCTTCTCAAGTACAACCATCGCAGTCGATGGCGTGTCCTGCCAGCGCGCATTGTAGTGCGTCTCGACGTGGAGGCCCTACTATGTGCCTGTGTAGCAGGAATTGGAGCTATGGCGCTCACCAGCGGTGTGATTCTCGACATCCCAGCTCCTATTTGGGTCAACATCATTGTGGCCTTTGTCGCAGTCGTGGTGATGCGATTGGGGACGCTCTTCCACGGCCTCCTACGTCGTGCAGCTGGCGTACGGTGGACCAACCGTATTCTACCAGGCTTTGGTGGTGTGCTAGATCTGACTCATGCCCTCGTGTTCGCTGGTGGAGTCTTCGTGAAGCTCTATGTCGTCATGCTTCATACCAGCAGCCTGGCTCGTGATCAGATCGCGACCGACGCACCTAGTCTCAATTTCGGCTCCATCGACACCATGGAGCATGCACCTGCTCGGTAACCAAGCAGGATCGCGTTATCTCGTTAAACAGATCGTAATGAATGTCTCCATCTGCACCGGATGGCGTTGTCCTTTTACCCATCCTAGGATCCTCGTGTCATCATCATTCAGCAGTCGAGTGGTTGAGCGGCTCAGCAGAGAGCACGTCTAAGGCACGTACAGTGCGTCTTCCGACTCACCCAGGCGGTTCGGGTTCGCGTCTCTGTCGACAGTCACAGACACTTGTCATGGAGCATGTCCGAGGCTGGATGTACCCATAAACCAGACACGAGGACGAGAAGGACTCATCTACCAAAATCAGGTGGAATCGTATGTGAATGGGACCCTTTTAGTATTGATGGCCACCCCAGTATGCAACTACCAGGGTCGAAGCACCACCGGCTTCTGATACAAAGGTGGTGTCTCTATCTCAGCACATGGCATAGATGGCCCTGCGCGACTCCTGGATGGCGTGCCTAGTTGCTCCTCTCGAATTCAGAATCCTTCCAGTTATTTGATCTCGTGGCTTGCACCATTCGATCTCTTGGTCACTTGTGCGCACTCAGTTTCGATCCCAGGCGCCATGAAGTTCCCTTTGCCACGGTGTCCGTTCCCGCCAGTGCACCTGACGCCCGAGTATGCGGAGCAATTGGAGCTGCTCATTCAGTCACTCCTGGATCAGACCGTGGCGGAATACCAGGAATTCGTGCAGGTCCGCAACCGCGTCGTTGACAAAGCGAAATGGAAGCATCTCAAGACCCGCGAGAACATGCACGTCTACCGCGCCATTGGCGACCACAGCGACGACCAGCACATGAACTCCCACGAGCTTCTCTTGGACGCATCCTCCGCGTCCGCTATGCCGGTGTCACGAATGAACATGAAGGGCGGCACTCGTCTTCTCGGTGTCGGTAGCATCGTTGGCAACCTCGCCGACTTGTTGTATTGTGCAGTGACCCACACCGAGGACGAGATGCAGATCCGAACATCGTACGTCCCAGACGAGTGTGTCGACTGGCGTGTGATCTACACCCTCAGCGCAGCTACTCAAGAGAACCCGTTCAAGATTCATGCCATCAAGTACCACGTCAAGGCCGCTCCGGGTGCTGCCAGTATGGTTGTACGACCTCGAGACTTCGTGATGCTCGACTGTGTGGGTCAGATGGACCTTCCAAATGGCGAGCGCGTCGGCTACATTATCTACCACTCGGTGGATATTCCTGGCTGTGAGCCAACAGAAGGGCTGGTTCGTGGTCAGTGTTCCGCAACGTACATCCTCCGTGCCCGTCCTGGAAACTCAGTTGAAGTGTACATGCGGTCGATTAGTGAGATGGGCGGCAACATGAACGACTCAATTGCCGCGACCTCGATTGCGAATGCGCTGATCTCGTCTTGGAAGATGCCATGGGGTGGTCAGAACAAGAAGCTCGCATGGATGCTCAAGCAACGTCGCAAGCAAGGCGGCAAGAAACCAGCAAAGAGTGACAAGTCCGACCGCTGCCAGCTGTGCGCAAAGAGCTACTCGCTCATGCGAGCTGCGACCTGTTGCGAGCTCTGTCGTGAGCGCGTGTGTACGAGCTGTCTGACTGTCCGCAAGATCAGTCACGTCCGTCCAGCTCGCGAGCTCGTGCAGATCTCTACCGGCTTCTGCAAGAACTGCATCACGCAGGCTTCACGTCTCGACGCGACAGAGATTGCTATCCAGGAGTTCGTCCCGAAGGGCCTGGCTCATCTCTCCAGCTCGACCGCGAACAGCAGTGTGTCGAGCAACGGTAGCTTCGACGGAACTCGGTCGCCAGCACCGTACAATCACCCGTCCAACGGATCGGACTCATGGAGTGCGACGCCAGTGTCGCAAATGCAGCATATCGATCCAAACAACATCCACATTGAGACGGAGGAAGAGTGGGAGCGCCAGTACCAGCGCAACGCTTTGGGCCTTACACGATCGTCGGGCGAAGACAGCATCGTGAGCCAGCCCTCGCCTGCTGGCGTGGATCCGCACAAGATGCAAATGATGATGCAGATGAACCAGCTTCGCCTCGCGGCAGAGCAGACGTACCAGATCACCAAGGAAAACGCACGCGCGATGAACAACACTGTTCAGATCGTCGAGTAAGCTGTAGGGTTTCATGACGTAGTTAATGGAGCGCAGTGCTGTGTAATGTATCAACACGTCCTGCGAGTGTCCAATCCAATTCATGTAGGTGGAAGAACGTCCTGCGAAAGAGGGACAGACTGTAGGGACACTTGAACAGTCAGAGCAGCTGTGAAGATGCTCTCCATTAGTCTATCGTTGATGCGTTAACTGAGGTGTGCATGCGTTCGTGTGCGTTATGGTCGCTCGCTCTCTCTAGCGAGAGAGAGGCTGACGACATTCGTTATGGTCGCTCGCTCTCTCTAGCGAGAGAGAGGCTGACGACATTCGAACCAGAGTGTAGCCATAACCAGATCTGATCTGAGGAGGCCATGTTCATCAACAAAACCAGGTGAGCCCCACACTCCATACGCGGTGAAAATACCTCCTTTTACTCGTTTGAGTGCAAACAACTGTACGTGTGGTACCCTGTTTTGGCCGCATCGCCAAGTCTGGTCTCAGCACCTGGCTTCTCGCCATGCGTGGCGTCCTCGCTGCCGCAACTGCGTCCTCGTTGTTTACTCTCTGTCGACAGGCCAACTCGCTAATCATTCTCCAATTTCCTCCGATCCTCTGCAGTCGTTCGTCATGAAGTTCCCACTACCGCGCCATCCGTATCCATCTGTCGTTTTAAGTCCCCGGGATATCCAGCAATTGGATTCTCTCACCAACGCGCTCCTGGATCAGGCTGTGGCGGAATTTGAAGACTTTGTACACGTCCGCAATCGACATGTCGATACGAATAAGTGGAACCATCTCAAGACACGCGAGAACATGCACGTCTATCGCGCGGTAGGCGACCATAGCGACGATCCGCACTTGAACAAGCTCGAGCTTCTCATGGACGCAACAACGGGCTCTGAGTTGCCCATTTCACGACTGAGTATGAAGGGCAACAATCGTCTATTGGGCGTTGGATCAATTGTCGGTACGCTGCCGGATCTTTTGTACTGTGCTTCGGCACACAATGAAGACGAGATGCAGATCCGCACATCGTACTCAAACGACGAGTGTGTCGACTGGCGCGTGCTTCACAAGCTCCGTGAAGGCTCGCCGGACAATCCGTTTCGAATGCACGCCATCAAGTGGTATGTCAAGTCTTCTCCGGGTGTAACCAAGCTCGTCGTGCGGCCTCGAGACTGTGTCCTGCTCGACTGCGTCGGCGAGATGACTCTTCCCAGTGGAGAGCGTATTGGCTACTTCATGTACCACTCGATCAACATTCCAGGCTGCGAACCGATGGATGGGTTCGTGCGTGGACTCATCTCAGCAATGTATCTCTTCCGAACGAAGGGACCGAACACGATCGAAGTGTTCATGCGATCAGTCTGTGAGATGGGCGGCAACGTGAACGACTCCATCGCCGCTCTATCGGTCGCAAATGGACTGATTGCGATGTGGAAGATGCCGTGGGGTGGCCAAAACAAGAAACTCGCGTGGTTGCTCAAGCAGCAGCGCTTGAAGGGAAAGAAGCCTGCCAAGCCAGCAAAGTCAAGCCAGTGTGGGCTCTGCAAGAAGGGATACTCTATTATCCGCACTGCCGCTGCCTGTGAGCTCTGTCGCCAACAGGTCTGTTCAAGCTGTGTGACCGTCCGCAAGATCAGCCACGTCCGAAGCACTCGAGAACTGGTACAGATCTCCACAGCGTTCTGCAAGAACTGCATCACCCAGGCTTCGATGTTGAATGCGACAGAGATTGCTCACCAAGAGTTTGTTGAGAAGGAATTACGCTCGAGGATCAGTAGCAGCGTGTCCAGCTCCGGTAGCCGTGATGCCAGTCAAACACCCAACAGCTCGGGCTCGTGGACATCGCGTACGGCACCTCACGGTGTGGATTCTAGTACGGTCTCCATCGAGACGGAGGAAGACTGGGAGCGCCAGTATCAAGTCGGCTACAAGGTCTCGTCGGGAGAAAGCAGTCTCGTGAGTCAGCCGTCCCCTGCATCCATGGACCCACACAAGATGCATCTAGTCGCGCAAATGAGCCAGCTTCGTCTTGCAGCTGAGCAGACCTATCAGATCACGAAAGAGAACGAGCAGGTTATGAACCGAGCTCAGTAGGTCAGTCGACTCGCCGTAACTCTCGACGTACATGCATGCTGTTTACTGCGTTCCCAATGATGAGTCTCGCGTGCAGACTCAAACAGGTCCTCACGACGTGGCGATTTGCGTTCGCGGCGCGTTCATTGGCTGCTCTCCATCCGCGGAGGAGGCACGGACTCACCATTCTCGAGAGCATGATGCATCCATGAGGCCAGCTGGTTTCGCCGAAACGAGCTGCGCGACCACTAACGGCATGATTCAACCACCCAATGGACTAATCATTCTACAATATTGGCAAATCATATCGCTTCACGAATGCCTCTCGCCTGGCTCTTACTAGGCTTGTTGGTGACGAATCCCTCTTGACCGGCCAACGGTCAGTATTCACTCAAGCCGCCTCGGGGTCCTCAGCGCCATGTGATGATGCCTTGATCGGACTCGCTCCCACGGAGCATTGCTGCACCATGAGGCGCCTCTGCGACGACCGCCAGACCCATAGCCATCGACGTAGGCATTCTGCAATTTGCACGCTTCCAGCCAACGCCTGAGCCTCTCCACTTCTTCGTCTTTCTCCAACATCATGATGCGTCTCGGTGCGATCACGCTCGCCTTGGTGGCTGCGCAGGCTGAAGCCCACTCGTACATCTCCAAGCCACAAGCGACCTTCCCAGACGGCTTCTACCAGCCAATGTCGCCATTCGCGCGCATTGACGGCGAGTCGTTCCCTGGTGCCGCCAGCGTCGCCAGTTACATGGGTCCAGAGAAGATCGCGGCGGCCATGAAGTCAACCAACGCCATCTCGCTCCGTCAGTTCATCATGAAGAACATGAACGTCACCATGGACCCAAGCACCATGTCGCCAGCAAGCGACGCCAAGCCAACCAAGGAATGCGGTATGTCGCTACCAACGGGAACGCGTCAGGAGCTCCCAGCCACCATTGAGTGGCAGTGGGCGCACCCAGGTCCATGCGAGATCTGGTGCGACAACACGCGTCTATTCTTCAACGACAACTGCGCTGGCAACAGTGTCGGCAACCCAAAGATCGACACGAGCAAGTGTAAGGGCGCGAGCCTTCTCCAGGGCATGTACGTCGGCACCCACGTGCCAAACTGGGAAGTTTACGGTAAGTCATATCAGGACTCATTCTGTGGAGCTCCGATACTCATGAGATGTTGATGTGTTTCTACAGCCAACTGTGTGCCTCTCACGAGCGGAACCAAGACCGACGCGGCCTCGCTCTTCAACGCCAACGCTCCAGTCGATGGTTCGAGCACTGGTGGCGAAACGGGCTCGGATGCTGATGACGACGACGATGACACTGGCGCTACTCCAACTCCATCGACGACCAAGCCAGCGTCTTCGTCTGCAGCTCCATCTCCATCGACCTCGCCAGCTCCTACCACCACGGCGCCAACTACGCCAACTCCAACGCCTTCATCCACGACCAAGCCAGTGTGCAAGAAGCGTCGCAACCGCAACTAAGTGTCGGGCTGAGCGTATTTTATTGATTGTGAGTGACGTAGCATGCCAATAATCATGCTCTCGTGAATACAGACAGCCCTCATGGCAATTTGATGGCATTGTCTCAAGGTTGTTGCTCAATCACAGCTTCTGAAACTAACCAAACCAACGTGTGACTGATGTTTAGAGAGGCAACAACTGGAACGTAGAAGTTGCCTCGTACCTAAGAGGTTTTCCATCTCATTTGGGCACCTGGTGTCTTCTGCGGGACACCAGCACTCGACGGTCCGGCGTCACTGGGTGCATTTCAGTGGCATGCATTAACCTTCCACCAGAAGCACAAGCGTCCCTCAGCAAGCGCGCCACGCCCCCCGTCGAGTCCCCCGCACTTTCGCATACCCCCTCTATCATGGCCACGTACGCCGGCGGAGAACGGTCCCGCCCAGACCGTCCGTGCGAGTACGACCTAGCACCGCACGACCTCGAGCTCAAGTCGTCACAGCGCCGCCTCGGTCACAAACGCGTCGGCAGATCTCCATGGGAGTCAGTCGAATTAACAAGGCGCTTCAGGAGCTCCATATCCCACCAGCACATAACGTGGTTCAAGGAACAAGGCTTTTCGTGTGCGAAGCGACAGAAGATGAGTGGAATGCGTTTGTCGAGTGCGAAGACGCCACTTACAGGCCCAGCTTCACCGAGTGGGACTCGAACGGCATCTACATCATCGAATTCCCAGGAGAGGCGCACGAAGAGTATGTAACTGCCCTGAATCGGCTAGTCCGTCAAAACAACATGGTGGACACGCACATGAAGAGTCAACTGGCTGCGTACTTCTCTACAGGCTCAAAGCACATGGCTGATACTCGGTTTCGTCCACGCCGCCGACTGGTTGAGCCTTTAGGGGCCGTGCTTCCGCAAGGGATAACGCGCTGGCGTGATTTCGCTACATTAGTTATCGAAGTCGGCGTCTCGCAAGGGTGGAATCAGATGGATCGCAAAGTCGTCAACGTGTGGTCTCTTCGGCCATCTATCGCGTATGTGTTGTGTGTCCACATTGATGAAGACTTTGGGAACCCGCAATACAAGCTGTGGACTCTCCCTCTCCAACCACGCAATCCTCCGTTGATTGACATCGTTGCGCAAACTACAATGGTGCATCTGGATGCACATCGCGTGCTGGGATTGCCTCCAACTGCGCAGTTGCCTGGCAATTTTCCCAATCCAACCGCTATCGACTTGTATGCTGCACTTGTTGAAGCGATGGATGAGTAGTCAAGTCCAAGACATCCCTCGGCTGCCGTTGTGACGTCGTGGGTGACTTCTTGGGCGATTGTGTCGCGTGTCCAAGGCACTACCTAGATATGGAGTAGCGGTTCAACTCAATAGACGTCACCGTGAGAGAGAGAGAGAGAGAGAGAGAGAGATCGTGTCCAAGGCTAATCAGATGCGAGAAGGCATGCGCCAACGTCTGGATGGACTTGCAGCCTCAATTCTGTTTGTTGGTTGGCTCGAGGGAGCGCCTATGCATATGCCATGCATGTAGATAACGAACACGAAGGAGGTAGTATTGCTCTAGGTATAAGAGTCATGCTTTGCATGGTTAATTTGTTCGCTCATTCTAATAAGCACGTATAGTTGCGGCAACTGGTCGTACGTACACTTACATTGGCGATCTGGGACGGGAGCGTTCTCTGGTCAAGATAGCTGCCGACTTGCGAGGCGAAACGGGAAAGAAGGTGACTGCTGTGCTTGTGATGGAAGATTGAAAAATGACAATAAAGGATGCAGACCCTATCTCTAGTCGGATCAACAAGGCGCTTCAAGAGCTCCATATCCCACCAGCAAGTAACGTGGTTCGAGGGACAAGGCTCTTCGTGTGCGAAGCGACAGAAGATGAGTGGAATGCGTTTGCCGAGTGCGAAGACGCCGCTTACAGACCCAGCTTCACCGAGTGGGACTCGAACGGCATCTACATCATCGAATTCCCAGGCACAGCACACGACAAGTATACGACTTGTCTGCTTCGGCAAGTCTTTCGAGACAATGTTCTGGACATGTGCATTGACAGCCTAGGATCTGCGTACTTCTCAACTGGCTCGAAGCACATGGCCAGTACTCGTTTTGCCCACGTCGGCGCCTGGTTGAGCCTTTAGGGGCCGTGCTCCCACAAGGGATGACGAGCTGGGATGACTTCTCAACGCTGATTGCCGAGGTCAGCGTCTCCCAAACGTGGGATCAGGTGGATCACAAAGTCGCCAACGTCTGTTCTCGTCGACCATCTGTCGCGTATGTCTTGTGTGTTCAGATCGACGAAGACTTCGGGGACCCGCACTACAAGCTCTGGTCTCTTCCTCTCCTGCCTGGCAATCCTCCTGTGATCGAAATCACTGGTCCAGCTACCCTAGTGCATCTGGATGCTCGTCGCATTCTCGGATTGCCTCCACCGGCGCAGCTGCCGGGCAATGTCCCCAATTCACTTACTCTTGACTTGTATGCTGTACTCGTTCGAGCCAGAGACAAGTAGTGCGTCGACATTATTAACACCAAGAGAACTGGCTGAGCTGTTGCCTTCGTCAAGAGTTCACTAGCGCAACCACATTGAAGTCGTCACTAGCGTTATTTCATTGGTCAAAAATGTAAATAAGTGATTCGGATTGGCTGACACCAACTTCAATTGAACGATGATGAGCTCATGATGATGTGGCATTTGTCGGCCTCCTAGCTGCAGTAAGCTCGCGAACGAAGCGACTTGAAGGACATTCTAGCACTTCCCAATATCGCTTTCAACACTCTCAAGCACCATGGTCCGCTTTACTTCGGTTGTGTGTGTCCTTCTGGCGGTTGTATACTTCGACGATGGAGTGTATGCACACTCGAACATGGTGCTTCCTCAGCCAAAGTGGCCGGAAGGATTCAGCGCTCAGAATTCGCCGTCTGGGACGATCGAAGGCGACAAATTCGCATCCAGTGTACCGTCCTATCAGGGCGTGAACAAGATTACGAAGGCCATGGAGGAGGAGGGCGTCAAGACATTGCGCGAGTTTGTGATGAAGCATCAGAAACCTGAGACCGGTGCGACCAAGGAATGCGGCACGACTATCCTCACAGGCGGCAAGCAGCCTCTACCAGAGGCTGTGGACTTCCCGTGGGGACATCCTGGGCCGTGTGAGATGTGGTGCGATAACAACCGCTTTTTCTTTGACAAGGACTGCGTCGGGAACAAGATAGGGAAAGTGCCAGTCGACAAAGCCAAGTGTGCCGGTGCCAGCATCCTCCAAGGCATGTACGTTGGTGTGCATGCCTCTATCTGGCAAGTGTATGGTACGTGAAGCTTGGCATCATGTATGCTTGAACGATGTACTGACGTATTGCCATCGCAGCGGATTGTGCGCCTCTTGTTGGAGGCACCAGCACTGACGTAACCAGTTTGACAGCGAGTGCTCCTGCTGAAGGAGGAGCTGCGGCAGCGGCGGCGCCTTCTACCGGGTCAATCGCCCCTGCATCGAGTCCAGCCACTGCCTCTACTAGTTCCGCAGGTGTTGCTGCGACCCCAACCGTAGCGCCAGCTCCTGCGACGCCCACAGCACCGAAGACCAAGTGCCGTGCTCGACGCTATTGAACGACGTGATAGTGGTGTGCGTATGTGTATGTGAATGAAAAAATTGTTTTTTTTTTTTTTTTTCACTAGAACCATCAAGAACGACAAGACGCATGACATACCCTGCGCCGTCAAACAGCGTGGGGTGAAAAAGACAGAAGGAAATCCTAAGCCGCGCGACTTGGGGATGGATCCCTGTCGTTAAACGCAGCGAATCCGACTCCGTGATCCTCGATAAATGCACGTGGTTTGGGCGTGTTCTCTGCAAACACTTTGAGGTTTGGACGGAAACGTCGGCGCTTTGCTGGCTGTACGTGCAAGCGTTGCCCCAACTGACGACACTGACAGCTGAATCCGACGGCATTTTGACCGAGAAGCACCTGCGAGGCATTAGATATCGAGTCGATCCGTACGCGCGGGTGTTCGAGGTTGTTTGCGTCGGCTGAAGGCTGCTCACGGCGACGCTTTTGTTGTAACAACCGAACTGTTGTGGCCGACCCATCGTCCTCCATCATCGCCAGCGGTTGGCACAGCATGATATGGTCCTCGTCAAAGTAATACTGCAAACCAGAGTACATAAAGCTCCGTTCGTGCTTGACGTGATGGAGAAATCCGGCGTCCATGAGCAGATTACCGAGTCGAACAGCTTCGCTCTGGGTCTCGACGTAAGCGCGCGCACGTAGTTTCTCGACTATTTGCGTCCCGGAGAAGCTGGTTTGTGTATCTTGTGAACGAGGTGCTTGCATTACGTTCGCATGTGTCTGAGCTAGGCCTTGCGAAGTCGCGTTTCCGAGGTCGGACAACAGCTCCTGAGCAAACGAAGCGGCCGCTTCCTCTTGAATCAGTTCAAGGGCGCTCACAACGTTTGGCATAGTCGGACGTTGTCGAGGATCTGCGTGCCACATGGTCTCAATCAACTCTTGTAAACTCTCAGGGACGTCCGCTTCGAACTGTGGTCGCTCTCCCGCCAAGATACGATCAAGTATGCTCTGTGTTGGCGTATGCTGCTCCGAAGCTCGATGTCGATCGAAGAGACTAGCGGCTTTCTCTGGGTACTTGGTTACACCAGGATGAAGAACATCCCACATGGTCATGGCCAACGCAAAAACCTCAGCTGCTTCTCCGTAGTTGATGGTGCCCATGATGTGAGCTCTGATCACTTCCGGTGCCGTATACTCGGGCGTTGTCGCCATCGTTGATAGAGCGTTAGGCTCTATTACGTTTGATCGGCATGCTAATTCACTCGACCCATGCTGAGGTTGACCACCACCGCCGGTCGCACGTGAACTCAAGGACCTCGACGCACCGAAATCCGTTAGCTTCACTGTGCCTTCCATACTCACGAGAAACTTCGACGGCTGGATGTCGCGATGAACAAACGGGAGTGAGAAGCTGTGGAGATACGCAACGGCGCGAGCAGCGTCGATCATAAAACCCAAGTCGATCAAGAATTGTTGACGAAGGGGATTTCGTGCTTCCAACTGACGATTTGTTTTGGATAGCAGCAACTCGGATAAAGATCCTTGACACAACTCGGTCACCAGGCAAATGTTGGGCGGGTACACACACAAGCCGTAGAACGTCAAGATGTTGGGATGGCGCAATGCGCCACACAGCGCGGCCTCGTGAGAGAACACGGCCACCGTCTCTTCCGTAAACGTTGGAGGCATGTAGATCTTGACGGCGACTGGGACCTTCGGGTGAAGCAAGCCACTGAACACAGCAGCGTTGTCGCCTGTGCCGATGACATCGTGGAGCTTGAGACGAGCAAAGTCAATAATGAACTTGCGATGCATCTCAATAAGCTCGTGAAGACCTTGCGAAGAAACTTGTTCGTCGACGCGACCGCCGTTGCGTCGAAAGGCTGCTTGTAATTCAACGGCACGTTTGCCAACGCCTCGCCAGTGTTCCGTGTCGGATTGCAGGAGCCGCCAGATGAAAATTGGACACAAGAGAGAGAACGAGTTCGTGATCCACATCAGCACTTTGTGCTGCTGAATGTATCCGTGATGCAGGGACTCGAAGCTCGCATAACTGAGGATGAGGTAGATGGCCACGAAGACGCAGCATTCCTGGAGCGTCCGAACGCTGGCCCGACCTGGTGGCCAGAAGAATACATGGACCACAAAGAGAAGAAGCGCAAGTCGAGCACTCATGTGGATGTAGAAGTACGCTCGCTGGTGTGACCTATGACCGTAGCTCTCCATAAGCCACACGATCGGAATGACGTACGTAGAGAGGACAAACGTCACGACCATCGACTGCACTAGAGCGCGAGTTGAGAGACTCGACTGGAGCATAAAGACCAACACGAGGAGTAGGAGGAAGTTGGTCCATGCGAGTGTGATCTCCACGACGATCTTGGGAGCATAGATCGTATATGCATCGTTATGGACTGTGGCGGCCGACCATATGAAGAAAGGCACGGCGGCGGCGCAAAATATCCAGAGAAGCGGCTCAAACGCCGGGAGGATGATCTTGTTGGCGGCTTCGATGTCTCCTCGTAATGCCCGTTGTCGATAGTGTCGTATTCGAACGAGCAAGAAGACGCCCATGATGAACTTCAGCACCGCTCCTAGCGTATTCAGCCTCTCGATAAGTTCCTCGCGTCGTGGACGATCTGCTGTGCAATCGCCATCTGTGTCTGCCGGATTTCTTCCTCCGTCATGTTGGCCGCGCCAGGAAGAGCACTGCTGTTGAAGAGACCGGCAATGATGGGACTGAAGAGCGGCGGGTCGAAGATCGGAGGCACGGGGAGGCGAGGCAACTGGAAGGCACTCGGAGCTAATGGATTGGACTCCACGGATCCCGAACCTGTGCGTAGCAACTGCATCGCTCATTCGGTGGGTTGTTGACTAGTTGTTGGTCGCTGCCGTCGTCGCCAACTACGAGGCAGAGGCAAAGTCACCGGCCAACCTGATGCCCACGTAGCGTTTCATTAACGCCAGCTTCACTGAACACTCTGGACATGACTACGCTCACTGCACCGTGTCGCGCGTTCCACGAGACTTCGGAGGAAAAAGCCCATGGAGCCACTTGACGCTGCGCAGGACTTGTCATCCGAGAGCTCCTAGGACTGATTGGTGGAAAAGAGGCGTATACTCGATGTATAGCCGCGTAACTCGTGTAACCCAGCTAGTGTACCCATTTCGAGTGTAAATGGCGGATAGACAGGGAACTGATGGGGCTCTGCCACACGTTTGCTTGCCTCCATCATGGAAACTTTGCAGTACAAGTTGTTTTGGACCACATTTCTTGCCAACATGCAGTGATATCCACTTGCTGGTGCAGATTCCGCGCCATGACAACGGTGAATATCTTGTTATCACTGGCAATCTAGAGCTGCCAGGTCTTCGCCCAACTCTTCATTTCATCGTCCGAGTCGAGTCTCATACAAACGGCCTGAAGAAGCTGTGAGTACGCATACTTATTATGAGAATGTAGAAAGTATCATAAAGGATAACATGAAAGCATATTCTCGACCATTTCAGCGACGGCTTCTCGTAGTGGGACGAACCAACCTGGCTTGTTGGTCTTCTTCAATCTGCTTGAGTCGAGCGATGTACACTGGTACGCGCTCAGCCACCACTGGATGCGTAATGCGCACAGGGTTCGAACAACAAGAGGCGTATGTTGCGTCATCTAGAGCCAGCACCGTGTAGCACACCGACGATCGCTTCGTTATCAACGGATGCGCAAGACGCCATACCACCTCCCAATCGATGATGCAACTGGTTGATACAGTCAGCTGCAACAAACCAAACTGCAACTTACCATTTGGAGTCGTCCATTTGGCCACAGCGGCCACAGAATCGCGTAGACTCGCAGCTGGAATCCAGTAGTCCATCGTGGTTGGATCTTTCGCACAACGTGTCATCGCTGTGACACAACGCTTCGTTGTCTCGCCTTCACACTTGATAGTGTTTGCTTTCTCCCACTTGATCAGCTCTTCTGGGTCTGAACTGTGCGATTCTGAATCGATGAGAGCATATTTACGGCGACGGAGGTGAATAGTCTTGCCTTCCCGCACCAGCGCGTGGACGCAAAACTCAGCTGCCAAGCGTTCGAGGTCGGCGTTCTTGGTCTCGCCACCCACGACTTTCAAACTCCAATGAAAGTTAGTTGGACTGGTCAGGCTCATTAATCCGAGCAACGCCAGCTTTGATGTAAAGCAACGCTTCCAGTTCTCCAAGCTGACGTAATGCGTTGGATCCGAAATATCAACGACTCCTCGCATGCAGATATAGTCGACTTCCCTTGAGTTGCTGCAACCAACGCTGCCGAGTAGGAAATTTGCCTCTGCTGGAGACTTGATGCGTTGTAATCCAGCCGCCACTTGCTTTCGACCGTCATCGCCCAAGAATACCTGAAGGTTTCCACCCGAAACGAAGAACTGAGCTTCGGAATCCTTGTCGGTGCCGTCAAACACGTGCAGTTCGGCCGCCAACTTGATCAAAAAGATATGGATCGCCTCGATGTCAATTACGGTTCCACAATCATCGTCATACCAGTCAAGAGCCTTCAGAAATGAGCCTTCGTATGGTAAGTTGCCCGATTCCGTGCTCTGCCCAAGTTAGCTGGAAACCTCGGATTCGCAAATCCTGGGAGCGGGTTTGTCGAAAGGGAATAGAAGTCGGACCAGCACGTGAACATCATTTTTTCTCGGTCGGAAGTCAGCTCCAAAGCACCTTGGCTCACATAGTCTCCACGACGGAGACAGCTGGTTGTACCACCGTTCATCCCGCTCTCGCAGGTGATCTGGAAACTGCTCATCGCTTAGCCACTGCCCGTTGACATCTTTTGTCAGGGATAGCAGCACCTGATCCGGATGTAGGTTGTATCCTTCGTCGTAGACTAATGAGTCTTGAGCAGTGCCGGATAGGTCAACTTTCATTGAGAAGACACGGAAAGGTTCGACTACAACACATCGAATGTGCACGCCACAATTGTTGCCAAAGAGCTTGCTCCGGAAAATGGAGCGAGTTGATAGCAGTCGATCCCCAACACAGGGAGAAAGCTTCACGAGTACGTGGATATCGCCCGGTAGAGGATGAAAGCGACGACCAAAGTACCTTTCATCGTTTAGAGCCCTCGGCGGCAGCATCTCAACGTCCGAGTACCCCGGCTGTCGCGTGCCAAGTACAGAGTAACACGCCCGGGAACAACACCTTCATCAATGAGACAAAGAATTCGCTCTCGCAACTCAGCAACACGCGTGTCGGCCTCAACGCAAACAGAGAACAGACCATGACCAACAACTGCGCATGCGAGATTCATGGCGAGTGATGAATGAGAGTAAGCAACGCTTGACCAGACAAATACCGGTAATGTAGACAATATTTGATGTATCCCACGTGAAGACGAGAAAACACGTGAACCATGTAGGAATAGTGTTATTTCATTCATCAAAGTAAAAACGCGCAACGTAAAGAGGAACACTGTTCCAGTATCTCGGGGTTTTCGACGGTGACTGGTTGCAAGCGAAAGTGGAGCTGGGTGTGAGCGTTCGGTACCATTGCTATGTAGCGAACTGGCCTTCCCATATTGACGAAAGGTCGGGCCAGGGCCCATAACACATCTGGATTGAACTTGTGGCGAGTTGCTTTCGTCACCTGCAGCAAAGCAGACACCTCTTGGCCTTCTTGCTCTTGCTCTTCTTCTCTTTCTGTGTACTTGATGACACCATCAATCGTTTCGCATAAACTTCCGACTGGGTGCCAATAGTCCATGATGGATGGATTCGCTGCCCGTCGCGTCAACCGCTCCACAAAGTCGCCAAGGTTCAAGCCTGTACGCTTGATGACGTCTGATTTCACTTTGATATTCTTGGCGTCCACTACCTGTTTACTCATCTCGACTTCCCACCCGTGCGTTCTGGGCTTGTTATCGTAGTCACAGCAGTACAGATGTAACGTCTTCTTGGCTTGTAATGAGGCATGGAATATTGCTTCCAATGCAATCCCTTCCAAGCGATCATCTCCCAGACGCTTCGCAACCAGCAAGAGCTTCTCAAAGAAAGTGCCAGAGATAATACCAACTAGACGATGGAGCGCTAGTTCCGACGTGACGCAACCGATCCACTGGGTCGAATCCACGTAGTCTTCCGGGTTGTTGATATTCTTAACACCTCGCATCCGAATACGATCAATCTGCTTCAAGGCTGAGCATCCAAGACGAGATAAGAGCATCTCCGCTTGATCGGTCGTCCTAACAATAGACACTGCTTCTTCGACGTGTCGACGTGCGTCTCGTCTCAAGAACAAGCGTAGATTACCGCCGGACACGAAGTAGTGAGCGTCAAACTCACTGCTGGCCATGTTGTAGATGCCCAGTGTACTCGCGAGCTTCCAAAGATCAACGACTCTCCAAAACGGCATCAAACATACTGTTGTAGACGGTGCGTAATCTTTGCAGCAAAATTGTCCGGAGGTGGCAAGCAGCTTGTAAAACGAATGCCAGTTCCTCGCGTTGATCTCGTCTTGACGAATACCATCGAGGAAAAACCACGGTTGTACGTGATGAGTCTCGAAGATTCGATGTAGATCTTCGAACACCTTGCCATCATGATCCTTCCACATGTAGAATCTCCCTTCATAGAAAAGCATGGTCGAAGGCGGTACGCCCTGACGTACTTTACCATACGACTTTCGCATCCACACGACGGGCCGGTGGTACACAACCGCAATCACGAAGCACAGCAAGGCCAAAAGGCAACTCTTACCCACACCTGGGCTCCCAACCAAGACAAACTGCTGGTCACTCGAAGTTCCCCACATGAGATCATTGTGGTAGATCTTGGTGAAGTTCTTCAGCACATTGATGTGTTCCTTCCGAACGAAGAAGAGTGGCCCAGTGAACGGCGTGATAAGCTCAATCTCCTGGATGTTCTTCAGTTTGCCACAGTCTTCATCTGTCCAGTTGAATACTTGAATGAAATCACCATGGGTCGGTAGACTTCCGCTATTGTCGGATCTCCTCGTTAGTCTCTCGAGCGTCACTTGCTTGGTGGGAGAGGGTCGTAATCCTTCATCATTTGGTGGCATAGCGATCAAAATGTGCACATCACCTGGCACTGGAAAGAAACATGGCCCGAAGTTCGCAGTGGCATTCAGCTTAGAGCCCGGACTCATCGGAACAAACATGCGCGTTCCGTAGTTCCGCAGTGTCAAGGTAGACGTCGTCCTTCATTCATCCGTCCACCACGAGCCTTGCCAGGTATAACGTAACGTCTTTCGCGGACGTGTCGTACTGGAGCGTCCTGACGATCTCTGCGCACAGCCTCTCCACTGTCTCTTCGAGGGGGATTCGGACGCGAAAGACGTGATCTCGCCCCAAGACAGAGCACCAGAGTCGTGCGATGGCTGCGTCGTTCATGCTCGCGCCTTGAAGAAAGCACGTCAATGCGCGGAGTGCACGCAAAAGTCTCAGGAAAGGACGCATGTCATCCAACATCCCCACACAGTTTGTTGGTTTTGTCGGTCATTTTGTTGGTTTGTTGGTTCTGTCGGTCATTTTGTTGGTTCGTTGGACAGCGCACAGGCAACTCGCAGGATGCATCATGGCTTGACGCACAGTGGCAGACAGTGTAACACCTTCTTCCGATCGCTTCCTCGCTTCTTCGTTCTCATTGTGTGCTTTGCTCGTCTCGTAAACGCCGCGATCTTCCTCCTTCGCGTCCATCTTGCATTGTTTCCTTGCTTTCTTTGAATCTAACGCTCGTGGTTTTCAATCGAACGTTGGTTTGATTGGCCGTAGCGTCTTCAAGTTGAATCCAACGCGCTCAGTCATCCCATAACGCCCGACGTCATCAAGCCGAGCTCCTCGTCCTCCTCCTTCTCTGTGCGTCTAGCGCTGCTCCCACGCATCTCTGCATCGGCACCATGGGCTTCGTGGGCTGGCCGCTCGGTCTCTTCCTCAGCGCCGTCTCCAGCGTCTTCGGGATCCTCGGCAAGCTCTTCCTCAAGCTCGCGCACAACCAGCGCGAACTCGACGAAGACGAGGCCATGCGTCGCGACCAGCACGCCGGACCGTACACGTCGCGACTCTGGTACATGTACTTTTACTCGGGACTCGTCTCCATGCTCGTGTTGAACCCCGCGTTGGCCTCCGTCGCGTATTGCTTCGCTTCGCAATCTCTCTTGGCGCCGATGGCCGGCCTCACGATCGGATGGAACACGTTGATGGGACCGCTGCTACTCCCCAGCGAGCGACTCACGACCCACGACTTTGTCGGCGCGCTGTTGATCTTCACGGGCTGTGTGCTCGTGGGCGTCTCAGGCTCGCACTCGACGCCGCCGATGCCCGTGGAACACCTCGCCTCTCGCTTTGCGACGTTCCCCTTCATCACCTACAGCGTCGCGTTGACCGCAATGCTCGTGTTCCTTCTGCATCAGTCCCGACCAGCGCTGCAGCTCACGAGGTCGAACGAGACCGACTTGTCGCCCAAGCGTCGGACCGGGAAGAACGATCTCTCTCAGCTCTCGCGCGTCTGTATCAGCGTCCTCGCCGGTGTGAGTAGTGGCCAGCTCTTCTTTCTCTCAGCTACGATGCGGCTGTTGAAAGATGGTTCGGCTGCGCACGTGTGGCGATACCCTGTGACGTACTTTTGTATCTTTGGCGCCATTTCCACGGCGCTACTGGGTCTCTATCTCCTCAACGCCGCGCTTAAAGTGGAAGACGCCGTCGTCGTAATCTATCTCTACGAAGCCAGCTACATCCTCACCGGCGCCATCTCGGGCTTGTGTTTCTTTGCTGACATGAACGATCTCTCGCCGTGGCATTACGTCGTCTACTCGCTCAGTCTCGTGCTCATTCTTCTGGGCATTTACGTCGTTGCTCGTCGCAATAGCTCGCTCACAGACGCCGACGATGAGAATCTATTGCCTCTGCTGTCGGCTCCTGCGTCGGTTGACGACGTTTCCGGTCACCGATTGTTCAAGAGAGCCTCGTACTATGCAGCCAGACGATCGTCTTCCCCGACGCGGATGTTGTCTAAGAAGCCTATGGACGAAACGAATCGTAGCAAGTCGTTCCCCTTCATAGCGTTCACATAAAGCTCACGATTTTTGCGTCCAATCTCATGTGTTCACATTTTGCACCACGTCGTTGGCGATCCTCTTCATCTTACGAAGGGAGTCAACTGTTATCATGTACGGTTTTGCGAGAACTACCATATCATTTGGTCTACTTCGAAGTACAATGCTGGATGCGTCTGAGGTAGGGATGCACAGCTGATCACTCGGAACCTGCCACTTGGTGATCGTTTCTCTACTTGTCGAGCAACAATTTAGATAGCCGACGGCGATTTCTTTCAAAGACAACGATAAGCAGCCCAGCCAGCGACACCACGGAGTTGCTCGTCAGTTGTATTAAATTTAGTATGACCAGCTGATGTATGAGTGAGCTCAATCGTTGCAAACTTGATTAGTAGCTTTGTTACAGCAGCGGATGTAGACTCACTCGCTACATTTTACGGATTTGGCAACACACTAGGGGAGATCGTCGTCATCTTCCATCTTCACCTCCAAGGCGATAGTCCTCTTCTCACTAGTTCAACACCGAGAGAGCAGCAGCAGAGGCAGCGGCAACACCAACCGCGAGGATCGAAGGCGCCACGCCAACAGCGCTCGAAGGAGACGGCACAGGTGAAGGCGCTCCTTCGACAGGAGCAGCGCCCTCGATGGAAGCGAGAGCCTTGATGTTGCCAGGCAAACACGTCGACCCGTCTGCGCTCGACACATTGAAGCTGACGGTGGTTCCGTTTGAGCCAGCACAGTCGGTTCCCATGAACTTGGTCCAGTTGACGCTGGTGCTGTTGGTGGAGACTTGGTAGCTGGTCTTGCCGTCGCTGGTCGGGTAGCACTTGCCATTGGTCGCGACTGCGAGCGCGCTGGAGAAGTCGCCAGCGCACCCTTCACCATCGTAGAACTGCACGATTACGTACGAGCGACCACCCAAGTGCGCCTCCGTGTCCTTGACGATGTCGTCTGTGCAGGTTGGAAGGAAGGAGAACTTGGAGTCCTTGGTTGGAACGGGAGCACAGCTACCGGACTTGCAGCCACCGTCCTTGGCTGGAGCATACTCTCGGAGCTGGATATCTCCACCGCATTTCAGTTCATCAAAGATGCAGACAGCGCTGTACTTGTCAGCGAGTGCTTGTCCGAGCACGAGTGAGACGGCGAGGGGCAGAGCGGCGTGGATGGTCTTCATCTTGAGTTTTGTTTGGGTGTGGTGGGTGGGCTTGTGCGGAAGGAAGGCGTTTGTGGAATGAGTCTCGCCTCATGCGTGGTGAGTCTTGAGTCCAGGGCAACCAAACACGCCGTGTTCGAAGCATAGTCGATGGATAGTTGGCGATCTTCCGTGTGGGGGGATGTAAGTGATTAACAGACGGCTTGAGACATGTGACGGAGATGAGCTCTTAGGTTGCGGTGCAGCAATAATCGAATTGTCAGTTGAAGTGTTCACATGTCGCAGAGTGAACCCATCCGTCCGGAAGGCCGTGTCCAGTGCCATGTATCCAATAATCAGAGGCTGGCGCCGTTGGACACTTGGCTGGATGGTCCATCTTCCAACTTGTCTCAGTGGTGTAGGACACTGGTGCGCTCGGTGTGGTGACTGAACTCACGCTTGACTTGCTGGTTCACCCCCTTGCTGGCGATCTGCTCATCTTGAACGGCGAAACACGCAACCACTTGCGTGCTCGACTCGAGTGTACAAGAGAACGCCGGGTAGGTCATGGTAAGACGTGGGTAGCAGACATGTATCGAAGTGACCAGCGAGCTAAGACGTATCTCCAGAACCCGAAGGTATCCGGGTCGTCGAATACCCACGCAATTGAGCAACAATTGAAGCGAAGCAAAAGTCTCAGCATGTATGAGCTAATGTCGGTACTTTGATAGCGCACGATTCTCAAACCCATCGATTTTATGATCGTCAAAGCGTATCTTAACGACCATAATACGCGGAGAACTGGCATCGGATACTGTTGGGGATCTCGCGTGCCGATCGGAGACATGTGACGGCGATGAACTCTTTGGTCCTCCATAATGGATGGAGTCCATCACTACAGTACATTGCTGCAATAATTGAATTGTCAGTTGGAGTACCCTCAGTCACACTGTGAGCCCATCGGGTGGCACGGTGCTGTGATGAAGAGGTGAGTCCAGCGCACGGTATTCAATGGTCTTGGAAGAGGGCTATTCCCAAAAGGTGGAAGGTTATAGACAGGCGTACCAAAAGTTGGAAGGAGGACCAGAAGGCGGAAGGGAGCTGTTCGCACTAGTGTGGAGCACACTACGCAAAAGACTTGTCCTCGCAATCATCATGCAAAGACTTGGGAGTTGAACTGTGGGGTAAAGTGTCGCCTATCTAGCGCCCAAGTTCGGGAAAGAAGGAATTCCAGTGAATGTCGGTCGCATCCAGATCGGGGCTCATGCTCATGGTCGAAGTCGGTGAACTCCGATCGGGGCTCATGCTCATGGTCGAAGTAGTCTGTGAACAAAGTGTAAAGACTGAGAAAAAGCGAGTGAAAGACTGTTGTCTAGGATGATGCAAGCGGTTGGAATCGAAAATGTGGAGCGTGTGAAGCTGGATCTTGATGCAGCGCATGGAGTGGCCGAGCTGAAACTTGATGTGTCTTTCCTAGCGAGGCAAGCTGCAACGGTATTTTTGGACGACTATTGCTTCAATGCCGAGCGACTGTGCAAGCAGAAGCTACGAGGAAGGCAATGTCGATTGGGTCAGTGACCACTCCTTCGAACCCGAACGTGACATCGCTGATCATTCAGACTCAGAATGTGACACCAGTCATGGGGAGGAATTCAACCCTGCACTCGTAGGTGAATTTCTCGATGAGTTCACCGACGACTTCAACCATGAGCATGAGCCCCGATCTGGATGCGACCGACATTCACTGGAGTTCCTTCTTTCCCGAACTTGGGCGCTAGATAGGCGACACTTTACCCCACTTAAATTCACAGTTCAACTCCCAAGTCTTTGCATGATGATTGCGAGGACAAGTCTTGCGTAGTGTGCACCACACTATGCGAACACCTTTTGGTCCTCCCTCCCTCCAACTTTTGGTACGCCTGTCTATAACCTTCCACCTTTTGGGAATAGCCCCTTGGAAGAAGAAAACCACGAGTTGCGTGCCGTTGGACACTTGGATTGGGCTCCAACTTCCCACTTGTCTCAGTCGCGTACGCCTCTGGTGTTCAGAGAGAAGTTTGGTCGGTCATGGAAAGACGTGATTCCCGAACTCAGCCGGCTCGCAGTAATCATCCAACATCATCAATGCGGCCAGCTGTCGGGTCTGATCCAATCCGATCTACCCAGCCAGCCAACATCCACATTCCAGTGGTGGAGTCTCCACAAGATTTGACGAGGATGAGCTTCTCATTTCCTGAGATTCCAAAATCCACACCAACGCGCTCATCCCCCGTCACATGTCTCAACTCGGTCTGTTAATCACAACATGCTCGTGTTCTTACGAAAGGTCAATCCATCGAACATGCTGTGTGTGATGAACACGCGAACACGGCGTGTTCGTTGTCCTTGACTCAAGACTCACCACCCAGGAGGCGAGACTCATTCCACAAACGCCTTCCTTCCGCACAAGCCCACCCACCACACCCAAACAAAACTCAAGATGAAGACCATTCACGCCGCTCTGCCCCTCGCCGTCTCACTCGTGCTCGGACAAGCACTCGCTGACAAGTACAGCGCTGTCTGCATCTTTGATGAACTGAAATGCGGTGGAGATATCCAGCTCCGAGAGTATGCTCCAGCCAAGGACGGTGGCTGCAAGTCCGGTAGCTGTGCTCCCGTTCCAACCAAGGACTCCAAGTTCTCCTTCCTTCCAACCTGCACAGACGACATCGTCAAGGACACGGAGGCGCACTTGGGTGGTCGCTCGTACGTAATCGTGCAGTTCTACGATGGTGAAGGGTGCGCTGGCGACTTCTCCAGCGCGCTCGCAGTCGCGACCAATGGCAAGTGCTACCCGACCAGCGACGGCAAGACCAGCTACCAAGTCTCCACCAACAGCACCAGCGTCAACTGGACCAAGTTCATGGGAACCGACTGTGCTGGCTCAAACGGAACCACCGTCAGCTTCAATGTGTCGAGCGCAGACGGGTCGACGTGTTTGCCTGGCAACATCAAGGCTCTCGCTTCCATCGAGGGCGCTGCTCCTGTCGAAGGAGCGCCTTCACCTGTGCCGTCTCCTTCGAGCGCAGTTGGCGTGGCGCCTTCGATCCTCGCGGTTGGTGTTGCCGCTGCCTCTGCTGCTGCTCTCTCGGTGTTGAACTAGTGAGAAGAGGACTATCGCCTTGGAGGTGAAGATGGAAGATGACGACGATCTCCCCTAGTGTGTTGCCAAATCCGTAAAATGTAACGAGCGAATCTACATCCGCTGCTGTAACAAAGCTACGGATCTACTACGTTTCAAAGATTGATCAACTGGCCATTCAATGACGAGGAATTCCGTGGTGTCGCTGACTAGGCTCTTTCTCTACCAGCAGTAATCTCCTTCTTTGAACGCGCGGCGTCGTAAGATGGAACGTTTCGGTATGTATAGCGTTGCCATCAAGGCGCGGTGAGCGGCTGATAGTGTCGCTGGCTATCTGTGAAGCGGAAGAAGTCGGTTGGGTCGGCCTCTCTTTCGGTAAGTACAAGGCGTGGTGCCCACAAAGGCAGCTAGTCAGTTTGTAGAAGGTGCGAAGACTCAGGGGGCGCTGCTTGTGCGTCGCGTGTACTGGACTGTTCCCTTTGTAGCGTTCGCTTGAAGCTCATGATGTTTCCATCCAATCTCATGTATTCGCTGTTTGCTCCACGATAGGTGGCGATCCTAGTCATCATACGAAGGAATCTGACTGTAATCATACCCCTTCCAACCCTTGAAGCTGCCGTACAACTGCACAGTGGCATAAGAGCCCGGGATGAATGCTACAAGCACCATAGTCAGCTCTCAGTGTCCCTCAAGGCGACATGAGCCACGTACCAATGAGTCCGAGGATGAAGAACGACAGTCCGCGCTGCTCGCCGTCGAGTCCGATGCGCGTACTCACCCAGATCAACACGGAACCCAGTGTGAACAGCACAATCGCGGCAATACCCGTTCGGATCGGAAACTTCTTCTTGCGGTAGTCATATTCCTACAAACCCCCTCATTCAGCCCCAATTTCCACGGCAATTTTGGTCATTCCAACGCACCGGCGACGCGAATCGCGCGGCATCAAGCTTGTTGAGGTCGGTGAACGTCTTCTTGTCTATGTCCACACGCTCCTGACGCCGGGCTTCGCCGCCCGCACGCGCGTCCTTGGCCATCTTCGTTGGTCGCTTGGTGGATGGACTTCAAGTGTGGCTCTTCGTTCGCGCAACATTCATAAAGTGACGCGAAGGTATGACGCGTTGGTACAACATACTGGATGTGACGCGAAGGTAAGTTTCCATTAGACCGTATCGATCCAAGAGCTCCTCAGCATCATGACGTCGACATCTTCGCGCTCGTATGTCTGCGTGTCCTGCGGCGCCAGCGTGCCGTATCTAGTGAGAGATTACGGCAAAGGCAACGTGCGTCTTGCCATCTGTGGCCAGTGCAATGCGGTCGCGGATCCGTACGTCGAGTACGAGAACATCCTGCTCTTCCTCGAGGTCATGCTGCTCAAGCCGCAAGTGTATCGCCACGTGCTGTACAATCTTGCAGAGCCCCCTGCCATGGTGAGTGTGTATGAAGTGAATCATTGCACTGTATACGAGCTAATACGGGTTCCTTGCTGTGCTAGCGGACGATTCTCAAGCTCTTTCTGATCCTCGTGATGCTCGATATGAACGTCAAGGCGTATCTGATCGACCGACGCGAGGGCGTAGCGTTCCAGTCCGAGTCCATGTACCAGCAAGACGCTGGTCACGAGATCTCGGGCTTCCGTGTGAGCCAGTACTCGCTGCATCTCGTGTGCCTCGCCCTTTTGGAGAATCTCGTGTACCTCGCGATGATCCTTGCCGTGATTTGGATGGATCCTCTCGGTCGTGGCTGGCGTCAGCATCTCGTCAAGGCCACCAAGCCCTCCGTAGACAAGGAAAAGACACAGCAAGTTGCCTCGATCGTGCTTTCCCACGACGCTTTGGTGCGCTATGGCATGGCCATGTGTGTCTCGAGCTTTGGCAAGATGTTTGCTCTGTTGACCGTCATCTGGGAGTTCCACTGGACATTTGTCCACGTCATCGGTGCGCTCGTGGTGTGCTCGAACGCGCTTGCGCTCCAGCTACTGCTTGGTGAGCCGTCTTCTACCTCTGTCGGTGTGCTCTTCCTGCTCCTCAGCGGCATCACAGCGCGCTTCCTGACCCAGACTGCGTTGTATGCGCTGGGTAACTCGCCATTTTTCTATGTCTTTGCCTAGCAACGCAGCAAGTGATACCTGACATGAGTGCGACCACCTTGCGTTGTATTTCTGTCGGACACTTTGATGGTGAGGTCAGCTGAGAATAACCGGGTGGTGAATTATAGCGACCGTGGAAGCTAACGCGTCCGCATTCACAAGAGAAGAGCACGGTGAGAAGGATGAGTGCGGTGGAGCTGCCGTACGTAGCAAGCGCGCGATCGACGTCGTCGTCATCGTCGTCTTTGTCGATGCGGCGGAGTCTCCATTCGGCTGGATCGGCGGCGTCGCACGTGAGTTCGCGAAGTCTGCGCAACAATGCATACAACGGATCGGAAGAGGAAGAAGATGACGAAGAAGAATACGACGAAGAAGGAGAAGAAGGATACCAAGACGGCGAAGAGCCCCACGAAGCGAGTGGGGGATTGTGGGACGAAGTGGAGTACTTCCTGAACAAACCACCACCGAGTTTCGCGGCATTTGCAAAGGAAGATACGAAGCCAAGTGGAAATAACGTGCTGCCGACTCTCAGACGGGAGCGAAAGCCTGTCGCACCCTCCGGAAATCAACAGTCGAGCGGTGGGAAGGCATGTCGACCAGCAGTACGCACTCAAGCGACAAATGGAGCAGGGATCAAAGCAATCGACCCCAAGCTCTTGCAGGAGGCATTCGCGTACGCGGAGAAGATCCAGAAGCTGAATTTCGAGGACGACGAGGAGGACGAGCAACAAAACGAGGCGGTTGCGAGTCGTCAACGATCACTGCTACATCGAGATGCATCGGGATCATCGTCGAGTACGAGCGGTGGTCCTAGGATTCCAGTGGACATGCTGAAGAAGCATGGCAGTATGCCACGAACCAAGTCACGGGAAGGTGCTGATCAGGCGAAGAAGAAGAAAACCAAATCCGCCAGTGCGTACGGTGTGTCTGTAAAGCCCCAGAAGAAAAAGAGCGAGCGAGCTCTGAATCCGACCAAGGATTCCTCGCAATGGGACTCGGATATGAATGGAGATGGTGGTAACGCTCGAAAGGGATCGGCTGCTGGTTCCCTAGATCCTCAGACGGTGCAGTCGCTGGTCAGCAACTTCCAGAACGGGACGACGCTGGATGAACTACGTCGTGAGCTAGCAGCTGCGCAACAGAGCATGGCGATGTCTCGTCAGGTGATCCAGGAAGCCGCCAAGTCGTTCTTCCAGACACGCAAGTCCTAGAAGAGGTACGCATTGAATACATTACGCTGGCTTAAACACTGTAGTCCTTGGCCAGCATTGTGGCGTCATGAAGCTGTTGCGTCACTTGTTCGAGTTGATGAACAGCGCTCGTGGCAGCTTCACGTTTCAACGTAAGCATCGATTGCTTCTCTTCCTTGCGTGTCTGCAGATGACGCAAGAGCATCTTCAGCTCCTTCTTCTCCGTCTCCATCACGCGAATGCGCTCGGCTCGGATCATTTGCTCGGGTGTGAGGATACCACCTTCAGGGAGAAGGTCGTCGTCTTGTGTAGGTTCCTCGGCATCGTCCGCCAACTCAATCGACTTGGAGGGCGCGAGAGATTCTCTCTGTGCTTGTCTACAAGGACAAGTAAGAAGGACGTACTACAACCCAAGCGTTATGATCAGAACGTACTCGAACTGTTCGCTGGCGAGTTTCTGGATCTTCGCTTTTTGGGCCTCTTCAATGGTGGCTTCGAGCGTCAGGAGCTGCTCATTGATCCGATGCTTCTCGCAGAGCTCATGGAACGCCGTCTCGATCCGTTGACGCAGCTTCTGCAGCGCCTCGGCACTCAGTTCACCAGCCACAGCGTCTTGTTCATCGGCCGTCTTGGCACTCCGCGATGGACCGGCAAAGAGCTGCTGCACCAGTTCGGGCGCATCTCGGCATTCCTTCTCAAAGAACGCGCGCAAGTTGACCGTCGACGCACTACTGATACTCACGTCCAGGGCCTTCTTGAGCGTCAGCAGCATGCGCTTGGTGCGCGCGCTCGTCTCCACCTCCGCACTTGTGCTCGCCATGGTCGTCGCCATCTCCCGCTCCAGCATTCACAATTCAAACTTGAGCTCTCCACATTTCCACCAATCAAAAATGTTTCTAAAACCTTTCAGCCAATCATAAAGAATCTCTTTAGACCGCTTTAATTGGTCTAAAGTCTAACCTTTATGCTGCCGTTTAGACCAATGAATGGAAAGTGAGGTGTCTATGTTGGGGTCGGCTCTTTGGCGACACAGAAGAAACCACCTCGCCAAGAGCTCCATTGCCCGGAATCCCCTGCTTCTCTCGCGCGCTACGATGTGGTTCTCCAACTACCGCCAGCGTCTCCAGCTGCTCGTCATCGCCTTCTTCACGTTCATGGCCTTCGCGGCCGCCGACGAGGCCTGGATGCCTTGGGTTCGTCCATTTTCGATTAGATCCGCGTCGGCCGTTGAGCGCTGATTTCGAATGCTGTCCACAGGCCACGCTCGTCGTCTTCCTCACCATGATCCTGCTCGTGGATCTGCTCTTCCTCGACAGCTCGCAGTTCCAGTACAACCCCGACTACAAGGTACGGAACCCGACGCTGGATGGCGTGGTCCGGAAAGTGAACTGACGGCGGTTGCTTTTGTAGAACTGGGTGCGATCCGTTGATCCAAAGTATTAAGAGCTCATCGACTTGACACGACGACCGTGTCAGGTCCTCAGCTCAGTTAAAAGCTACAGTATCTTCCCCCCAGATTCGCAATGTATGTATGGCATTTTGCTACTCACAGCAAGCATTTCTTAAGGTTTTACGCGGTACGCTCCGTCGAAGAGCTCCTCTCACTTGTACACCTCAGCGTGGAGGTCTAGTCCGTGGAATGCACGCTGCTCTGGATCGCGCGTTCGTTGTCCTTGGTGATCTGATACGTCTGCTCCGCGGCGAGACGAAGCTGATTCATCTGGATGAGTAGTTGCATCTTGTGCGGATCTCCGACGGATGGCGACGGATGGCTTGATGCACTGCCGTCCATGGATGACTGCGACGAATACACGGAGCCATGCGGATTCGCTGGCGTTTTCTCCCATTCGTTCACAGTCTCGATTCGAACCGAGTCTAGGTCGACGCGGGAGACTGGCGTGACGCCCCATCCTTCGGATTCCGTCGAGCTGTGCGTGTAGGGACGATTCGACTGCCCGGATTCGCGACCGACAGTGCTACTCGAGATACTGCTGCTTACCGTGCGGTTCGCGGGGATAAACTCTTGTCGAGCGACCTCATTGGCATCCAACAACGAGCACTGGGTGATGCAGCTCTTGCAAAAGTCGGTTGGGATCTGCATCAACTCCCGAGCTGGGCGCACGTAACTGATCTTGCGAGTCGTAATGCAGCTCGAGCACACCTGATCACGACACAGCTCACAAGTTGCTGATGACCGCACGATTGAGAAGCTCTTTGTACACAGTGGACAACGATCCGTCTTCTCTGTCTTGGCTCCTTGCTTGGCTCCCTTCTTGCGTTGCTTGAGCATCCACGCGAGTTTCTTGTTCTGGCCACCCCACGGCATCTTCCAAATCGAAATCACGGCGTTGGCGATCGATATTGCAGCAATTGTGTCATTGATGTTGCCGCCGAGTTCAGAGATGCAGCGCATGTACACTTCAACCGAGTTTCCGGGTAGGGAACGAAGGATGTAGGTGCACGAGAACTGTCCACGCACAAGACCATCCACAGCACCACAACCAGGGACATCGACGGAGTGATAGATGCAATACGCGACGCGCTCGCCACTGGCGAGGTTCATCTCTCCGACGCAATCCAGCAAGATAAAGTCGCGTGGTCGGACAAACATACTCGAAGCTCCAGGCGCGGCCTTGACGTGGTACTTGATGGTGTGGTTCTGGAACGGATTGTCTTCGGTCGCTCCACGGGACAGTGTGTAGAGAACTCGCCAGTCCACGCACTCGTCTGGGACGTACGATGTTCGGATCTGCATCTCGTCTTCAGTGCGGGACACACAACAATAGAGCAAATCCGGGAGGTTTCCAACGACAGTACCCACCCCCATGAGTCGATTGCCACCTTTGACGTTCATCCGCGAAGTAGGCATTGCGTTCGATGACGACGCGTCCATGAGCTGCTCGGCCACCATCATGTGATGGTCATCACTATGATCACCGACCGCGCGATACACGTGCAAGTTCTCGCGAGTCTTGATGTGCTTCCACTTGGTTTTGTCCACGACACGGTTATTGACATGCACGTGCTGCTCATATTCGGCCACAGTCTGGTCCAGCAGAGCCTGCGTAAGCAACTGGATCTGGTGTAGATACTCGGGACTCAAATCCAGCGGCGGAAAGGGATTCCGAGGCAATGGGAACTTCATCGTTGGAAACCTGGACTTGGTGCGATTGAAGAAGATGGCGAATGACGGATGCTGATCGGATGACCCATTGCCTCGTGCCTGGGTTGTATGGGGTCAGACGTAGTGAGGACGACGCCATGTGCTCGGACCAGGACCAGGTTCGTTGCTCTATACTGTTATTTTGGTCTTTATCTAGATTTCCAGGTAACAATTCAGTTGCTCTGGAAGCCACATGAACTCCCGTAGACACAAACTGATGGATGATGCGTCTACCTATATTACGAGTTATTGCTGCATCTCGGGGCGATTCGATCTACACCTCATCTCTTCTAGTCGACCGAGTGAACGCTGTGCATCACACGTCCGTTTTCCTTGGTGATCTGGTAGGTCTGCTCCGCGGCGATACGGAGCTGGTTCATTTGCATGAACAATTGCATTTGGTGGGCATCCACACCAACAGGCGTGTGCTGACTGACTTGAATAGCTGCTGGCGAGTACAAGGTGCCGTGTGGGTTGCACTGAGCCTGCTCCCATTCGTCGACCGTCTCGACGTGCGAGCTGCTCAGATCGACGCGAGAACTCGTCGAGTTCCAGCCTTCCGACCCGGTCGAGTCCTGCGAGTACGAGTGAGGGGTCTGACCCGAGTCATTGCTCGACGCGCTGCTGTTGCCAGTCGAGCGCTTGACACTCTGCTTTGGTACGTATTCCTTGCGGGCGATATCAGCGGCGTCGATCAACGAAGCCTGCGTGATGCAGTGCTTGCAGAATCCCGTCGAGATCTGCACCAACTCACGGACTGGACGAACGTGACTGATCTTACGAACGATGAGACAGCTAGAACAGATCTGCTCGCCACACAATTCGCACTTGGTCGCCGAACGAAGAAGCGTGTAACTCTTCTTGCAGAGAGGGCAACGATCCGACGACGAACGCGTCTTGGCTGGTTTCTTGCCGCCGTTCCGACGCTGCTGTCGGAGCATCCACGAGAGCTTCTTGTTCTGGCCACCCCATGGCATCTTCCAGATCGAGATCAAACCGTTCGCGAGCGACGTCGCGGCAAGCGAGTCGTTCATGTTGCCACCCATTTCACAGATCGAACGCATGAAGACTTCCACCGAATTGGTGCCCTGCGGACGAAAGAGATACGCGCACGAGATCTGCGCACGCACCATTCCCTCCACAGATCCACAGCCAGGAACATCAAGCGAGTGGTAGATACTGTAGCCGACGCGTTCACCACTTGGGAGGGTCGTTTCTCCGGTACAGTCGAGCACGACAAAGTCTCGAGGACGGACACCGATACCGGTCGCGCCTGGCGTGGACTTGACGTGGTACTTGATGGTGTGTGTTCGGAACGGGTTGTCGTGGGTCGCATCGCAGAGCTTGTAGAGGACACGCCAGTCCACGCATTCGTCAGGGACGTACGACGTACGGATCTGCATTTCGTCTTCCGTGTGTGTGGAAGACGCATAGAGCAAATCGCTCAGATTACCCACGACACTGCCGACACCGACGAGACGATTACCTCCCTTGACGTCCATACGGGAGACTCGCATGCTAGTGGACGACGAGGCGTCGAGGAGCTGTTCCTGCATAGCCAGGTGCTGGTCATCACTATGGTCTCCGAACGCGCGGTAGATGTGCAGGTTCTCTCGACTCTTGAGGTGTTTCCACTTGGTCCTGTCGATGGCGCGGTTGTGAACGTGCACGAACTGCTCATACTCGGCGATCATTTGGTCGAGTAGTGACTGTGTGAGCTGTTCGAGGTCGGTGACATACTCGGGGGTGAGTTGCAAGCGCGGGAACGGACTGCGAGGCAGTGGGAACTTCATCCTGGACATGGTGCGTGTGCCACCGAGTCGAGCGGAAGAAGACTGGGTCGACCTCGCCCTCCGAGACGCAGCCAGCCAGTCACTAGGGCCATCGTCGACGCAACACGCCCGTGTGACCGACGACAGGCCGTGACGACAACACCATGTGCTGACTCGATCCAAAGACGGTGCACAGCTTATTCCAATCATCAAAACAAGGTGGTATACATGGTCTAACTACGTTAGATTGGAATGAAATGGATCTACCGTGTTCTGGTATTTCAGGCCTCGTCTTGGCTACAATCGGAAAGTCCCACCTTGACAGAGAGTGAGCACCTGGCCCATCCATCCGTAGTGGCTTCGTGAGGAGACCATGCGACTCGTTACGACGCGGAGCTGTTCGTTGAACACATCCCGATGGTCTCCTGATCCGCTTTCCCTCTCTTGTTCTCTCTCCTGGGCGCGTGGAGGTCCACGAGTGTATACTCATGACCCTAGGGGCAACTGTCTGTCATAGTGCGCATCTCGATCAACTCAAGACTCTGGACTCTTGAGTGAATCGCTTCTTGGATCATAGAGCAACTGCCCAGTACGAGGCCCAGAGAGTCGCGAGACACTTGACTTGGTGCGGGAACTGGCGATCAAGCAACCAGGAGAGGTACCACCGAGAACATGGGTTACTGTACTCTAGACGTGGGATTCTAAATTGACAGGTCACCATTTTCCCGGTGGCAGCATTACTTACAGACTCGTCGACATCTGACATGCGTAGCCACCTTAAAGAGGAGCAAGTTAAGCTCACACGTTCTTTAATTAATTTAGCACGGATCATATCCTCTACTATTCTTTACGGAACAGATTGGTGCAAGACAACTCGACAACTCACTTGACACTTCACTTTGGCCACGTTAGCTTACTCAAGCAAGCGAGCGCTGTTCATGAAACGCTCATTCTCCTTCGTCAAATGGTACGTCTGCTCGGCGGCGAGACGAAGCTGCTCCATCCGCGTCATAAGCTCCGACTGGTAGTTGTCCACGTTTGCTAGGGGCTGCTGGTTCGCCAATGCTTCATCGGAGGAGTACGAGTACACGGTCCCACGCGGATTGAACTGGGCCTTTTCCCAATCCTCGACCGTCTCAACGGTGATGTCGCTAGGAACCGAACTGGGCGACAGACTCGAGTCGTTGGATCCAGTGGAATTCTGCGACTCTGAATGTGGGTTTCGGATGGACTCACTGATGCTTCCTTCTGAGCATGAGTCCATTTCCTTCCGGACAAACTCCTTTCGTGCGATGTCAGCAGTGTCAATTAGCGAGGCTTGCATGATGCAATGCTTGCAGAACCGCGTCGGCACTTGGACTAGCTTGCGGGATGGTCGCACGTAGCTGATCTTTCGGACGACCAGGCATTTCGAGCAGATGTGTTCCTTGCATAGATCGCATTCTGTCTCTGAACGCAAGAGGGAGAATCCCTTTTTGCACATGTGACATCGATCCGATGTGCGAACTTCAGACTGCTTGTGCGCTCCATTGCGTCGCTGCTGGTTGAGCATCCATGCAAGTTTCTTGTTTTGTCCACCCCACGCCGTCTTCCATACCGAGACTAACGAATTCGCCATGGAAAGCGTGGCAACAGAGTCGTTGAGTTTACCACCCATTTCACAAAGCTCACGCATGTAGATTTCCACCGAGTTTGGCCCTCGAGAACGATAGATGTACGAAGCTGACAGCTGCATACGCACTATTCCTTCTACTGGTCCGCACCCAGGAACTTCGATCGAGTGATAGATACTGTAGCCCACACGTTCGCCGTTCGGGAGGGTTGTTTCGCCTGCAGAATCCAGCATGAGGAGATCGCGGGGACGCACACCAATGCCTGCAGTGCCTGTTGTTGCAATGACGTGATACTTGATTGCACTCGTTCGGAAGGGGTTATCCCACGTCGCTCCACGTAATTCGTAGACGAAATCCCAGTCCATGCCATCGTCTGGGACGTAGGATGTTCGGATCTGCATGTCTTCTGTCGAGCGCGTTGCGTCGCAAAAGAGGAAATCGCTCAAGCTTCCAGCAACAGTCCCGACGCCCATGAGTCGCATTCCCCCCTTCACGTCCATACGGGAAGTCGCCATTACTCTTGACGACGATGTAGATGCTGACGAGTCGAGAAGATGCTCTTGCATGATCAAGTGGTAGTCATCACTGTGGTCTCCGATCGCCGAGTAAATATGCAGGTTATCTCGACTCGTGACGTGCTTCCACTTGGACTTGTCCACCACACCGCCCTGGATGTACGCGAACTGGTCGTACTCAGCGATGGTCTGGTCCACTAGGGATTGCTCCAACTGAATCAACGAGTCAATGTACTCGGGTCTGAGTTGCAGAGGAGGGAATGGCCGATGAGGCCGAGGGAACTTCATTCTCGTCGGCATTGTTGATGAGTTAGCAAATTGAAGACTGGCGTCCCACACGACGAGGGAAGGCTGGCTGACTATGCGCCCTGTCCATCGAAGTCAAGTGCCCGTGCACCGGCGACAACACTGACGACAACGCCATACGCCAGCCTTTGACACTTCAAAAACAGGTCGTAGAGACGAGGACACAGATGCTGTAGTAAAGATATAAGGGTTGCCTATGTGTGGTCTGGGGGGGTCCAAACTCACCGAGTACCACTCCTTTTCTGTGCTTGTCAGCCAGACGCAAGCACGTTGTTTCTCAGTCCAGACCACCCTGCTCTGTTTCGCCGTGGGCTACACTGGAAGGGATTGTAACGCACGCACGTTTTACGCTGCATCTCAAATGATGAATCACTCTCTACATCTCCCTTCAAGCAGCCGACGAGCCTCTCTATTACATCAAAGATGTAAAACACGACGAGCGCGGTAAAAACGGCCGCTGAACTCATCACAATCCACGCGTTCAATTTTGTGAGACCTTTGATTTGTGAGACGGAGACAGAGACGGCTCTATTTGAGTGAGTCGACACTCCCGGTGGGGATTCCCTTGCGGTCAAAAGACGAGAAGTGGGTAACGACAACAGCTATCAGCGCTCATACATGCCCTTGCATGCTCAAAACCTACAGATACTTAACGCTGCTGGGTGATTCTAGACGCTTCAGAGCACCCATTAATCACTTCTACGCTTACTTGACAACCCACCCAGCCTCTTTGTTTGTGGATGGATATTGTGCGTGGCAGTAGGTTAAATCTGTGTTTGGGCCCCAACACTTGTACACCGCGTCCAAAGTGAATCGCGAGTGGTCCTCACACAACCATGGCTAACTATAATTTTATAAAATAATAATGGTCGCACTGATAGTCATTCCACTCCACACAGTATTGTCCGATGAAACTTGTGCACAATGCAGAAGAAGTCACAGCAGTACGAGGTGTAGACGAGAACTAAGGAATGGGCAAGTGCACTGGTACTCATCAATGAGTATGGGTCCCCTCTATTGGTGAC
Organism: Pythium oligandrum; assembly: GCA_020085045.1. Lineage (NCBI taxonomy): Eukaryota > Oomycota > Peronosporomycetes > Pythiales > Pythiaceae > Pythium > Pythium oligandrum. Next base: position 147,493 of record JAHRIK010000021.1, read on the forward strand.
GGTGTTCACGCCGACCAAGAACCGATGCTACGCCTGATCGTCACGCCACAAGCCTCCTGTCCTCGCCCTGTCACTCGACGGAGCAACGCCGGCCGTGTGCCTCCATCAACTGCGTCCAACTATCCAACCCGACTCGTTGCCGACGTATACAAATGCTGGTGGGCCAGGATCTCGTGTCATATAGCGAACAAACGTACTACTGACTGACTGACTGACTTGTCGATCGGATTGCATCAATCACCCTTGACAGCCGTGTATCTATTCATAGTTGAACGAACCAAAACGTAAGCATAACATACTCGTTGCCCTTTGTCAGCTGGCAGCTTTGCTCGGCAATGAATCGGAATGCTCCATCCTAGCCAAGAGCTGCATCAAATAGCCGTCCACGCTGACTGAGGCCCGCTGATTCTCATCTGCGTCTTCGGATGAGTAGGAATAGACGGTACCGTGAGGGTTATACTGAGCCTGCTCCCAGGTTTCGGCCGACTCGATAGTAACATCACCAAGACCCGAGCTTGGGGATTGATCTGATCCGAGAGAATCCTTGCTAGACCCGTCATGGCTTCCTTCAAAGTGCGAGGCGATATCCTGTGGGACAAATGCACTCCTCGCGATGTCGGCGGCGTCGATCATCGAAGCTTGCTTGACGCAGTGCTTGCAGACCCGCGTTGGGACTTGCACCAGTTTCCGGGATGCTCGCACGTAGCTGATCTTTCGGACGACCAGACATTTCGAGCAAATATGGTCCATACATATATGGCACCCCGTCGCCGATCGCAAAAGCGAGAAGCTTTTCTTGCACACTCGGCATCGATCTGGCGTGCGAGGGTTCGCTGGATTTTGGGCCCGATGACGACGCTGCTGCTTGAGCATCCACGCAAGCTTCTTGTTCTGTCCACCCCATGGCATCCTCCATACCGAGGCAAAAGCAGCGCTGACTGTGAGCGTAGCAATCGAATCGTTGATGTTGCCACCCATTTCGCCAAGTAAACGCATGTAGATCTCCACAGAATTGGGTCCTTGCGAGCGAAGAACATACTCGCACGAGACCTGTCCGCGCACCAATCCTTCTCTCGGTCCACACCCAGGGACTTCGATTGAATGGTAGATACTGTATCCAACGTGTTCGCCATTCGGGAGGGTCGTATCTCCCGCACAGTCCAAGAGAACGAAATCTCGAGGACGTACACCAATGCCGGCGGCGCTTGGGTTTCCCTTGACGTGATATTTAATTGTGCTCGTTCGAAATGGGTTATCCAGCGTTGCGCCACGGAGGGTGTGCAAGAGATGCCAGTCGATACAACTGTCCGAGATATACGATGTCCGGATTTGCATGTCGTTTTCTGTATGGGTCGCGTCGCAGTAGAGAAAGTCGCTCAAGCTTCCAGCAATAGTCCCGACGCCCATGAGTCGCATTCCGCCCTTCACGTCCATACGAGACGTCGACATGGTTCTTCCCAGCGACGTAGACGCTGACGAGTCAAGGAGCTGCTCGTGCAAGATCAAGTGGTCGTCATCACTGTGGTCTCCAATGGCTCTGTAGATACGGAGGTTCTCTCGGGTCATAATATGCTTCCACTTGGTCTTGTCAACAGCACCGTTCTGGATATACGCAAACTGATCATACTCGGCAATGGTTTGGTCCACAAGAGCACGCTCTAGCTGAAGCAGAGAGTTGATATACGCGGGGCTGAGTTGGAGCGGAGGAAATGGACTCTGAGTCTGTGGGAACTTCATCCTCTACGGGAGTGTCCACAAGTCGGTAAATAGAAGACTGACTGCCCTCGAGACAATGATCGGCTGGCTCTCCGTCTGTCTTATCCCTAGGTGTGGACTCGTTTTCCTCCAGGCTTCAAAACTAGACGAAAGGCACTAAACTAAGGTTGAAGCGGGCGTCAAGCCGTAAAAAACCCGGCTCGTTCTTCCCTTTTGTTGCCAGTTGGAGTGCGCGACTGGTTGAGACGTGTTCATCGCCCATCACCGTCGACTTCCTCCCTGTTCGATGATGGATAATCGGATAAGTAGAGCTGTGGTGTTAGAAAGAAAAAGTTGAACGCTTCAGAAGCCTCATGAATCCAGTACCTTAAAATGTTACTGAACCCACTCTCCTCATCTTGCTACACTCTCCCTGTCAGCAGAAAAAGATGGACACGCCCGACACGAACATGGTCCTAGTGGCGAGGTATGACGTTGACTTAAAACACACGAAAACATGAGACCCTGGTGGTGGGTGCGCTAGTTTATGTTCGACGATTACGCACAGTGAATGCCTGTGGATTGATTACCAAGGCCAGGATCGTGCCGCGCGATGCCAGTCGGGACGTTCGCTGGGCATCGCTCAGGTTGCGAAGATACCTTCAATAAACTCAGCATTGAGGACACTTCAACACGGTCTTTCCAGCGTCGTCAGTCTAGTATAATAAAAAAGTGTGATTGACTCGAATCTTCTGCTATGCGTCGCCGTGAGTCCTCTGATCGAATCAATGGTCACCTCTCTGAAATACGTATCCAAGATATGGTGGATTGATCGCACGATTATTACTACAAACAACTTCACTCAACCGTGAACTCTCCATCTCACTCGAGCAACCGAGCGCCATGCATGACACGTTCGTTATCCTTCGTCAACTGGTACGTCTGCTCGGCAGTGAGCCGAAGCTGCTCCATCTTCATCCAGAGCTGCGTCTGGTAATCATCCACGTTGACTGATGCCTGCTGGTTCGCTTCTGGATCGTCGGACGAGTAGGAGTACACGGTTCCTCGCGGATTGGCCTGGGCCTGCTCCCAGTCCTCAACCGTCTCGACAGTAATATCGCTTGGACCCGAGCTAGGAGACGGACTCGAGTCATCGGATCCCACAGAGTGGTGCGAATCAGAGTGTGGCTTCCGGAACGAGTCGTTGCTTGACGCATCGCTGTTCCCTTCGGATCGAGAGGCGACTTCCTTTGGAACATTCTCTTTCCTCGCGATCTCGGAGGCGTCAATCAACGAAGCTTGCATGATGCAGTGCTTGCAAAATTTCGTCGGCACTTGAACCAGCTGACGAACCGGTCGCACATAGCTGATCTTACGGGCAATCAGGCATTTCGAGCACGCGTGTTCTCTACACAGATCGCACCTCGTGGCGGATCGCAAGAGGGAGAAGCTCTTCTTGCACACATGGCACCGATCCGATGTGCGAGGATTCGACTGCTTCTTTGATCCATTGCGACGTTGCTGCTTGAGCATCCACGCGAGCTTCTTGTTCTGTCCGCCCCAGGGCGTCATCCATACCCCGGCGTAAGCAGTCGCGATCGTGAGAGTCGCAATCGAGTCGTTGATATTGCCACCCATCTCGCAAAGCAATCGCATGTAGATCTCCACCGAGTTGGATCCTCGTTGACGAATGACGTAGGAGCACGATACCTGTGCGCGCACCATTCCTTCTCTCGGTTCACACCCAGGGATATCAAGCGAGTGGTAGATGCTGTATCCAACACGTTCGCCGTTCGGGAGGGTCTTTTCGCCTGCACAGTCCAGCATGACGAAATCTCGAGGACGCACACCAATGCCTGTAGCGCCTTGAATTCCCTTGACGTGATACTTGATCGTGCTCATTCGGAAGGGATTGTCCAGCGTCGCGCCACGGAGGGTGAGCAGGAGGCGCCAGTCGATACAACCATCAGGGACATACGATGATCGGATTTGCATGTCGTCATCCGAGCGCGTCACGTCACAGAAGAGAAAGTCGTTAATGTTACCAACGAGACTTCCGAAGCCCATGAGTCGCATCCCGCCCTTCACATCCATGCGAGAGGTTGACATGGTCCTCGACGACGACGTGGACGCTGACGAGTCGAGGAGCTGCTCGTGCATGATCAGGTGGTAGTCCTCGCTGTGGTCTCCAATCGCCGAGTAAATCTGCAGGTTGTCTCGAGTCGTGGCATGCTTCCACTTGGTCCGGTCCACCACGCGGTTCTGGATGTACGCGAACTGGTCAAACTCGGCGATGGTCTGGTCGATGAGGGTCTCCTCGAGCTGGAGCAGCGAGTCGATTTCCGCAGGGCTGAGCTGCAGAGGAGGGAACGGACTATGTGGCTGTGGGAACTTCATTACAGTATTCTCGTGAGTAGGCCACAAGTCGGTAAATTCAAGACTGGTTGTGAGGCCAGCTGGACCGAATGCCCAGTCACCCTGCCCACGTCGCTCATCTCTATAGCGTTACAAGGTACTGTACCGGCGGTAACACTGTCGACAACGCCATGTGGTTCGCCTCTTCTCCCAACGACAGGTGACCTGGGAAACGGTTCACGACGCTAGATCAAGGTTGGCTTGTGGTCTCTAAATCGCACAACCAGCCTCGTTTTAGTGTCCTTCAACTCACTGTTCGCCAGGCTGGGGACCCCAGTTTACAGGACAGTGTACTAATGGCTGAGGAACCTCCTGCCAACTTTCCTCGCAATCCTCGCAACTTTGATTTCTTTCTGAGATGCAATGCATGGCGCATGTCGTCTTTCCATACTCTTCCTGTTTGGCTCGACCTCATGCACCTGTGACACTTGATGGCGACTTGTCGTGTCGGACGACACGGTGCCTCTGGGTACGGGGTACCGCGCAAAGGCAAAGCAAGGCCAAAACTGATCTCAACAATGTTTCAAGTTGCGCGGTGTTTCCTTCTCAGTAGAGTACTCTATAAGCTAATCCCGTCTTATCACAAGGTACGCTCGATGCGAGATATGTAGAAGAAGCTGCGCACAACTCTTCACTGCGATACGTCGTGGAGTCCGGAAAATGCATATTCGGCGAGATGTCATCAGTGACCGGAGGGGCGTTCCAACAGAACTCCCTTGTTCTGTACCTTTATATTTATGGGTGGTGTCGATCTGTCGATCTTGAACGGTCACGCCGACCGCATTAAGTACGAAGCTGCATCATCCACGGTTGGGTCAGGCTGTTCACTGTCTGTTCACCGTCATACCGGGATGTCGAAGTGATGTTTAAAGGCTCATGTGCAAGACATTATATCGACCTATCTCGTTGTGTTGATCCACTGTCTCAACGATGTAATGTCCGCTGCACGCTCGTGGCGGCATCTTTCCTCTGTATGATGGGCGAGCTCTTGCAATCGAGTGTCTTCGTCCAGGGTGGCCTGGGATGGTCTGAAGTATTCGAAATCTGCCTCTGGAATTTGGGATCCAAGCCAGTGGAGCCCTTCTCGGGTACGGACTCTTGACAGCGCGACGTACAGGGCGTGATGGTCGACTCTGCGAAGATGCGGTGTGCGTAGATTCGTGATTGCGATGTTGTCTCGAGATTCGCCCTGCACGCCATGGACGGTGATGCCGACTGCCGGTACGACGGGAAAGCCTTTGATGGAGTAGTAGGTACCATTGAGGGAAAATCCCGATGTTACTTTGTGCACTGGCATGACTGAGTGAGGCCAAGACGACGGTAAGCCGGGAAACCGCACACTGGATGGGCAATTCTCAATATTGACGAATATGTTGGCAGGTTGGTCTGAGGCAAGCCATATTCCGTCTGACTGGCGGGTGAACTCCGTGTTCGCTTTCCGGTCCACATGAAATACTGTTCCGAATGCACCGTTTGCAACGCCCTTCGAAATGCACTGGTTTGTTTTGATTTTCACTGGCATCCCTGTAACGCGTTGTCATTATATCAGCGTCTACTTCCATCGAAAGGCGCTTACCGATGTATAGCCGTAGGAAGAAACAAATGTCTCCTGTCTCGGTATCGGACATCGATCGGATTGTTGCTGCGTGTTCGGGTGTTGGTACGATCTTCATTTCTGCTGGAATGGCATATGCACGGTGCGGCCAGTGTAGACTTTCTACTGCCAATCGTACGGCAGCATCGTTTACAGCCGACCTTGTGGCGTTGTCGCTCGATTTCACTTGCACCAAGTTGTCTTGTTGCGAGTATTCTGACGCTTCGGGAACGCTGCCACCAAGGAACCTGCTGCCATCGAGTTGTGCGTGTTATCGATGGAATGCTTCGCCAAAGGATGGCATTACGTCTTGATCGACAAGGAAGCCGCAGAATCTTTCCAAGCGGTCGCCAGGCAGCTCAAGAAGCTCGGCGAAGAGAGAAAGGCTAAGTACATCTTCCGGTTGACTGTTTGGCATGGGCCGAAACACCTCCGCAAGCCAACTACCGTGCCTGTAGGCTCTCTCCTTTTCTCAGATGCTATCACGAAACTCCGGTTCTACTACGACGTTTGTCAGGGCGAGACCATGATTGATGAGATCATGAAGGTGGAGACCACGACACCGACAGCTGCGACTCCACCCCAACCATCGGCAACGCAACCCGCATCCGTTCCAGTTGCTGCGTCCGCTAGCGCGTCTGCAGCACCTCCAGCTCCTAACCACGACAACAGTGCCCCAGCCAGACCTCCAAAGAGGACCCGACTAGCGGCTCAGTCAACTGCAACTACTGACACCACTGTCACTCCGCCCTAGCATTCAAGCATGGACGAACTTATCCCGTGACAATTACTTCCCGACAGCAATACGACAAAAAAAAATCTTCTCATGCATGGAACACGGGATTCTGCACTTGAACTTCGTTCCCAACTACGAAAACACACAAATACCACTACTACCCATCCTGATTCGTTGCGTCCTAGTCCACGTTCGAGCATGAAACTTTTAAAATTCTTAAAAAATACATTCATTTCGACGACAAACACGAAGTCTCCTTAAATCTTTCACTCACCGTCTCGCTGCTTATCCTTGCCTCACGCGCATGGTAGCTGGGTTCCCCAGCCACCCAGCGAAGCGAGAGACACAATCATGCACACCTCAATGACCATGAGGACATGGGTACACCGCAAGCCACTCCATTGCCGAGCACACTCATCACGTAATTGTGCTACTGTAGGTGGATACCTGGTGGAGAGTCACCATTCTTCTCCAAAAGAAAAAAAAGAGCTCAACTACTTCAACATAACGCAGTCTCGAAAACGCACCGAGCAAAGCACCTTCGGTGGTTCCACCGCTACCCATTCACTCGCTGCCTTACAATGTATCTACAAGCCATGCATGGGCACGCTCATTCTTTTTGGCCAATTGGTACGTCTGCTCCGCAGTGAGCCGAAGCTGCTCCATCTTTCTCAAGAGCTGCGTCTGGTATTCGTCCGCCGTGACTGGAGATTGGGAGTACACGGTGCCGTGCGGATTGGTCTGAGCCTGCTCCCAGTCCTCAACCGACTCAACATGCAAGTCGACCAGACTCGAGCTCGTTGACGAGAATGACCCATAGGATCCGATCGTGTAGAGCGAATCCGAGTGTGTCGGCCGGCTCGAGTCGTTACGCGACGCCCAGCTTTTCACCGCAGAGCCTGAGGCGTCGTCCGACGACACGTACTCCTTTCGCGCGATGTCCGCGGCATCGGTTAACGAAGCTTGCATGATACAGTGCTTACAGAACCGCGTCGACACTTGGACAAGCTCGGGCACTGGTCGAACGTGGAACGTGGCTGATCTTGCGGACAACCAGGCATTTCGAGCAGACCTGCTCTTTACAAAGATCGCACTTTGTCGCCGTTCGTACAAGAGAGAAGGCCTTCTGACACACCTGGCACCTATCCGGCGTGCGAGTAATGGATAGGCTCCTCGTACCATTGCGACGTTGCTGCTTGACCATCCACGCGAGTTTCTTGTTCTGGTCGCCCCATGGCAGCTTCCACACAGACGTCAAAGCGTTTGCAATTGAGAGGGTAGCGATCAAGTCAGCTTACAGTCCCACCCATTTCACAAAGCAGGCGCATGTAGACTTCCACCGAGTCTGCTCTCTGAGGACGAACAATGGAAGAGCAAGACAACTGTCCTCACACCGTGCCTTCGACTGGGTCGCATCCAGGAACGTCGACCTCGGGAGGGTTGTCTCCCCAGTACAGTCGAGGACAACCAAGTCGCGGAGACGCACGCCGACGGCAGTAACGTAAGGTGTCGACTTGACATGGTACTTGATCGTGCTCGTTCGGAAAGGGTTGTTGTGCGTCGCGCCACGTAAATTATAGAGAAAATCCCAGTCGATACACGCGTCCGGAACATAGGACGAGCGTATCTGCATCTCCTCAGTCGTGCGCGTTGAGTCGCCAAACAGAAAGTCGCTGTAGCTTCCGACGACATCACCGAAACCAATGAGTCGCATTCCACCCTTGACATCCATACGAGACGTCAACATTGTCCGCTCCAAGGACGTGGACGACGTCGCATTGAGGAGCTGCTCTTGATTGCCGAGTATATGGTGAGCTTCTCTCGCGACTTGACATGTTTCCACTTGGTCTCGTCGACGACACGGTTCCGAATGTACGCGAACCGGGCATATTCGGCGATTGTCTGGTCCACGAGCGATTGCTCCAGCTGAAGGAGGGAGTCGATTTAGCTCTGGGAGAGTTTCGAAGGCGGGAATGGACTGCTGCGTGGCCGAGAAGACTTCATCTTCTTGTCTTTGCTAGTCGGAAGATTCCACTTTGATAGTGCCGCAAGGACAATTTGCACACACTGTTGAGCTTTTAGGCTGTCCGCCTTATCCATGTGCTTCATCTCGTATCTCCACCTGCTGGAGCGTTACTCTTCTAGAAGAAGAGTAAAAGACGATAGTGCATCTTGAAGTGAAGAACTTCTTCACTTCAAGATGCACTATCGTCTTTTGGGTGAACCTCATTCCTCTCGTGCGAGCTCGACGGCTCATCTCACGGTGTGTGCAATGCGGACGGAACAAAGCACGCGCAAATGGATAACAAAGGATTCCACTGAAACCCATTCGGCGAGAATATGTATTGTCGTGCAGCTGCAGCCGGCGTTCTCTTGCTATTAGACAGAAGCGGCACGATGCATTCTGCATCCATCTTGTTGATCCGGGAGTGTATTCGTACTGCCACGGCACCGCATCAATCGACTCGACTCACAATATGACAAAGCAAACCTCGTGATACCGAATAAATCATTATACTACTCGAATACTTTGAATGAGTACAAACGAAAACCTTGCTCATGGACCAAACAGACGCTGCTGGCCATGAGTGCAGGGTGCCTTGCGGGTTGTATTGTACTGATTCCCAGTCTATCACGGTTTTTACTGTTAGTGTGGGTCTCACCAGACCAGAAGTAGGTGACCCATTCGAATCATTGGACCCGATGGGCTCTTGAGAGTGAGAATGCGAAGTATGATTCAAGTCGTTGCTCGACAGACCGCTTTTACCTTCATCGTGCGAGGCAACCCGCAGCCCGCCAGCCATCTCCCAGTCAGTTCAGCTCACCCATCTTAACTGTAAACACGCAACGTCTGTGCCACGACGAGGACCGCTGACGTGCTTGGTCTCATCTGCCGCTTGGATGATGGTTGAAAACCAGGTATACCGTCGCGCGGATCATGGTCGACGCGATAGAAGGAGAGAGAAGAACGATGCCGAGAGTGTACCCGGTTTTGCGGTTTCGGTGCACAAGGTCCAGACCCTCGTTGTGTTTACGAGTAACAAAGAGAGCACAGCCCTGCTCTGTTCACTCATGGATAACATAGAGATGCGCACGCGGTCTGTGATCAAAATGATGGCGATAGAGGAGACTCAAGGAAATGTACGCTTTGGAAGGACGCACGACGCGACACTCTCTGCTACATTATTCACTATCCACTGTACACTAGATGCCGTTCATGGCGCGTTCGTTTTCCATGGTGAGCTGGTATGTCTGCTCGGCCGCAAGACGGAGCTGCTCCATCTGCAGCAGCAGGTTCATCTGATGCTGGTCCACACCAACACCAGCAGACAACTGCTGCGTGTTGGTGGCTTCCTGTTGCAATGGAGAGTAGACCGTGCCTTGTGGATCGTACTGCGCCTTTTCCCAATCCTCAACCGTCTCGACGTGGGCATCCCTCAGATCAACACCCGAGCTCGGCGATGCGCTGGACCCATCTGACACGACGGAGTCGTGCATGTGTGTGGTCGGAGTTGTGCTTGACACAGAGCTGAACCCACCAGAGCGCGTGGACGCCTGCTTTGGAACGTACTCCTTCCGTGCAATGTCGGCGGCGTCAAGCAACGACGCTTGCAAGATGCAGTGCTTGCAGAACCCCGTCGGCACCTGCAACAAGTGGCGCCCTGGTCGAACGTAGCTGATCTTGCGCACAACCAAGCAGCTCGAACAAACAAGCTCTCGACACAACCCACACTTCATATCCGTACGCATGAGAGAGAAAGACCTCTGGCACACTTGACAACGATCCGACGCGTGGCTTGATTCCTTTCTGGATCGGTTGCGTCGCTGTTGCTTAAGCATCCACGCGAGCTTCACGTTTTGCCCACCCCACGGCATCTTCCAGATCGCAATCATGCTGCTAGCAAAAGAGAGCGCGGCGATTGAATCGTTCACATTGCCACCCATCTCAGATACCATACGCATGTAGACCTCAGCTGAGTTTCGACCTTGAGCGCGAAAGATATACGAGCAGGAGGCTTGTGCACGCACGATTCCTTCCACTGTTCCGCACCCCGGGACATCAAGCGAGTGGCAGATGCCGTATCCAACGCGTTCGCCGTTCGAGAGAATGGTCTCTCCAGTACAGTTGAGCATCACAAGGTCACGAGGGCGGACAGCAAGACCAGCGGCACCAGTTGTTGCCATGACGTGGTACTTGATCATGCTTGTATGGAGCGGGTTGTCGTGCGTTGGTTCACACAGGTTGTATAGCACACGCCAATCAACGCATTCGTCGGGCACGTAGGATGAACGAATCTGCATCTCTTCCTCCGTGTGCGATCCGTCGATGAAGAGCGCGTCGTTCACACGGCCGACGACGCTGCCGACGGCGATGAGTCGAGCTCCTCCTTTCACGTTCATCCGCGATGTCGCCATGTTGGATGACGCCGAGGCGTCGAGGAGCATCTCTTGCATGATGAGATGCGGGTCATCACTGTGATCACCGATGGCGCGATACACGTGCATGTTCTCGCGCGTCTTGACATGCTTCCACTTGGTCTTGTCCACGACGCGGTTCTGGACATAGGCGAACTGCTCAAACTCGGCCACCGTCTGGTCCACGATCGACTGCTCCAGTCGAAGCAGCGAGTCGATGTAGTCCTGACTGAGCTTCAACGGTGGGAACGGGTTGTGCTGCAGTGGGAACTTCATCGTTGCAGTGTCCACTACTTGAGAGAAAGGAGGCTGAGCTGCTGGCGAGACCGTCAAGTGTTTCGAGTAGAGACCCTAGACGAGCCAAGCCAGGCCTTGTCAAACAGGGCAGCCACTGACGATCACGCCATCTGCTGTGGACTACGGAGGCTATCGATTCGAAAAAGGATTCAATCTGGCGCCACATGGCTTACTCATATATTGACATCCGCGGTGTATCATTTGTTGAGGTGTTTACCTGTACTATGGCAACGGATGCACATACGTGTACAAGCGGTTTACAAGTTACGGGAGTTGGATAATTGCTCAAAATGGACAAATCGTTTTGTTCACTCAGTCGATCGTTTGCACGTTGCTGTTCATGGCTCGCTCGTTCTCCTTGGTGATCTGATACGTCTGCTCAGCAGCTAGTCGGAGCTGGTTCATCTGTATGAGCAGATGCATCTTGTGGGGATCCATCGACGCCGGAGAGGGCTGACTCACGACACTGCTCTCGCCACTGTACGGCTGGAGCTGGGTCTTTTCCCAATCATCCACAGTCTCGATGTGAATCGAGTTCGAATCCACCTCTTGCATGCGTGACATTGGGGTGACACTCCACGAATCTGAACTAGAAGAGTCCATAGAGTACGGGTGATGGGATGGAGTACTTGCTGCACTGGACATACTGCTGCTCACAGTGGTGCGCGACATCGTGTCGTAGCCCTTGGACACGAACTCCTGTCGTGCGATGTCGGTCGCGTCCAACATTGAGGCTTGAGTGATGCAGTTCACACAGAAACCGGTGGAGATCTGAACTAGCTCGCGGGCTGGACGCACGTGACTGATCTTGCGAACTGTCAAGCAACTTGAGCAGACTTGTCCGCGACACAGCTCGCAACTGGTAGCCGAGCGCATGATCGAGAAGCTCTTGGTACACAGCGGACACTTGTCCGACTTCCCAGTCTTGGGCGCCTTCTTGGCAACTTTTCGGCGCTGCTGCTTGAGCATCCAAGCCAGTTTCTTGTTCTGACCACCCCACGGCATCTTCCAGTGCGAAATCAAGGCGTTGGCGATTGAGACAGCGGCGATGGAGTCGTTCATGTTGCCGCCCATCTCACAAATCGAGCGCATATAGACTTCGATCGAGTTACCTGGCTTGGATCGAAGGATGTACGAGCACGAGACCTGGCCACGAACCATGCCTTCCATCGGCTCGCACCCTGGGATCTCGACCGAGTGGTAAATGATGTAGCCAACACGTTCGCCGTTGGGGAGGTCCATTTGGCCGACGCAGTCCAGCATGACAAAGTCTCGAGGTCGCACAACCATGGAACTGGCACCGGGAGCGGCCTTGACGTGGTACTTGATGGCGTGGATCTTGAACGGATTGTCGTCCGTGGCGCTGCTGAGAGTCTTGAGCAAACGCCAGTCGACACACTCGTCAGGGACGTAGGACGTGCGGAGTTGCATCTCGTCTTCGGTACGGGACACCGCACAGTAGAGGAAGTCGCTGAGGCTGCCGACGATACTGCCGACACCAAGAAGACGACTGCCGCCCTTCATATTCATTCGCGAGACCGGCATCGTAGAAGACGACGACGCATCCAGAAGCAACTCGTGCGAGTTCATGTGCTGGTCGTCGCTGTGGTCTCCGACCGCGCGATACACGTGCATGTTCTCGCGCGACTTGAGGTGCTTCCATTTGGTTTTGTCCACGACCCGATTGCGGATGCTGACAAATTGCTCGTACTCGGTTACAGTCTGGTCCAAGATTGACTGGATGAGCAGCTCGAGTTGCTCGACATACTCGGGACTGAGCTGCACGGGTGGGAACGGATTCCGAGGCAACGGGAACTTCATGGCGATGGCCGGATCAAATGCGTCCGAGTCGTGAAGAGATCAAATGGCCCATCATACGATGAGTCCAGCTTCCTAGCCAGCCAAACCAGCAGCTTCGACAGTCGGACACTTGTCGAGGACGCACCTGCGCTAGGGGCCATGTGGTTAGACCAGGTCTCTACGCCTCTGTCCATGTATTTTCAGAATACGGTATCCTGTTGCCAATCAAATCGGTCGTTTTTATAGTATAGGGTGCTTTTCAGGGTCAAAAAAGCATCTCATCACCCTTGTTTTGCCGTCAGATCGAGTCCTCGTCTTCCAATCTATAGTCTCGAAGGATCACTACACTCTATTAGCAAGATCCAGTCGTCAGTGCGAGAGAGATACATACCCCAATCCACGCCTCGTGGTGAGAACAGAGGCCGGTGGACTCGTAGATGACGCTGTCAAACCAGCAGATGAGATAATCTGCTTGATGATACCGTGCGTCCGTTCCCTTGGAGTAGTCCGCGACGCATCCATTGAGTATATTTGATTTGAAAGGTTATGTAGCAACAACATGCTGATAGTCCATCTTTCTTAAAGTGATCCTAAACCAGTACCCATTACAACACACTGACACATTGTATTAAATGTGAAGGGCTGATCGAATGTTATAGTTGCCACTACTGTTCTGTTCGAGTCGCGTTGAGTCGTTGCGTCGCAACACGGCGAGAAGCTTTGATGGCGATCAGTCCGATACCCATCGATGTGCACGAGACGTCTGGGTGTGGTGGACTGCCTCGCTTGATGGAGTGACGCTCGTGTGGCTCGTGCGCTATGAGCCACACAAATCCTGTTGGGTGGAGAATATCCTGAGCTTTGTATCTGGAGGGAGGCTTGCGCATGAGGCCTATGCCTCCTCCAACGCTGAGAGGCCCGAAAGCTTCGGCACGGTTCTGAATTGTCACCGTGGTGCGTGGAGATGATGGAAGAGGAGGTAGAGCGTGGTCGACTTGATCACCTCCATGCCCGTTTGGCCGGCGGTGGCTCTTTCGAAGTGACAGATGAGGTGGGACCATGAGTTCCATGATGCGACCAGTTGGGGCTCTGATAGAGAAATGGGGTGCATACTTTATTGATCATCTGTAGGCGAACAAGTCAGCCTTGCACGAGGCGGCTGCCCTGGGTCAGCTTGACCTCATCCGGCTCCTTTTGATCCGTGGGTTGTCTCTCGAAGCGAAAGACGGGGTTGGTTTTTCTTGTGACAAACCTCCCGGTCATTGTCTGATGCAACTTATATATTAGGACGGTTGGACGCCCTTGTGTCGAGCTGTGCAGGCCGGTCAGCGAGATTCTATCGACTTTTTGCTAGCGCATGGTACTGACCCCAACGCAAGCAGTCAGGTAAGCCCTGGGTTTCGATTTTTGTGCAGCTTGACAAGGTCTCAGTGTGCGTTTCGGTACGTAGTTGGGATCCGCGGCGCTATTCGAGACCTGCCGGGATGGTCGCGATGATGTCGCCAAAAAGCTGCTTGATGCCGAAGCTAAAACTGACACTACTGACTCGGCAAGTACCGGGAACGCGTGTGCTCGGTGCGTTTGGTACTAAAAACAAGTCCTGAATGTATTGCAGAGACAACAAACGATCTTGCACGCGACTGCGTGCAGCGGGAATACAAGAATCCTGAGTATCTTGCGTCCACATGGGCTTGATGTGAACGCTGTTGACAACGTATGTGGTGGAAACTGCGTTTTGTGCTGGCGTTGGTGTTATAGAGCTGACCCACACTACTCTGATGTAGAAAACAAAGACGCCTTTGCACTACGCGAGTGAGAAAGGATCTGCTTCGGCTGCTGCGTGGCTGCTAAAGCATGGCGCAGATGTGAACGCGCAGGATAACGTACGTATTCGCAAGGTATTATACGATATGATTCGTTATGTAACTGGTGTGCAGGCAGGGAAGTCACCGCTCCATTGTGCAGCACGTTCCCGTTGCTTGGGTGTGGTTAACGTTTTTCTGGCGCACGGTGCCATTGTGGACGCCCTTGATAAAGTACGTAGTATCTCATTACATTTAGGATGTATTCTTCTGGCCTGACGATTCGAACTGATACAGTATGGCTCTAGAACAGCTCTCCACGACGCGTGTGCAGCCAGTTCGGAAGACGAAGCCATCGTGTCGGCCCTTCTCTCCTACGGATTTGACGCAAACCTCCCCGATCGGGTGAGTTCCCTTTGGATGATTTGCTGGTGCTGCAGTCGCTGACTTGTGCCTGCAGTCCGGCCTCACACCGTTGCATGTGGCCTCTAACCGCTTAGCGTGCAGCCTTACCACGTGACCCTCTTTCACAAGGCATGTTTCCATGGAAACGTGGAAGCCGTGAAGCTGCTGCTCAAGTGTGACGTGGATGATCGGATGACGGAATACGTACGCCAGTTCGAGCTCGAGTAACATTCTACTATATGTATCTAACAGGCTGTTTGTCCACCTAGTTGAACAAGACAAGCCTCCAATCTGCACTCCATTCAGCTGTGACGCAAGGCCACGTCGAAATAGCGGAGATTTTGCTGCAGAGCCGAGTCGACACACATATCGTGAGCAATGTATGTCCACTTGTACCCTTCGAGCCGGACGTGGAGTAACAGTTATGATGTTACTGCAGCTCGGTTATACAGCTCTCAGCTTCGCCGCATTCACATTGAACGATATCCCGATGGTCAAGGTGTTTCTCCGGTATGAATCTGTGAGCGATGCAAGTGCGGAGGTGCCGTCTTTGGTATTCTTTGAATCGGTTCAGTCGCTGACAGAAGGTTCCCCAGCAGTATTTCAACACCGCTCTTATTGGTGCGTGTGAATCCGGACATCTCGAAGTCGCTGAAATGCTGCTAGATCATGGTGTTTCTCCGTCGGTGTGTACAAGTGAATTCTATCGCGGGCATATTTATGTCGTAGCTGATGTTCTCGAGTGTTCGTAGCATGAAGCGCTGTGTTCTGCTTGTGGGAGTGGATGTTCTGAACTTGTTCAAATGCTGTTGACTTGGCCCTGCTGAGGTACGAGCTCAAGTTCAGGTTCTTGCTATTGTTCGACTAATAGCAACGATCGAAATGGACAGCCTCACGATCACCCGCTGTACTATGCCGCTGTCCGAGGACGCCATGAGATTATCAACCTCTTACTCACCAACGGAGCGGATATCCAAGCGCATGATACCGTAAGATATTCTATGTCCTGCCGTAAATCGCAAGTCTGACAAGTGTGGAATGGATAGATCGGTCGCACCGCCCTTCACAGTGCGTGTATGGCAAGGTCCGAGCAAACAGTGGCGTATTTGATTGAACATGGGATCGATCTGGACGACCAAGACAACGTAGGTCGCTACATTGTGGTTCAAGGAACTCCTTTGACTCAATATCCTCTCTAGGATGGGAAGACTGCGTTTCGTATCGCTGTGACGCACGGAAAAAATCGATTTCGTGGAATTGTTCCTCAGGCACGGGGCGGATTCAAGCGTCGTCGACTGGGTATGTGTCGAAAGTTGGTGATTCGTTGCTCACCAAGCGTATTGATGACTCAAACTCTCACTATCAGACCGGCTCGTCGGCGATGGATGATGCCTGTCGTCGTTTCAACCCAATCATTGCACAGACACTTCTTTCACATGGTGTGAGTGTGAGTTCCAGAGATGCTGTACGAGTCGCCGTGTGACTGAAGATCAGATCACGTGACTTACTGGAGTATACTTATCACTAGACTGGTCGAACACCACTTCATATTGCAGATGAGCATCTCAGTCCTTCTGTGACCGCTCTCTTAATTGAGCACCGGGCGGATATTCACGCTCGCGACGAGGTGAGTAGGTGACTGCACGCATCACTTGACTCAAAGATAACAGGCGTTGGTTGTGCGCCGTAGACGGGAAGCACGCCATTGATGCGATGCCTTGCGTCGAAAATTTTCTACGTAGAGTGGATGCCGAGGCGATACCGTACTGCTCATACGCTTGCGGCTCATGGCGGAAAGTATGATGAATCTCCTGATGACTGCATGGTCGTTCCAGAAAGCATTCGTGACCAGGTGTCCGGCCTTGCATGTCTTGTGGAGCTTTGGATAACGCAGCGTGAGGCTCGAAAGCCACTTATCGATGTGCCAATCGAAGTTGTCCAAGAAGGATTGACCAGTGTCAAAGGGTTTCTGAACGGGATTCACGAGTAGGACCGTACTCGACTCGTCAATTAGGAAGAGGGTCTGTGTGCGATGGTTTTGCATTATAACACCGAGGTTATTAGTGAGGTTCGACTCGTCACCTAGTTTTCTGTCGTGGTCTGCTCCAGGTAGCTCTGAACGGCAGTGGCACCGTTAAGCACGACGTCAGTGGGGACCTCGGTGAGGACTTTGCCAGCTGCTTGCTCCGATGCCCAATGCTGGATACAGATCGCCACTGACTGAGTAGCGTCTGGCATGTCAACATAGTCACTATCGGTCCCGGGACGCAACACTCGACAACCATCAAAAGTGTTCAAGGGGTTGTCTGGCGAGGCTTCGTACATAGCGCCGAGTCGCATCAATTCAATCGCAACCCCGAGCACCCGGATAGGATGATTAGACACTTTTCGCTTGTCCGCAGTCACGCACACGGTCAATGGGGTCTTCCCCTCCTACACGCCCAGATATTATACGATGAGAACACAGCCAAAGCGACACCTATGGCTCCCAGTGTCGTACCTCGTTCCGAGCGTGAACGTCGGCGCCGTGCTGTCCGAGGACTGGCACAACAGAAACGGTACCCTCGAAGGCAGTGATGTGCAGTGGGGTGTTCCCAAACATGTTGCGACTATTGGGATCGAGTCCATGATCGAGAAGGGCTTGGACTAGTTCTGCTTTTTTATACTTGCATGCGAGGTGAAGAAGGGTCCAACCGGCCTGCAATGGAGTTGAGTTTGATCACAATCTCGGGTTAAACTTACGATGTGGTGAATCTTACCTCAGTTGTCACGGTAACATCAACCCCATGGGCTAGTAAGGCCTTGGCGCCGCTGGTGTTTCCGATACCGCATGCAAGCAACACCGGCGATAAGTCCGACTGGCTCACATGACGCAAACTTGTCAGAATAATACAAACCATGAGGTCATCACCACGTACCACTTGCTGATTGGCATCCACACCTCGGTCAAGAAGCAGCCGAATTACCTCGCCACTGTCGTCTTTGATGCTGGCAACCTGAAGAGCCGTGTGCCCGTTCTACGATTCAAGTCATCACACAGTCAGCCATGATGCACCCCTCAAACATTTGCTTTCCTTCACATACTTCGTTTACAGCGAATGGATCGGCACCGTGTGACAGAAGCAGCTTCACCACCGAGGCATTTCCACTCAAACACGCGTGGTGAAGTACTGTACCACCAACCTATATCATAAACTTGATGAGAAGTACGCAACCCAACAGAGCATCTGTTATAAACTTACATCATCGTCCCGTGTCTCGGTATCAGCTCCCAGTTCAAGCAGTCGCTGGACTAATTGCACGTTCTTTCCGTTATCACACGCAGCGATAAGCGTCTTGCCAAGTGCCTATATGAAATGGTAAGCATAGTTTCAAGGAGGGATGTAGGGGGTACAAGGACACACCTTGGGCGTCAATGAACTAATGTCTTCGTGAGCCAGGACTAGCTCGAAGAGCTCGAGGTTCCCTGTTTTCGCAGCGGCATTCAGCGCTGACAGTTCTCCCTGTTGCCATAAGAATCATTGTCACTTTATCAACACCGAGTTCACTGTCCTGTGCTCGTCGTACCTCTTCCCATTGAGAGGTCGCCCCATGCTCGAGCAAGAGTTTGACGAGCTCGACAGCTTCTGGCCGCTCCATCGCTAGTCTCAGAGGACGTTCTCGTTCCTGTTGTAGAGAAATTACGGCCTTAGAGTCATTTTCGTGGGTTTTCTTGAAGCAAGCGCACTTACGAAGAACCAAGCATTCGCGTTGGCACCATACGCTAAGAAGAGCTTCACAAAATCCATACGACCATGCTGGATAGCGACCTGGAGAACCGTTTGTGTTTCCTTTCATACAAAGCGAAGTCATGATAGGATCCCTCCGAACTCAAGTCTCGCCCAAACGCACCGGATACGTGTCATCCACGTTAGTACCATACTTCAAGATGGCCTCGGTCTCATCAATGCGATTTTCGTTCAGCATGTGACGTAAAGCCATCGATAACCCCTACAACAGACTTTCATTAACATGAATCATGACCAGTAAAAGCACAGGAACTCACATCTGCAAGGCCGACTTGCGCGCCACATTTCAGCAGAAAGAGAGCAGTCGGGATCATGTGGCGCTTGCAAACGTGATAGAGAGCTCTATATCCAGACTAATGACAGTGCGGGAGTAGAGTCTCCAAACTGCATGGTGCAACCATATCTAACGAATCTTACCGCATCCATGACGTTTACATCAGCACCACTGAGTACCAGGAACTCAATTACTTCATGTGTCGATTGCTGACACGCCTTCATCAGTGGTGAACGGTTCATCTGTTCAAAACTCATGATAAGTAAAATGAGTTCCATTCAAGAAACCGAGTGCCCATACGGCAGCGATAGCGTTGATGTTGGCACCACGCGTCAAGAGCTCCTTGACCACTTCGAGACCGTCGGAAGTTGAGCCTGCATAAAATAGCGGTGTCTCTCCTTCCTACATCATATTTTGAACGAGGGTGAGCGCCAACCGCAAATAGTCATGACGGCGCAAACGTACGCTGTTCGGCTTTTCTAATAGACTTCCACCGCCATTTGCTTCAAGAATCGCTCGAACAATGTCAATTCTCCCCTCCAGTGCTGCCACATGCAACAGCGATTCATTATCCTGCCAGAAAGACCGTCAATATCCGTCCTCTCCGTCCACCAAGGCAGCTGTTGCACCTCATTGACGATGCTTTCGACGTCGATTTGGTCGTCCAGCAAGTGTTGGAGGTCTTCGAGGTGGCCGCTGCGTACAGCGGCAAACAAAGCGGTGACAGTGTCTTGGGTGTGCTCGGAGCTCATCGCTATGAGTCGGAAGCGGCGGGATCAGGAATGCACCGACGTCAAGGGCATTTTCACCTGACTCGATGACGCATAATACACTTCGCCAAACCTGTCTCTTTTAATACGGGATGATTTCCCTGTTGTCTTTCTTTGTGTTTGGTATCGAATCCTTACCTTTCAAAACGGATAGATTAATCGTGAGGTCTGATTTCGGAGTCACTGGGACCTGGCCAGTCTTTGGAACCTGCTATAACGTATTCCCCGATCATGGCGAATGATCGTCTAACAGAGCGGGGTATTGTTTCACAACCTGTGAGAAAGGATGGGTTAACAGCAATAGCCGTTTCGTCCGAGACTTCCTTGACTGATATTACCTGGAATCCTGTTGATGCTGTCATCAATCCGCTGTAGTGAAGCATCAATTGATCGTCAGTACTCAATGATACGTCTAATCCACGAGCGTGGTGGATTGGGAACGGATTACGGTGGTAGTCGAGGAAGAGTTTCTTATTGCCCAAGAGACCGGAATGCCAATTTGCGCGAGGTAGTACAAGCGTGCAACTTGCTGTCATGGTTGATGCCATTTGCTACCAAAAACGTAGCTTCCAAGTGCGCAGGATCGCCTGATTCACCATCTCAGTCAGCCTTTTATTCGATAGTGATACCATAAAAGCTCAGACAACGTACCAGTAGGCTCGCGTTCGAGCTAGATACCGCGCGGTCGCTTTCACTCTGCTTTTTTTTCGAGGATCGATGCCTTGATCGTGCTTTCGTGGTCCGCTAGCTCGCTTTTTTTTTTGGGGGGGGGGGGGGGGGGGGGGCGACATCATTAAGTTCATCGTCGTCCTCATCCGCATTATGAGAGCAGCCAAGGCCGACACAGAGGCGGATTGACGTGACGTGGGGTAGATGCAGCCAACGATGGTCACTGGTCGTCCGTCGATCACGTGGAACCTGACTGACTCGTCCTGGCGGGCGTCATCGAAGGATGACAGCGGGAGCTCTCTTCCAAGACACTGGAAATGGCTTTCTCCATATTTGATATAATAGGAGTAATCCGGTGCGAATTCCTAAGTAATTACTGATGAGAGTCATAGTGACTGGAGTGGGCAATCACAATCACATGACCACCTAGGGTTTGTGCGCACCCAACTAGGTTGGCACAGGTACAATTAACAGCACTCCTCAAAGCTTGACAGTTGGGACCGCAAAAAAATTGTCGTACTGAAACCTCCAAATGGCTCAGGTCAGTGAGCTGCTAATCGACTGGGTTTCTTATCACGTACGAGGTATCCTGCTGTCTGCTCCAGATAGGTCTGGACAGCCGGTCCGCCGTTGCCCGCCACGTCCGAAGGGATCTGAGTGAGTGGCTTCCCAGCCTCACGCTCCGCAGTCCAATGCTTGATGCAGATCGGTACCGAAGCTGCAAGCTCCGAGTACGTAATCCAATCTTCTTGCGTGCCAGGCCGCGCCGCCATAAGGCCGCGGAATGTGTCTGGGCAATTGTCCGGCGAGTCTTCGTACACAGCACCGAGTTTCATCAACTCATAGACTGTCTCCAGCGCAGACACTGGATCCACCGCTTCACAATTTTGCCAACGAACACACATCGTCAATGGGGTGAAGCCATCCTACACAGCAATAGAGACCACTAATTAGACCATCGATGCTAAACCGGGCAGTCCACCACTTAGTATAACGAACCTCGTTACGAGCATGAGCATCAGCACCGTGCTGACCTAGCACCTGGACAACCGCACTGCGTTCTTCGAGAGCAGCAACGTGTAACGGCGTGTTTCCAGACTCGTCACGGAGGTTGAGATCGAGGCCGTGCTCTAACAAAAGCTTGACAACTTCTGGGGCATCCCGACTGCATGCGATATGAAGCACCGACTGGCCGTCCTGCACATGGATGGATATATATGAATGGAAAGCCATCCATCATAAATGGCTGGATTACCGTACCTCACGATTAATAGTCGTGTTCACACCATACGCAAGCAACTTCTCGACAGTTTTCACAGCGCCACTGTAACACGCAATGACGAGTGCTGTGTTGCCCGACTAAAACGTCAACAAGACAGTTCAGCTCGGCCTGACGAATACAACTCGGCAAGTTGAAGACGTACCACTTGCTCGTCTGCATCAATTCCACGATCGAGCAGCAACTGAATGACTTCATCGTTATTGTCAACGGCGCAAGCCGTATGGAATGTGGCATATCCATGCTAAACACGAGCAATCAGTTGATCCCTAATTTCATCTCGCCCGGTAACCAGACGTACAAAATTCACAGCATTTGGGTCCGCCCCATATGACAGCAAAAGCTTCACGAGGACAGCATCTCTGGCCATACAGGCATTGTGGAGAGCTGTGTTGCCAAGCTTCGGTTCTCTGCTTGTTAGATAGCGTTCCTATCCAAAACATCAAAGTGAATGCGTACCTCATTGTCTTTGACAGTAGTAGATGCCCCCAGCTCGAGGAGATATTGCGCGAGCTCCGCGGTACGCGAGCTCAAGCAAGCCAAGATGAGCGCAAAGCCCAACTCCTATAGTCAACGATTATCAGGACTTCACATATGGCCTTGTTTGCAAAGTCTCGGCTCACCTCAGGGGTTAGAGCGTTCTTGTCTTCATACGCCAGCAAAACCTTCACAAGCTCAACGTTTCCTCTTTCAGCCGCTTCATTGAGCAACGGGAGCTGACCCTATGACAACCACAATCAGCAACCTACTCAGACCGTTGCGTACATCAACCCCACTCACGTATCTATACAGCATCAGCGCACCATGCTCAAGCAACAGTTTGCACACTTCCGCTGCCCGAGGGTGGTGGATCGCGTTTCTCAGAGGTAAGTCCACTTCCTACATTAACAACTTCGTACTCAACTGGAAACTATAGACCGTTAGGTGCCGAGACGTACCAAGTCCGCCTTGTTCACGTCAGCACCATGCGAAACAAACAACTTGGTGAGGTCAAAGTAACCTTGCTGGACAGCAACCGATAGTACGGTTCGGCCAAACTACGCAACGTAGGTCAGTGTCAACAAAGTTATCTTCTGTCATGACATCAGTGATACAGCTTACCGTGTCCTGTGCGTTCACGTCGACACCACGGTCGAGAAGCAACTTTGCGGCTTCCAGCCAGTTGCTCCACGTGGCACGATGCAATGCCGTCCCCAATCGCTACGAGTGGATGCATGATCCTTAGGAACGACTCGTACGGACGTAACTTATTCACTGTCGTACCTCAGCAATCGATACAGAAGCTCCCGCATCTAGCAGTAACTTGAGGATCCCAATGTCCTGGTCTTCTGCTTTCTTCTCAGCGGCGTAATGCAGCGGACTTTCGCTGGCCTGCTCACTCGTGCAAATATCAAGTCAGTCCCTCACGAATCTTTGCCGGTACAGACACATTGACGCACTCTGTCGAGGTAGTTGAGCTCAACACCATGCTTTACCAGCGACTCAACCATGTCACGCGCACCAGCTTGACACGCTAAATGCAGCGGTGTTCGCGATTCCTGCGAGTGTATTCATGTTAGCAGTGTGATCAGTACGAGAAGACATGCCAGACGTACATTGTCGACGGCGTTCCCATTCGCACCACGACCCAAAAGCTCCGCAACCACCTCCACATTCTTGTTGATAGAACACGCAGAGTGCAGCGGCGTCTTTCCGTCCTGTCATCCAGCCACAAGTCACTCGCTACGCCCTAGATTCACAAGCTCAAGGGTTCCACCACGTACGTTGTTTGGCTTTTCCAGCAGACTCATACCGCCTTCAGTGTCAAGAATCAAGCGCACAATCTCCATGACGCCTTCCATGGCCGCTGCATGCAGCAGCGAGTCGCCATTCTGTTCAAAAGACTGTCAAACAACGCGTTGCTCGTGTTCTAAACGGCAAAACTCACCTCATCGACGACGTTTTCGACCTGGACGCCGGTCCCCAGCAGGCGCTCGAGTGCTTCACGTTGGCCACCACGGACAGCGGCAAGCAGTGCACTGGTGTCCACAGAAGATGCATCAGGAGACGAAGAGCTCATGGTCGAAGAGGGAGAAGGAGGAGAAGAAGAACGCAAGTGTGCCAATGCTGCGGGCAAATCAGTCTGGTTCCCACTTTCCAATTCGTATTAGCCTTCCTTTTGAGCTGGCCTAGCTCGTTGACACCTTTTAAACTCAATATAGTGATTAAGTTCTAAATCATGTTATAATAGCATTTGTATAGACTTCGACACCCTGAAAACGTATGCGTTCCTCGTTGCCTACGTGTGCCAGCTCAGTGCCACCTCCACCCTCTCCTGGGTCGAGAAAGAGCTGGGCACTGCTCAGTTGACGGCGCGCAATTGCGTGAGGTAGTGCCCAGGCCTGTAGCACGACGGTCCTGTGCAGGAAGGTGCCATGGTCGGTGCCATTTGCTACTACAACACAACTTCCAAGTGTGCGGGATCAAAGTGACGGTCGGGATTGTATCCTCGTGTCGAAACGAAGGGATTTACGATGGAGTGGCCGGTGGGAAAACGTTTCTAGTGAAGGAAAATCTGCTGTGGTGACACGACTCAAGCCGATTACACAGCCAAATGTATTCTCATCTGTTTCCTCACAGAACTTTTCAATGGAGAGACTACTCATCGTTTTCAAGCACTTGGAGCCGGTGTGTTTTGGGCTGGTGGGAGTGCGTTATCTGGTTTGAGTTCGACGTTCAAGGCCAAGTTGCCTGCGTTACCTGCGGCTGGAGGGACCCAGAACATAATGGCCGCGGCGTCCACGCTCTTGGCAAAGTCGATTGCCATACGGGCATAACTTCGGTCTCGTGCAATGTGAAAGGCTTTGCCTTCGAGAAGATTCAGTGGGAACTGAACTCTCGCGGTCTTGCCTGGCTGGATAGTCATCTCGTGCGCTTTCTCGACCACTGCAATCTCCGTAGGCGTTGGTGGGAACGGAATATTGAGCTTTTCGAGTGTACAGCCCATTTATAATGCCCTAAACGCTCTCACCACAAGTCCGTCGCTCATCTAGCGTTGGTACGATTTCCGTGATCTCTGCGTCAGTCAGTCCTTGAATCTTTAGTGCTTGTTGAACGTTGGGACTCTTGATGAATGCTTTGAACTGAGCTGCAGGTGTTGAGGCACTCTTTCGTGCCGTCGCAACCCATTGTTTGAACTGCGTGGCGACCCATTCCATCTCAGCGACAAAGCGCTGCTCCTGGGGAACGCCAAGGCAAGCTCCCAGCGTTGCCGTTTCCTTAAAATGTTCCGTTGGACTCTTCGTTTCTTGTGAGTACTTCTTGGCCATAAAGTACTTGACAACTTGGAGCGCGCAGAGGAGTTTGGATATCAGGCTTTTGTTCACGAGTTCGAGCACCGGCAACACGAAGGCTCAGGTCGCGATGTTGAACGTGCCGACGGCGATGCTCTTGACAGGTTGGAATGTGAGCATAAAGCATGAGCTCTTCCTACTTGCACAAGCCATTCCGCACTTGATGGGGTACTCTAATGGGCAATACATGGAGCAGATCTTGGAATTCGAGCCGTGATATCCGGGCGGGCATGGAGTAGTCGCAGTTTGGCGCAGTTGCATTGGACGATAGCAAAGTGGCTGCACCGGCTCCTTCGCAAAAACGCCCGGAGGAAATGCTGGCACTTCGGCTTTGACTTCAGCATGTACGAGCAACAGCACGGCCATCACGGCTACATGAAGTGCGCGAAAAAGTCGAACAGCGACCATCTTTGGATGTTCAGGGCGTTCTTGGTGGTCTTGACGAGCCGGTGAGAAACGGAATGCCAACGACGCTGGTGGTCGCTGGTCCTCCACAAGCCTGCATCGCTTTCCTTGAGGCCGTGTTTGTTCCTTCATCTGATAACCCTTGCCAGCTCGCCGCAAGGTGGTGCGGTGAGTTAACCAAAGATTGAACGATGCGACACTTGGCTGCCCCTATTTTGTTGCGTCATGTTGCGGTGGTGGCTACACTTCCTGTAGCGCACTACCCCACCCGTTATCCGGAAAACATACAGTCAAAACGCCTCCACTTTAGCAAACCCTACACGTAAGACCAGCAAAAAAGCTTCAAGTAACGTAATGTTTCGCATGACTACTGGCTGGTGGTTTGTTCGAGAAAACTCTGTACAGCTGGCCCACCGTTGCCCGCCACGTCCGACGGGATCTGGGTGAGTGGCTTCCCAGCCTCACGCTCCGCAGTCCAACGCTTGATACAGATCGGCACCGACGCTGCGAGCTCCGAGTACGTGATCCAATCGTCTTCCGTGCCAGGTCGTGCCGTCGAAGTGCCACTGAAAATGTCTGGACAATTCTCCGGCGAATCTTCGTACACAGCACCGAGTTTCATCAACTCATAGACGGTTTCCAGCGCATACACTGGATTTTGCATCGCATCACACTTGTCCCAACGAACACACATCGTCAAAGGAGTGAATCCCTCCTGCACGACAATAAAGAAACAACAATGAGACGATGGAGGCACCGCATCTGACAAGCACTGAAACGAACCTCATTGCGAGCGTGAACATCGGCACCACGTTGACCCAACACTTGGACAACCGCACTACGTTCTTCCAGTGCAGCAATGTGCAACGGCGCATTTCCAGACACGTCACGGACGTTGGGATCAACGCCGTGCTCGAGCAAAAGCTTGATAACCTCTGGTGCGTCTTGACTGCATGCACGGTGAAGCACGGTCGAGCCGTCCTAAACATGAATATATACACATAAATCGAATGCTACCCCCATCATAAATGGGTAAATCGTCTTACCTCGCCAGAAATTGTTGTATCAACGCCATATGCGAGCAACTTCTCGACCGTTTTCACAGCGCCACTGCAGCTCGCGATGACGAGTGCTGTGATACCAGACTACAAGTTCAACGAGACAGTTTAGCTTGGCATGATGGCCACAAATCGGCAACTTTATAGACGTACCACTTGCTTGTTGACATCAACCCCGCGATCGAGGAGGAGCTGCACGACTTCGTCGTTGTCTTCATTGACACAAGCCGTATGGAGTGTGGTATATCCGTACTACACACGATCAGTCAGTTAATCCCTCCATCTCATTCCATGCGCTCGAGAAGACGTACGTTGTTCACAGCGTTAGAATCGGCCCCATGTGCTAGCAAAAGCTTAACGAGGACGGCGTTTCCTGTCATGCAAGCGTTGTGGAGAGCTGTGTTACCAAGCTTCGGTTGTCTGGGTGTTAAATAGCGTCCCAGTCCTCACATTAAAGCGAAAACGTACCTCATTGTCTGTGACAGCAGTGGACGCCCCTAGTTCAAGGAGATGTTGAACAAGCTCGGTGCTACGCCAGCTCGAGCACGCAGAGATGAGCGTGTTGCCCAATGCCTACAATCATAGGCCATCAATACTTCATATGTAGTTTCGTTTGCAAAGTCTCAACTCACTTCAGGTGTGAGAGTGGTCTTGTCTTCATGTGCCAGTACAACCTTCACGAGTTCAAAGTTTCCTGTCTCTGCCGCAGCATTGAGTGCCGAGAGCTCACCCTATGACAAACCACAATCAGCAACCTACTGTGACCTTTGTGTTGATTCAGCGCCACTAACGTAGTCCCACTGGGTCGAAGCGCCATGCTCAAGCAACAGTTTGGCCATTTCCACTGCCTCTGGACGCTGCATTGCCTCGCGCAGAGGCAAGTACGTGATCTGCACACAATAATCAATATCCTATGGGGCATCATGACCATTAGACGCGGAGACGTACCACTTCCGCCTTGTTCACGTCGACACCAGACGCCACAAACAGCTTGACGAGGTCGATGAAGCTCTCCTGGATAGCGATCAGCAGCACGGTTCGGCTAAACTACACAACGCAGTTTACTGTCAGCGAAGGCTATCGTCAGTCAGATCGAGAACAATATACAGCTTACCATGTCCTGTGCGTTCACATCGACACCGTGATCAAGAAGCAACTTGGCGGCTTCCACCCAATCGTTCCACGCCGCACGATGCAACGCCGTCTCCATTCGCTACGTGTAGATACAGAATCCTAAAGGGAGACCTCAGATACCGGATGGTTACTCACGTACCTCTTCAACGGATACAGAGGCGCCACCATCCAGCAAGAGCTTGAGGATCACCACGTCGTGATCTTCCGGTTTCTTCTCAGCGGCGTAATGCAACGGACTGTGACTGTACTGCTCGTCCACACAAGATGGAGTTAGTAGTTCCAACATGAATCTCGTACTGGTCCAGACACATGGACGTACTCGGTCGAGGTTGTTGAGCTCAACACCATGCTTCACCAGCGCTTCGACCACGTCGCGCGCGCCTCCTAGACACGCTAAATGCAGTGGCGTTCGCGTCTCCTGCGAGTGTATTCATGTTAGCAGTGTGATCAGTACGAGAAGACAGTCCAAACGTACATTGTCGACGGCGTTCCCATTCGCACCACGACCCAAAAGCTCCACAACCACCTCCACATTCTTGTTGATAGAACACGCAGAGTGCAGCGGCGTCTTTCCGTCCTGTCATCCCGTCACAAGTCATCCGTTACTCCGTCGAATCAAAGCCTCAAGTGTTCCACCACGTACGTTGTTTGGCTTTTCCAGTAGACTCATACCGCCATCAGTGTCGAGAATCACGCGCACAACCGCCACGACGCCTCTTGTGGCCGCCACATGCAGCAGCGAGTCGCCATTCTGCACAAAAGAGTGTCAAACAACGCGTTGCTCGCGTCCACAGCCGCCAAACTCACCTCGTCGATGACGTTTTCGACCTGGACGCCGATGGCCAGCAGGCCCTGCAGCTCTTCGGGTGCGCCGCCATGGACAGCGGCAAACAGCGCGCTGGTGTTCACAGAAGACGCATCAGGAGACGTCGAGCTCATGGTCAAAGAGGGAGAAGGAGGAGAAGAAGAACGCAAGTATGTCAATGCCACAGACAGATCAGTCTGGTTCGCACCTTCTGATTAGTCTCAGCCTTCCCGTTGAGCTGGTCTAGCCTCCTGAACCTCTGATATTTCATGTACGTTCATGGTCTAAATCTTGGTACTATAGAAATTGCCTCGACGTGGACCCTTGGAAATCGAATGGCCCATCAGCAAGGAGAGTGCCGAGGTGGCACAAGTGTGCCACCTCAGCACTCTCCATGCTGATGGGAACGATGAGGTGGCACATGAAGTGAGTTACTCACTCAAAAATGAGATGTGCTTGGAGTTTCTCAGCCCCCACGACCGAAAAAAAGGAGAGAGCGAGTCCATGTAGGGCGTTTAGGGAGCTTCTCCCGTCGGCCGGCCTGGGTCTCATGTGCTGATTGGATGGTCAAAGACAGCATGCTCGTCAGCAGTACGTATAACAGGATATACAAGATCACCAACTCGAGAGGGAATCAAGCTCGTCATCGGGCTCACAGAAAGCGCTCTGGGTGGTGACGTGACTTGGATCCTCCGTCATCGTCACGTCGTATTCCGTATCAGCTTATAAGAAGGATTGTTTTAAAAGCACTGGTGTCGCCACGTCAGTATCACTTGGCAACGCGAGAGATGGTACTGACAAAGAGATTCAGTGACGAGACGAGTAATTTCATAGCCCACCTGGATCGATTAAATGTCGTGGAAGCTCACGTCATGACCTGACCAAGCCTGCACTCCTAGAGGAGTATCGATCAATGCCGCTGCGATCTTTTCTCATTCCTCATTCCTCAATTTGCCAAGTTATCCGCAGTAGACGACAATTCCGCCACTCGATTTGCTGAGTATGATCAAGCCACGTTCGGCTCTGCTTGTGCTCTGCGCTTTCTACTTTGCCATGGGAAACCCGACTCCAGTACCACTGCAAGCTGCACCACAGTCTCCACGACAACCCCAATCACAACCCCGAAACTTTGGTGACCAGTTCCCTCAGCCCACGAATGACCGCTGCTTCCGACTACCAAAGTTCAAGACAAAGCAAGCGCGGGGTCAGGCCACATGCACACCCGGGTACCACCAAACGAATGGTTTGTGCTGGCCCGAGTGTCCTGTGCAGTATCCGGTCAAGTGTGGTCCTGGTTGTTTGGTCCAGGGCAAGACTTGCCGAGGAGACAATCTTGAACTGGCTGTGCAAGTTGCGTGGGGTGTTGCCAATGTGGCGTCAGCAGGGTTGCTCAAACTGCTAAAGGAGGCGATGACGGTGCACTACAAGGTGATGTGCGGTTATCACATCCTCCGCGCACTCGGAGAAGGCTTCAAAATGGCGAAATCATTTACTGGTACGCCGGATGCA
Source organism: Pythium oligandrum (assembly GCA_020085045.1). NCBI lineage: Eukaryota > Oomycota > Peronosporomycetes > Pythiales > Pythiaceae > Pythium > Pythium oligandrum. The sequence continues at coordinate 177,676 of JAHRIK010000021.1, forward strand.
TTGAAGAAGACCCTTCTCGAATCACCATTTGCGCAAGAACATCTTCCCGCCGCTATTGGTACCTGTATTGGGGTGTACACGCCAGTTACGTTCTTGGAAACAAATATCCAAGCGGCCCAGCGACTCTATGGTACAGTTGAAGCAGAGCTGACAACAAAGACCACTCCAATTGTCGGAGCGATTGTGGACTTGATCAGCAAAGCCAGAGGCACCGAAATCAAGACTCCTGATCAACTGCTCGCATTTCTGAAGACAAACAAAATCAACATCAGACTGGACAACTTGACAGCCGATGAGAAGTTCAAGATTTCGAATGCCTTGACGGAACAGGCGAACGGAAATGTGTGGTGCGCCGGTGCCATGCGCAATCTTATCCAGGAATTGACTACATATGCGAGCAAACAAATGGCGACGAATCCGCAATTCTCCAAGGATCAAGTCCATTTCGACATGGCAACCGTCCCACTGTACTACGATCAGATCCCACGCGTTGCGGGAATCTGCTATCCTGAAGCCAATCAAGCCAAGAATCGCGAAGAGCTGATCTCGGCGCTTGGCTTCATTGCCGAGGGTATTGCTGACCAAGCGGTGAAGGCAAAGAGCACCAAGTTTCTTCGCCGAGCCTTCTTGGGCAGTATGTTCTCTGCTGGTTTGGATTTGATCCCCTACTTTTTCCCTCCTGCCCAGCTTGTTACCCTCCTCGGTCGATGGAAATCCGTCTGTCGCCCGACGGTACTTCTCGGTGAGGCTACTGACGGTCCGATCACGAATCTCGGTCTCAAGATTTTGGACTCCACATTTGCCGGTACGACTGGGGCATGGAAGAATGCTGGTGACGGGATGGCCATTCTATCGTTTGTGAACACGAGTCCCAAGTACACTGCCAAAATTCATGTGCGCTCTGGTGGTTACGAGATTCCGGGTCTCACTGATTTTGAGTTGCCAAAGAAGCCAGCGACTGGGAATGCAGTTCCGACCCCAAAGACTGTCCCACTGACAGCACTCCAAGGGCGTGCGTTGTACTTCGAGGTTGGGCCATGCTGGCGTGATTTCGGTAGCCCTAGCGGAACAATGCTGCTCTGGGTCCCAGTGCTGACGGGACGAGGGAGCTTGAAGATGGATATTCGTGTTACGCCGAACCCGAGTCTTGCAACCACATGCAAGAGTGCGATGCGCGGTACCACGAGAAGCTAACACCAAGCACGCTTTTGTTGCCGAGACAACTACAGTAGTGAGAGGTTTGATACTTCTCAATACACTTGCACATTGTTTGATTCCCCAATGGGATCAGCGTAGATTTGATATTGATGCTTGGCAGTTCGTTTTTTGACATCAGAAGCTGGCACAACGTGCATACCGATTGCGATGAATGGAGCAGGACACCGCGCACGTTCTCCATGGAGAGAAGTCGGGGGATGATCGCTGTACGGCGAACCATTAGATAAGAAGCTTCTAGGGCTCTTCTCCTTGTCATACTTTCATACACCATTTGTGGGTGGTTCCTAAATGTGGATTCTTATTGTTGTATGAATTGATAGTGCGGAGGTGAGTTGCTCACTTCTGTGCCACTCTGCCTTCTCCCCGCGAACGTTGAGTGGTCGAGCCTCTGGATAGATACAACCAGAAGAAGGCAGACCCATTCTCGTGTGTCCAGTAGCGTGTCGCGTTTATGGCAGATCTGGATCTCATGAACGTCTCATCTCAGCGCGTCAAGAGCTATTCTGGTCAACTCGCGAGACTTAGAGACACCTGGGACGCATCAACGCAGCTGTCACAGACGTACCAGAAGCTTGTTCGAAGGAGATTGAGCATCGTCCCGTCCTTCCTGGCAAAACCGTGTCCGTTTGAGCAGCCCACTCCAGCTTTGGACACGTCGAGATGCGTGTGCTCGTGAGTCTTGCGGTGTTGCTCAGTGCGGCCTTAGTGCACACTGACGCCACAACAGCAACAACGACGACGACGTGTACTCTATCGGCCACCAAGCGAGATGCTCTCAATGGACTGCGGATTGTGACGGATCTGACCTGCGCAACGCTCACCAACATAGGTTGTGAGAACAAGGTCTGCCGCTACTGCCTCGACCGACCAAATCTCGACTATGGCAACCTGTTGTTGTGCTCGGCGCTCGGAACCACGCCGTTACCTTCATCGACCACGACTCCTACTCCAGCTCCTACTCCTACTCCAGCTCCTACTCCTGCTCCTACTCCTGCTCCAACGCCTGCTCCCACCCGAGCTCCTACTCCAGTCCCCACCCCAGCTCCAACTCCAGCACCTACTTCAGCTCCTACTTCAGCTCCTACCTCAACGCCCACGACAGCACCTTCGACACAAGCACCCGTATCGACGTCTTCACCTCCCACTTCGACTTCTACAAGCACCACTTGCTCGTATGTCGTGGCCCTTGCTGACGCTGAAGGTGGCATTGATGTGGAGCCTTACGCAGCTTGCGCCACAGGTGGTCTTGGTTGTCTCGGCGATGGAGTCTGTCGGCTCTGCCGTCGTTTAACCACGTCACTTTCAGCTCACTTGGCGGAATGTGACACTCCGCCGGGACCCTCAACGGTAACTGCGGCGCCAACACCCACTTCAACCACCGTAGCACCGACCTCTACAACTAGTACACCCCAGCCAACGGCCACACCACTTCCTACGACAGCGACGCCATTGCCCACAACGGTGGCGCCAACGCCGTCGTCGACTACTCCATCACCAACACCGTCTCCAACCTCAATTGCACCAGTGATGACAAACCCACCAGCTATTTCATCACCAGCGCCTGCTGTCTGCACGTACGTTGTCTCAGAAGGCGATGCCGATGCTGGTATTGCTGTCGAGACCGACCCAACGTGTCCTCAAGATGGACTTGGTTGTATCAACAGCATCTGCCGACTCTGCAAGTGTAAGACTACGACGCTGTCAGCTCATCTTAGAGACTGTCTGAGTTGTCCTTCAGTATCTCCATCGCCAACAACCGCCCCTCCTTCTTCAACACCACAGCCTGTTCCGACGACGTCCCCACCGACAACAAGCCCGCCAACTACGACGACTATCGAGCCAACACCATCACCATCTTCGACGCCAACACCTATGCCAGTGATGGAAGCGCCAGTTCCAACAACTCCCAACCCAACAACCTTTTCACCTGAGCCAACTAGTAACCCTGTAACAACTACTTCACCACCGCCAAGCCAGACAGCTACAATTGTGCCAAGTGAGGCTCCAACGAACCCTCCAGCTCCAACAACGACGACTGATTCCCCTTCACCTTCACCTTCGACGAATTACCCAGCTCCGACGACACCACAACCATCGTCCACGTCACCTACGACTCCGTCAGAGACTCCAATTGGACCCACTGAGGCACCAGCTCCATCCACAGAGGTTCCAATGACCCAACTGCCCACGTCGATGCCACCAGTTGGTACTCCAGCCTCAATCTCGGATACTTTGGCACCTGAACCATCGCTTGAGAGCCCTTCTACTGAACCGCCGACGCCATCATCTTCATCACAAGCCCCAATTTCCACAGATTCAACTGATGAGCCGCCGTCAACGTCCTTTGCGACGAATGAGCCAGTTGAAACTCCATCAGAGTCGCCAGTGACGTCGATCCCAACATCCTCTCCGTCCCAAACCGACTCGCCAGCTCCCATCCCCACAGAAGCCCCGCCTTCCGAGTCACCTGTCTCGCCATCGGAGCCGACGTCTGCACCAACATCTTCTTCAGCAGCGACAGAGACACAATCTCCGACGCAAACAACTGAAGCTCCACCTCTTCCAGCATCAACTACTGTGGAACCATCGCCAACACCAACACCAGCTCCTTCTTCTCTTCCATCACCATCGCCTACACCAGCCCCGACTACTGAGACGCCAAACCCCTCGCCACCGACTGTGGCACCAACCGCACAACCTCCTTCTACCCCAACACCTTCTACTACGCAGTCATCCACTGCTCCAGTCACTTCCACCCCCATTCCTCCAACTAGTACGCCTCTCATCGACTTGACATGCACGTACGTCGTGTCAAGTGGCGACGCAGCTGTGGGGATCGATGTGACGCGCGATGTTTCGTGCTTTGAAGGCGGCATCGGGTGTGCTACCAAGACATGTCGCTATTGCAAGCGTTTCAACACGACCCAGTCCACGCAATTCGAGCCATGCACCACAATGGTGGTCAACAACGGCGACGACATCACCTTCACCGACATTTCCACCACTGATTCTACTGGTTACCAGGCCATCAGTGCATCAACTGATCTTGTTGTGCTGGATCAAATCGATTGGATCGAGCTACTCTCCGAGTCGGCTGAGGCGACGCCAGACACAACAGCTCCGTCACCGACGCCGTCGACACCTGCACCCGTGACTTCCGCTCCGACATCAACGCCAATGCCATCGACCACGTCGCCGAGCAGCACTCTTTGTGTCGCTGCACCAGGCGATCTGGCGAACGGTATCAACGCCATCTACGATCCAACGTGCCAGAGTGGTGGACTGGGCTGCTACAACAACGTCTGTCGGTTCTGCAAGACCGCCGAGACGGATCTCTCCAGCCATTTGCACAGTTGTTCGCCCTTGACCACGGGAACTGCCGCGATCTCGCTCATGGCGGCTGCTGAGACAAACAGCCAGCGCACTTTGTCATTCCAGCTATCCGGCAGCACGTCGCAAGTATGGTACGGCATGGCTGGCGTGGCGATCGGCGTTGTGGTTGCTGGACTGGCGTTCCAAGCGAGGAAGGCGGCTGGACGCAAGGCACATCGACTGAGCAAGATCGGCGCACACATCACCGAGACAACCGAAGGTAGCGAGAAAGAAGACGAAGACGAAGAGAATGAGGAGGAGGAGGAGGAGAAGAAGAGCGCTGAATAACCTTTTATATGACACATATCTCTATTTCAGATCTCGAGGACAATGCGACGATTTCTACGATAGCGTCACACATCGAATTCTTGGAGAAATAGGCAGTGACCTGGTCCACCGGAAACCGTACGTTTGATGGCTCAGAAACCTAGTCTACGCTTTTTCTAGAGGACGAAATTGAATGAAGCATGATGACATCAAGCTCAGGCGAAAGTCTGTTAACGTCAATCGAGGTTATGCTGTTTAAGCCGCTTCCAACCAGACAGACAACAATTCGATTCGACATGACCGAGCCACCGCCGAGGACGGCTTGCAGCTTGATGTGTTGCCCAACGTGAAGACACTGCCTAAGGTGCTGTTCCAGCATCAATATCAGACAGGGAAGTTTTCTACCAGCGCGAGTGCTACGCCAAGTATTATGAACTCCTGGTGGAACAGTTGGAACTGGAAAGCTGTGTGACGATAACGGGGACGCCAGGTAAGTCGTTCAGGTGTATATGTATGGCGACAAATGGGTATTGACTGGGAGCCTGCTTGCTGCTGTCTTGCAGGTATTGACAAGTCAGTCTTCTATCGTACTTTTGCGATCGCTACCGAGTGGAGAATCCGGATATGTGCGTTATCGCTGTGTCGTGTTTAGCTGAAGCCATCTGCGGAGTCGCCGTGTTCAAGCCTAATGGGGCAGAACCGCTGTATGAAAATATCGATGGTGCTACACAAGATTTGATCAGACAATCCTCGCTTGTAGCCAGGCAACAGGGCACCCAGGTGTTGTTTTTGTTCGATGGTTCTCCAAAGCACGTGCGACAAGATGGCAAGATGGTGGTTTTCACGAGTCCAAATGAACGCTGGCTTCGAACAATCCGCAAGGATTATTATTCTTTCTACATGCCTCCTTGGACCCTGAGGGAACTGCAACAAGCCGCCATGGAGCTTGATCTTCCACTCACGGACGAAGTCATTGAGGAGCGCTACAACATCTTCGGTGGTGAGGCGCGTTTCTGTTTCCGTCTCAACAAAAGGCTTCCAGACCGTGTTGACGATAATGACGGGCGGGTGGTCGATTGTTTGGCCCAGTCACACGTAGATGAGCTTATCGGTGAGATCAAGGCGTATGACACTGCTGAAAAACTGCACCATTTGCTCGCGCTGAATGAACATACTTATACGAGTCACCGTTTGCTCCACTTTGTGCCCAGCAAACGATGTCTCAAGAGTGCTATTGAATTGGCGTCGCCATTTGTGGTCGAGAAGCTTTCCGAACGAATGCTGGCGTTGATGAGGAATGACAGAGAGAGGATGAAGGACACATTTTCTGACGTTCCGCAAGCTGGTGCGCTGCTTGGACACATCTTCAACCAAGACACGCATGAAGCATTTCGTCACGCGCGCACTATAGAAGCGCGTTTGTTGACGCGTGTAGGAAAATTGCGGCCGCCTGTGAACATGGCCAATGTTCGATTCACCATTGACGCCAGTTACCTGGTGGATGTGTTCGACATCACGGATCTTTCTCCGTCGGCGCTTATGCATGGACCATATCACAAACCAAAAACCAAGAAATGTGAGTCGATCGACTCGTTTTATATGGAGAAGATTCCGTCTCGAGATGGCCAGGCGAATCGTCGTGTGACGAAGGCGCGTGTCGTAGAGTGGAACGCTACACATCGTCTATTGCTCTTCCCGATTACAGTCTCGAATACGCATGACGTAAATGCCTCTGAGATCATCAAGATTTTGGACAAGTTGGAACTTTTGGAGGCTGTGGCCGAGGATTTGAGTCGTGTTGCTCTCGCATTTGTTGTGCCTCGTCGCCTCGTGGGGACCTACAAGGGTCAAAACGTTGTCACAGTTGAACCCCCTGGCGGGGACGATAGCGTTGGCTTGATCAAGAACATTGGGCCCCAAAGAGTTGCAATGCTCATGAGCTACGGCATCCGCACGGTTGATGACTTGGGGGCAAGAATCGATGCATACCGACGTGGAGATTTTGTCCCTAACCAACTAGACACGGCCAATTGGTTGCAAGCTATGAAGAGCTGGATAACGCATGGTCAACGGCAGCGAGATGAACAGTACGGACCAGTCGTGGCACAAATCCCGCAATATGTTTGCACGTGGGAGTGGTAAGACGAGAGGAGGAGAGCAGTGCATATCCCTTTATAAGACACATATCTCTATTACAGAGCCTCGAACGATGCGAGGAATTCTACGACAGCGTCAATCTCACATCTAATTCTTGGAGAAATAGGCAGTGACCTGGTCCATGACGAGCCACTGGATACCATACGATGGACACAAACGCGTGAGACGAGGAATCAACCCCTTGTACAAGGCCGCAAAGCCCTCTTCCTGTGGGATCACGCGCAACGCGTGCAGCGTGCTCTGGTACTTGGCCACCTGGCCCTTGCCGGCCTCCTGTGCCATCAAACGCGTCTTGACCACGTCCAAAGGACAGTTGAGGCACGGACCTGGGATGGCGCCGAGCATACCCGTGAGACCACTCTTCCACGCAGGCAAAGTCTCACCATCTTCCAAGCGCCAGACGTGCTTCTTGATGGCGTTGTTGGACCAGAAACTACACGCCTGGTTGAGACCCTGACGACCGATGGTTGGCGCCACACCCTTCCACAAGGCAAACGGTCCTTCGTTGCGCATGATGGTGAGCGCCGTGTGAATGGTGCCCTTGTACTTGAGCTCCTGGCCCTTGATGACGTTCTGGCCCTGCAGACGCGTCTTGATGACCTCAAAGGGCGTGACAATGAGCACGGCTTCGGTCGCACCGGCCAAGGCGCCGGCAATAAACTCATTAGCGCCACTGACTTGGCCGTTCTTGTCCGCCAACATGCGACGGTAGATGGCGTTGAAGTAGAAGCGCGTGCCGTTCTTGGTCACGACGTGGATGGTCCACGGCGTGAAGCCCTTGTACAACCCCTTTGGTCCTTCCGATCGGAAGAGCTGCTTGCCGGCGTCCACAAAGCCCTTGTACTGCCCCGTCTTGTCCAATTGCAAGCGCGTCTTGGTCACATCGAGTGGCGTGAGGATGAGCGCTTCGATCACACCCGAGAGCGCACCTCCGAAGAACTTGATGGTCGGCGAGACGCTCTTGGCCTCCTTCTTCTGCGGCAACGGCGCACGCAGCCCACCTTCTCCGACTTCCACACTAGCCTTCCACCAGTGCTTGGAGAGGTGACGCACATCTGGATCCCAGAGCAAGTGCTCAAAGCCCGACGGCGAGTACATCTTGGCACGCAGCAGCAAGTACAAGTACTTGAAGTCGTTCTCCTGCACGCGGCGCGCATCCGCGGGGTGGAGCTCTTCGATCATTGAGTGTGCTTCGGCCAGCGTCACCTGCACACCAAGGCGCTGCATGGCTTCTTGCAGCGACGCATCGTCCAGGTACCCTTTCTTCTCGCGGTCAAACTCCTTAAAGGTCTTGCTGATGAACGCTTCGTGGATCGCGTGGAAATCGTCAAAGGTGATCTGTCCGCGGTTGTGCGGGTCGAGCTTTTGCATGAGCGCGCTCACTTCGTCCGTGGACAAGCGCGCGCCGGCCGTGCGCAGGCCCTTTTGGATGTCGAGCGCGTCGACCTTGCCGTCGCCGTTGACGTCGACGCGGTCGAAGGCGTCGCGCAGCATCTGGTCGACGGTGAGCCGCGAGTTGCGGCGCACGAGCGTAGCCTTGGGGGAGCTCATGGCGTGCGCAGTGTGCAGGAAGAAGGCAAGAGGGGGAGTGAGACCGAGGAGGAAGCTCGAGTGGTGCTTGGGGTCGGTTGTGATGCGCCTGGCGCGACGAGCCAGCATCGACGCGCAGTGGTGTGTGGACCACTTGACGGATTTCTGATTGGTGGATATGTTGAAAGGAGTGATGTGATTGGTGGATAAAACTTCAAGCCGCAGAAAGGCCAAGATCGAACACGACCAGACGATTGGGGGAATTGTTGAAGGTGCGCTTTGATTGGCTGGAAAAGAGCCAATGAGATGGTACGTACAGGGAACAGAATCCCTCATGGGCCGTTGTCGGCACCTGCCACGTCGATGACGTCACGCGTTTGCACGATGGTTCGTATCAAATGGATGGTTACGAACATTGGTTCGTAACTCTCTGTTAACCGTTGACCTGTTTGGTTGTTTGAACCAACAACGCGGGGAATCGCTGGAACGACCCGCCATCCGGAAAGGACGCTCGTCGGCGATTGACGGCGATTGCGGTGGCTACAGGGCGCGTCAGAGCACGATCCGTATCGCATTCGACAGAGGAGAGCATGCTCAGTCGGCTGTACGACGAGCGTGTCTTCACGAGCTCGGATGACGTCGTCATGAGCGCGTCAAGTGTGCAGGTGGCGCGGGACAGTTCGAAACCATGGCGATCGACGCAGCGGCACGGCCAGAGACTCACACCGTATGACGAGGAAGAGGAGAAGAGCGCATTGTCCGATTCGCAGAGTGGTGACGAGAGCGACGACGACGAGGCCGCGGATGACGAGCACGACGACTCGTTTCGATTCTCCGGACTCAAGTTTCCGATGCAGTCGCCACGGCATCTCGCAGCTTCGCAGAGCCTGTTGCATCGACAGCGTCGACGTGTTGGAGAGAACGGCGGCAGTGTCGCTACGCAGCTCAAGCGGAGGAGTCCGAGGTCGACGGCCCTGCATTCTCGTGACTTGAATGCCGTGCAGCTGCTGGATCGACCGATGGAGCTCGTGTTTTTGCCGAATGGAGAGATCCGGGCGCGAGACGAGTGTCCAGTTGGCTTGGCGCTGCCGCCGCCGCAGTCGGTGAGCAAGACGCAGACGCATCGACTCATGATGTCGCCGAGTGCGCATCTCGACGACTCGATGGCGTCGTCGATCCACATCACTCGACAGATGACGGACCCGCAGGCGGAGCAGCAGCAGCAGCAGAGGCAACAGTCGACGCCGAAGCGAGAGCGAAGAGAACCCCATGCGCTTCGACGACAGCAGGCACATGCGGACAGCAAACGGTTGGTACCGAATCTCTCGTCGTCGTCATCAGATGAAGACAATCAAGAAGAAAACGACGACGAAGACGAAGAAGCCGACAGGGATGAGGCGGACGAGGTCAACAACGATGCTCGGGACCAGCGCACAACACCACAGACGGTTGACCGAACTGCTAGAGAAACGCCCAAGCACACGCATGCTCGGCGGTCGCCAAGAGTGTCGCCACGACGGGAAAAGGGCCGTCCTCCGCTTCCACGTGTTCGAACAACAGAGACGGAGATCAGAACCGCGCACGGCTTCTCAAACAACGCGGTGGTGCAGAGAGTGCAAGATGGTGCGGCTGAAACACCCGTTCGCCACATGAAAACGAAGGAGACACGCACACTGGAGCAGGAACTGCAGAAGGAGAAGAAGCGAGTACTGGAGAAAATGACGCAACTATTAGAAGAGCAAGGGAAGAATCAGGCGTTGCAGCAAAAGCTCGACGAGTACCACGACAAGATCGCTACGATGGAAGCAACGACGGACCAGAACATTCGTGAAGTCCGTGCTCAATTGGAACAAGTGATCAAGATGAAGAACCCGGGTAACGAAGCAATGATCAAACAGATGCAGAGTCAAATGGAAGCGAAGGACGCTCACATCAAGCGTCTCGAAAAGGAACTCGACCGCGAGAAGAATGGCACGTCTCGCGACAAGGCGATTTTGGCGTCGAGTCGCAAGGACGACACACGACTCATCCGGTCAAAAGAGCGCGAATCTGCTCTGGCTAAGCAGCTCGAGGAACTGATGAACCGCATCACGACTTTCCATGCCGAGGTCGAGAGATGGAAGGCCACAAGTCGGGAAGCACTAGAGTGCTGTCAGGACAAGAACACGTTGCTTGAGATGATGAACCACGTGTGGATGGATTTCCCTCAGTTCATCTCCAAGACCAAAGTCAAGCCCGAAAACGTCGAGCTGGATCAGTCCAACACCATTGAGTTTCTGACCAAACGACTGCGTCAGAAAGAAGACGAGTTGCGGTTGACACATGTCAAGTACGTCGAACTCAAGGAGTTGTGTGCCCGACAGTGCATTCGAGAAGCGGACTTGCAGAACTTTATCAATGAGCACCGGCTTCGCGGTAACCTCGTGATCCGAAATCCTCTCAACGACACAGCAGCAGGAGATCAGGAGACGAAGGCCGTGCGAAGAAGTTCTGATGCCGCGAAGACAGCTAATGCCACTCGACGCTCTCAGACTCACAGCCGCTCCAAGTTCGAAATCGAAATGGAAGAAGACGACGAAGACGAAAGTAACTCGGACCATGCGAGTGATTCCGAGCAAGGCTCTGATGAGTACAATCAGGACATTGTGATTCGGCGCCCCCGAGTATTCGTCCAAGTGACTCGAAATGGTGAGTCAGATCGTTCGTCGAGTACGCGTGAAACCCGAGATTCCAAGACTGCAAGTCGAGTGAACGAGATTGAGCGCGTCCGCCTCCATCCAGGCCCACCTCGTGCCCATCGTCAACAGGAACCTCCTAAGCGAAGTTCGACTGTGGCTAATGGCATCGCAAGTAGATCATCAACCCACGCCATGCGTGCGAGCAGAACAGTGGCGACGGGAACAACAACAACGGCTGCACGTTCAAGTGCTGTCCCAAGACGGCGGACGGACTCAACTACGTCCAAAGCACGAATCGGAAGCAATGTGTCACGTCCCCCACCATCTCGATCGTCGTTTGCGAGATCTAGTCAGGTATCATCCCGCCCATGGGTTTAGATTTTATAGAAGTGCAAGTCCCTTAATTGATCTCTCAATTACTACAAGTACTGGTTTTGTAACACGTAAACGTTCAGAGCAAGGGGCTTATCAAGAGCGAGGTCTTCCGTGCTGATGTGAGGCGAGCAGGTGCCAGCCAAGATCGATTCACCACTGCCCCAACGCTTGGTGACTTCGTCAATGGTCACGCTTGCTGGAGCAATGACAGCAATGCTCTTCTCTCCAGAGAGCTGGTGAAGCTGATCGTCCATAGCTCGACCTCCGGCTAGATCGACCACTTGGAAACCTGACGCGTGTTTCTCGGCTCCTGCCAGGATGAAACGTGGTGGCATGTACGTCTTGTAGAACACCAGCGGTGTTGCTGATGGCTTGAAGAGTGTGTAATCCACGTTACACTTGGACCAGAACGCGAACGACAGAACCAAATTCTCTTGTCCACCCTCTGAGAGCTCGAGCAGAAGGGGAACAAGTCCTCCTTGATGCAAGATGCCGAAGAAGACCGCGAGCAATATATTGAAGAGGATCCAGATGGACTTCCAACGTGACTTGAAGATATTTGGCGTGAAGAGATGAAGTGGCACGAGCAGAGGCAGGAGAAAGCGAGGTTCTTGGTGTGGCGCCATTGAGATACAGAGGAGCGGAAAGAGCACGCACGACCCTCTCCAGAGATGCTGGATGCGATCGTTGGTAGTCGAACCAAGGGCATGAGCTAGGAATGCAAAGTAGAGTGGCCCAAAGAGCATCGGCATATTGACCATCGCGTGAGTGATCCGCGGGTGGACGCCGTGGAGCTGCAGGTTCTCGTATTGGAGGTTGTAGATGAAGTTGTTCCATGGCGCAATGACAAGCTGCTGGATGTCGTAGGACGTGACTTCTCCACGGAAGTAGACGGTGTCCAAGGCGATAATTCCAATAGAGCAGACAGCAAACGCGAGAAGACCCTGTACACCAGTCCACACAACACCACAGAGTCGACGCCACGTAGGCGCACTGCTCGAGACGGACTTCTTCCTGAAGGTGTCGACGAGGATCGCGTCCTGACGGCGCACGAGCTCGAGGCCGAGTGGGAAGAAGAAGAACGGGAATGTGAAGCGCGTGAAGAAGCCAAACGCGAGCAGACTACCGAGAAGCAGGGTTTGTACGTGGAACAACCCGAAAAAGAATCGAATGTGCTGATAACGAGGATCAAAACAAGTCAGTTGCCATGGACGAACAACGTCAATGACTTGAGCGAGACGTACCGGATTGAAGCACAACAGCGTGGTCATGCAAGCAGCGAGGTGGATTGTTTCGCATGTGTTGGAGAACGGTCGTGACATGAAGATGAGCGTCGTCCACGCACTCGCGAACGAGAGCACCACACCGAAGCGGTTCTTGAGTCGCAACGCCTTGGCACAGCGATACAACGCGAGATCTACGCAGTGAGGATGCGTCAGTCGTCCACACAAGGGCAAAACAGCTCGATCTTCAACGTACCAATGAGAAACGACACCGCGCAGAGCAGCAAGCGTGGCGTGAGTAGTAGCACCGTCCCCGTCATGCGGACTCCCCACCATTGCAGCAGCTTGTACGGCAGACCCGCCACGAGTGCTCTACAGAGACATACGTTAGCATAAGGCAACCGAAACACACAGAGAACACTGCGTACGGGAAGAACACGGAGCGGTTGGGCGTCGGGAGCTCGTATTCCCACGGCAAATGCAGTTGCGCGTGGAGACTTGGGTCGTCGTCCTCGAGCTCATGACGCGCCATGACCTCCTGACTCTGGAAGAACTCGTCCGGATGGATCATACCCAGCGATGTGACCGCAAGGAACACGCGCATCATACCAAGCGACATATACATCGCCCTGCGTCGTCCTCGCGACGCAGCAGGCGACGGAGTGCGTTCCTTGCGCTTGGTCAACTTGGCCATGACGGAAGAGATCCAGTTGTCATCCCAGTATGTAATGTTACAGGTTGAAGTATCAACTATCACAGGCTTCTATTTCAACCAATCCTGTTCTGGTGGACTAACTTTTCAACGAATCAGGTATCTCCGTGGTCTAAATTTCAAACGTCCGGGAAAGGGCGGGAACGACACGCCGATCCAACAAAACCAACAGAGCGAACCAACAAAACCAACAAATCAAACCAACAAAACCAGCAATCAATCGCATTATCACCATGGGCGAAGCGCATTACCGCGACCTCATGCTGCGTCTCCAGGACGAATGCGCGCGCGTTGTGACGGCGCTGGAGACGCAGCTTCAGTGCGTGCAGCAGCACAACACGCTTCTCCTGCAAGAGCTCTCGTCGGTGCGAGCGCTCGCGCAAGAATGGCGCGAAACGAGTGAAATGCAGAGCGAGGAGATGACGAGTAAGGTCGACGAGACGTCGGCACTCCGACGCGCGAATGAAGAGCTACGGCACGCCGTGGAGACGGATCGCACGCGCTTGGAGCAGCAGAAGAAGGACTGGGTCCTGTTCCTCGCGCAGTGGGAGTCCGAGCGCGAGCGGATGAGTCTCGAGAGCCAGCGCGCGAGCAAGCAGTTGAAGGACGCGCAGATGCAAGTGACGGAGGAGCAACAACGCAACGCGCACATGACGCAGGAGATCCAGTTGCTGCAGTGTCGCGTGGAGAGCGCGGTGAAGACGTCGCGGAGCTTTGAGCAGCGGTTGCAGCACGTGACAGAGCGTCGCCGCGAGGAAAAGAGTGAGTGGGAGGCGGAGCTCAAGCGGCTGCGGAGAAAACTCGACGACAAGCGAGAACAGGCCAAGTACCTCGCCGAGGCGTTGATGGAGAAGGAGAGTCGACCCGAGTCGTCACGACGGCGGCGGCAGCAGCAGCACGACGACGCTCACACCTTGCCAGGGCTCAGTAGTGACCGAGAACGTCTCCGCACGCGACGACGTGACCTCAGTACCGCTCCCCCTGCCTCTTCGACGATGCCTAGCCGACCAGAGTACGTTAACAAGCGCTCCAATGGGACTGAGGACAAGCCAGACCGGTACACGTACGCCCCGACGTCGCCAACTGCGTCTTCACCGGCTATGAGTCCTCCGTTGACACCTCAGCATCAGCAACAAAGTGAACAACAACGACATGGCTACGGCTCCAAGCCGACGGGATTGCCTCACCTTTCCAAGGACCAGTTGAACCACACGAGAATGACGACGCGAACCACGACGACGACCGAGTCGACGGCCTCGTCCTCGCCACGGAGCGAGCGTCTCCAGCGTGAACTCAGTGGATTGCGACGCAAGCTCGAAGCGTGCATGCTACAGGTGGATACGGACGCGGCGCTGTAAAGGATCTAGTCTTGTGTAGTCTCATGTTGGGGTGGTGTTCACATATTTAAAGCAAAATGACAGGAAGCCAAGCAAATCTCGTGCCATCATCTACCGTACGTCTCTACGCAACATCTTACTGCACGCACGAGTGAGTTGCTCTTCGTCTACGTTAGGTGACCTGCGGGGTGAGGTCGATGCCAAGCTGGGATCGTCGCTTGAAAAACTGAGGCCCGGCGCCGCGCAGCCGCGTCGAGGGTATCGACGCCAGGTTCGCTGCGGATGACGGACTGCGAATCACACCATCGAGATCCAGGTCGAGCGTATCGTCGTCAACACCACGCTGCTTCTTTTGAGGGGAGGAAGACTTGATGAATTCCGTCGAGCCGAGCAATGATGTGTCGTCTCGTGTCTGTAGCTCGTCCACACGGCGTCGGGAGCGACCGCGAGGACGTCCGTCTTCACCTTGGCTCTCGCCGAAAAAAGTATGAGTGGTGAACGATGTGAAGCCATCGCCGTCTTCTTCGTAGCCCAGGAAATCGCTTAGCTCCCCGGAGCTCGCTGCCTTGGAGGAGGAAAACTGTGCACGAGCAGATAAGCAACGTGAGTATTCAGTCACTCTGACTTGAGAAATACAACATACCGAAAGAGATCGAGTAATTCGACGGTGGTTGCTCGGCTCAGTGGAAGCGCTGCTGCTTACGCTCAACTCGTCACTTGCGCGATGCGGATCATCCCGTGCCAGCTGCCCCATCATTGCAGCAGTATTATGACGATTGCCATGGTGGTGTCGAGACGACGCTGCGTGCGCTGGACTGTTGTTCCCATGGCTGCTACTGCTTTGACTGCCGCCCCGACGATCGTCGAAGCTGCCTTTTCGAGCTCGAGAGGCGAGTACAGCGGCCGTAAGTCGTGGACTCGGCTGATGATAACCCAGCGACACTGTCCGCAAGAGCGCCGGCGCCTTCACCGGCATCTCAATGTCTTCTTCGTCCGCAGTTGCTGCTACTGGAGAGCTCACACGCGATGGAAACTTGCCTTCGGTACCAGCCTTGGTATTAATCGGTGACATGGACGGTGGCGAGGCGTACTGACTGCGCATCCACTCCTCCTGCTGTTGCTTGAGCAATTGCTCTTCCTTGTACTTGTTCTTGAGGATATTAAGCAGTGACTGCTTCTGTCGGAGAATGTCCTGGTGCGCCACGGGGGAAGCCGGTGGCGTGAAATCGAGTCTCTTCTTGAGTTTCGAAGCAGCGCTTGCGATTGCCGTGGACTGTGGCATCGTCGATGGGATCGGAATCGTGATACCACGCGACAAGGGCGTCGGACGCGTTGCTTGGTCATTCGTACAAGCACCTGGTGACGTTCTGGCAGGAAGAACGGGAGCCCCCGCGCCTGGTGGCGTCATGGCGTCTTGGTTTGGACTCACCACCGGTTCTTTCTGACGAGGCCCACCAGCTTGGGCATACCCCGCCATCTTCTTGGAGATTTGAATGCGCAATGTGTCAGGCTTCGCCTTTCGCGCTGGCATGTCCAGTCGAGGATCCCGATAACTCGAATGAGGAGGCGGCGACGGCATTTTGGTGGTTGTGGCTACTGGTACGGAAGAAGGAGGTGGCGGGGGTTGTGTCGCTGCTTGTGGTGGAGCAGCTCTATTAAGGAACGACGTCGCGTCGACAGGAGACGACGAGTATTCGAGTGGTGGCGGCGGATCGCGCTTGCTGGTCTCCTTGGTCGGCTCGTTCTCGTTCTCCACTTCCTCTTGAATGCGTTTGGCTCGGCGTTGATCGACCTCATCCTTCCATTTCACATGGTAGTATGCACTCTGCGGACTCTGAATGGCATGGTGATGATGCATTTGTCTCGGCGTCGTCTCGAGTCGCGGTGGTGTCGACGGCGCCGAGGGCACCAACGGCGACGTCGCTGGTGTCTTGCGTACAAAAGCCTGACTGGACGAGACCGCGGGGATCTGCATGGGCATGCGCATGGTCATGGCGGTCATCGAGTGTCTCTTCTTGCGCCAAGTGGAGCCAGGGATCGGCGAGTTAATGTACTCGGGTGGATGGCCCGAGCGTGGTGTCGGTCGGCTCGTGATGATGTTGGGCACGGCCTGCTTGGCCAGAAGACTCTGCTGGTTGGGACTGATGGACGCTGTCTTGGTCGTCGTGGGCTTGGTGATCGCGAGGCCTGGTCGTTGGATCGTGAGCGTGATCTCCGTGTCTCCGCATTCTAAACAGTCGCCATGCCGTACGATGACGGCGTCGTGGTGCACGAGTCGCTCGCGGTTCACACGCGTGCCCCGCTCACTATGGTCGACGTAGATCCAGATGCCGTGCTTGCTCGTGCACTCGAGCGTGCCCTGTGTCGCCGAGACCTACAGAGAGATAGAGCATGTTTCCCGGTCAATCCCACCCTGTTGTCCTCCATTCTTCCACAAAACGTTACGTGAGGGTCGAGATGGCACTGGAACGTCGCTATCGACTCGCGGCCGATGGCGATGCCGTCGGGCGACGGCGCCAGTGGCTCGGTGGCGCGCACGACGTTGGTCCGACGGTTCCGCACGCGCAAGACGACGCAGGAGGGCGTGGGCTCGTGCATGGATCCACGGTCTCTGCTTGCAACGAGCAGCCGGGTGCAGCGGGACGAGGGGCAACGCGAGGCGCGCTAGGACACGTGAGGACGCGCGTGCTCGTGAGGATGCGCACGCAAGCGACGCGTGCAGCCCCGCGACAGACAGACAGACAGACAGACGCGCACGGCCTAGTTCTTCAATGCGCCGTCCGGTCGGTACCCCTTCAGGGAACAGCCACTCGGTCGGTTCACGCGTGTCTACTTTTGCAAGACTTTATGCCTTGTACGGTGTAGTTTTGTAATTACATGTTGGGATTTTGTAATTAGCTAGGTAGACGACGTCTGGATTCGTAATTATCGAGGGATTTGAAGATGGCTTCGAAAAAACCACACAATTCAAAAATGAATTGCATCCGAAATGGGTGTACTGAAATAGGACGACCCACTCGAGCAGCTACGTTGGTTTAGTACTAGCAAACACTGGCGGACAGACATCAGCAAGGGCAAGATGCAGCTTGCGCGGGTCTTTTATCGCGTGCAGCGCGCGGCGGCGGCGCGGAAGGCGCTCATTCGATGCGCCGTGTCGACTTCCACGGGGTCTGCGACTGGCGGCTTCCAACTCGCTCGCATGCAGCCACTGCGCTCGTTCCAGACGTCGACGGTGCTGCGCGTGAGTGCGGATGACGAGCACAAGACGACCAAGGCGGCGGTCACAGAGGAGCACGACGAGGAAGATGAGGACGATGACGTGGAAGAGATTGAGGACGCGCTGGCGGATGACGACGCAGTTGATGGTGAAGAAGAAGACGAGGGTGTGGCCATGGCGGCGCAGTACTTGGGCGTGCAGTACAACCCCGCGAATGTCAAGAAATACAGCGCCGAGCTCGAGATTGACGGCTACATCATCAGCGGCGGCGACTTCTGGACGGCGCTGGACGCCGCCAAGGGCTACGACGAGCTCGTGGACCTCTACTGCGACTTGGATACGCCGCGCAACTTTCCAGCGGGTTCGGACTCGGCGGAAGCGGCGTTGGCGGCGTCTGCGCCAAGCTCTGCGTTCGCCATGGACGGCGCAACGAGCGAGTGGGAAGTGCCGGACGTCGGCAAGCGCAACGCCGAGATCATTCCACCCGTGGCGGGGCAGTACTTGACCATTGACGAGGTCTTGGAGGCGTTGGAGCGCGAGAAGGCCATCGACGTGTACACTGTGAACCTCACGGGCAAGTCGAGCTTGGCCGACTACATGATCTTCACCACGGGTCGGTCGCAGGCGCACATGCGTCGCATGGCCGACATGATGATCCAGTCGATGAAGGCGCGGAACCTGAGCGACGACTTTGACTACGCCGTCGAAGGCCGCGACTGCGACGACTGGATGATCGCCGACTGCAACAACGTCGTGGTGCACTTTATGCGCGAGGACACGCGTCGCATCCTCAACCTCGAAGACCACTGGGAAAACATGGAGAACGACAAGCACAAGGTCTACGGGGACATGACCGAGGACGAGTACATGGACAAGTTTGGCACCAGCGAGCTCATGGAGTACCTCGAAGACGACGACTACATTGAAGCCGACGAGAACGGAAAGGTGGACCCACGCAAGATCGACTGGGAGTAGTGCAACAACAGAAAACGACAGGCGATATATACACGGTAAAAAAATTCAAAAAGCTATTAGATGACCGTTACGATCGGAAAGGAGGTCTCTATGAACAAACTACATGCAAGAAGAAGAAAAGAACTAGCTAGTTGCCGCACGCACGAGTTGATCTACGCGTTCTCGGTGCTCGCAGTCGCAGTTGGACGCGCAGCCGTCGTGGCGGCCGTCGCACTGATGCTCACAGCGGCGTCCTTGCCCTTCTCGAGGTCCGTGTCGTCTTGTGCCACTGGAGCGTAGCTTGTTGGTCGCGCGTCCTCCACCGGCATGGAGTAGATGTAGACACCAGAGGAGACGAACAAGACCGAGACGGCGAGTGGGAGCGTCAAGGGCATGCCGAAGAGGACGGCGCAGAAGAGCGGGAGGAAGACGAGCTCGAGGGCACTGGCGATGGCCTTCCGGATCGAGTCGAGCACCTTGAGGAACATGCTCGTGACGACGCCAATGAACGACATGATGAGCACCATGGGCAGGACGTAGAACGAGAAGAGCACCGAGATGTTGGCCGGCGTGATCACTTCGGCGAAAGTCTGGCCCGTGAGTCCGAGCACGAGCATCAGGGTCGTGCAGATGATCGAGTCGAGGTACATGAAGATGTTTTGCAGGTTGAACGAGATCTTGGCCTGCTTCTTGAGCAACACTTCGTTGTAGACGCCGGCAAAGGTACTGCTGAGCATCTGCACCATGAGCAGGCCGTACGCCATGAGTGGAGGTCCGCTGTGCTGCGCGGCATGTCCTGGCTTGCTGGACGACGAGCCCACGGTCTTGATCGCACAGCCGATCGTGGTCACCACGAGCGAGATCCACTGGTTACGATTGAGCTTCTTCTTGAACATGAACTGGTGCAACACACCCGTGATCACCATGCGGAACTGGAGCAAGAGGAAGTAGGTGGACGCGTCAAACTTGCGCAGGTTGACGTACGAGAGCACGTCGTAGAGCACGTAGAGACCCGAGGGGATAAAGTACTTGACCAGCAACGAGCGGTGCTCATTCATCTGCGTTGCGAGGAGGCGGTAGCGCTCGAGCAACGGCGTCGCGCCCTTCTCCATGGCGTCGTTGGTGAGGAACATGTACGTGGCGATGCCGAGTTTGATGATGGATTGCAGCACCACGGCGGCCGTGGAGTTGAACACGACATGGTTGCGCTTGGCGAACTCGTTCAGCAGTCCGTAGCTGACCCAGAGGGCCATGTACGTGACGAACACAGCGCGCTGTTCGCGCGTCTCGAGACCGAGCGGCGCCGCCATCGTCGAGGGTGCGGCGTGTGCGAATGACTTGTGACCCGCGTCTGAGTCAGGGTTGAGTATGGGAGGTTGCGCGAAGGTTGCAGGAATACATACGCGGACTAAGATTAGACCGTGGGGTGGTACTCAACCAATCATCATGATATTCCTGTGAAACTTGATACAGAACTACGAAACGCACTGGCACTGGCTCGGTAGTTGAAGTTGATAAATCAGTACTTGAAAAAGATTTGAGATGTATACCTGCGAGAGATGATACTGGATACACTGGGTGGTGTATGCCATCCGAAGTCACGAGAGGACCACGGCCTTGGAGGAGTAAACGAGGCGCCTTTCGTGCGTGTATACAACGCCCTGACGTACATCAGAACCCAGTGGATGTGTGGCTGATTGCGGTTGACGCCCTGGACAAAAGCGGAACGACCGTTTCTCGATGGGTATTGTGAGTTCAGTTAGTGGTTTCGCGATCGTTTTGCGACGGGCTCTGGACTTGCTGGGCTCTGACCGTGGTTAACTGTGTGGAGATGATGCTGGACGACTGCCACGCCGTCGTACAAGATATTTTTTTGATACGCACGTCAGACTTGGCTGACCACAGAGTTACTCGTTTGATCAGTTGTGGACGCAGAGAGCAATGGCTTCGGCGAGTTCAGGGTAGTACACTCGTTGTGAAGGTGGTTCTTGGGTGCTGGACGTTGGCCATCCGTTTGGTGGTTTCTGCGCTTCTTGGATGACGCAGCATCGACGTGGGTTGGACAGTTGCGAGGGGAGTCTTTGTACACCGCACCCAGGGTCATCAGAGCGAATGCCGTGTCAAGAGTACGGATCGGATTCCATTTGTTCTTCCATTACAGACACACAGTCCACAGTCGTGAAATGCATCAAGGAGCAAAGTGTCTCGAGACATCCACAAAGCAATTCCTCGACGTCCCCATTGTCTACTTGCTGGACGTTTACCACAGCTTTGTGGAGGCACACTTTTCTGGTGCTGGATGTAGACGCCCCACGGCGTATCTAAAGGCTCGTGTGTGTGCTCTCTGCGCTCACTGACCGCGTCGTTACCCTCAGACTCTGTAGTCATCCTCGACGGCGTTAGTAGACGTAGTGGTTTGTCTTCAGACCTGTTATTTATTATACAAGGGTGTGTTTAGTTATTGCGTCCTGAACAAAATACGTCTAAAAAGACTGTATAAATCGATACATGTGATATATAATTCTACTATAATATAGAGAATATGGGAAGAGCATGGGAGTGGAAGTGTACAGTATCCACTTTGTTGGAATCGTTGAGAAGCCTCCCGCCGCCAATGCAGCAGCGTTATCCAGTCGGCATACACACTGGCATGCTGTATGGAGGATGGTCAAGTTGCACGCGACCTTGACCTCGAAGTTGCCAACATCGAGTCTCTCGAGCTGTTCACCGGCTGGTGCGTTAGATTGATCATTCACTTAGCAATCAAACGACACTGGATATGTTCACGGAAGCCTTTATTAGGCAAGGGAGACGAACCTTACGTGGTCGGATGCTTGTAGTACAGTAGAATGGTCCACCAATTCGAAGAACCGCCACGACCAAAAGTCGCGAACGAAACCTGCCTCTTAGAAACGTACCTAACGTTTCTAAGAGTCATACCAACCGATCAATCACACGGTCGATTCTGAATTGGGTTGAAATCATCCCGAGCATTAACACACGGGGCATGACGCACCCAAGCTCGCCGTCATTCACGAATCTACCCGCTTCCTAGCGCAGCTTCATGGCCACTGAAGGCACCCGCACGCCCTTGCTGAAGGAGGAAGACGCCTGGCGCATCGCATTGGCGTGGCAGGAGCCGCTCCAGGAGCACGTACGTCTCATTCACTCGACTCTCAAGAACCGCATTGTTCGCAGCTACGAGTGGGTGGCTCTGCGTGTGAATGACCGCGACGACCTGGGTATTCTCATAGACCAAGTGCACGCGTTCAAGGCCGCTTGCACCGTGTGGTTCGCGCTGTCGTATTGTCCTGGATACAGCGGTCGCGAGAATCCGTCGTTTTGGAAACGTGTGTTTGGCAAACTGCGAGAATCTCGACTCCCGCCTTCTCAGCGCGTGCAACCTCAATCGGAGCATCAAGATGTGTATAGCCACGCGGTGACGGACGCGAATCGCTTCTTTGACGAGGACGGGGTCGTGTTTCCGCGGATTCAGTTGTTTGTCGAGCGGTTTTACGAAAGCCAACGGGATAAAGAGGCTGCCTTGCTTCAGTTCTTCTTTTATGGATCAGAAGACACGACACCGACAATGGAGCGAGTTGAGCATGAGATGAAGGACTTGCTGGAGCAGTTGATGCCTTTTGTGGAGCATTCGCGAGTGCATCGTGTGATCCCCGTGACATTAGGACTCTCTGCATTTACCTTTCCAAATGACGTGCACGCCGTGCAGACTCTACTGGCGACGCTACCGACCGATCCTAGTTTTGCATCAGCTCTCCAAGCATCAATTCACCAACCAGTGTTCCTCGTGCACTCTCTTAGCTACTGTCAGTACTACGTGGAAGAAGACTCCCACCTCGAGTCGCTCCAGACGTTTTTCCGCTCATATCCCGTTGAGGTGGCCTACGTCAATCTGCTTCGCCCTCGTGGACAAGGGAGCATCACTCCGCATGTCAAGCTACTGCTTGGCACCGATCCATCGATACAGATTCGAGTGAAGCATTTATGTGTATCTGGTGGTGGGGATGGTAATTCTCACCTAGCGGCGCAATGCTCGGCATTACCTCATGCCAGTTCTCTCGAGATGTTGACTCTGTCACTAGGAAACTCTGTTCAAGCTCGCAACTGGGCCTGGGTCGGATACGCATTGTTTCACCCAGATGGACACATCTCGTCTTGGCCTGAACTCAAGCTACTACTCGGCGAGATGACAAGCGAGAATGGCCAGAACATCAAGATACTTGAAGCAATGGCGATGGGGAATAACCTACTCGCGATTCAATCGGGTCTGGAGCCTCAGAACACAGTGTACCATACGGCAATTCTTCGAAGCGGGTCAGTAATTCGGTCGGAACCGCGGCCCGACGCTGATGTGTTGCTCACCGTGACGGAAGATACATCAGTTGATGTAGCGTTGCTATCCAATAATCCGCCTGCGGCACTCCCAGAGTGGGTGGGTGTGATTGTGCCTTCGTACGGCCTCGGGTGGACGCTCTCGAGCGATATTTTCCAGTTGACGTCTCGTCCGCCATCACCTACACCACTGAAGTCGCTGGCACTCGTTTCGAAGCAAATCCCGAGTGAGGTGCTTGTGCGTTTCTTGGCATTGGTCGGTCCAAACCTTCAATTTTTGGACATTGGAACAATTCAGGAACTGGATACCGAGACTTTGAGCTCCGTGCTGCAGTTGTGTTCCTCGTTGATCTCGTTGCGGGTGTGTCATGATGGAGGATTGTGGACCAGAGACGGTCACGAGTACTGTGTCTATCCTCAGCTTGAAGAATTGAGCTTACGCTTACCGAGTCTTCGTCGAAGTGCAGTGCCTAGGCGAGAGTATTCGATGCTGGGTGCGAGCACGACCCAAGCCTTATCGACATACCTCGCTCCATCTCGATCATCAGCTTGGGCATCGCTGCGTCATTTGAAGACGCTCAGACTCGAAGCTAGCACCTCTGAAGACTTCGAGCAGAGCCGCAGCGCCATCCAGCACGCACTTGTCCGACTTCCAAGTCTGGAATATTTCCGCTTCCATCATAGTCAAGGCGCCGCCAAGAATCTGAATGAACCGCTTTCATACGCAGAAGCACGCAAACTTAGTTGGGATCGCGTGGGATTATCGTCTGAAGAAATGAGGTGGTCGCAATTTGGACAGTTCCAAGCGCGTCTTCTCTCTTTTCTTAGCGTAACATCTCATCCTGCTACTCTCCATTCAGCTGTGCAGCGAGTGGATCGAGATGTGACTCAACTGATTTTCAGATTCGCCATGACTGAGTTGGTGGACTTGTGGATCGAAAACGAAGGTAACGAGGTTGAGTGGCTCTTTCATAACTAGCAAATGGTCGTCACCATCCAGGACTGGAAGTTAGTCTGCACCAATTGATTCTGTATGAAGTCAGATTTTGAAAAATACCGTCCCCGTTTTCTGAACATGCCTGGTTCAGAAGAAATCAACAACTCAAGCTTACCCCTCTTTGAACGATCCACATAAAGCTGTGGTAGAAGTTCAGCAACCAGATAAGGAGATTGTTCTGTTTCCATAATACCCTACGGTGAGAACGCCGGTATAGCGATCAGAAAAAGATGACACGAGATAGTGTGTTGTCATCTTAAAGTTTTCCCATTCACGTCACAACCCACTCACTCGTCTGGAAACATTTGCTTACTGATGTATTTTACGGCTGTGGCCTACACCAAGATATTGTGTGGCCCTGTCAGGGGCGCTCTAGTGGATCCAGACGAAGTTTGATCCTTCAGACACCATTGAGAGAGTTACTATTTGCCAAAATACGATCTCTGGCCATGATAAACACATGAAACGAGTGCGATCGGTGATAAGAGCGTGACATTGGCGTGCCCGTCACACACAGGCAATAAGCTCTTGGCCTACGCGAAGGGAATGTTTCATGCAGACGAAATTGTACCGTGAGGTGGTTCGTCAGTCCTTGAGAAAGCCGACTCGTCAATAACACTGCTCTGAGCATCAATACTCGACTCAAGGTGGTGCTTCACAACGATCAAACCACCATACAGTACGTTTCTCGAAACGCTCGACATACCCGCCTTACCGTCCTGTTGCTCCTTCGACCAATGCCCAACACAAAGCGCAATTGCTTGTGCTAGCTCAGTAAATTCGACATTGCCGGACGGTGTTTCCTCGGAGTTTGACTGGGGCCAGCCATTTGGCGGTTCGATCCGTTTCTTCCATTTTCTATGCCCATAGTAAGTCGGGCAATTGTTTGGCGAATTTTCGTACACAGCTCCGTGGGTCATGAGTGCAAACGTAGTGTCCAGAGTGCGAATCGGGTTCCACTTGCGTCCCCATTGCAAGCTCATTGCCAACGGTGTCTTGCCGTCCTATACATATCCAGGCAAGCATATCATCCCAACTCGAACACGGTGCGCTATATGGCAAGAAAACATACCGTGGTGCGGGAGTATAAGTCAGCGCCATGCTCGATCAAGATCGGTATAAACTTTCGCCGAGCCAGTTGGACAGCTTCATGCAGGGGAGACTGGCCACTGGCATCCCCAACATTCAAATCCGCGCCATGTGCGATAAGATGAAGTAGAATATTCGGGTTGCGACGACGACATGCGTAGTGTAGCGCTGTTTTACCCTTCTGTCATATACATGACTCGATAAAAATCACCGCGCACAATGAAACGGATAAATACCATACCAGACACGTTGCGTTGATATCAGCCCCGTGGCTCAACAGGAGCTGGACCGCTTCCAAGTTGCCTCGCTTTGCTGCAGTGCTCAATGGAGCTCTTCCGTTCTACGCAAGAGAGGTTACTTTTGATAAGAGATTATCAGCTCCGCGTAGTTAAATCAAATAGTGTGGAGTACCGGATTGCTTTGGAAGTTCACGTCCGCTCCATGCTCCAACAGTAGATGCATCACTTGAACTCGTCCCGAACGGCTAACCACGCTTAGAGCCGAATATCCAATCTACGTGCACCGGTGTCAACCCGCGCTTATCACTATCCAGACGACGAAACATACCGAATTTGTGGAATTGGGATCTGCTCCATGCTCGAGAAGGATTTTGATGAGTTCAGGTGAGGTTGATGGGCGTCTGCATGCCTCATAAAAGACGCGTTTTATCCCCTACAGACGTGAAATGAGCCAAGGAACAGCAAGCGATACGTAATCAAGCCAACCTCATCTCTTTCGTCACTGCATTCGAGCAGCGCCTTGACATCTTCCGTCTGATTCGCTATCATGGCCTTGAGCAATGCATCCGTGCGCTGAAAAGATAGTCACTGTCACTCACCCTTCTCGTGAACCAAGCCATCCATTCTTACCTTGTGAGCAAGCTCGAGACCCTCGCTAGCACTTGGAGGGCAACGCGTATCTGCACTGTGTGCAGCCACAACGAACGCACTGTCGTTTTCCATTGCGAGACGATTGCAATGTCGCGTGCGTCGAAGTTTCCCAAGTGAGCTTCTCGACGATGGGTTGAGTAATTTCGAAGTATAAACTATAACGGGTAAGTAGCAATGACGTATCCCTGTTTCCAACATCATGTGACCACATAAATTATAATTGAGAGGTCAGGATACACCAGACCTTCGATTGGCTAAAATGAACCCCGGCTTGTCCTGCTGGAAGCTCGACCCCATACAGAACGCCATGGAGTACTTTCGGAACGGCTGGCGATGCATAAGCAACACTATTGTTATTCGTTCCTATCACGACACATTCGTGAAAAGGAACGCCAGAAATTGACTAAATTTGCGTCAGTTCATTATCGGTTACTACATTACGGAGTTACTACTGTATACAATCGCTTAGAGCCATGCATCATTCGCCAATGCTGACAGAACGTATTCGACTTCGTCATCGTCGAGCGTGATGGACATCTCCATTGAGTACGTATTGTTGTCTTCATACTGGGTACGCGGTAACTCAAACAAATTCGAGAGTTCAACTACCCCGAAAAGATTATTGTCATCCATGAGAAGGCTATCACATGAGTCGCTGGACGTAGACACTGGACTGTCGTAGCTCTGGAGCACGACTGGACTACGGGTCTTGCGAGGAGGGAAATCCTCTTCTTCAAGTCGTTGACGACGCTTGAGCTCACATCGACGCTGGTTCCGATTGGCCATCTCACGATGAAAGTCACATAGACTGTGCAACTCCCCCGAACGTTTCACAGCGCGCTGGTTGGAGCAGGGCTTGCTGGCGTATCTGCAAATATTGCTGGCGGTTGGCATCATGTCTAAGTGTGGGGAAGCGGGTGAATCCTCGAATGACATCACGATTGATGGTATTCAGTCGATTCTGACTCGAACAGCTCCATAACCTTCTTCGCGATGATGTGTTTGTCGCCAACGCTTAAAAATCATCCAGGTGGATACAGTACAACCCACGCCAGGCAGATCAGGCAAGTTGAACGACCTGTAATATCCGATTGGCCTGACCATCTGATCAGGTCCACAAGTGAAGATAAATTATATCCACTCAATCTGAGTAAACTCATAGATAGCCAATACCTGTAACAGTTGATATTTTGTAGTGGATTTTTCACTTTTGGAAGTCGACCAAGAACGTCCACCGAGGTCCCACTCTGCAGAATTTCAGCGAGCTCCCGTGCGGCTCTGCGTATCTTCTTTCGCACCATCAGCACACTAGATACTCGGTGCAAAAACGCGCATGGCCTGTGTGTGTGTGTGTGTGTGTGTGTGTGTGTGTGTGTGTGTGTGTGTGTGGCAGCTGGGTGTGTGGCAGCTGGGTGTGGCATTACTCAGAAGGTGAAGCCTGACGATGCATTGATCAGAGCAACAGCGAATGTTTAACCAATAATCAGAATACAGTACATCTCTGTATTGAACCATACTCTACTCGTCTATGTAAACGCTGAATGATCGTGCGCACCTGTGCATGTTCGCCCGACAGGCGCGCACTTTAAGTCGTTGTGCGTCGAAGCATGTCGCGTATCGAAGGAAGTCGAGGTGACGCGCCACTTGATCCTGTCCACACACTTCCAGCTTGGTGCACTTGAATAGGCTCAATCTGATCAAGGTAGTCTGCCTGGATGTTGAACGAGAGAGGCTGTGGATGGCTACCAACCAGGTCTTGTACTCGCTGGTTGCTCCAAGTTCTATGTCGCTCGACACTCCGAATGAACGCCGCGCGAAGTCGGGCAAGATGAATACTGGCTCGCTCTCGACGACCATGCACGTCTTTATCTGTTTCTGGGATTGGAATGAAAGCTTGTCGACCCAACTGGTGGCCGACATGGAAACCCAACAATTCCTTTCCTGGGATGAGCATCTTGGAGATCCGCATGGGGTCGCAGTGAAGCTGCTTGGCCAAGTAACCACGCAATGTGGTGTTGTAGCGAATATCTAGTTCTCCTCGTAAGAAGTACTTGATCATGGCCACCATGTATACCTTCTCAGCCATTGTCCAGATACCTCCGCGAAGAGCTCCTTTTAGGGGCATATCATGATCAGGGTTACTCTTGTGTTGAACTCGACGCGAGAACGAGCCGTCAAGTGGCTCGCTATCACCGAGTGTTGTGGTCCTGACTGGAGTAATTCGGCTGGCTCGATAAGAAGCCGACATCGGACGCTCACAAACTGACATCGAGTTGGGAAATCCAAAAATGAGGATTGCTTTTTGGAATAGCTAGGGTTTCCCGCAGCCCAAACGTAACATCCGACGACGCTCTTCGCTGACGACGGTCTGACCTGCTCACGAGGTACTATTCACTGTCAGTCAATTGCTCAGGTCTTATATCGACGTCGTCGTGGAATTCCATACGACACGTGCTGACACTAAAATGGTATCCGACTTGCTTGCGCTGGATTTATTGGGATAGGCCACGTGGGTGTACCACACTGCGTGTTGTCGTGAGCAACGCTCACCACCGTGAGAATGACGCCTGGTTGATTGCCGGTCAAGTGACGTGGCCACAACATCGCAATCGTACCACTCTCCAAACCTGCTGTTGCGGTCTGAGATGTCCCTGGTGAGATGATCTGCCACGTGGAAAACCCCACGAGCGGAGCAATTCAAACGGCCAAGCACTGTCCAAGTCTGCGCAGAACTCGGAATGGATTTCAAAGGGATGATTTCACTGGAAATCTAGACACAAAGAGGGAGATGACACTGTTATGCCGAAAATACCTGTCGGCTGTGGGCCGTATATAGCCTAAGAGAGCCGAAGAGACACCAGCTCACTACTGCCAACGCACAAGGAGGGTTCAGCTGCGAAGCCCGAAAATGTCTTCGTTCATCGAGATGATCATTTCCAAAAGACTAGTCGCGGCTCAAGATGGTATCGCGTGGAAACCTCAGGGCGAGTGTCCTGCGGGTGTGGGTCATGTCGCTGCTCCACTACAGTTCAGTAACACTGGGATTGTCCTCACTTGGGACCTCTCTACAACCGAGCCCTACGGTGACCACGTCAGAGTTGACCACCACTTCAATGGAGGTCTTCTGGGTGCTGCCTTCAGGTCCACTATCCACTGATGAAATGGTACGGTGTTATTCGACTCGATTTGTGTGGATTTACAACTCACGCGATCAATATTGGAATACAGGCTGGTTGGGTCTCAGTTGAAGACGAGAATGAGATCCCGTTGGGCTACTGCTTATCGGAGAACTTGGCACCGATCCCATGCCAGTCCAGCTTCTTCTCCTTTGGTGTACTCAGCAACAACGGCACAAACTCTAGTGGATATGCGAATGGAGAGACAAAAGACGGCCACGTTTCGAGAGTCACGAACTTCTCGACTGCTGTGCTACATCGCTATTCGATGAAGGGGGCGGAAATGCTCATTTCCAACAAAAATCGAGACGCGTACTGGTCCGTCAATTCGACTACAGGACGACTGACGGTGGTAAAGCAGGATAAAGCCTCCCTATTCCGTATGTACAAGCTTGTTGGAGGCCAAGGACCCGTTTTACTCAAGACTGGAAGTTTCTATCTTGCTCTTGGTGACTCGGGTATGTACGGATCGCAAGTAATAACGAGTGAACACATGCTGTTTCCAGCACAACCAACGTACGGTGACCCAGTCGGAATCGTCGACGCACTGGACGCAGAGATTATGGGCTCTCGATTCCAATCACTGAGCAATGGTGGTGAGCTCTATCCAGTGTGGATGGCTTATGATCTCGCACTTGTGATTCCACTCCGAGATCTACCCGAGGCCCCAGATTTTGTTGACTTCACGATGGAAAACGCGACTGCATTTGATCTGATACCGATGTTTACGAAGTTCTTCCACCTCGTTGCCAACAGGATGGTCAAGGCGTACAACCACTACCCGTCGCTTGGTAAAAGGCTACCACAAGATCTCTCACTCCATCAAGTCGCAGAAAGGGTCCGCACTCACGATTCCTCTGTGTGGCCAAGTGTCTCCAATACTTTTATTGAGAAGCGCCACGCCAACTTGACGGATGCTGCAAGTCTTCTTGGTACAGCGACATTCGCGAGTGCAAAATTCAAAGCGATGATGCACGATAATCGGCAGTTGCTCTCTCGAGAAGATGAGAAGGTCGAGACATGGATGAGCGCGTATTACGAGAGCTCATGCGCTCTTTCATCAAGGCGAGCAGGGGTGCCTCTGCTTGAGAAGCTGAATCTAACCGATATTCTCGTCGATACGACAAACATGAAGCTCCTAACCAAGGCAACAGGAGAAAACCCGAAGTCATATTGGTTTTCAGACCTTCTCACCTCATCACCTCAAGCTCACAATGGTTCTGAAGGCAACTCAAGTGTGCACATGTCGTCTTCACCAGACATCGTCCACGAAATGGACACTAGTCGCGTTCTTGTGGAGCTTGGTTTACTACATCACTTAGATTCCGAGTTTATCTCCGTGAATACTTCAGTCGGCGAAGGAATCTCCGCGCCTTTCTTCGTCGAAATTGACAAGGCGTTAAATTCAAGTCAGGGCATGAACATCGAGAGACTGACTCAGCTTTTCTCGAGCGATTCTACGCGCGAGTTGATGGAAGCGATCGACGTGGTTTGCACAAGAAAGAAAGTGAGAAGCAGACTGTGTGTTCTACCTCGAATTTACCAGCAAATGGGTCTAATAGGCCCTGGAAGTCGAGATATTGCGGATTCAAGCGTTGTCACAAAAGTATTTCCACAGTCTAAATCGGCGGCGATGGGTAATGAGCAATTCTTGATGGAGCCAAATGGGTCTCCAAGCTACTCGATAGCGATTTGGACTGCAGTAGCTTTCGCTCAGGAAGTACAAGTGGTGTCTGCCCTGATTTCCAAGTGTAATGAAGAAACGTATTGGAGGGGTGGCTTATCAAGCGATAGATGCAATGAAGCCGTGTACTCTGCGCGTCCAATTCTGACAGAAAATGTTCCAGAATTGATCGAAGCACCCAGCATCATCAGCCCAAGAACGAGCTCGTTAATGTCTCGTGCGTTTATTCCAACAGCACCATCGTACCCAGGTGATCTCGCGTTTATCAACATAACAAGACTCATGGATGGCTACCCAACAAGTTTCAGGCTGCCGTCAGACAATGTGACTTGGCTAGTGGATCATGGCTGGCTAGCTAATGTTGAGCAGGCGAAACAAGTCACTTTTGTCAAAGCGTTTCGACTATTCCTACCGCCTCGCTTCGCGCATTATGACAAGGAGCCAGCTTCTGTTGAACTCGTGGTGAAGTCTCATTCATTATCTGACCTTGGTCCAGCGAGGAATGGGAAGAAGTACGAAATCCCTCGTGTCCAGTACAAGACAGAGTACACCTACGGCGCGTGGCATGAGACGCCACAATTGTATGAGAGGGTGGTGTATCACGAATGCAATGCGAATCTCCCTCCGTACTGCGTTCGCAGTCGTGGAATCGCGCAGACCAACACCCACATTCTGCCTTCGTTGTTCTCCGAATGGGAGGTGACTGCGCAATTGAACAGGAACGCATCGAGTATTCGTATTGGCTATCGGCATGCAGTGACGCCCCTTTTGCTGCACGCACAAGTCGAATTGGAGCATGTAGTAGACCAGCCTGGTCCGGTTGCTTCCTTGATTGATACCTCTGCACTCCCAGCATCTCGCCGTGAGCTAGCGGATGATCAGGTGGCTTGTTGTGCTGAGAAAGACGAGTACCACGCTCGTCTTGGCTCCTCAACCGTGTGCTTGCCGTGTCCGGCAGGCTCGATCTCTCAATTAGGTGGATTGTACTGTGTCGTAGACCCTCGAGTTGGTGGATAGGAATCAGCTCTTCAAGTGGCCAATTATATATCTGTTTATACAAGCACCAATAAAGACCACATTGTGAACAAGAAATATGGTGTGGGTACACATATGATTTATTAGAGGTTGTCACAGTCTCTTCCGACGGAGACTTTGTAGTGCTCTAGGTCGTGTTCATGTGGTCGTAATCTAGAGCCAACTGTGGTCCGCGAGAGCTGAAAGTACGTATTCTACCTCTTTCTCATCAAGTGTGGCGGAAAGCTCGACAAAGTACGAGCCATTGTCTTCAGACTGGGCAGCAGGAAGCTTCACGAAGCTCATCTGGTCGTCATTGTGGAGAAGATCGTCGCACGACGCACTGGGGAGACAGATTGTGCTGGCGTAGGTGTGCGTCATGCGCACACCCCTCGTTGGACGAGAAAGGTACGGCTGAAAACGCTCCATTTCCCGTTGATTCCGTCGCTTGAGCTCACTTCGACGCTGGTTGCGATTTGCCATCGCACGATGGAACTGACAGAGACTGTGCAGCTCGCCAGACCGCTTGATAGCACGCTCGTTGAAGCATGGCTTGTTCCCATACTTGCATCTGTTGGCAATTGATGCTTGCACCATGGCGCTTGCGGGATGTATGGTGAATTGCCGAATGGATAAACGCTGAAGCGACTCCAGACCAATGATCTCCATGTGCCTCCTGACGAGGATGCTCTCGTAACCAGCGCTTGAAAAAAAATCATCGACGCACTGGAAGTACTGTATGTTGACTTTCCTGTGCGGTCCAACTCTCCTGTGAGAGGTAATACAACTCACCGTCTGATTAGGTCCACTCCGAAGGAACTAGAGAAAAATTGAGTTCGAGTATGACAGGGGACAGTTGCTCCCCGCCAGAGACGATGCCGTGGAATGGATTCGTCACGTTCAGACGCCATAGTCGGACGTCTTGGCCAGCCAACGTGACTGCTCTTTCACGTGCGCTCCCACTCTGATGCTGGATTGTTGGTGTTCGGATCTGAGACCGCTATGCCTGACCACCTCTTTTCTCGTCCCGGGACATGGGTACACACCCACTCACCCGCGCACACACGCTTGGATCGCAAGGCAGTTTCAGATCTTGTGTGTGTGCGTGTGCGTGTGTGTGTGTGCAGCTGGGGATTGACGCTGCTCACCGAGAGTGATCTCCCGTCCAGAGACCGTGGAGGTACACACTGAGTTACGTCACTATACACCAACTATACATTGACTGATTTCCGCCAATCAGTCCTGAATGACGCGTCCTGCGCAACGTGCACGACGTCAATGGGTTCTTTCTGCCGACTCGGAAGGCGCGCCGAACGCGCCCCGAGAGACTTTCGTCACGCAATGCGTTCAGTTAAGCTGACGTTAATGAAACGCTGGGTGGGTATCACCTCGTGGAAGATGCCCTCGATGGCCGGCCACTGGCTCGTTTCGACGACTGTTCTAGTGATCAACGCGCCGTCTACCCACCGAATCCGCGATGCAGTTGCTACGCACGGGCTCGGGATCCACGGACGCGATCCCGATAGCTCCATCTCCGTTCCAATTGCCTCGACTGCCCGTGCCTCCGATCTTCGACCCACCTCTATTCAGTCCTCTCATCGCCGGTCTTTTCAATAGCAGTGCTCTTCCTGGCGCGGCCAACATGACGGAGGCAGAGATCCGACAGACTCAGATGGCGATTGCTAAGGAAATTGTTCACAGCGCGAGAAGCTTGGCGAGCGGGCTCGTCATCATGAACATGCTCGGTGCGCTGTTGAAATTCATCATGGGAGTCTTCTTGCTTGTGCGAATCCGACGCTATCGCATTCTGGCATTTCAAGGAGACATCGAAGCTGCCAACAAGATCATCCTGCCAGCGTTTGAGCCCCTTCTCTGGTTCTTCTGCGCCGCCGCCGTACCCTTCTTTGTCTGGTCTGCTGCCACTGTCAACCAGGACGAGTACACGATCTATGTTCCCAAAATTGTGATCGAGGTCGTGCTTGCGTGGACCAACTTACTGCTTCTCCTCGTCTTAGTGTTCATGCTCCAGTCGAGCCTCTCAACTCGTGCTCTACTACAGTCAATGGTCGTGACGTTCGTGCTCTCTACGTATGTCATTCCGGTCGTGTGGCTGATGGAGAACTATGGCGACAAGGCGCACCAAGAAGCCTATTTCTACATCCACATGGGCACTCGACTCGCTTTGCTTCTCTTCGTGGGCAAAGTATTCTTCTATCCACCAGCTCGTGCCAGCGTTCGAACGCTCCAGGAATACTGCGTCTTCGTCGCCATCTATCTTGTCTTGCGATACGTGAGCTACGAAATGTTGCATCAAGGATACGTTCAGCAGTCGAAAACACTCCAATGGCTCACAACTGCCTTCTCTCTCCTGTGTCCTGTCTTTATTTGGCGTCTGCTTCAAGCTGACACAGAGCATTGGCGAGGTATCGGCAAGCGTGCAGTGGAACTACAAGCCGCCTTTCGACGCAACGGTGGTCGCGTCGACGAGCAAGTCTCTTCGCATGGTCTCCACGAGCTTATTGAGATGCATCGCAAATTTATCATCGACTTTGCTCGTCTTGAGCTCCATGAAGTCATCGGCACGGGCGACAACGCTGCCGTGTTTAGTGGCTTTTTGTATCCGAAGATCCCAGTCGCTGTCAAGATCTACATGCCGCCGACATTTACAGAAGAGACAGTGGCCGTGTTCTCTCATGAAGCCGCACTGTGCGGCGCGTTGCGACACCCCAACATCTTGAAGTTTTACGGTTTATGTGTGTACCCACCCAACATTTGCCTGGTGACCGAGTTGTGTCAGGGCTCGTTATACGAGTTACTTCATGCGAGGGCAAATCGACCATCTGATGAAACCTACCACCACCGGCAGCAACTCTTGATCGACTTGGGCTACATGCTTGACGCGGCTCGTGCGGTTGCTTATCTCCACAGCTTTTCTCTCCCATTTGTGCATCGTGACATCCAACCGGCGAAATTCCTCGTGAGTGTGGACGGCACAGTCAAACTGACAGACTTCGGGGCGTCGAGAACACTGGCTTTACGTACAGACGGTGGTGGTGATCAGCGACAGCCTGCCAGTGAAGGCACCGGGAGAACGAATGCGACACAACCAGCCGATCTAACGACAGCGTTGATCGACGTTCCAGACATCTCTTCAATCAATACGATGGCAACAACACCCGAGTATACCGCGCCCGAAGTGATTCGAGCTTACCATGCCGGGACAGTTACGTATGGAGAAGCAGCTGAGGTTTTTGCATTGGCCATTACCATGTGGGATGTTCTTCATCCGGGTATACCCAAGTACCCGGATCAGCCTATCCACCTCCTTAATCGACAGCACACTCCAGAGCAGCCTCCATCAGTACACAGCATACTCGATCGGGTCGTGTCAGGAGAGCGACCACTGTTCGAAGCCGACGTCCCCGAGAGTTTGCATGACTTGATTGAAGGTATGTGGCAAGCAGACCCTCGACTTCGACCGCCCATGACCAACGTGGTGACTACTCTTGAAATCATTCTCGAGGAAGCGGGCTGGTTTTTTGCCCAGGAGCTGATGGCCGATCTCGCAAAGTCGACTCCTAACACCCAAACTCAGACCCATGTTCATGGATTACTTCCGACTAACGCACAGACCAGCTTCACCGGCATCCAAGCAGTCGAGAAACTCCGCATGCGCGACTACGTCGAGACCCAGAGCGAGGCAGTCCGACTCGGTAATCTGCTTATGGACGCGGGATTCCTTCACCAAGTCAAGCACGAGCAGAACTTCGAGTACTCGTGCTCACAGTATTATTTCGATGAGGACCACATCCAATTGTGTCAGCCGTTGGCGATGATTGAGGATGACGAAACAGCGGCGACAGTTCGGTTGCTACAGCGCGAGAAACGACGCCGTGCACAGCCGTCAGCTGGTCCAAACACACTTGAGCACCCACGAGTTTGTATTGACTCAATATCCAACGCCTCGCAAGTCATGCTAGGCCAAAATACCATTGGGTTCACGTGTCCGTGTCGTCAGTTGGGACAACGTTTGGAGCCAAAGCAAGCTACTAGGCGACGGTTCCGCCCGCGCTTCAAGGTGTTTGCAGAGAATACGTCGGCGTCTCGTCCGTTGATGGACGACCGGTCTGTGGGATTCACCGCGCTTGATGACGCGGGGCCACGTGCAAGTCGTGCCGCATAGAGCAATCTGCTGGTCCATGTTTGATGTAGCTTAATTTGACGTTAATCTTTGATTTACTCATGAGTTCTACTTGCCAATTGCCTGGAGCACGAACCTCTCCACAGCTTCGACATCGCACTTCAGTTCCGACAGATCGATTTGAGTCAGCGGCTTCTTCCCTCGTTGCTGCTCGGCTGTCCAAAGCTGGATGTGGAGCAACACAATTGTAGCGAGCTTGGATCTTCCAACAACGTAGCTGTTATCAACACAGTGGACGAGCTCGGTCCCTTCTTCTCCATTCTCATCGAAAAACACATTCGTCGAATGCTCTGGCGAGCTCACGTACGCTGCACCGTGCGACATCAGCTCGTATATGGTTTGGCGCCTCCTCAATGGATTCGTGCCCCACTCCCATTGCATACAGATGCTCAATGGAGTTTTCCCATCCTATACGAAAACAGATGAGCACCAGAACGTGAGCCGTACTCGCACGGCGAGGCCACACACCTGATCAAGTGCTTCGGTGTTAGCCCCAAACTCAATCAAACTGGAAATAAGCTGCGTGTCGCCCACATTTGCTGCTATATGCAGCGGTGTCCAGCCGTTGACATTTTGAGCATTGATATCAAACCCACGCTTGCCAAAAAGCTCAACCATCCAAAAGGCTCCTTTGTAGCAGGCAAGATGCAGCCCCGTGCACCCGTCCTATCCGAAAATGTGAGTTTTATTGCATTATAACGTATGACTTTGACGCATCATGTACATACCATGGTTGTTGTAGTGGCATCCGCTCCGTGGTCGAGTAAAAATGTTGTTGCATACACATTACCCTTAGCACAGGCTTGCAGAAGCGGTGACATCTGCGTCTACACAGCTCCACAGTCAGCACATTGATTAACCGCAGTTGGTACTTTAACAGGCGTACCACTGGATCGACTCGATTCACGTCGAAGCCACGGGCAATCAAAAGAGTTACGATATCATCACGTTTTGGATTCGCTGCAGCCATTTGGAAAGACGAGTCGCCAAGCTGATGCAGGGTAAGCAAACGGATCAAGCCAAGGAATTCCCTATCAAAATAGAATGCGCAGGGCGCACCGATGTGGTGCCGTTCGGGTCAATCCCTTTGTCAAGCAGCACCTCCACCATATCTGCGGTTCCCTTCATGCATACTGAGTGCAACACATTGCATCCGCCCTGACGAAGTACACAGCTAGCGTAAGCATTAATCCATGTGTGCATGAAAACAGCGAGCGTACAATACCTCCGTTGTGTGTATACTGGCTCCTCGTTCGACGAGCAGATTCAAAACATCGAGAGTCTTTACGTGGAAGAGAGCACTGTCAAGAGTCTGAGACTTGAAGTATCGAATAGATGGTTAGCGTCAGCGAGTGTCTGAATCAAACATATCATACCATGTCTGGCACAGCTGCCTTCGTTCCTAGTTCGAGAATATAGGCGACAACCTGGGCGTTTCCGCTCAAGACGGCCTCATTCAATAATCCAGCGTAGTTCTGGACCCATAAAGGGTTCAGTTGTTGTGTGTTGTGAGGCATCGAAACTCAACGTACCTCTAGGACGATGTTTTCGCCACGATGCAGTAACTTTAAGGCGACTCTGAAATTTTGATCGCAGTTCCGACACGCATGAGCAAGTAGGAGCTGAAATTGGTGTGGCGAGAACGCGCTGTCGTCAATGTAGTCCATCAATACGTCGACAATATCCAGGTGACCGTGATCAGCAGCGACGATAACTATCGAGCCATCACGCTACATAATAAACAAAAGGTCAAGCGAGCGCGCAAACAAAAGTCATAGCTGTACATGACGAACCTGTGGACACAAAGGGTCGGCGCCGTGCTTCAACAAGAATTTGACGATGTCAAGTCCATCGACTAGCTTGCTCGCCTTGTGCAGCGCTGTCTCTTGATTCTAAGCCCCAAGTCATGCAATCGAGTAAGCTCGCCAGACATTACAACTCAGTCGTAATGTGCCTCACAATATCTATGGCGTTCACATCGACCCCATGCTCAATCAAGAGTCTGGCAAAGTCGAGGTAGCGCTCTTAGCCAATACCATGCATCAACGCTGTTCGTGACCACTGTACAAGATGCAGTAATCATAACTGTCAGAAAAGTGATATCGACCCAAGCCTATTGACGTACCGGGTCGCGAGCATTCGGATCGATTCCGCTCTTGAGCAACAGCTCCGCCACCTCGACATCATTGTACACTGCCGCTTGATGCACGGCTGTTGCTGGTCCCTATCAATGACGTCAACTCTGTAAGCTTCGGTGAAGCGGTTTGAATCCAATACGCCTCCTCATACCGCGCCCTTGGCGTTTATACTTGCCCCCGCGTCGAGAAGTGTCTTCACCATGGGAAGATTGCCAATACCAGCCGCATAATGCAATGCCGTCGTGTGATACTAAGTAGCATGGTGAAGCGTCAGAGCGGCAGGTATCAATTATTCAAATCAAGACGCACCTTATCAACGCTATCTAGATCCAGATCCCGTGTCACGAGCTCCTTTACAACTTCTGTTGTTCCTTCAAGGCACGCACATGCAAGTGCCGTACGAGAGCACTGTCATAGTATCCAGTATTAGTTCCGCGAAGACCAGCCTCGAAGTGATCACAACAATGAAAGCACGCATGACTTACGTTGTCCACTGCGTTTACATTCGCGCCACGGCCAAGTAACTCCCTCACTATCTCAACACTTTGAGCACTCTGACTCGAACACGCGCACAGCAACGCCGTCTTCATCGTCTAAAATGATCAAGTAAGCTGTTACAATGCGTGGAGGATATCCCAACCGAGCATACGCACCGAATTTGTCATCTCGATACATGTGTTGCCAACATCGTTGTCAAGAAGCAGACGTAGAGCGTCGAGATGGCCTGCTGAGGCGACGATATGTAGCGCCGTGTTCTCATTCTAGTTGGTTTGTCGGTCAGTTTTCAGCTCCGTTCAATCCAAGCAAGTGCCGCACCTCGTCGTACACAAGGAGGACGGCGTTGTCCTCATTTAGACAGCGCTGCAGCATGTCCACATCGCCATCTCGTGCCGCGGCTAGGAAGACCGCGGCCATGCTGACGTCTGCCGTTCCTCTTGTGGTCACATGGACCGCTAAGTGGATTGTATCTAGATGTATTGAGAAGTAGTGATTAACTTTTGCAGGGCGCGGCTAGAGATTGTCAGCGCGTCCTGCACAACAAAATCAATTATTAGAGGTTGAATTAGCGAAGACAGCTGCGAGAAGGTCTGGTATCCGATGATCAAAATCTGATATCCGCCTGCACTTTACTGTGGCGTCTCGATTCAACTATTGCTTGCACTCCCACGTAAACTGATCTCAACCTGCTGGATTGCTCGTGGAGGCACTATTACGAATAATCAGTATTGAGGCGCTCTTTCCGATGCCTCGAACACTACGAAGATGGCACCAGAAATGCTAGTCGTGGGAGGTGGATCGCGCTGGCGCTGAGGTGGATCTCGGCTGAGACCTAGTTCGTTCGCAAGATGTCAGACCTCCACCGTCCAGGAGCATTCCTGTAGCTCTCTGTAGCTCCTCCATTGGCGCAATGTGATTTGAGGTGAGCTGCAAAACGTCATTCAGCAATTTGCTCACCAGGCTACACAGACTTCAAAGCTTCTTCAAAACTTCCGTATGATGCAAGCCAAGTGGTTGATCGTGCTCTTCGTCATCGTTTCATCGACCTGTGCCGAGGAAGCCGTACAGCCAGGTCCACCACGTACAACAGTCCCGCTCAGTGCAGCTGGGGTATTTTTTCGTGATCCGCAGACGTCTTTTTGTTATCGGCCGAAGGTAACCATGCAAGACCGGAAGTGTCCCCCAGGATCTCAGCAGGATGTTTTTGGCTACTGTCGTCTCCTTTGCCCCGTCGAGTACCCGGTCCAGTGTCAATTCGCATGTGCGAACTATCAGATCGGGTGCCTGTCTCTAGCCATTGATCCCGTCTTCTCGTTGGCATCTGGTGTTGCAGCCGTCGCAACAAATTCCTTCAATCCTCCGATTTTGAACTTGCTGAATGGAAACCCAATCTCAGCTGGGGCCTGCCTGTTCCAGTTCCGCAAGGTGTTGTTCTCGCTTAAGCAGAAAGAAGACAAAGCCTTTGACATCAGCGTGGCGGTAGCTGCTTGCTTGGGCCTCCCGAATCCGAAGCAATGGGTTGAGAGCATAAAACTGTGTTTATGAGCGTGCAAGCTGCTATCGAACAGCTCGAACACGAAAATGCTCCAAATAACCGAATTCAAGATCTTCTCAACAACAAAGCGATTGCGAATGCGCTGCGGCTGCGTCCGTTGACGAATGATGAGAAGGGTAGTATTTTGGGGCGTTGCAAACTCCAGACCGAACAAAGTGTGGTGAGAAGATGGATCAAGTTTTGCATGCTGTCGCTGACCAAGTTGTTATGCGGCGCAAATCCCACAAGAATGAGATGATCGATGATTTCTACAACGCGATTGCCGCTAGCGAAGTGGTCCAACAAAAGATTCCGCATGTTGCGAAGGAGTGTTTTCCAAGTGACGAAGCGAAGTCAGTGGCAGATCGAGAAAAGCTCGTGGTTACATTGGACAGGCTCATGATTCGCATTGTTACGATGGCTTATGAAGCGCTTGCTCCAGATGACACAGGCAGAGACATCTACGTCCACGTGGCTAGCCTCGCACTTGATGTCATCGCAATATTCGATCCAACCAAAGTCTCGAAGCTCGTTGCCACTGCCATCACAACGACATGTGAAAAAACGTTGGTTGCTGACAATGGGAAGGTTGAAGCTGAAGAAAACCTTGTTGCCCTTACTGAGAAACTTGGTCTTCATGAGACTGGAAAAACGTGGAAAGTTACTGGGGGCTCCTGGAAGACCCGGTCAGATGCCAGTGATTCAGTGACCTTCCGGTTTACCAACAAGCATACCGAAGCTGTACGCGCCTCCTTCCGAAGTGGTGGCTTGCCAATACATGAGACCGAGTGGGTGACAATTCAGGCTCTAAATGGGCCAGATGGCAACGAGAGAGAAGCGCTCGAGGGCAGTACTGTGACCGTTCCTGCGGGTATGACAGCTACTTTTGAGCTTGTCCTTAGCCGACTGCAGGGAAAGTCATTCAGCGTCGAACGCAGCAACTCGTATCAATGTCAGGCACGCAATATGCTGAAAGACATTCCGAAGACCTCTTTCACGTTCTACATGCCGATCCCCCCTGCAAACATGAAGGGCGAGCTCGAATTCAGCGCAAATTTCTTTGCACCAGACTGTACAAATCCTCACTTGCAGTTAGCAGGCCGAGAATTGACGTCCAATACTGATGCGTTCAACGCGTCGAATCCGAACGTGAATGCGTCGAGTGCGGCCAACTGATGAGGCTGCTAAAGTTGTCATCTTCTGAATGCTAGTCCAATACATAGTTTCTCTCCTAAACATTAGTCTATTATTTTTGCCTCGCACATGACGTGCCTAACACTCACAGATGCAGCATCGTGAACCGTCCTAATGTACCCGTCCGTCTGTTCATGGAGTACCGCACCCCATCACGCGTTAGCAAACACACACAGCCACCACTCAGGCGCCGCCAAAGCGTGTCCACGTTGCATCTCCTGCTACCATTTGAAAAATCGCTTTGGTAGTCGCACTTTTCGTTTGCAGAGTCTAATTGCCAGCGCTTCGCGTCCACTGCACTAGGCTGTATTCGTGTTTGCGCGGAAACAGTATTCATTAAAGAAGGTTTGATATGTATACTTTCATTGCAACAAGCTGCAAGGTCAGTTATAGGAGGTTATTGCCCACAAATCAGCCAGATGAGATGATTTGTATCTGTGTGTTTTCACTCGACCTCTCCACTCTGCAGTACTCGCATAGGGCACAGAGCATCTGCAATCAGCACAGGCAATGCGGTTCTATTGTGTGCACTAGCGAGAGCTTGTTAGTCCTCGGCGAGGACTAACAAGACAGTAGTGTCTTAGTGTTCAACTGGCTCAAGTGGATTTCACAGACATCCTTGTGATCCTCCGTTTGCATTCAGAAAGCCAGTAGTGGTATTCTTCAACTTTCGACACGCTTTCGGTGCGACCCACTTCGTACTGCGTTACCCTCGTAGCTGCGCGATACGTTCGTACTCATTATGTCCACGTCTGTGATTGCTTGCTGACGCCTGTGGATGTCCATCTACTGTAGCTCCCATGCGACGTCATATTGTGTCTTCATATGTTGCTCAACTCAGCTCAACTCAACTTTCCGATGGCCTCGTTTGAGAAATTAATAACTCTTCCAAGTGAAAAGTGGTGCAACCCTCATCCTATGGATGAAAGTAGCTCACCCGATTTGCGAGGGTTGACGATAAGTGCGCACGGGTGTGCGGCGCACTAAG
Source organism: Pythium oligandrum (assembly GCA_020085045.1). Lineage (NCBI taxonomy): Eukaryota > Oomycota > Peronosporomycetes > Pythiales > Pythiaceae > Pythium > Pythium oligandrum. The sequence goes on from JAHRIK010000021.1 coordinate 220,472, forward strand.
TTTCGGGTAAGTGTTACAATGCCGTGCTGTGCCTGAGGAAGCTCTGGATATTTGTACAGTTATGTCAACGTGGGAGAAAACCGCTCGTTTCGCCTGAGAAATGAAAATCTCCAAGGTCTTTTTTGCCCTAGATGGACATGAAGGCGCTTTTGACGCCAATAGATGATGATGAAGGTGAAGTCACACACATACACACAGTTCACGAGTGTTCAAGCGTACCAGTATTTCGAGTGATGTGATGTTGAATGGAAGGATATTACATGTGTTTTATTATTATAATGATCGATCTTTGATGCGGATGCTAGAAGAAAACAATATACACGTTGAAGTTGAATTCGAAAGCGAAAGGTGAAAGGCGACGCGATGGCCACCGCAAGTCTCCAGACGCGACACTATAAAGTTGCCTCAACATTAATGGTGACCTAGAGCAAGCCAGCGAGCAGCTCCTCCGACTTCTCCCAGAACGCACGACTAACCGTCTCGTCCTTGGAGCCCTGTGATGGCTCCGATGGCTTGTGCGACACGAAGTACATGCCACTTGTCCAACCCGCCGTCGCCCAGTCACCCGCTGACAAACCAGCTAGGAACTGACCCGCCGCCTCCGACGTGTTGTTATACACTCCCATGGCGCACACACGCTCCACTTCCTCGCTCTTGTCCATGTTGCTGTGACAACGATGTGTCTGGTGTGAGGCCCGGTGTGTACGCGACGCAGTCTGGTCCGTTCGGAAACCGACGAAGCATCTCGTGCATGAAGAGCACGTTGCAGAGCTTACCAACGGGGTACGCGAATCCCGTCCCCATCTTGCCACGTGCGTACACGAGGTCGTCGATCTCCTCGACACTCAGACCCATACCAGGCACCACGGCGGGGTCATGCGTCTCCGAGGTCACGATGATGACGCGCTTGGTGACGTCACGCAGCTTGTTGACCAAGAGGAAGTGACCCAAGTGGTTGACGGTGAACATGAGCCCGTATCCTTGTTCGGTGAGGTCTGGTGTGGGGATGGCAATGGCGGCGTTGCAGACGATGGAGTCGACCGTGACGTCCAGCTTCTTGAGCTGGTCGCAGTAGTCGCGCACTTGGTTGAGGTAGCCGAGGTCCAAGACGGCACCTTCAATGGAAGAAGTGACGGCAGCGGCTGGCCGGATCTGTTTGACGGCTGCGTTGACACGCTCTTGGTTGCGTCCCGTGAGGAGAACGTGTGTGTTGTCGCGCTGGATGAGGTCCTTGCAAGTAGCGAGACCGATGCCGGTGTTGCCGCCCGTGACGAGCACGACGCGCTTGAGAGTGTTATTGCTGTTGTTGTAGACGGCGGCCATGGCTGTTGGGTTGATTTGGCTTGTTGAATTGGTTGGTTTGAGTGCTGGCAAGTGAATTGCGAAATGAGTGAGGCGATGGCGCGATGGATGTTGCCGTGTGACCATCATTCACGCTGTGTTGTTCGGTGATTGGCTGAAAGTTGTCGTTTAATCACGTTGTTCGACGTCCGTGTCAGGTTTACACCGCGACGTCCAGGGCGTCCCTGGCAGGTCCACATAATCTCTTGGCGTAGGCCACAGACAGTCGTAATATGCATCGGCAAACAAAATGGCTTGAGCCATCCACAGGGCCAGCTATCTCCGGTTCTTTTTTTTTGTCGATTAACTTTGTGCCTCCTCGAGAGGCTGTGGCAACACTCATACCTACCAATAATCCTGGTTCTAGACGCCCTAAAGCTTATCGAAAGCTCGTGGGTGTGCTTTCTGAGTTCATGCGTGACTGCGCCGCTACCCTTAGCTTTACATTTGATAGTTTGCCTAGTCATCCGCGACGAAGTTTGATCGCTCTGAACTTGCCATTTATTATACGTTGGGGTGTATAGTTATTGCGGGCCAGATAAACGCGTTTAATTAATACTATATAAACTAATAAATGCGATATATGATGTCATTATGTAATAGAGAATATGGGAACAGTTTTGATATATTTTCGAAGGTTTGAGGTAGTATAAAATGGTCAAAGTTTTCTTTTGTAGCACAACTTAATCGATTATAAGAGGTTGGTATCAGATAAAATAAATCAGCTACGACTAATAGAACCAAGATACCGCCGTTTGTGCTCACTCACTCACGCTTTATCGCTGAGACGTCTCTTGTGTTTGGCCACGGCCACAGTCTTCTTGACAGTCTGAAGGCCATGAAATAGAACGTATCCGTCGATCTTCGTGGCGTCTGCCCTTGCGCTCGCTCCTCCGTCCACACTTGAATGAGATACAAAATGTATCTGCAAACTCGGAATAACCGAACTTGCCTCGACGTCGTCGGAGCCTCAGTTCACCTCTCGTCTCATCAAAGAACATATGCGTCGAGCGAACATCCGCACTTTCATACTTGAAGTCAGCGCCTTGATTGATCAACTCGCAAATGGTTGACATCGATTCGATCGGATACGAGTTCGGCTCCCAACACAAGCACATGCCCAGCGGCGTCTTGCCATCCTAAGCCAGTAGAACGTGAGTATACAAAACACGACGATCGCGAAGATGACGTCGAACCTGAGCCCGCGCGTGTATGCCCACACCATGCTGTACCAAGATGGCGATCACGCCTGGATTTTGGTTGCGTGCTGCTATATGGAGCGGTGTGAAATCTTCGGCGTCTCGCACATCGGAATCGAATCCTCTGTCTAGAAGGAGCTCGGCCACTTTACTCGATCCGTTGTGGCAGGCATGGTGCAGCAGCGTCCATCCATCCTGTTCACATATAAGCTATAGAACGCCAAGATCAATGAGACAAAGCCAGATCTTACCGGACGAGTACATGTGGAGTCGACTTCAAAGTCGAGCAAGATGCTGGTGCCAAGCACATCATCAACTTCGACAGCATGCCACAGCGGAGTTGTGTGGGTCTACAATACACGCAACAGACCGTGAAAATAACGGCAAAAAAATAGCCCGCCAGCTATGACAGTGCAATAAAATTTCTTTAAATATTAAAAGAGAATAATCTTGTTTTTCTATTTGATTTTTATTTAGAATAAATTTGTGCAGAACCTCTGGATCAATTCGATGCACGTCAAAACCGTGAGCAACGAGGAGCCTTGCAACGCCTTCGTTGTGATTTATTGTCGTAGCACACTGAAACATCGTGTGACCATCCTGCCATTCACGCGTTACATTAGACTGGACGGGAGAGCAGCGTAGGTGATAAGACATACCTGAATACGGCTCTGGTCGACCCCAGCATCCAGCAGAAACTGTAGCATCGCTGTGTCCCCATGCTCACATACGACGTCAAGAAGGGTAACACCGTCCTGCAAGAACTGTTAGCCATAATGCTCCTTTGGGTCGAACAGAACATCGAGTTTGCGTGACGTACATTTCCCTCTCATTTAAGTCTATTGAGTCGTTTTACACGTGCTCTATAGCTGTTTGAACTACACCCTGTCAATCTACCGCTAAAGTTCTACTCCAGTAGTTGCTTTGCCAGCGCGCGTGGTCTCCCGAAAGATGCGTTGCCAGGGTTGTTGTGCCTGGTCGATCGGTCGGGTGGAGTGTCGCTGCACTCGTTCGGGTGGTCGCCCCGTGGGTCGCTGCTGCTCTCGCCATTCGGTTGAACTCACTCTGATGATGGTGCCAATGCCGGACGCCTAAACTGTCCGCCAATCGTCGTGCCACCGCATAGAATCCGAGTAGTCTCTTCTTTCTGGGCGGTTTGTATTTGCTCATTTGCTGGTGGACGAGCGAACTGCTGCCAACCACCTCAAGTGGTGTCCATCCCTTCTTCTGAGCTTCCTTCAGTCCTGCGATCAGGCCTTCGTACATGACTTGATTGTTGGTTGTGCCAGAGAGGCTCATGCATGTGCTCCATATGATGTCTGCTTCCGTCACCGTTTCAGTGCTCTTGACCATGACGGTTCCAGCTCTGCTCCGTTTGGATTTCTAGTCGGTGTGGCCGTTGAAGTACAGTATGTACCGTGTCGTTGCTCTATCGGTGGATCTTGGGTCACGCTCGAGAGTGTTCTGGGTCTTCAGCTTCTTAAGGATGTTCCATCCGAGTCGTCTCGAGGCGCGTGTCTGGTGTAGGTCGCGCTGTAGGAACTGAGTTTCCGTTCGGATCGCTCCGATGTGGATCGCTGAGGCCTGGTCGTCAGACCACCTGTTGTCTTCGTCGTGCATACCGTTTCTCCATCGCCATAACACGTTCAGGGTGACCAGCACATGCTGTTTCCAGAGGTCCACAATCTTCGTTCGTGCTAGGGTGACTTCTGGTGCGTCAACTGTGCTCGGGTGGAGCTTTTCCCAATCCCACAGCCCAGTAGGATTGGCTGACATGCTTAGGCTGAATATTTCGTGGCAGAACTGGCGTGGGTAGCTTCGCTCCCATCCCTTGCCGCTTGGAGTCCAAGCATCTTCCAGCTGTGACCACAGCGCCTGTGCCTTTGGACAGTACCAGAAGATATGAGATACTCTGCCACCGTTGACGTCTTCCTCACAGTGGGGGCAGCCGCGCTTCCGATGTAGGCGATCCCACCCTGAGATGCGACCACCCTTGATCCTCTGCATGAGTAGCTTCTGTCCCTCTGTAGCGTGTCGCAACCTCATGATCGTGGTCCACTCTAATTCGGCCAGTGCGTTGCCGATCGTGTCGTCTTCCGCGCGTAGCCGTTCCGTTCTTGAAGCTGCTTCTCGTTCCGCTCGCTCCGTCGTGCTGCAATAAATCTTCTGTTTGAGGGTGGGTCTCCGCTCCATCGTGGGCTGGTTCCAGATCGGTACAAACGCATCCAACAATGGATGGAGCTCGAAGGTCGCCTTCCTGTCGTCCAAGTGCATCCGCGCCAGCTTCTGTGCCTCGATTCGTGTCGTCACTTGTCCAAGTTGTGTGCTTTTGCCATTCAGAGTGACCACTTCGAGTATGAATCCGTCATCTGCCTCCTCGAGTCTCCAGGTGTCATGGCTGGGCGAGTGTAGACAGAGGTCTTCTGGTTCCTCACGTGCGTAGAGTAAGGCCGGGTAGTTGTAGACTAGGATCTCGCAGAGACGCCGAAATTCTCGGACGAGTACCGGTGACATGGGGTAGTCGTGTCGGCGTGCCTTGAATCGGAGAGTGTAGTTCCTGTGCCATGTCACGTCTAGAACGTCTTGTATGCGGTCATGCGCCTGAAGCAAGTTCGGGAAATCAGAACGCGTGACGTACAATTACTGTGTGTATATCCGCGCCTTGTCGAGGAGCATATGCAATATTTCCTAGCTTTTCGCATGCAGCAGAGCACGGCTGAACACCTGGACGTCACAAATCAATCACAAGTTAGCCCCATCCTCGCTCGTACATTACTACGATCGTGCCATACTTCGGTTGGGACAGCTGTGTCTGTGTCGAGTTCAAAAATGTATTGCACGACAGCGTAATGCCCTCCGGACACAGCGGCTTCCAAGATCTCGGGATAGTTCTAGTGCACATTTAAGATCAGCAACATAATATCGTGTGTGGGAGCTGATTATGAATGGATACCGTGGGTATTACGGCTTTGCCTCGACGCAACAATTGAAGGATGATGGGGGCATGCTCCTTGCGCTGACTTCTACACGAGCGACAGAGAAGCAGGCTGAAGTCTCTCGGTGAGATCGCGCTGTCCTCGACGTATTCCATCAGCATTTCGACTATCTCCAAGTGACCGCATTCTGCAGAAGCGAGGAACGCTGTTTCATCGCTCTACGTGATAAACGATGCGTTATGAGCGAACCAGTGAGTTCAGTACATCTATCAAAGACGCACCTCTGGACACATAGGATTGGCACCGTGTTTCATCAAAAGTCTGACGAGTTCAGGTCCACTGACTAACGTGCTCGCGTACCATAAAGCTGTCTTCCGATTCTAAGAGGACCACAAGCACACAGCGATGTCAAAGTACGGCAATTCAAGTGTTTCGCTTGGTTGGACGTACGTAATCAGTGATGTTCAGATCAATTCCGTAATCGATAAGTAGCTTGACAAACTCGAGGTGCCGCTCTTCTCGCAGGCCAAACATCAGCGCCGTCACCATCCACTATGCATGCGATCCTCACAACAATCAGCGGTAAGCTCGTGGTCCCAAGAACTCGCAACGTACACTATTTGTAGTATTGGGGTTGACCCCACTTTGGAGCAGCAACTCGGCCACCTCATGATTTCTCATCGCAGCTTGATGTAGCGCAGTCGGAGCTCTACCAGCGCCATAGGTCAATAAAGCAGTACGTAGTGAGTACTACACGATCGATTACAAGGGGTTATAATTGAAGAAAGTAAATCAGCCGGGACTGGGTTGATCATGGGTGGAATCTATTTATCTTCGTGGGCGTATTCTCCTCATGTCGTTGTTGTTTTTTTTAAATCAAAGGCAATGAATTCACGTGGGTTCATCTCCTTGATCGCCTTGTCGTCCGTAGGTACAACGATAGTTGTCTTTGCTCATCTCGTGCGCTTCCGTTGAGTATTGAGGTAACGGCAAGTCACCGAGGAGTGTTTCCCAACAGCAAACCACCAGAAAGATCAATCGATGAAGAACAAAAGGAGAAGCACGAGGGTCAGAGGCTCTCAAAGAGCATAGCGGCCGTCTCGTTTTCAGACATGCTTCTTCTGCTGCCGGTGAATATCTCGTGTTGGAAGGCCGAGTCACAAGACCTTGAGTGAGTGAATTGTGACGTTTAAGGGAGACTTTAGGAAGAGAACACTCTGTCTGACACCTTGTTAACGACGATGAGGCACAAGACGACGAGCGCTTGTAGCATTTGCATATATTGTATTGAATGTGGGTGGGTTGTCTTATATAGTTACCGGAAATCTCGTGAACCGCGCACAAGTGCCTTGGACTAGCGACCGATGAATCCAAGGACAGCCAACGCGAGCCACATTACAACGCGCCACATCGGGAGCGGCTTGGCCCTCGCCGCACTTGGCGTGCCTATGACACTGTCCACATTAAGCGATATCGCTGGCAGCTGGCTCAGGCATCTCGTGTCGGTGCTGTAAATACTACCGCTTGACGCGACATACGACGCGATGATGCGCAGCCCGCAAGCTGTATTGTCCAGCGCCGTCGACTGCAAGATACCCGAGCAGTGCGGACCGTAGGTATCTCGACGAACAACTTGTTGCTACCCACCATCTGCTCGTACTGGTCGATGGCCCAACTAGGCGGCGTCTGGAAGTCGAGCTTGTCGCTGATGAGCAACACGCTTGCGCCGTCCGGGATCGCCGCGGTCTTACCGTAATACTCGTCCAGATCGTACTTGAACTCGACCAGCGTCGTGGACGCGTAGTTCCGCTGCACAAGCTGGATGTAACCGAACTCGAGCAACGCGAGACACGATGGATCGTTCCCGTTGCCACTGAGCGCGCAGTGCCACGCGTAAACGCTCGGGTCGAACGCTCCGAAGACCGTCTGCTCCATGCGTACCTTCTCATCCGCCCACGATGGCGACGGATAGATCCACATCTCTGAGTTTACGATTAGCTGCGTGAGCAGCGGCGATCCACCATTGATCGCATCGAAGGGCTGTGGTGGAGGCACTTGATACAAACCCTGAAACACGGACATGCCCGCAGGGAGACGCAGCAGCGCCGTAGCCTGGCTACATCCGCGGTGGAGCAACGGCGCATCATCTGAAAGAGCGCGGGAATCATCGCGCGCGATGCTGTGCCTTGGACAGGATAAACGGCAGTGAAAATATTGCGGAGCATCCACGACGGCTTGATATCAGCTCGCGTGCCGCGGAGCAGGTCCGCGCACAAGTCCCTACCGACCAGCGCAGCATCCGACTTGGCATACGTTGCGAGCCACGCTGAGTACATGCTCTGGCTCAGCGGCATGTCGTCGCCATACTTGCCACGGCAAACTGGGTCGGCGTCGCACACCTGACCGAAGTATTCGCCAGCTTCCTCTCTCTCTCTCTCATTGAAGTCTATTGAGTCGTTTTACACGTGCTCTATAGCTGTTTGAACTACACCCTGTCAATTTACCGCTAAAGTTCTACTCCAGTAGTTGCTTTGCCAGGCCAGCTTCCTCGCTGTTCGAAAAATAGTGTGCAAAGTTGCCTTGCCGCTCCGACACGACACCGTCAAGCGCGTAGCCCTTGACATTGACCGGTGCAAGATGCATCACGCGTTCCGCAAGGTACGTGCCATAGCCTGCGCCGTAGATGAATACATTCTCGTTGGCGTTGAGCGTGCTGACAAGAAGGTGGATGTCCTTGGCGGCGCTGGTGATCGAGAAGGCAGCAGTGTGGCCGTCAATTTGGGTCAGCACCTCCTGCACACAGCCAGTCACCTCGCTAAAGTCAATGATGCTGCCGAGGAAACTGTATGCATTCATGGCTGAGCACTGCAGCAGCGTGCTGCGTCCCGTGCCCCGGTGATCCATTGTGTATACGGAGGCGGCGCACCCAGAAGCTTGTACAGGTTGACCATGGGGATTTCCACTGTGGATATCAACATGTCAGCCCAGAACACCACAATAGGCAATTGTTGGCGACGTACTAAAGGCAGAGGTGACTCCAGGGCCACTGGAGAGCATCCACAGAGACGTGGGGGCTATGCGCGCTTGAACTGCCGGAAGACGCTTGACGAAAACCTCAATCACGCGGTCACTCTCGCACACACCGGGATAGCACAATGGCACCAGCACTTTGGCACACTGGAACGGCGGTAAGTCTTGGTGGCCTACGGGGTTGGACTAGCCGCACGAATACCACCCCGTGCCAGCAAGCGTCGGCCACAGAGATTAGAGCGAGGACGAGGCGCATGGCAACTGGGAGATAGCCTCGCGCTGTTTGGAGTTTGGTGAAGGTGGTGGTTTTATAGAACGCGTAGCGTTAGGCGAGGCGTTTGCTCGGCCTCCCCATTCGAGTGCTGATTCCATTAGCAGCCCAAAGGCGAAACGAAAATACTGCAGTTTTTCTTGGTGTGTTTGCTTAAGTACGCGACGGCCACATCAACGTCGAAATCGATTGGCTGAAGCACGGCTTGGCAGCAAGTCGACACTGTCCACGTCGTCACCTGACGCGATTACGCGTAGTCCGCTCTCCTACGTTCCGAGGGGTCGAGGCGTCGAGACGCTCAGGAGCCGTTGGTGGGTTTTGAGAAACTCGGGCAATTTTGCGACTGAGTCTCTAGCACCGATGTACTCGGAGTTAGAGAGCCAGTAGTCGCACAATTACCCCCAAAGAAAACTGCTAGCATTTTGGTCATGAAAACAATTTTCTTACAGTTTTGAGACCGTGAAGTAGAGCGAATTTGTCGATCTTCGCGATTGATGTATGCAGTAACGCTTGCTCCTCCGTTCTTAGTTCGATGAGATACAAAAGGCATCTGCGAACTCGAAATAACGAACGCTGCCTAAACGTCACCGGAAAATAATGGGTTCCTCGTTTCCAAGATGACCAGTCAGTGAGTCAAACGTTTATTCGCGGCGGCCTAATAATGACTAGATATAAACCGAGGCAATATATGATGCTAGATCCTAGCCTACCAGCATTTGCATACGGCGATAAAAGTGTGTTGGGTTTGGTGATTGGACGGAGTTGATGGAGGCACAGCGTTGGTGTTGCTCCGTCGATTGACAGGACGAGGACAGGGGGTTATGGCGTGACGATCAAGCGTAGTATCTGGAGACACTTGTCGTCAAAAACTAGGACGGCGCGCGCCTGGCCAAACCACAAACCAGACTGCTTTCGTCCCGACAGTGACGCCTCGCACGCATCACCCGGGGGGCGTTACCCTCACCCAACCAAAAACTAAGTTGACAAACAAGTCCACAGTTGGATCAGTGTAATGCTATCTGACACAGTTTCTCGCGGTTGGATTTACATCGTCAGGAATGCTCACGTCGATTCCGTACTCGATGAGAAGCTCGGCATATTCAAGACACCGTTCTTCATGCATGCCAACGATCAGCGGCGTCCTCAATCACTGTGTGCTGTCGTGTCGTCCTCCAAGCACCGTCGAAGCGCGTCCACGTCGCCATTTCGTGCTGCCGCTGAGAAAGCCGCTTCCATGCTCGCACTTATTACTTGCGGAGACACCCGAATGCGAACTGATGGCACGCTTCGAGTCCTTTGCTTTCGGTTGTTGCGTGCTTGCATGGATACACTATTATCAATTTATGAAGGCCTAATACGCATACTAACAGTGTAACAAAGTCCGCAAGGTCTAATTTATGAATAAAGTATAGGAGGTTTTCGCCACAAATCAGCCGGGTGAGGTGATTTGTGTCCGTGTGTCACACTCGACCTCAGTACTCTACAGCACTCGCTTAGGGCACGGAGGATTTGCGATCAGCACAAGCGATGCGGTTTTGTTGTGTCGTGTGCACTAGCGAGAGCTTGTTAGTCCTGGACACCTTTGGCTGCTTGGTACAACTGTCTCTGTGTTATTAACGCAAGGTGTTTAACTGGGTCACTTGGATTACGCAGTCATCTTCGTGATCCGCCGTTTGCATTCAGAAAGCCGGTGGTATTCTTCAACTTCCAACTCGCTTTCGGTGCGACCCACTTCGTCCTGCGTTACTCTCGCAGCTGCGAGAAACGTTCGGACTCATTATGTCCACGCCTGTGATTGCTCGCTGACGCCTCTGGATGCCCATCTACTCTAGCTCCCAAGCGACGTCACTGCATTCATCAGCCAAGTAAAGCATGGAGTATATTAAACGTAGCCACCTCATGTCTGGACATGCCCATGGTCCATTAACGTCATAAATACCCAGTTTATATCGTCTTCTTCGAGTGGAACTGGGAACTCGTATGGCTCGAGTGCGTCTTGTGGAAGCGCCTTGAGCCTAATTAAATCGTCATAGATACTTGTCATTGAATCTTTCGATTCCTCACGCGTTGATATGGTGTCGATCCGTTGCTGTCGAGCTCCTTCCTTCAGCTTCATATGGCGCTGCTTGCGCCGCTTAGACTCACAGCGACGTTGGTTGCGATTCGCCATGGCGCGATGAAGCTGGCAGAAGTTGTGGAGCTTCCCCGACCGCTTGACTGCTCGTTCATTGGGACATGGACGGCTTGCGTACTTGCATCGGGTGTGAGTCTCCACGTTGGTCTCGGACATGATCAAGACGTGGCGAGTTCTCAAGTGAATGCGACGGAAAAGTTCACTCGCCAGTCACAGGTCTCGCCATCACACGCACTGGGATGCGCAGCTGGGAGAACGCACACGCAGCCCCAGAGCATCCTCTTCGGTCTGGTGCCGTGGAAAGAACCCGTCATCTTCTATAAAGTCGGCTGTCTGGGTCAATTTCTGAAGATCACTCGTCAAACCCATCGACCGCGGTCCCTGCGACACCATATAAATCGATTGTCGAGTTCTACTTACGGCGTCCTACTCAGACCTTTGGCCTCCCAAAGCCGAAACGGAATCGTTATTTCTTGTCCGTATTGCGGGAAAACACGGTCATGACGTATGCGTGACACATTAGGACGGAAGGTAGCCAAGAGTAGGATCTCACATCGGATTGTTCTTTTCGAAAATCCAGTTGGCAGACATCATCGCCGGCTCTTCGTCCTGTTTGTACTTGAAGTCTTCTTTCTCATTCATTGACTGGTGCTTTGCCTTTTTTCGGGTCGTCATCGTGAAGTGCCTTTCAGTAGACAATCAGTGATTGTCAATCACACGGGCAACCTACTCAAACAGTCAAACGCACTGCTTCCGACTCGCGAAGCGCCACAGGTCATTCTGGGCTCTTTCTTCTTGAATCAACGTACCCACCACTACACCTTACGGAAAGATTGCTGGGTTGATCACATGGCTGGGTATGCAACCCAGGAAGGAGATCTGATACCATACCGTAGAGACAGAGGACTTGTGACCCACGTCACACGTGATGGGCTCATGCACTTCGAAGTACGTAGCTGTGACGAGTGGAGAAGACGTCTCCAAGGACGGAAGTGTTATAGAGCGTTCACCTCAGCCACGCCTTGTCCGCCTCGTCCGATCCGCCGAACACTCCTCATCACAGCCCTCGCGGTTGCTATCCCGGAAACTCTGAGTAACCAGATCGCATTCAAAGCGCTTCTGTGTCTTCCATCGTTCAGGTCGCCCTCGCTGGGTTGATCACGGGTCGCACCAACTCTACTGATCGCTTGAGACAGTCAACCCAGCCCTGTACGTCCTACCTGCGTATGTGACCTCTTCTTCACTTCGTCTTCTTCAACAACCGTACTGCCTTCACTTGACGAACTGGGCGGTCGTCTACTGATCCAAGTTGAACTCCTTCCTTCCCATCACCCGATTCTTCCGACTGGATCGTCTATCACCATGCGCAGATGACACCAACATTCTCGCAACGAAGGGGACGACGAGCCCATCAACACGACGGTCTCCGCTCAGAAGTCATGGGTCCGCTCGTCCACGTGCGTCCGCTCCAAGCCGATGACATCCCGGCACTGGCGCTAAATGAGCAGCTGACAGACTTCTGCACGCGTGCTTTGGAACGTCGGGACTGGACAACCAAGAGCATCCGCGTCTTCGTCACCGAAGTCCCTGCTTTCTCCGCAACCGAGACATCTCAGCTGGCTGGGTTCACGCTCGTGGGTCTGGGGTATCCGCCCTACTTCCCAGCTCTTGACGAGAGCGTCGGGCAAATGTACATTGCGAGTATCGAGATCCGTGAGGCCTTTCGGCGACGAGGCTACGCGACGGCAGTGCTCGAGTTCTTCAAACAGGAGGCACAGACGCTCGGACTTGACGTTCTGCGCTGTGAGTGCGAGAAAGGGTGGCGCGTGACGCTCTATGAGTGCGTAGGCTTCGTACCAGTGGAGTACAAAGGAACGAGTCCGGAGTATCCTGAGAGCCATCAAATGCTCGAACTCTGGTTCACCAAGAACAACGAGTAGTCGTAATATGCAATGAATTTGCTACTCCTTAGCGAGTCAGCTCTCTAACAAATCAAGAGCTTGAACGTAACTCGCATCACCTCGCTTACTTTGTCTTTGCCGCACTAAGTTCCTTCAGATACGTCTCAGTGTTCGCTTTTCCTTTGCGAAGCACGTTGAATGGCACTCTGGTCAGCGGCTTGCCCTCCTCTAGCTCATTGATCCACCACTCGACTAAGTATCCGACTGTGATGATCTCGTGCTCCATGTGTTTGTGAATGATCTCGAAGCTGTCGGGAGATCTTGCGCCGTGCTTGATGAGCTCAAATGCAGTGAAGTACGTCCCTTCGAGCGAACTATAGCGCACCTCTCTTCGAAGACACCGTGTCAACGGCGCGTATCCCGCCTACACAGGCGAATACTTGTCAGTCGTTCATTGTGACATCCTACATGCACCAGCACTGCCATTACATGATCACGAACGTGTACATCAGCACCATGCTTGATCAGGAGCGAAATCAACGTGTGCCCATGACGTGCAGCAGCGATATGCAGCGCGGTCTCGCCATCCTAGCAACAGAGAAAAGGCACCAATTGGTTTCAAGCAAGTGCAATGCGACAAATGCACAACTAACCGGTGTCTTGGTGGTCACATCGGCACCATTCGATACGAGATTCTTGACCATGCTTGAGACATTACGTTCGCACGCGTAATGTAACGCCGTCCAACCAGACTAGACAAAATGATACTAGCCTCTCGCCTCTTTTCAGACCACGTGCAACTCACTGCGACAAGAATGCTCGAATCAGCACCGCGTTTGAGTAGGACTCCAACACCGGTCACGCCACTTTGTGCCGTAGCCACGTGGCGACTGGTGTCTTACCGTCCTGTAGACAAGGCAGAAGAAATCGGTTCGCACACATCTCCTCATTAATCGATTGGTACACGGCACTTACCACGTCTTGCGCATCAGTATCCACACCTTGATCAAGTAGAAGTGCTACAGTTGTCTCACTGTTGCTCGTGCACGCGCCATAGAGTGCTGTGCGGTTGCTCTGATAAACATAATCATGCAGATACTGGTGAGTTGGTATCATGCGTCGGAGCCCACCAACACAATCGTACACTCACCGAATCGCGTGCGTGCACATTCGCGCCATCAGCCAGCAAGAGCTTGACGACCTCGTGATGGTCACGTGAAGCGGCCATGAACAATGGTGGGTCCTGCGACTGCATATACACAAATGGTCAAGAAGCACTGGTGACTTCTGTAACATCCATCACATCTTACTTCATTTGGGTCCAGGTTGTGAGCTAGTAACGCCTGGACAAGCTCAACTTGGCCACCAAGGCAAGCCGCATTAAGAGCCGCGTGCTGATAACAAATACAAGGTTACACCAACGAAAGAGCCAAGCCGACTTGACACCTACCGACGCCTTGCTGCCGTGCTTCATCAGCAACTCAACCACCTCGATCCGACTGGCCGCGCATGCCTCACTCAAGGCAGTGTCGAAGTCCTACCAAATACGAAGGTGAGCCACAAAAACATTATACACGTTTGATGGGTTCACATCAGCTCACCTCTTCATTTTCTTCGTTGTACGGCTCGTAGGAGAGAAACGCCTTTACCAGCTAGAATTACACGCATGGCACAATGCGGTCTTGTTCGCCTACATTGAAATGACGGCGTGAGGATTCAAGAATGAGCTGAGGAGGAAGATTGATACGCACTCCGTCGGCGATTTGTGTGTCGACGCCGCGCTGAAGAAGCAACCTCACTACTGCACCACTACGATCCCAAACAGCATAGTGTAGCGCGGTCTTCCTGGTCCGCTTGCGAGAATACCACGTCATCAGCCATGGTGCAATGTGGAATAGGGAAATCAAAGCCGTACTCCATCAATAGCGTCAACATCAACGCCTAGGCTTATAAACAATTTGACAAGCTCCGCATCTCCGCGCTGACACGCTGAATGTAAAATGGTTTGCCGCCGCTTCATATACAGCATGAGCAGTTGAAGCAGCATAAGGCAAGCATGGATACGTACCCCACCGATATGAAGTGGATCAGCACCACGATAAAGTAAGGTGTGAATGATGTCAACGGGGATACCAGTACGACACGCATAGAAAAGTGCCGTCGAGCCATCCATTCCGGCGGCGTCGACATCCGTGACTCGCTTCAATATAGTTTCCGCGGTTTTGGCATTCCCCATCGCACATGCGTGTAAGAGAGCAGTCCAGCCAGACTAGACAAAGATAACAAAGCCCAGTTAGTAAATCGCCGTGGGTATACCACAATCGAGACGATGGAGCAAACCGAATCTGTGATACTTGGGTCAAAACCGTGCTCTAGTAGCAGCAGGGCCACTTCCTCGGCTTCTGGACGGGCACTGCAGGCCTCGTGCAAGGCTGTCAACCTCGGCACTGCAACTGCTGAGTCTAGCAAGGTTAGCAACGAATCAACCAACTTGCCCATGGTGGCACACACCTCATCCATCGCATGGACGTCGGCCCCGTGCGTCACTAAGAGCTTGACAACCTCCACACGACCTAAAGTAGCTGCAGTAAGGAGGGCTGGTGCCTTCCTCTGCAAAGATCACAAGTTATCATATCAAGACTCACAACAAACTCCACTACAAGCGCTTACGGGACCCCCTTTCAAGTTCACATCAGCTCCATGCTCCAATAGGAGCTTGACTGCTGCCACATGACCACGCCGAGCCGCTTCGTTCAACGCACTGACCTGGAATGACACGTCAAAGCCAGCAAGTGAGTGCACTATCACCCCCTGTCGAGCGTTGTAAACTTACTCCGTCCCTTTGATTCGGATCCACACCGAACTGGAGCAGCCCCGCCATGCAGCGCATATCCCCGGCCCAACTTGCCCGCACAAGTGCTTGCTGTACACAGTCATTTCATGAGAAACCACACTCTCCAGGGTCCTTTCCTGTGGCATACCCTGAGACGAAGCATCCCGTCAACACCATGCTCTGCCAACACCTTGAGGACTAGCACGTGATTATTGCGCACTGCTGCGTCCACCGCGTGCTCCAGGACCTGTGTAAATGGTTTGCAAGTCAGAGGGGAAGAGCGTTGTGGTGACGACTGAGTGGATGGGTCCCATTACCTTGACGTAGCTGCCGTCGTGGACATGCGTGAGTAGAAAGCGCACCACGTCGACATGACCAGACATCACCGCCAGATCGAGCGCTGTCTCTCGGTAGGTCTACATAGACATCTACGTTAGTGTCACGAACGCAGCGACGGAGCATGGAGCCCACGTACTTCAGTCTTCGCGAGACGATGGTCGACATCACCGTGGAGTAGCTCCTGGAGCTCCACCAGTCGGCCCTCACGTGCTGCCGCCAGGAACGCTCACTCTTCTGTTGATAGCCCACACATTACGCTGCTCTCGTACGCTGTATCGCGCTCTGGCAAGCGTCAACCCACCCGCTCTTCGTGCTGGTCTGAGTTTTCGGGATGCCGATCAACGACAACTGATCTACTGAGTTAATGTGACTAAACGCAATATATGAAGTACTGTAGCTTGAGCAATATGCGCTCCGTCTCGCTTACATGGTCTTTATGTCAAGCAAAGTGCCTTGAGATATGCCTCAGTGTTCGCTTGGCCTTCCGAAAGCACGTCGACAGGCACTCGCGTCAGCGGCTTGCCCTCCTGACGCTCATTGATCCACCACTCGACAACGCATTCAAGCGCACTGGTATCATTGTGATCGATCTCGAAGCTGTCACGAGATCCTGCACCATGCTTGACAAGCTCGAATGCTGTGTCGTGCGAACATTCGAGCGAGCCATAGTATGTCTCTCTTCGGAGGCAGTGCACCAACGGTGTGTACCAGATCTAGTCACGCCATCCACAAGCGCATCAGTTGCTCGTTATACATGAAAACTCGTTTCTATGACTCGTGAAACAAACACGTACCTGTTCGGCCGCGTTCTCATCAAGCCCTCGATCCAACAACAACCTGACCACCTCGGTATTACTTGCCTTGCAAGCAATATGCAACACGGTTTCCCCAGTCTTCGCCAAAACATTAGCAGTTGGACCAGCAGAATTCAAGTATGGATAAGTACACCAGTAACAAAGAATGGATCTGCACCACGATCGAGTAGACTTGGAACCATTGTAGCCAGGTCTCTCGAACGACAAGCATAGCAGAGCGCCGTTAATCCATCCTCTGTGACCACATTGACATCCGTGATATGGTCCGACAAAGCCATCGCGGCTCTATGAGATCCGTAGTCACAAGCGACCATGAGAGGAGTGCGATTGCCCTAAAAACGCATGAGTACATATTATGATTGCTTGAACACATTGCGACGACAATCATAAGCCATACGTGATCAGTGACGTCAGGATCAAAACCGTACTCCAACAGTTGCAAAACCACGTCGTATGCATTCCGCTGGCACGCGACGTGCAATGCCGTCTGCCCGTTGACCTATGATGGAGGAGCGTTCAGTTTGTTGGTTGGATGGAAGGCAAAAGTAATCTGGATATTGCGCTCGTGTACAACAGACTTCACCTACCGTGTCTCGAATGTTCACCTGAACACCGTGAGCCAGGAGCGCTTTCACCCCCTCCTTGAAGCTACTCTTCGCGGCGTAATGTAGTGGTGTCTTGCCATCCTATGACGCGAAACATGACTATTAGTCCCTCTGCTAGTGAGTGAACCGTATCTGAGGTTCATACCCACGAATCGACAGCATTCACACCAGCATCATGCGCCAGCAGCCATTCTGTCGCAGCAACATGCCCTCGCATACAAGCCTTATGCAGCGGTGTATCGCCGCCCTGAAGCACACGTTGACTAAATGAGCGGGCCTAGACATATATAAATGCAATAACGTACAGTGGTAGTGGTATTCACACTCAGCCCGCAAGCACAGAGCAGCTCCAGGAGGTCCACTTGTCCACTTAAAGCCGCACGAACCATCAAATTTCTGCCAGGCTAGCCACAATTCTCGATATTAGATGCTAGCGTCACTCCGACGAGTACTCTGTAGCACTTACATCGTTCAATAACTCCATGGTGGAATCTCGCTCGAGAACCAGCGCAACAACAGCACGATGGCCTGCCCCGCAAGCTTCATACAAAAACGTCCAACCATACTGTCACATTGATACGTTGGCTTCGGTGCTCCGCAACAAAGAGAGCATTTACACACCATAGGTCAGAGCGATGCACTTTTTAAGAGCACAGCGCATTCGTCGCGAAGATATCGGCACCGTGATCCAAGAAACACCTGCTCCTCACGCTGGTGCACGTGCGCGTACATTTGCGCCGTTCACGAGCAGAAGTTTGACGATCTCTGCCTCACAGCGGGCCGAGTCTGCTGCCGGCTGCACAAAAAAGACTCGGAGAGTCTGTCAGTTTCATATGCAACATGTCATTCCACATAAACCTCGATCTGGGCATAACAGCCCTACTCTCCACACTCCCTACTCGCGAGGTTTAGCCGGAAGCTCGGTCAGATACGTCTCAGTCGCCTCAAGTCCTCGTCGAAGAATTTCGATTGGTACAATGAGAGTGGCTTCCCCTCCTGGTGCTCGTTGATCCAGTACTGAACGACGCACTTTAGTGCACTGAACTCGCCGTGCAAGTAGCTGGGCAAACCCTCATAGATCTCGGGCGATCCTATGTCTGTCGCGCCGTGTCGTACGCCTTCTCCAGCCTGATTCTGTAATACGACTCAGCGCGAAGACAATGCATCAATGGCGTACGTTCAGCCTATAAATCCCACAAAACAACTTTGAGAATGACCACTCGTTCCATGAATACACCCAGTGCCTGGTCTCGAGCGTGCACACCAGCACCGTGCTCAATCAAAAACGAGACCATCGTATCACCGTGATTCGCAGCAGCAATGTGCAATGTCGTCTCGCCATTCTGCCATCAGCATACCAGACAATCTCAGCAGGATCATCGTCAAGTGTCTATGAATCCATTGTACCCGATTTTTGGTGGACACATCAGCGCCATTCGACACAAGAGCTCGTCAGTCAGCCCTCGCGCACCGCCACAATGAAAGCGCGCTCTTTCGCCGGTGCAGAGTCATCCCGCTTCGCTCGAACGCTGCGTCGATGTCTCTCGTTAGCAAAGTGGCTGGCTGTCTCGGCTGAGAAACTCAGTAATTCCACTGAAAACGATCTAATGTAATGGCTTAGTATGAGTTCCTGCCACTGCGCTGCGATCTCATCAAGGTTCTTCTTCCACATGTTCAAATGACGTGAATATAAAGATGGGTAGTATCCCGACTAGTACTCGCACCTTTACGGCCTACTTATACGGTTGGAAGCGTAGCAAATCGTTAATACCTTGTAAACGTGTCCTTTCCCCATTTTCACTCGGCATCAGCAGCTCGAAGCTTCTCCAAATACATCTCAGTCGCCGCGCGGCCTTTGATAATCACGTCGACAGGAACGGCTGTGAAAGGTTTGTTCTCCTGACGCTCAGCAACCCAGCACTGAACCACGAGTTCAAGCGCAGAGAATTGGTCCCGCGAATCCTCACCCATGCTCTGGCAGTTGTCAGAGGATTCCTCATACGTTGCACCGTGCTTGACAAGCTCATAGGCAACCTTGTAGGTCATGTCTGGGTAGCTCTCGTATGACCCTGTTTGAAGACAACAATCCAGAGGCGTGTTCCCAGCCTGCAATCGTAATAGCGAGTCATTTCCAGCAACGACGAGGCGTACCAAAAGCCCGAGTGCAGTACCTTGTTGCGAGCGTGCACATCGGCACCGTGCGCAATCAAGAGCGAGTGAATACATGACCATGGGACGCAGCAGCGATATGACGAGGTATTTCGCCATCCTAGTTTCAACCATAAACAGAACCATCAGTGTGACATGCACTGCGCCTGAGTCAAACGCGTACTAGCGTACCGGATTTTTGGTGGCCACATCGGCTCCATTCGACACAAGAACTCTGACAACGGCAGGCCGAATACGCCGACACGCGTGATGCAACGCCGTCCAGCCGGACTATATAATAACGCTCAACATAATGAGCATTCAATATGAGAACCTGAACCAGTCTGCGACATACCACGTCTGCAATGCTCGAATCCGCGCCATGCTTGTGAAGAAGCTCGACGCAAGACACGTTACCATTACTCGCTGCAATGTGGAGCGCTGTGCTTCCGTCCTACAAAAGCAACAACAGGTGGTTGGGACCTGGGTAACGCTACGAAAGTTCGGTATGGACGCACACCTTGTCAACCGCGTCGATATCCACACCGTATTCCAACAAAACCGCCGCGGCTTTCTGCGAGTCCCACCTGCATGCGCTGTGTAATGCCGTATAGTTGTGCTGGGGTGGGAAGTCATGTTATTTGTACTGTTGGAATATACACAAACCAATCAACTGCTTACCGAATCACGTGCATGCACATTTGCGCCATTCACAAGCAACAGCTTGACGACCTCATGCTCGCCACTAAGTGCTGCATAGTGCAATGGTGAATCTGGGGACTGCACAGAACAGATTCTCAGTGAAATTTGTGCAACATTAGATATTCCAATGCAACCCACCTCATTCGGATCCACGTTGTGAGCCAACAAAAGCTGGACAAGCTCTACTTGACCGCTGCGACTTGCCGACTGCAGCGCTGCGTGCTACAAAACACGTCAATGCTGCTCTGTGAAGAGGCGCGCCACTTGTATGCGTACCGATGCCTTGACCCCATGCTCTATCAAGAGCTCCGCCACCTCAAGACGACTGGATGTGCATGCCTCACTCAGAGCTCCATTGAAATACTGTCGGATGACGACATAAACTTTCAGCCTCAAAACATAGAAAACACTGGTGCAGTACGGTAACTCACCTCCTCTTTCTCTTCGCTATATGGCTCGTACTTGAGGAACTCGTTCACCACATCGACGTAGCCGAAACCGCATGCATATCGAAATGCTGTGTAGTTGATCTACAAAATCGAACCCAGAGATCCGAGTCAGCCAAAGAAACTAGCATTTCACTCAGTTAAAAACTCACATTGTCGACCAGTTGGGTGTCCGCGCCATGCTGAAGCAGCAGCTTTACCGCATCAGCGCTTCCTTTAGACACAGCGTACTGCAATGCAGTCTTGTTGATCTGATGATATTACAACAAGCACGTCAGCAACTTTTGCAATACCGACAGAGCGAACCGGAAGCGTACCCGATCCAGCGCGTTCACATTGATACCTCGATCCAAGAGCAGCTGAACCACTTCAGCATTGCCGTGCTCACAAGCTGTATGTAAGAGGGTTTGCTCGCGCTGTATCAAAACAAATCAGTTGTTGGATGGTAGACGAGTCAAGAACCCGGACGTACAGCAGACACACAGAGTGGGTCGGCTCCTCGACCGAGTAGTGAGCGCACGACGTCGATGAGATTTTTAGCACCACATGCGTAGAAGAGCGCAGTTGTGCCATTCTGCGATACCACATCTATATCGGTGACACGATCCAATAACATCGTCGCAATTTTACCATTTCCCACAGTGCACGCGAGCAAAAGCGGCGTGTGACTGTACTGTAAACGTCAAACAATAGCAGCATCAGGGTGTGTAAGGTGTGACGAGACAGATGCGATCAGGGCATACCATATCAGGAAGACTTGCGTTAAAGCCGTAGTTCAGCAGCTGCAACACTACTTCGTCCGCTTCTGGCCTCGCAACACAGACTTCATGCAACGCAGTCCATCCTCCGCACTACGTTCAGATACAGTTATAAATTGAATATACGACCTAATTATGCGGCAACGAACCGTGTCTCGAGCATCCACCTGAATGCCGTGCGTCAACAACAACTCCGCCACATCACCATGGCCCTTGCATGCCGCAAAGTGGAGTGGGGTCTTGCCGTTCTGTACAGATATATCTACGATGAACCCTCATACACGTCGAATATGTTATACAAACCAGGAGACTCACACTGTCGACCGCATCAGCATTCGCGCCACGAGCCAGTAGCCACTCAACCGCCACAACGTGTCCGTTCTCGCTAGCTTCATGTAGTGGGGTCGTCATATCCTAGAAATTAACAACCGTCGTGAGTAAATAATCTGGTTGGTCAGTGACGAAGATCTCTTACTGCGCTGGTAGCATTCAGGAGAAATCCACGAGTGTGAAGCAGCTCCAAGACTTCCACACTTCCACAAAATGCTGCTGCATTCATCGGATTTTGGCTCTGTTTAGCATGTCACAAAGATTAGCTTGGACGCACGGACAGCTGCGGCAGATTCCTTACATTCAGAGGATGCACAGTTGCACCGCGATCAAGTAGCACTTTAACAGTGGCCACATGGCCGATACGACTTGCTTCATATAGTGCTGTAGTTCCCATCTACGAGACGCAACATCAGCACGCGCACTTTTGCCAGACTCAATACGCCACCGATGGTTCACCTGAGAAACGGCGTTCACATCCGCACCACCAGCCAGCAGTGCGTCAACAACGTCCACATGACCCCCCTGGGCCGCTTGATGCAACGAAGTCCATTGTCACTAGTCCACAAGCGAGGTGAGAGAAAGGGTCAATGCGAGTCATCTCATCTTGATACACACCTGACCCGGCACATTCACATCAGCGCCATGATTCAATAGGAGCTTGACGAGTTCCACGTGTCCTCAAGCAGCCGCAGTGAGCAGTGCTGATCCGAGCCACTGTAGGGTTCATGATCGTCAGACTTATTATGACATCATTACTGCGAGTAAGGCCCAGTACACGTACCCTTCCACTCTTCAGATTCACACCAGGTCCATGCTCCAGTAGCGCCTTGGCCACCGCCTCATGGCCACCTTGGGCTGCTCTACACAACGCGCTGTCCTATTGTGCATAAAGTCGTGTAAGTGAGACTGTGACGACTCGAAAGGCACGAAAACATACCCAGTTCACCGCGTTCGCATCCAACCCGAGCTGAAGCAGCAACTCCACTCCCTGAACGTCGCCTGCCGCGCTTGTCTCCACAAGTGCCGTCTATATACGAGTGTGCGGTCAGTAAAGTCACACAGGAGGCTAACTTGTAATCACATAAGTTGAGTTGACTCACTCCGAGATCCCAAATTCGGTAAACGCCTTAAGGACGTCCACATGGCGACTACTAAGCACCAGATCCACCGCTCGTTGAATCTCCTGCGCGCAATGTCGACGGAGTCAATAATTTCCGCTCTCCTCTCTCACACACACAAGATCGGTCGTACGCAATTCAATGCCTCAATGTGACCGCCGTCCACGCCCTTGGACAATAGAAAGCGCACCACATCTGCATGGCCTGCAGCCGCCGCATATAACGCCGTCTGACCGTCCAGCTACTCAGACACACATTTCCATTGCCTCAGTGCCACATTTACGGAGGATTATGACTGAGCACTCACTGGAGTCGTCACAAACAGATCAACGCCGCCATTGAGCAGCTCCTTCACGTCGTCCAGTCGGCCCTCAGGCGCCGCGGTGATGAACGCGTGTTTCTCTGTCGATTGCAGCGTCATTCTTCTTCTTCTCGATGGCAGATGAAGCACACTTGATGATTAAGACGTGGCCTTGGAATCACTGGCAGCGATCTCGGACCACATCTTCCCCACATGTCGGATGACTTTTTTTCCTACTTCTGCTCGGATATTATTGCACGCTTTGTTCCGACAAAACTATTCACCAGTCATTACCTACTTCTGATTGGCTGAAACGAGCCAGGAAACGAATGCCGACTAATCCTTGTATAAACGTATATCTAGTATCATACGTTAAGAGAACGAGCAATTACGATGCAATTCGGTCATAAATCGTGGCAACCAGACGGGCTCTTAACTTAATTTTCGAGCACATTATCACCATAGATTAATCATGAAACTTCCCCAGTTCACCAAATCCAATAAATATCATCCGACATTGAAGACGAGACACGCGTTCCAGTGGTACACTGAAGACTAGCTTGCCCTCTTGACCTCCTCCAGCCACCATTGAATGGCGAACTGAACTCCATCGAATCGACCAGCACCCTTTTCTTCTACGGAGCCGTGTGAGTACACCACTTCTTTGACTACTTTCACATGACCTCCTTGAGTCGCTTCATACAGCGCACTAAACTGTGACAGAACAAGTCGAGTGAATTCGAGGCGCCTCGACCTGATCGAGCGTCCGACTCGTAACGCCCACAACTGCATACACAGTCAGGCAACCACGCACTGGGGTTCACTTCTCGTCTCAAAGTAACAGTAGTAATACGCTTAACTCAGAACAATCGACGACTCCATGACAAAGCAAGCGATATATGCACAACTGACAACTGCGGTCCCGACTGGCTCACTTCACTTGGCTTCAACGGCTCGCAACGCCTTCAGATACGTCTCCGTCGCTTCTGGGCCTCGAATAACCACTTCACTCGGTACGCTCGTGAATTGCTTGCCCTCCTCACGTTCCACAAGCCACCACTGAACTACGAGTCCAAGGGCACAGAACTGGTCCCGCATGTAGTCGTCCACACTTTCGAAGTTGTCAGGGGAACCTTCATACGTCGCACCGTGTTTGACGAGCTCCAGCGCGGTCTCGTACGTCATTTCCAGCGTGCTGTCGTACGATTCCGCTCGAAGACAACGCACCAGCGGTGTGTAGCCAGCCTACAGCCATATTAACAGCAGTTTAGTTATGAGCTACGACTCGAAGTCCCATCGAAAGCCAAGTGCAGTACCTTATCTTGAGCGTTCACATCAGCGCCATGCGCAACTAGGAGCGCGATAAATGTATGGCCGTGGTGGGCTGCAGCAATATGAAGCGATGTTTCACCATCCTAGTAACAGCACATAACCATCAGCACGACATGCGCTGTCCCAATCCAATCGCATAGCAAGTATACCGGTGCTTTAGCGGTCACATCAACGCCATTCAACACGAGAGCCTTGACAACCGCACCCTGGTTACGTCGACACGCGCTAACCAGCGCCGTCCACCCAGACTATGCAGGATAGAATGAGCGTCACGTTTGAAAATATCGCCGTCCCTGACGTACCGCATCCACAACACTCGAATCCGCGCCATGCTTGAGTAGGAGCTCGACACAGGACACGTGGCCTTCAGTCGCTGCAACGTGGAGTGCCGTCTTTCCGTCCTGGTAGCCACAACAAGTATTGAGAGTCTGCTTACCACTCTAAGAGACTCCGTGCGGATACCCACCTCGTCTAGAGCGTCGATCTCCACACCATGTTCCAGCAAAACCTCCGCGGCATTCTCCGAGTTCCACTTGCACGCGTTATGTAGTGCCGTACAGTCGTGCTGGGGACAAGAAACTCTGGTCAATACGATCGGACCCTGCACAAACCTTATCGTGTGCTTACCGTATCGCGCTTGTGCACATCAGCACCACTCGCAAGCAGCAGCTTGACGATCTCGTGATGACCACGCAGCGCAGCAAAATGCAACGGCGAATCTGGGGACTGCATAGAATAGCTTTCAGTGCAGCCTGACCAGTGTTTAATATTCAGCCGCAGCTCACCTCATTCGGGTCCACATTATGAGCCAGCAATATCTGAGCAAGCTCCACTTGGCCGCTGAGACTCGCCGATTGCAGTGCCCCATACTTTAAAATCATAAAAAGAAGACGTTACTGTATGCGAGGCAGAGAGTCAACTCATCTGTATGCTTACCGAGGCCTTGACGCCATTCTCCATCAGGAGTTCCGCTACCTCAAGTCGACTGGATGTGCATGCTTCACTCAGGGCCCCATTGAAGTACTACCGGATAACGACATAAAACTTGAGCCTCGAGAAACATCATGCTAGTGCACTATGGCAACTTACTTCCTCTTTATCGTCACTGTATGGCTCGTACTTGAGAAACACGTTGACTACATCGACGAAGCCGAAACCACATGCATATCGAAATGCTGGGTAGTTAATCTACAAAATCGAACCCAGAGACACGAGTCAGTCAGAGACATTAGTACTTCACTCAGATAGATACGCACATTGTCGACCAGTTGGGTGTCCGCGCCGTGCTGAAGTAGTAACTCCACAGCGCCAGCACTTCCTTGAGACACAGCGTATTGCAATGCAGTCTTGTTAAACTGATTTGATTAGGTCACGCCATACAACACATGAGCACCTGTTGCATTGCCGGAGGAGCGATCCCGAAACGTACCCAATCAACCGCGTTCACATTGATTCCTCGGTCCAAGAGCAATTTGACAACATCAGGGTCTCCGCGCTCGCATGCTGCATGTAAGAGGGTTTGCCCACGCTATATCGATCAAAGTTAGTTGATGGATCCAAATGAAGCCAAGAATCGATACGTACAGCTGATACACGGAGAGGGTCGGCTCCACGATCGAGTAGTGCACGCACGACCTCGATGGGGTTCTTGAAATTACAAGCGTAGTAGAGTGGTGTCGTGCCATCCTGAGCGACAACGTCGATATCTGTGACACGCTCCAACAAAATGGTCGCGATTTTTCCATTTCCCCTGGCACATGCGCGCAAAAGCGGCGTGCCATTGTACTACAAACATCAAACAAATTCCATCAGGCTTCGTGAGGTATAATGCGACGAGTCTGATCAGAGCCTACTTCATCAGCAAGACTTGCATCGAAACCGTAGTCCAACAGCCGCAACGCCAGCTCCTCTGCTTCCGGACTTGCAGCGCAGACCACATCCAACGCTGTCCATCCGTACTACGACGAGATAGAGAAATCGAACTTATAAAGTGACTTGACGACGCTGGTACGCAGCTACGTACCGTGTCACGGATATCCACCTGAATGCCATGGGCTAATAACACCTTCACCACATCACCATGGCCTTTGCGTGCCGCAAAGTGGAGTGGGGTCTTGCCGTTCTGTGATACAAATAGCTCGATGATGAGCCACCATAGATAAATATCAAACAGACCAGGAGACTCACACTCTCAACCGCATCGACATTCGCACCACGAGCCAATAGCCACTCAACCGCCACAATGTGCCCGTTCTCGCTGGCTTCATGTAGCGGGGTCTTCATATCCTAGCAATTACGGAGGTCATGAGTATATCACTTGGTTGACCAGTGATGAAGATCTTACCGCGCTGGTAGAGTTCACGGGAAGTCCACGAGCGTGGAGTAGCTCCAAGACTTCCACACTTCCACATAATGCTGCCGCATTCATCGGATGTCGGCTCTGCTCACCACATCACAAAGATTAGCTCTGACGCCCAGCCACCTGAGAAAGGTTCCTTACATCGTTCAGAGGATCCACATTTGCGCCATGCCCGAGTAGTGCTGTTACAATGGCCTCATTACCGGTAAGGCTAGCTTCATATAACGCTGACCATCCCGTCTACAAAAATTATCTCAGCAAGCGTATTTCTGCCTGACTCGATATGCCACAGATGTTTTTTTTTACCTGAGAGACGGCGTTCACATCAGCGCCACCAGCCAGCAGTGCGTCGACAACCTCCGCATGACCTTCCCGGGCTGCTCGATGCAATGGAGTCCATTGGTACTAGTCCACAAGCTAAGTAAGAAAGGATCAAAGCGAGCCATCAAATCCTGATACACACCTGATCCGCCACATTCACTTCAGCACCATGATTCAATAAGAGCTTGACGAGTTCCACGTGTCCCGAAGCAGCTGCAGCAAACAATGCTGGTGTATTCGACTGGAAAGTTGCACGATCATCAGATTTGGACAACACCATTACTATGAATAGCACATTACGTACAAATCCACTCTTCATATTCACGTCAGCTCCATGCTCGAGCAGTATTTTGGCCACTGCCTCATGACCGCCCTGAGCCGCTTCATACAACGCACTGTTCTGCAGCAACAAGTCGTGTTAGCGATACAAAGTTGCCATAAGTGTGTGAATCCGTACCCGATACACTGCATTGGCGTCCACCTCAAACTTAAACAGCATCTCCACTCCCTGTGCGTCGCCTGCTGCGCTCGCCTTCACAAGTGCCGCCTGTATACATGCGTATGGTCAGCGAGACTCGTTAAGGGTACTTCAATTGTGATAGCATACGTTGAGGTGGTCATCTCCAAGCTCGGCGAACGCCTTGAGAACGTCCACATGGTGACTGCTTACCGCAAAGTCCACAGCTCGCTTCATGTCCTATACGTCACCATCACGTGGCTTACTCTAGAGCTCTCTCTCCTCTCACACAGCACGTCGTGCTTACGTTATTCATCCAACCGACGAGACGACCCCGCTCGCTGTCCTTCGACAACAGAAAGCGCACCACTTCCACATGACCAGCCCTCGCCGCCGCGTGCAATGCCGTCTCATCTTCTGGCTAACAAATACGCAATCATGCATGAGCACCATAGACGTATCGATGGAGCGAGTCAACACCTACTTTGGTCGTCGCAAACACGTCAGCACCGCCGTTGAGCAGCTCCTTCAGCTCCTCCAATCGGCCGTCGCGCGCCGCCGCAATGAACGCGTGCTCGTCATTCGATGGCAAACCCATTCCGCTTCTTTCCCACGCTGATTCGATGTCTCTCTTGCGCAAATGAACGCTCGACGTCGCCGTCCCGCTGTCTTGATGGCACTTCTCTCATCCACCTCAGAGCCACGTGACAGACCGAGAAAATGATATACGGATTTAAGTGAACTGTGGTTAGTCCTTTTCTGGTTAGACTTGTGCAACAAACCCATGTTGAGATGGTAATCCAGTAGATTTAGCCCTTGGATATGCAATGTCAGAGGTTTTGACCTTCTGAAATCCAGCTGAAGAGGTATACCAGATGTGTATGTATATCATGTGTATACCGCACGTTGACGTTGGGCATGCGATCTTGCAGGCGAGAATCTCCGGCCGTCGCGTGTAAAGTAGTAGGAGCGATTGGCAATGCTACAAGTGCAAGTTTAGACCTGACGACTTGTTTTAGACCTCCGCAAGATTCGCTACCGTACTTTCTTTCTATCCGTCGCCTTCCCACGCTACCCAGTCGGTATCCTCATAACGGTCTCTATCTTTAGACCCGAGTTAGACGCTGGTCACGTGCACATGCTGCCCAGTTCGCATGCCAACGAGTGCAAGGTTAGACCGCTTCATCGGTCTATCTTGGTGTCTACGGATGGGAGTTATGCGGTGATGCAGGAATGCCACAACCGACGCGGTCAGTTGGTCTTTGGACAGGTCCCCACGATGGCGGAAGTCACGATACGGCAGCAGCAAGATGAGGAAGAAGTGCATATTCTTCCACAGCTCAAGCAACCACACACGTCAAGTGAAGAGCACAAGACACTGAGACTAACGCATCGACGCTCGGTGCAACCTCAGGACGGCGACGATGACGTAAACGCGTTGCCTAACCACGTCAAGTCTAAACGCAACTCGGTGCCTGTGGTTAGACCAACGAACCGGACACTTCTTCCGACTCTCGAAGCCATTGAAGCCATCACAAAGGCGGTTCAAGACGAACTCGCTGCTATCGAGGACTTCGAGCAGCAACAAGGCGAGGAAGAGGATGTTACTTCGTCTCGTGACGAAGCCACACGTGACTTGGCCGACTTGTACTGCGAGCGAGCTCGACTTTTGGTGGAGTACACCAAGTACGACACGTCGGTACCTCTCACCGAGGCATTTCTGCTCGTAGACGATGGACAAGAGCAAGATGACGTTGCAAAGGACGTCTCAGCGATGCAACAGGGGTTGACTGACGCAGTCACCGCAATCTCGATGAACGTGGAATTGGTTATCGTGTACGATCTTGCAGCTCGATGCGCTCGAGCGTTGGGACGGATCAAGTATGCGATTAATCTGACCAATCTCGGACTCCGTGTCGAAGCTGGTAATGCCGACTTGCTTCAGCTCAAGAAGGAACTTGAAGTTGACACGGATACGATGCGGTTCACTTTTGCACCATCTCTATTGTATCGACTGGAGACCGAGTCGAACGAAGTCTCGGGCCGGCAGCAAGCCCCAAGTGATATGCTTCAAATAACAACAACAACAAGTCAAGCGGAAGATTTTCAGGCCCGTTATCACGCCATGAAAGTGCTCTCTGGGTCTGTGATGCTGCGCAAGATGGAGCAGATGATGCACCACAACATTCACCATCAGTGTGCGAAGGTTGACGAAGTGAAAGCACTTGAAGCTGCATTCAATCAGACGATGGGGTTCCTTGCTGCACTCTTGCTTGACTCGACCACGACGTCTCGTGCTACAAACATTGAGGCGATTACTCTTGAAAACATCGGGAAGCAACTCACGAAGTCAAGCGTACTTGTTGAGAGTAATTGCCTTCGCCGATGGTTCGTGAAGACACTCACACCGGCTGTGACGAAAGCTCTTCTTGGTAATGATCCTGTGTGCAATGCTCGAGACAGCCGCACGAGCCTGCTCCGAGATGTACTCCTTGCCATCACGCGATTATCGCTAGCAACCGGAAATCTTCATCGGTGCACACGAATGCCGCACGCGCTAGCTTATGTCAAGATAGCGTTCGATTTGGCCAAGCAATTTGCGGGTGAAAAGGCTTCGTCATCAAGGTTGCCATCGCAACAATCTCGCTCTCAATCTGTTGTTTCTTCTTTGGTGCGTTTGGAAATGGTTTGTACGGATGCGTATGCTGTTGCTCTCTTGGATCTCACAGAAGAGTCCAGCGAGGCTCTTCTTCTTCACCAAGAGAGTCTCGAGCTCGCGGTCTACGAGAAGGACGCCAATCGAGAACTCTGCTGCCATCACTTCATCGGGCGCGCACTTCTCAAAATGCAAGAAATCGGTGCTGCCGAGACAGAGTTTTCACAATTGTTGCAGCAAAGTCGAGTACTCGGAGATAAGTCGATGGAGTGTCTGGCATGGTACGAACTTGGTGAATGCTGCATCGCTCGTCGGGATCTCACTGCTGCGATGACCAACTTCGAGAACGCCCTTGAGATTTGCAACGCGACTGCGCACTGCCAGTCAACATGGCGACTCCACTCGGTGAAGCATGCAATGGAACTGTACGCGAGCATGCGACGATCACGTCGATACGGGATGACCGCACTGAGTTCGCAATTGAGTGGACGTAGTGACTCGTTCCTTCGACGACGATCAACGGCGATTGCCGTGCCGAATCACGGCTCCATCGTCTGGCTGGGCCACCAACACCTTGCACAAAACACATGCCCTCAGGACTCGGCATCGAAGATCGAGGACGCTCATCAACCTCGACGACGACAAGCGATCTGGTCAAAGAGTCCGGACTTGGAGTCGCCGGAATCCAAGCAACCGTCAGCGAATCGATCAGTACTGGACACGCTGTTTGGTGACTTTGAAGAGAATGAACGCCAAGGTATCACGGACGAACCAGCGTCTCCTCTGCTTTTGGAGCGAACTTCTGGAATCTCGGAGCTGCGGAAGACCCAGGAACCAGCGCTTTGGCACGAACGAGACGCCACCGCCTCGCCAGCAACACAAGCTACAAGCGCAAATGGCGAGGGGCCATTGAGCACGCACAATCTCTCCCTTGTCGCGTGGCTGTTCGGTCCTGAACATGCTACTGGGACCAATCCGACCCAGCCGGCATGCCTCAAGCCAATTGCATAAAATGTCAAAGGTGAATATCAATTTTCATGTTTTCCCTCGATAGACTGCCCTTGCTGGAACCGTGTGGCTCTGGACCGTTGAAATTCACAAGTTTAGACTTGTAGACTTTTAGACCAGAACCTCGAATCTCAAAATTTGGGAAAACGAGGGGCCTGTGGGAACCACAAACGAGAGCCCGAGTGTCGAGCGCCCCACGCCGTTTGTGAGACTTCCCCCCACAGCATTCGCAGAACGATGGTGCTCCTCGTGAAGAACGCGGCTCCAGCCATCAAGTACGTGGCTCACTCGCTCGCTCGGCGTGCCCGCGCGGTCTCGAACAAGGCGGCTGCGGGCATCGACCGACCGCGTGATGGTGTTCCTTCTGAGGACGTGGAGAGGACTGACGGCATTGCTTCTTGTGTCACAGGGCTGTCGGCCAGCAGGCCCGTGGCATGGCCACTGAAAAGCAGAGTACGTGACGCGCCTCGTGTTGTTTGGGGTCGATGAATACGCGTTATTAACGCGTGTCTGCGTCTCGTAGTTTTGCTTCGTATCGGTGCGACCTCGAACATCGCCAAGATCACCAAGTCGATGAAGATGGTGTCCGCCGCCAAGATGCGTGGTGCCGAGTTGCGTATGGTCGCCGGCCGCCCTTTTGCGGTACGTCCACTGGCTTCCCTTCCTCGTTTGTTTCGTAAAGCACGCAAAGCTCATGCTCCTTTTGTTCTAGGGCTGGTTGGACAACGTCAACGCGACGGCGCGTGTCATCGAGAAGGACGGCTTCATCCCAAAGGAGGAGATTGAGGGCGAGAACCTTTTCCTCGTCATCTCGTCGGACCGTGGTCTCTGTGGTGGTATCAACTCGGGTATTGCCAAGACTACCCGCAAGCAGGTCTCGACCGACGACGACAAGCTCCAGCTTTTCATTCTCGGTGACAAGGGTCGTGCCCAGCTTCGTCGTGATTTCGCCCCACAGATCCGTGGTAGCGCCACCGAAGCCTACGTGAACCCACCAAACTTCGCCGTCGCCAGTGCCATCGCCGAGGCCATCCTCGCTTCGGCTCAGAGCGACAACGAAAAGGTGCACGTGATCTTCAACAAGTTCGTGTCGGCCATTGCCTACTTGCCAACGATCCGCTCGCTCGCCGTGTCGCCAGACTCGGAGGCCTTCGCCAACTACGAGCTCGAGCCAGCTGACAGCGAGGCCGAGGTGCTCACGGACTTGAAGGAGTTCGAATTGGCCACCGCCGTGTACCACGGTATCATCGAGAACAACACGAGTGAAGAGAGTTCGCGTATGTCGGCCATGGAGAACGCCACGAGCAACGCGCAGGACTTGATCTCGCGCTTGACGTTGCAGTACAACAAGGCTCGTCAGGCCCGTATTACGACCGAGTTGATTGAAATTATTTCGGGTGCCTCGTCGTTGGATGGTTAAGCGCCGCCTCGAAGACCGTCAAGCTGTTGGGTCATGCAGTCGAACGCGTGGGTGAAGCGTGCTTAGAGCCCCTCACGGCTAGACAGACTAGCACGCGCGTCTAAAGTGAATGAAACAGAGATAAGGCAACGAACTCGGTTGCGTCTTTGAATGATTCAACTCGTGTGTGTGCCGTCATCCTCGTCGTCTTCCTCGTCGTCTTTTGCTGTCTGTCGATCTCTCTGTCTCTCGGTGCCCTCGAAAGGGACTGCTAGTACAGTAGAGACGCATGCAGTTTCATCACAAGTTGACACAAAGCGTCATCGTCCCAAACCAGTTTGTGCCTGCCATCACACCTCACGGCACGGATGAGTCCGAGGCCATACTATGCAATGAGGGGATTTGCTGGACCGTCCTGTTGGGAAAGAACTTATTCTTCAAGGATTAGTCGAGTCAGGAACAAAGGATCGAGGCCATTGAGAACGAACATGAAGACACAAAGCTCATCATCCACCTCTGGGCATCTCCTCATCTCGTGTAGAATTGAAATATCGACATTTGTTTTGGTCATTCAAATGATTACTCACAAACATGATGCCTACATCCGGAATTGACGCAAACATCGTGCCATCGGCTTGTCCCTGCCCTGGCTTTCGTGCGCGTACGCGTACGTACTCGCCTCCCAGTCTTTGAGGGTGTCTGTCGTTTCCCCATCCACATACTCTATAGATTCCAAGATCTCCCCTCAGTTATCACCCGTGGCCGAGTTTGCGGTGCCTGTCCACTCGGCCATCGAATCACTGGGTTCAGGACCCAGGTAAGTACACGTAGGACGGAGGTAACTGCTCGCCTCGTCCTGAGCATCCCGGGATTGATTGCAATAGCGATTTCAAGCGCTCTGCGATACTTTGGCTCGAATATGATCGCTGATCACAGTCTCTCCGAGTTTCCGAACTCACTCTCACCCACAAAACCCATCTGAACAACGCCACGACAGACGAGGAGCAGCGCTCTTGTCGCCACGTAACGTCAGTAGCTCAAGTAGAAAACAACGTCTACCTCGGTACATCTCTCCCACTGAACAGAGAATCTCGTCCAAATCAACTGGATGAGGTGAGAAACGCCGCCGTGTTCCGTCTTTGCGGCTCTGCGGACGGTGATCTTTCCAGTGGGACTCGTTGTCGGGTTGTGTGACGCGAATGCTTGGTACGGAGCCCGTCTCCACGGTCTCAGGTCAATGGCTTCTTATACGTTTTGCCAGCTGCTGGCTTGACTTTGTGAACGCCTTGGTGTTGCTGCAGGCCAGCTGGATTTGGACCCAGCTGGCCGCCCTCTGCTCTGTCCTTCCACTCTCACTCCTGCCTGCATCACGTGCTGCACGGACGGACCGTACAGCGAGCGCGCCAGACAGACATACTGCATAGAGTCAGCGGTCCGGACGAGAAGGATCAATGGCAATGTCGAGCGTGAGCGCCGTGGCGGCGGTCGTGACGGCCGCGATCCTGCCCTCCATGACGCAGGCGGCCGACTGTCCGAGAGCGACCACGCTTCGCATGTCGACCGATGGAAAAACAGCACAGCTCGCGACGACTGACTGTAAAACGAAGAAGCTCAGCCTCACGACGAATGACCAGGGCGAGAGCTTATTAGACGCGTCGGATCTCGGCATCTCGATTGTTGAGAGCCTCCCGTCCGTTGTCTCAGTGTACGTGGTGGTCGAAAGCGCGCGACTCCGAGACCCATCGCCTGTACTCACGCTTTGATTGCGATGTCGACAACAGGAACCTCGCCAAGAACAAAATCCAGAAGATGACAACAAAGGACAACGAGTCCGTGTTCAAACTGTACGTGAGCGAGTCAAAGGTCAAGTGATTCGAGTACGGGATGCTAATCACATATCTCTATCTTCGCAGGGACTTGTCGGGAAACGGACTCACGGACCCCTCGCTTCTACAGATTCCCAAGTCGGTCTACAGTCTGTACGTGTGCCTCACCCGTGATCTACTGTCTTACCAAGACTTACTAAGTTCCACTTCCTTACAGCACCCTTGACGACAACGCCATCACGAGCTTCCGTGCCGACACCATTTCGAGCCGTGTGACCGAGCTCTCACTGCGGAACAACACCATCTCCAAGCTCGAGGACTTCTCCTTTGCCACGGACGTCACGGCGCTCGATCTCAGCTCCAACACCATTGAGAAACTCACCAACTTCGTCATGCCTTCCGGACTTCAGAGATTCACTTGCCAGTCCTGTGGGATCGAGAAAATCGGAGGCGTGCTCTTCCCAAAGGATCTCCGCAACCTCGACCTCCGCATGAACGACATTTCGTCGTTCGAAGTCTCCAACGTCAGTCTTTCCGTCCTCGAGAGTCTTGACCAGTTCGCCGTCACGACCGTAGCTTCGTCCTGTAACGACACGGACGCACTGCTCAAGACTATTCGACAGGTCCGTCTCTGTGTTTTAACACCCGATAAGTTCAACTCCAAGTACAAGATCAGTGTGACCATCCCTGAGGATGCCTCGGGAAGTACCTCTGGCTCGGGATCGACAGTCCCTCTCAATGTCAACGTCGAAACCAACAACTGGATGAAGCTCGCCATCATCAGTGTCGGCGTGTTGATCGTCTTGGTCGTGGCTGTGCTCTTGGTTGTCGCTCACCGCCGTAAGAAGAGGAAGCAGGCACTGGACAAGCTCGGCATGGACGATGCAATGACAATGAACCCGACGACGACGGCTGGTACGCAGTACATGCAAACGGGTGCGACGGGTGCGACGACCGGCGTGACGGGTATGATGATGACCGAGTATCTGCCAAACGATGTCCGTAACGACGAGAACATCCAGGCGTTCCGTCTGCTGCAGTCGGAAGTCACACGTGGCAAGCTGATCGCTAAGGGTGGCTACGGTGCAGTGTACATGGCGACTTTGCGTGAAGAAACCGTC
Source organism: Pythium oligandrum (assembly GCA_020085045.1). Lineage (NCBI taxonomy): Eukaryota > Oomycota > Peronosporomycetes > Pythiales > Pythiaceae > Pythium > Pythium oligandrum. The sequence goes on from JAHRIK010000021.1 coordinate 256,161, forward strand.
GTCATCAAGCAAATGCTGCCAGACAAGTCGCGCAACAAGCAGATTCTCAAGAGTTTCATGGACGAAATCCGCATTTGCGCGCAGTTGGATCACCCCAAGATCGTCAAGTTCATTGGTCTTACGTGGACTTCGCTGCTTGATATCACCGTGGTGATGGAATACATGCCTAACGGTGATCTCGCTACTCTCTTGAGTGAGCAGCTGCAGCGTGAGAAGACATTCCCAGGCCCTCAGGGCGCGCGCGCCTCCTTTGGCTGGTTCCACTCGAGTGCCACGCTCAAGTGCAAGAGCTTGATTGCTCTCGACATGGCTGAAGGTCTCGTGTACCTGCATTCGCTCGAGAACCCGATCATCCATCGTGATCTCAAGCCAAAGAACGTGCTAATGAGTGGAAACTGGGAAGCCAAGCTTACGGATTTCGGTATCAGTCGTGAGTTGGACGAAGATCTGACCATGACAGCCGAGATTGGTACGGTCTCGTGGATTGCGCCGGAAGTGTTGCGTGGTGAACGCTACTCGGAGAAGGCTGATGTGTACTCATTCGGTGTCATCATGACCGAGTTGGACACGTGTCGTCGTCCTTACTCGACTGGCCTGCCAGCTCAGCTCACAGGATCGGAAGGTGGTGCGCATTCGAACACTCGTATCGCCGTCATGGTCAGCTCAGGCCAATTGAAGCCATCGATGCACCGTGACTGTCCTCGCAGTGTTCGTGAGTTGGTCAAGCGTTGTCTCGCCTTCGATCCAGCTGACCGTCCATCGGCCCTCCAGATCCACTACGAACTGCGCCATCTCGAGCTCGGTGAGGACGAGCTCGAGGAATCGGAGCGCGTGATGTCCCAGCACCACCGCTCCACGGGCTCCCGATCCGGCTCGGGCTCGAGCACAGGCTCGCGACGTAGCTCGGGCTCGTGGTTCCGAAGAGATTCGAAGGCGTCCGGCACCTCAAACTTTGGTCTGGGTTTGGAAGGCTCCCGTTCAGATAAATCCAGCTCCGGCGGCGGCATTCCTCCTTTCCGATCTGCCCAGGGCCATCGCTCTGAAAAATCCAACTCGGGTGTTCCGTCGTTCCGATCTGCGACCGGTACGCGCTCGGAGAAGTCCAACTCGAACCCTTCGCTGCCTCCTTTCACGTCGCGCAACCGAGAAGGTTCGTCTGGCAGCCAGCCTTACTCCAGTCATGGGCGTGAGGACCGACAATACCGATAAACAATTACAATTAGTGGAGACCGTCGACGAGACGTGTGGTCAAGATGAGTGATGTTGAGTGTAGACCGTGTAGCCCCCCGCAACAGTTTTGGATTCATATTTAACGCACAATGGCAATGAACCCTGCGGCTCTTCTTCCTCCTGACTCTGATCATCATCCGACCGCTGGGTTCAACCATCACATTGCGAGACAAGTGCCAGCTGATCACCCGCTCGGGCTCATCATCGATGAAAGAACGGGTACATACTTACACGGAAGGTTTTGCTAACGTTCGACTGTGTCAAGCAAGCAGAGAGTTGCGATGCGTCCTAATAAGCACAGAAGCATGTCTAGGACGCTTGAAGCTGCACCACGTGACATGACGAGGCCATCGCTGCCTGGTTTGTGGCCGCACCCACCGTTCCAGCTGGTTTTCCGTCGCTTTGTGTGGGGCTTTTGGTCTCTGACCAATCACAACTGGCTCCCATCAGAGTGGAGTGGCGGTCTCATCATCCTTCCGACCGTGTGTTGTGATACGGCGGCCAGAGAAAGTCTCGTCTTCACTGCGACCCGAACAGCCTCGCACGTAAGGCGTGTGTGTGACCCAAGGCACTTTTTCCTAAGTCGCGCGTTGAGTTGAGTTCAGCATGACGCGCCTCCCGCTTGCCCTCACGGCCGTCGTCACCACCATGGCGAGTGTCACGTCGGCCGCGACGTGTGCCAAGTCGGGCATCGTCACGCCGGGCGCGATCACATTGACGGTGGACCCGTCGCTAGCCGACTCGGTCGCGTTGGTAGTCAATGCCAAGTGCCAGGAGATCCAGGTGGAAGCCAAGGCGTCGGAGGAAGTCGGCGAGCTCCGCGTCACGGCCAACAACATGTCCATCAAGGTCGTGGAGAGCTATCCGGCCGTACAGAGTCTCTTTTTGCAGGACAACGCCATCACGACGTTCAAAGCGGACGGCACAACACTCAAGGAAGTGTACGTGGATGGACTGGTGCGCGGGAAATGACCGGGTACATGGTGTTAATGGGTGATTTGTAGGGACCTCACTAACAACCAGATCGCGTCGCTGGATGATTTCAAGTTCCCGTCGAGTGTACAGCGACTGTAAGTTGGCTGATGGCGCAAACGCTCTGTTTCGACGCTCATGTATATGGTGTTCGCGACAGGTTCCTCGATTTCAACCCCGTCGAGTCGTTCTCGGCGTCCAACTTCCCTGCGAACCTGAAAGAACTGTACGTCCGTGGTGTTTGTTTGCGTGGTTCCTGGACACTCTGCTCACGTTCTTTGGTTCAGCTACTTTCGCAAGTCGTCGCTTTCGTCCGTGGCCTCGTACAGGTTCAACGACAATCTCCAGAAGCTCTTTCTCAATGGCAACCAGAACCTGTTGTCACTCAAAGGCCTCGTTCTCCCGGACAATCTCCAGTCCTTGTAAGTATCCTTAGTCAGAGACCCTTCTCAGTGAGCAAGAACTGACACGAGCTGTTGTGCACTACAGGGAATGTAGTGACTGTGGCATCGACGAGATTGTCGGCGTCACCTTCCCGGATTCGCTTCGTAAAATGTATGTTAACAGTCTTGGACGAGTCTCTTTTGAATCAAAGCTGACCGACATCTCCTTGATTTGAAGTGTCATCACGGGCAAGACCATCTCGTCCTTTGACGTGCGCGAGTCGGACGTCCCTAACCTGAAGAAGATGCAGCTGCAGATGGACGTGGCGACCATCTCGTCGTGCTCGAACGAAAATGCCCAAGTCACACCAATCACAGACTCGATCAGTGCGTGTGTGATGGACGACACGAGTTTCGCGATTGCCTACCCGATCAAACCTAAGTCAGTTGTGACGACTGCACCAGTTGCTGGTAGTACCCCCTCGACGACAACCCCCGGTGCCCCTGTCAGTGGTGGCAGTACGACGAACAATGAAGCAAGTACTGGAGGCGGTAGTAACACCAACACCATCACCATCATTGTCGGCGTGCTTGTCTTGGTGGCTGTGCTCGTTGGCGCAGCCATCGGATGGTTCTTCCAGCGTCGTCGTCGAAGCCGGAAGGACTCGATGAACGGCGCGATCATCGAGAAGGGCACTGGCACCGAGACCAAAACGCTGTACGAAGGCATGGACGCCTATAACAGCAGCTCGGTGAACAGCGGCTTCCTCCCGAACGATGTGCGAAACGACTCGGACTTGATTCCATACCGGTTGCCGAACGATGCGATCAAGATCGTCGCCGAGATCGCCACGGGTGGCTTTGGTATTGTCTACAGAGCCACTCTGTACGGTCAGACCGTTGTCGTGAAGCAAGTGACGCCCATCAAGGCCAACTCCCCGGAAATCCTTCGTCGTTTCATGGACGAGATTCGACTCTACGCTCGTCTAGACCACCCCAAGATCGTCAAGTTTGTGGGTTTGTCATGGACGAATCTGTTGGACTTGAGTCTGGTGATGGAGTACATGCCTCGCGGCGATTTGAATGCCGTTTTGAAGATGAACCATCGAATGTCTCGCGGACGAAGCCTGTTTTCATGGTTCAACGAGCAGTCCGAGCCTCGATGCAAGGCACTGTTGGCTCAGGACGTAGCGGAGGCGCTCGTGTACTTGCACTCGTTTGCCTCACCGATCATTCACCGCGATCTCAAGGCCAAGAACGTCTTGCTGAGCGAGAACTTTGACGCCAAGCTCAGTGATTTCGGTATCAGTCGTGAGAGCGCGGAAGAAACAATGACCGGTGGCATGGGAACCACTGCATGGATCGCGCCAGAAGTGCTGCAAGGCGATCGATACTCGGAGAAGGCGGACATCTACTCGTTCGGTATCCTCATGTGCGAGCTCGATGCCTGTGGACACCCGTACGATCGCAACAAGACAGGAGTTGACTCGTTGTCCGATGCCAAGATCGCGTACTTGGTGAGCACTGCGAGTCTCAAGCCTCAGTTGGACGAGGACTGCCCGCCAGCGATCGAGCGATTGATCATGTCGTGCATTGAGTTCGATCCGTCCAAGCGACCGACGGCACTGGAGCTGCACTACAACCTACGGAAGATCCGAGAGGCAGCTCTCCAGTCTGGCTTCGTCTAGTGAGTGAATAGTGCGTTATGGTGACTATTATGAATACAAGTGGTTGACAGCAACGAGGACCCATTTGTCCATGTAGCAGTAGGCTTTTAGCATTGCAACTCGGATGCTATGGTCATCAACCGGTCCATGACGGCGTCTTGCCGTCATCATCTTGATCACGCCATTAGTCAGTGGCTCGGGGTACGTGGCATGTATAACATCCGTCCATCTGTCTGAACTTAAAGCACTCCACAACGAATGAGCACCACCAGTGGCTGGTGGAGAGTGAACGATCGCATCTACATCGCCGACTTACGAATTTCGCGTCTCGATGATGCCTCATAATAAACGAGGCATCATCGAGACGTGGGTTCACGTGGTACACTAGGCTGTCGCAGGCTTTGCGGCTTTCGCCGTTCCTATCCAATCACGTCTGATACTTGGGACTACTCTCTGGCGTAGAGACAGTCTCGTCGAAAAGCCTTGAAGAATACACTCGCGTCCGGCGAGGCTTCCGAGCGCACAGGTCGAGTGGGTCTGACATGACGCGTCTACTGGTGGCCCTTGCCGCCGGGATGGCGAGCGCTGCATCGGCCGCGACGTGCCCGAAGTCGGGGATTGAAGCACCTGACAAGGTCGCACTGGCGGTGGATCCGTCCCAGTCGGACAATGTCGCGTTGGTCGTGACCTCCGAGTGCGAGGAGAGCGAGATCCAGGCCACGGCAGCAGATAATGTGGGCGAGTTCCGCATCACAGCGAACGACATGGGGATCAAGGCAGTGGAGAGCTATCCTGCCGTGCAGAGTCTCGTCCTCCAAGACAACGTGGTGGCCTCGTTCAAGGCGGTGGGGACGAGTCTAAAAGAAGTGTACGAGATGCGCGTTGAATCATATGGGTGTGTACAAAGATCTCATGAGTATATGTACGTGTGTGTGTGTGTGTGTAGGGATTTAACAAACAATCAGCTTGCTTCTCTGGAAGAGATCGCGTTTCCATCGACCGTCTTGCGGATGTGAGTGAGAACAATGGGGGTAAAGGCGCGACCTTGTTGCTCATTCGTGTTCTTTCGCCATAGATTTCTCGATTTCAATCCGATCAAGTCCTTCTCGGCATCAGATCTACCCGAGGGCCTGCAGAAATTGTACGTTTGCACTGTATTTGGCATTGCTCTCTTCATGAGTCTCACTGTTTTCGATATGAATATGAATACAGGTACTTTCGCAAAGCTTCTCTCTCGTCGTTAGCAAAGTACTCGTTCCCAGACAATCTCCAAGAGCTCTATCTCACTGGCAATCAGAACTTGGTCTCTCTGAAGGGCCTAGTTCTCCCAGATTCGTTGCGACTATTGTAAGTTTTCGAGCGGTACTGCGGTGAACGCTCACGGTCTGACACTGAGGTATTCGTGAACATCACAGGGAATGCAGTGACTGCGGTGTCAAAGAGGTTGTCGGTGTCGTATTTCCTCAGTCACTCAGCAAAATGTACGTGGACGCTCGCCGACTCATTGTTCTATTAGCTGACTGGATCCTGTCTTGGATCCCAGCATCATCACGGGTGAGACCATCTCGTCCTTCGTCGTTCGAGAGTCGGACGTCGCTGTCCTCAAGAAAATGCAGTTGCAGATGGACGTGGGCACGATCTCCTCTTGCTCGAGCGTTGATGCCAAGGTCACGCCAATCACGAGCTCGATCAATGCGTGCGTGATGGATGATACAAGCTTCGCGATCATGTATCCGATCACACCGACGTCAGCGCCGACCACGATACCTCCACCAACCTCTAGCCCACCAAACACGACCGCCCCAACTGCCTCTCCAGTCAATCAAACTGGTGGAGGCGACAGTTCGAGCACAACTACCATCATCGCCTTTGTGCTTGTGGTGGTTGCAGTGTTGATCATTGCGACAATCGGCCTGTTTTGTTATCGTCGACGCAAAAATCGCCGACGCCCGCCAAGCACAAACAATCTTACAAATACCAACACCAAGAGCGTGTGGGAGGGAATGGGCGCGTTCAACAGCAACTCGGTGAACAGCGGCTTCCTCATGAACGACGTCCGCAACGACACGAATCTCATTCCGTACCGCTTGCCACATGATGCAATCAAGATTGTCGCTGAGATCGCCACGGGTGGCTTCGGTATTGTCTACCAAGCCAGTCTCTACGGCCAAACTGTGGTCGTGAAGCAAGTGGCACCAGCAAAAGCCAACTCGCCGGAGATCTTGAGTCGTTTCATGGATGAAATCCGCCTCTATGCTCGTCTGGATCATCCCAAGATCGTCAAGTTTATGGGTTTGTCGTGGACAAACTTGCTTGATCTGAGTCTGGTGATGGAGTTTATGCCTCACGGTGATCTGAACTCGGTGCTGAAGATGAACCATCGGCTTTCTCGTGGACGAAGTCTGTTTTCTTGGTTCGACGAGCAGTCCGAGCCTCGATGCAAGTCGTTATTGGTCCAAGACGTAGCAGAGGCGCTTGTGTACTTGCACTCGTTTATTCCGCCGATCATCCATCGCGATCTCAAGGCCAAGAACATTCTTCTGAGCGAGAACTTTGAAGCCAAACTCACTGACTTCGGGATCAGTCGCGAGACGGCAGAAGAAACAATGACCGGTGGCATGGGAACCACGGCCTGGATCGCCCCAGAAGTCCTCGATGGGGAACGGTATTCGGAGAAGGCAGACATCTACTCGTTTGGTATCCTCATGTGTGAGCTGGACGTTTGTGGCCATCCTTACCATCGCAACAAGACGGGTGTTGATTCCATGTCTGACGCCAAGATCGCGTACTTGGTCGTCACAGAAGGACTCAGACCACTCCTCGACCCGGAATGCCCGCAAGCAATCGAGCAGTTGATCATGTCGTGCATTGATCACGACCCGTCGAAGCGTCCGACGGCTCTTGAAGTGCATTACACCATCCGCAAGATCCGAGACGCCACCCAAGAATGGGGCTTTGTCTAACAAACCAGTCACTGAGAGAAGAAGATAACTCATCGTCTCGACTACCAAGTAGCCACCGAGAAGCAGAACGGACCACGTCGTGGTGTGTGAGATCCCATCGTGTCACCAAGCTTCGAAATTGCACAGTACTCGCGGCATGGCATGGCTACACACGGTATTCCTTCCGAAATAAAGTGTTTTTGAGTACCTCTCTATAGTGAACGAAGTGTGTAACGTCATGACAAGCCATATGGCGATGTGATGATCCAACCCGTTGCGTTCGCTTGCTTCTGGCTCATCTAGCGACCACCAACTTGATGACCAAGTGGCTTGGGACAGTGACATGATGGCTTGGATGTCAGAACCCACAGGTGGCAGCTGGTTTCTCGCCGCTTGGCCTCAACGAAGACACCTTAGCGTTTGTGGGCTCGGTCTCCTCATCCAATCACAACGGAGACTTGGAGGCGCGCTGGCTCCTCCACACAAGGCAACAAGCGTGTGTACGGGTAGAAAAAGTCTCCGCTCCAGACTCAACAAACATGGGGCGTCAGCGGTCACTCACTCGGCCGAAAGAGCTGCACTGCCAGGACATTTTCGTGACTTCCGAGTGCTTCCTGAAGCCACTTGTCCAGCATGACGCGTCTTCCTATCGCTCTGGCCGCAGTCGCGACGATGGCTGGCGCCGCGTCGGCCGCGACGTGTACCAAGTCCGGGATCGAAACACCTGACAAGATCACGATGACAGTGGATCCGTCCCAGTCCGATGACGTCGCGTTGATCGTCGACTCCAAGTGCGGGGAGAAGGAGGTCAAAGCCACGACGGGTGACAATGTGGGCGACTACCGTATCATCGCGAATAACATGTCAGTGAAGGCGGTGGAGAGCTACCCTGCCGTCGCGAGTATCTTCCTTCAAGACAACGTGGTGGCATCGTTCAAGGCGGTTGGAACGACGTTGAAAGAGCTGTACGAGATACGCATGATGGTGAATCAGAATCGTGCGTGGAACTTACGCAGGTGTTTGTGCTGCTCAGGGATCTGACCAACAACCATCTCACGTCCCTCGAGAACATCGAGTTTCCATCCTCCGTCACGAAACTGTATGTCAAGCTCGACGATATTCTTCTACTTTTTCTTCGCTCACATGTGCGATTTGCTCTACAGGATCCTCGATTTCAACCCGATCAAGTCCTTCACCGCGGCGGATTTGCCTCCAAACGTGCTGAAAGTGTACGCTACGATGAGATTGTGTGCAAGGCAATACCGGGAGATAACTCACGCCCTTTCTTGACGTCAGGTTCCTTCGCAAGGCTGCACTCGGTGATGTGTCTACGTACTCGTTCCCGGATACTATGCAAGAGCTCTACCTCACCGGCAACCAGAACCTGGTCTCCCTCAAGGGACTTCTTCTTCCAGACTCTGTCCAGTTGATGTGAGTGCTTCTTGTCGCCGATCATTGTGAATCGTGCGTTATCTAACAGAGGACCTTGGTGCGTCATAGCGAATGCAACGACAGTGGTGTGGAGGAGATTGTTGGCGTCGTGTTCCCCAAGTCTCTCACGAATCTGTACGTTGCTGCACACACACAACTGATATTGCTACTCTCAAAGATACTGACTTTGACTGTGTGATGTTGCAGCGTTATCCGTGGCAAAGCCGTCTCGTCGTTTATTGTCCGCGAGTCGGACATTTCTATCCTCCAGAAAGCCAAGCTGGATATGAGTGTGACGGGCCTGTCTTGCCAAGGTGACGCCAAGCTCACCACAATCACGGACGACGTCAGTGCGTGTGTGATGGACGACACCAGTTTTGCTGCAGCGCACCCTACCAAGACAGTAGTGTCGACGCCAACTACAGCACCACCAGTTGGTAGTTCGTCAAACGGCACAGCTACGACTCCTGTACCCACTCAAGATACCGAAAACGGAAGTGGAGGTGGCAGCTCGAACACAGCTACGATCGCAGTCAGCGTGGCCGTCGTGGTGGTGGTTCTGGTTGGAGCAGCAATCGCTTGGTTCTGCTATCGTCGACGCAAGAACCGTCGAGGCTCGTTCGACAAGGACAAGAACACTGGTACGGATACAAAGACACACTATACTGGTATGTCCAACGCCAGTAGTTCGGTAAACAACGGATTCCTCCATAACGATGTCCGCAACGACACCGAACTCATCCCATACCGATTGCCGCATGACGCTGTCCAGATCATCGCTGAGATCGCCACGGGTGGCTTCGGTATTGTGTATCAGGCTACTCTCTACGGTCAAACCGTTGTGGTGAAGCAAGTTTTGCCAACAAAGGCCAATTCTCCAGAGATCTTGGGTCGTTTCATGGACGAAATCCGTCTCTACGCTCGTCTGGACCATCCAAAGATCGTCAAGTTTGTGGGTTTGTCGTGGACAAACTTGCTTGATTTGAGTCTGGTAATTGAATTCATGCCTCGCGGTGATCTTCATGGAGCTCTCAAGGCAAACCATCGACTGTCCAAGGGACGAGGACTCTTCACATGGTTCGACGAACAGTCCGAGCCTCGATGCAAGTCGTTATTGGCCCAGGATGTGGTCGAGGCGCTTGTGTACTTGCACTCGTTCGAGTCGCCGATCATTCATCGTGATCTCAAGGCCAAGAACGTCTTGCTGAGCGAGGATTATGAAGCCAAGCTAAGCGACTTTGGTATCAGCCGAGAAAGCATTGAAGAGACCATGACTGGTGGTATGGGAACCACCGCCTGGATCGCTCCTGAGGTGCTTCAGGGCGAACGATACTCGGAGAAGGCGGATATCTACTCATTCGGTATCCTCATGTGCGAGCTCGATCTCTGTGGCCACCCATACGACCGCAACAAGGCCAACGAAGAGCTGACCGACGCCAAGATTGCGTACTTGGTCAGCACAGAAGGTCTCAAGCCGATTTTGGCGGATGATTGCCCACCTTCGATCGAACACTTGATCATGTCGTGCCTCGAGTTCGACCCATCGAACCGACCAAGTGCCTTGGAGCTGCATTACAACCTGCGGAAGATTCGCGAGGCGTCCCAACAGGCTGGTTTTGTGTAAAAGCAGATAGAAGCCACTGGCCAGGGTTTGACTCACTATTATGAATACAAATGATTCTATGGATGGCGATTGCAACGTACGCAAGTGCCTTTTAACCCACGGTAATGATGACGTCAGTGATACAGGAGTCAGCGCGGTGTCCCGGGTTAACGGTTAGTAGAAACCATAGAAGGGTACGCATGAGTTCCTCGATCCTTCCTACTAGTCAGACCAACCGCCCGGACGTCTGATATGAGTCCTTTGACACCCCAGCTATGATAAGTGGATCGAAATGCAGCTAGGAAGCATCGAGATTTGAAGGATTTCAAGCCAAATGCATGGTTCGCGGTCCTTGACATCGTGTCTTTGAGACGACACCCATCAGAAGCTGATACGTTGACTCTTGGGTGGCTTCTCCTCTGACGTGGGTAATAAACCTCACAAAAGAAGACACTTTCCGGATAAAACCTCGGACTAAAATACCGTTTGTCGCAAAAAGTGCCGACCGCGGACCCTGAACCGGCGCTCGTCTTGACGACCGGCCAGCCATCGCAAATCGCCTTGTTGAGACTTCAGCTCGCAGCGGAACGTGCTGAGCGGCGCGCGTGGACCAGTAAGCGAGCGATTATTGCGCGCTTCCTCTTCTACCAGCCGTGCGCTGCGTATTCAGAGCGTAATCCTCGGGGCCGGATTAAGTTTAGCCGCGCGTCTAAACTTGTTCGGACGCCTCCGGACCAAATCTCCACCTCCTCGACAATCCAAGGCCAGCGGTTTCGAGCATCCGGACGTTAGACCAGCTGCACGTCTCCTCGTGAGCCGAGTGAACCCAGCGTCTTCGCACCTGGCAGAGAGTTTTCTGACCACCTGGCCGTGAGTACGGGCACCCGACTACCCGCTCTCTCTCTCTCTCTCTCTCTCTCTCTCTCTCTCTCGCTGCTCGAGCTCGTGTTCGGTGTGTAGGAGACGACAAGATGCCGAGTCTGCCTCGAGTCTCGCTCCCGTCAGTTCGGACGCCGGCGATCTGGACCAAAGTGCAAACCTTTCGCGCGATGTGTCCCAGTATCAACGCTTCCACGCTGCGAAGTATGCAAGAACGTCTCTCGACCCCGCGATTATGGCGCGCGTCGTCTTCAGCAGCGAAGAGACCTCGCCCTTCAACGTTGAGTCAAACGCGTCGAAGCTCCATGGCTGCTACGCTGTCACCTGGGTCGATGGCGATTTTGTGTAGTACAGACCTCGCGGAATATGAAGTATTGGAAGTCCTTGGTCATGGTTCGTTCGGCATTGTTCGACTTGCCCGACATCGCGAGACAGGACGTGCTGTAGCCATCAAGATCCTCGACAAGGACCACATCATCGAGTGGAAACAGGAGACTAACATCTTCCGAGAACAGACTGTTCATCTCGAACTCGATCATCCCTTCATCAGTCGTCTCCATACGACTTTTCAAGATGCCGAAGCCGTGTATTTCATCCTTGAGTTTTGTCCCGGTGGAGAACTCTACAGCCTCGTGTACCAGGAAGACGTTGAAGAAGAGCTTCCAAAGGACGATGAAATCTGCCCGACAGAATCCGAGTCTGACGACGATGACCTCCGAAAACCAGTGCGAACAGAAGACGTAAAGACAACTAGCATCGCTGACGATGTGCTGTATCGACAGAAGACCAATGCTGCTGCCAAGCGTGCTCTGAAGAGCTCGCTTGGAGGTATCCGTGAGTCACACGCGGCTTTCTACTTGGCGTGTATCTCATTTGCGTTGGAACACTTGCACGAGCAAGACATTTTGTACCGTGATCTGAAGCTGGAGAATGTGGTGATTGATATCAATGGCTACCCGAAGTTGATCGATTTCGGCTTGTCCAAGCCAGAAGCCGCTCAGCGTGCGCGCAACAATACTGTGTGCGGCAGCATGGAGTACATGGCTCCAGAAGTCGTGCAACGCGATGCGTACAACTTCCGAGCGGACATGTGGTCCTTCGGTATCATCATGTACGAGATGCTGTTTGGTACCACTCCGTTCTATGATGCGAACCAGCGTGAGCAAAGCCGTCGTATTTGCGATGCTATTGTTGAGTTCCCAAATAACGCAGAAGAGGAGTATCCGCTTGCGTGTGCTCTCATCCGTTCGTTGTTGAGCAAGAGTCCAACCGAACGCCCTGCATCGTTCCAGGAGGTCCGGGACAGTGCCTACTTCAAGCGCTACTTCCCAACTACTAGCTCATGGAAGCAGCTCCTCTCGAAGCAGGCCCGTGCGCCTTTCGTGCCAGCCATCAGCGGGGACTTTGACACGAGTCTGTTTGCCAAGAGCGAGGAAGCCGAGGACGAGAGCTACGCCATGTGAGTGGCGCCTCTAAATCCAGTTAGATTTAGCCTGTAATGTGTCGTTAGACTGTGAGTGTGATCGTTAGATCGAAGCGAGTGCGTGAGAAATATAATCCAACGTGTGGATGTCAGGTGGTTAGACCACATGATGTGGTTAGATTCCCGAAGGTGGCGCTAACCCCGTTGATGACGCGGTTAGGCTCGTGTGGCTATTCAAGATCAACGTCGATTCGATTAAGTACGAAAGGAGCCCAGATGCTGCCTCACACAAGCCGAGGGTCCTGGACGCGATGGAGATGATGCGAGCGCCTTTCGAAGAGAGCGAGCGACTCTGCATTGCTCTGTGACTATCATTGACCGATCTCCGCGTTTCTGACTGGTGCTGAGATCGGCTGAGCGATGCGATTCGCTATCAAGTGGGTGCTAGGCTGGTTCGCGTTCGCGTCGTGGAGTTACGAGAAAATCGTCGTGAGCAGCGCCACTGCGTGTACGCAAGACGGTGTGGAGTGGCCAGCGCCTTTGGGTCCTACGCTGATCGCTGTGGGCAATACGACAGGCATTCTGTACCCGGATTGCAGTCTCCAAGGGTACTTTGATCTCGTGGTGGATGCGACCAACGAATCGACGGTCGAGATCACGTGGGGGAACATCTCGTACATTGACAGCTTCCCACCCACAGCTTCGCGGCTCTTCTTGACTGGGAGTCGACTCCTCGAGTTTGATTTCCCGAATGACACGCACCTCCACCACATCGCATTCGACGTGAACGAGATCAAGTCTCTCGAGAACTTCCACTTTTCCCAGACTGTCACGAGCTTGTACGTACTGAACGAGCGGAAAGCTCTCGCTACTCATCTAATGTACATCAAATGTGTTATAGGAACTTGGGCTACAATCGATTGTCCAAGATTCTTCCTGGCCAGCTCCCCTCGAGCCTTACTTGGCTCGACGTGCGAGCAAACAAGTTCAAATCACCGTCATCGATTGCCTACCCATCGAAGCTGGAAACACTGTATGACACAATATGCCGAGATACACTGACGACCCAGAGCTAACAAACACTGTGTACACATTGATAGTATCATCGCCGAGAACCTGTTCTCTTCCGAGGAAACGCTCACTTTCCCGCCAACTCTCCGCGCACTGTACGTGAGGATATTGAATTGGTGGGACAACAATGATGAACTTAATCTTTTCTTGTGTTTTTAGGCGCCTGGACTACTGCGGTCTTTCCTCCACGGATAACCTCGTTCTGCCGTCTCTCCATGCTTTGTCAATCGATGGCAATCCTCTTGGCAACATCGACTGGATGGAATTGCCGCCATCACTTCAAGACTTCAGTGCGGTGGGCTGCTCGTTGCGTTCCGCGCCACAAACATCGTTCCCGTCAACGCTTTCATACCTGTAAGCTGATTGCCATGTTGCTTTGTCGGCACTTTTGACGTATACTTTGTTGTAGAGCCCTGAACAACAACACATTCCGAGTTCTGGGCAATCTGACGCTACCGAAAGCCATCACGTATCTGTACGCTCCACTTGCACTTCTTGATGAATTTTTAGTTGCCTGACTTGGAAACTCTGTAGAAACCTCTCGTACTGCTCCATTGAACGGTTCATGGGCACTGTCATCCCGAGTACCCTCGAATTCCTGTAAGGATCCTATTCACTTCGCACACAACTAAGGTCTATGACTGACTTGTTACGTTGGGACGAAGTGACTTGCGCGGCAATCCGCTCAAAGAGCTCGAAATCAGCAAGAATGATCTGATGGTGCTCCGTGCGATGGGCGAAAATTTTATTGTCGACACGATGTATAACACCAAGTGCAGCGATCCTGATGCCGTGAAGCAAGATGTGCGCGCAGGTGTCGTTGCGTGTGTGATCGACGATAACGATTATGGTATCAAATACGAGTACGATGGATCAGAGTGGGAGAGTCAAACGGCTGCACCCGCAACAGATCCAGGGATCCTTCCTAGCGCCACCCAGCCTGCAATTACAACAACGCGAGCCGATCCGGACAACCAGTGGACCAAGTTCGCGATGTTTGGCTTGATTGGTATCGTTGGTGCGGCATTCATGGTTTTTGTCGTGGATATATGCCGGACACGACGGAAAGCCACGAAAACACAGGCACCAGAATCCGTCTACAACACCCAGCCAGTTACTTCGCTAAGCATGGGCACGCATGGGATGGTGGACGAGCAACTGAACGACATTCGAAATGACAAAGAACTCGCCATGTTTCGGATCCCACAAGACGAAATCGTACTTGAGCGATATTTAGGAAGTGGTGGATGCGCGACGACTCACTTGGCGTGGCTCCGAGGCGACTTGCCGGTTGTAATCAAGCAACTTCGACCCGAGTCAGCCAAGGATTCGGCACGTGTCGCTGCATTTATGGACGAGATCCGACTCATGATACAGTTGGCACACCCGAAGATTGTGTACTTCATCGGTATGACCTGGAGCACTCTTGTCGACATTGCCATCGTGCTAGAGTACATGCCGAATGGTGACCTCATGTCGATGCTTCAATCGCCTCGAGGATCTTCACCAAGTCAGTCCCCAAATCTCGAGTGGCTTCAGAGTCGATTGAGCGGTTTGCGATCCCAGCCAAGCAAGAGTACAATCTCACTTGATGTGGTAGAAGCACTCGTCTACCTGCATTCTTTCGATCCACCGATTATCCATCGAGACGTCAAGGCGCGGAATGTTTTACTCAACGAGACGTACGTGGCGAAGCTGAGTGACTTTGGGATCAGCCGCGAAATGACGATAGAAGAGACCATGAGTCTTGGTGTCGGAACAGCGGCTTGGATGGCACCTGAAGTGCTTCGTGGTGAACGGTACGACGTCAAGGCGGATATCTACTCGTTTGGCGTACTCATGAGCGAACTCGACACGAGTCTACCTCCTTATGCGCTCGAGTATGCCCCACCTCAAGTTGCTTCGCAGTGGTCAAACCGGCCAACCCAGGCTGGAATTGCCCTCCTTGTGAGCTCTGGGCAGATCCAGCCTTTTTTTTCCCCGGATTGTCCGACTGACATCCTTGACATAGCGAATCGGTGCCTTAATCAAGACCCTCGACAGCGTCCGACAGCCGTGCAACTCCATTTTGAGCTGCGAAGATGGATTATGGGAGCAAGAGCGTGATGAGCACGACCCAGCGCTCTTGAAAAAACCACCCAGATTCCGCACTGGACACTGCAAACAAACCCAAGGAGCCATCCAAGTCAGCCCGAACGAAGTACTCGACCTCAGAAAAGTAAACTTGTGATAAAAAGTTGAGATGCTGCATGTTGGATATACTACTCCACTGCTCTATATTTGGGGGAGGCAGTCTATCATGGTGTCTCATCCTCCTCCTCTTCATTGTCTTGAGTTGTTGGTTTGAGTCGGTCTACTCGAAGTACAAGGGCTCGCTCCGTCCGGACGATGGCGGACAACATCGAAGACTCGGCGGTGAACGACTTCCTCCTCATTCTCGAAGAGCATCGCAAGAATTGCGAGCGTCAGGGCAAGTATGTGGAGGCGGATGTGGCGAAAAAGCGTCTCGAAGAGCTCAAAGTGCACGAGGAGAACCGTCGGAAAGAGGCGATGCGGTCTCGCCAAATAGCCGAGCGGCTGGGTGTCGAAGAAGCACATATGCTCGAGTTCCAGCAGTTTAATCAGGTGTGGGATCGAAAGATGGAAGAGTACGAGCGCAACGTCGAAGAACTGGTGGTGAATATGCGCGAGAAGCACAAGACGGAGCTGTTGGAATATCAAAAGAAGCTGTTGGAGAAGCAGCAAAAGCCCAAATTCTCCAAGGACTTGCTCAATCTACGACGAATCGAAGAGCACCTGGCACGACAAAAAGAGTGAGTCTTCAACTTGCCGATCTGTGGTAGGAAAATGCTGATTGTTGCTCGATACATAGCTATAATGAAGCGCACAAGATCAAGCTCAAAGCTGACGCGTTGGAAGCATGGGAGTTGGAGAAGTGGAAGAACCAAAAGCAGCAAGAGATGCTACAGCGAGAGGTCAAATTCAAGCAGCGACAGAAGCAGGACTTGGATGCGTTGCTCAAGCGGATCCAGTCAGGTCGAGAAGAGCAAAAGAAGCAGCGGCAGGTAGACTTGGAGCGGTACGTGATGTCTCTCCCCTTGTGTGTCAACGCGTTTGCTAACATCGACGACCTTTGTACCCACAGATTGCTCCAGCGCTATCAGAACGTCAAGGCCGAGCTCTTACAGCAGCAGAATCTCGAGCGGATCCGATACGAGAAGTTTTCCCAGCGACCAGGAGCAACGCAGGCGATTCTGCAAGGGCGAGCATAGGAAAACTGGCCATATAATTAAACTCATCCCAAAGAAACGTATATATTGATGCTACGATCAATGGATCCTGTGTCAACCCATTCATAGAGCATTGCTCGCGTCTGTGAGATGCATGCAAAGCATCATTCACCGGCTGACCTGGGTTTCCATGCCACTCCTTGGTCGGAGCTCCGTGGTGTCTTGCTTAGTCTCTTCGGACCGACTTGAACGCCTTCTTGTTTTGCATGACCATGTAGACCATCGGGAGGATGACGCCGACGACCAGAATCACCAGGCCGCTCACATACGAGCCCGACAAGTACGAGATCTCCATCTTCTTCTCGCTCAATTCTCGTTGGGTTCTCACGGTATTGATGGAAAGCAACGTTTGACTCACACGACGCGTTAATTAGCCCAAAATAACGTTCATACGTTAGTTTCGAACTTGTGGTGGGCAAGCCAATCAGACCCGGTGATGATGAACATGCGATCTATCGCGATGCGCGCGCTTCGACAGCGATGCGCGTTGCATGCGGCGTCGCGTGGACCGCAGGCCTCAGCTCGTCCTGTGCAGATGCGGTCCTTGTCGACCACGGCCTCGGTTGAGGCATCGGGTCCTCCATTCAAGAAGTTCTTCTGGATCACCACGGGTATCATGTTTGGCATCCCCGGTGCACTCGGTGCGGCCTTTGTGTACAACCTGAAGACGGACGACGAGTTCTACGAGCACTTCAACGAGAAGTACCCAGATATGATCGCATGGATCAACGAGTATGTGTCATTGAACGAAGAGTTTGTCGCCCTCGCCAGTCGCGAGGACATTGGTGATGTCACGCCCATGAGCGAATTGCTGAACGAGAGTAAGTGGCGGTTGTACGGCCCATGTGGTTCTACTGTGTGTCCTAATGCCTTTGTCTGCGTGGTGTAGCCGTCACGGTGGTCGCCAAGCTCCAGTCAGGGGCCACGGTGCGCTTCCAGGCCCAAGGCTCTGCGAGTCAGACGGAGATCGAGGCCCTGGCCGCGACACACGCGGGGCGATCGAAGGATCGTGTTGTTTCGATTGGCTTCGTCGAGGATGGTGATGCTGAAGCAGCTGAAGCGTCTGCCCGCGGCGTTGAGGCGGGAAGCGCCAGCGCGAGCTCTGTCGCTGTGCTACCCCCTGGCATCCGAACTATGTGGACAGGGAAGAAGAAGCCACGTGCAGACGCGGTGAACGAGGCCCGCGACGAGATTGAAGCCATCCGATTGCAGCAGCTCGCTCTCGAAGAGTCCAAGTTTGCCGGTCGTGACATTGACGAAGCGGACGAGGAGATTCAGGCGCTTGAAGCTCGGAAGATCGAGCTCAAGAAGCTCCTTCCGCGCAAGCGCTTCTTGTGGATTTTCTAACCGATATAGAGCCACTCCCCATCTTTTTCTTCTCGCTCGCTCGGTTGCTTTTCCTCCCGTCAAGTGGCTGACTGTCTGTCCACCACCACGAGCTGGACCCTTGACGTTGTCCCATTGTTCTCCGTCAATCCAAAGAGACTTGGCTTTTTTGCGTACCCACTGTACTCAGTTATAGGGAGCCATGGGCACCTGATGCGCGCAGTTGCGACTGGGAAACAGATCAGGATGGCTACATCCTGTCAGTCACACACTTCGTCCACGTGCATTCCGGCTGGCTTTACAGTACCGATGAAAGGCATCTCGTCGGCAGCGCGACAATTTCCACGAGTACTACAGTAGTTGATCCTCGCGTTCTCAGTCCATGTCGAAACCTGAAGAAGCTCAGGCGACGAAGAAGCTCAGATGTCGTCGCACCTGCAACCCAGCCGAGTTGATTATGGTTCTGCTCCATGCTGACTGATTTATCCCACTCGCAGCCTGCGAGTAGTGGCGCGAAGGAGATTCCATCTTGAACAAAGTTATCGTATTAACTGTATACGTATGTGTTACGTTGACGAAAGGAATCCGAGCAACGTGAATGCTGCGAATGGAGAACAAACGCCAGGTCCCGCGCAGCAGGCTTCTCACTACTGTAAGCTGCATGCGCCGTGGTCAGCTCCATTTGAAACGAACTGCTTCGGCAGTTCCATGTGGAATTTGGAAAAGCTCTCATTTCTTCCATTTCGAGGGGCACATAGTGGGTTTAACAGAGCCAAAATGGCTGAGAGTGGTCCGAAATGCACCTACGTCAGGGCGCCTGTGGAAGCACCACGGGGGCGATCACGAAACGGGGGCTAAGAGACGCGACCTTTGAGCCACCACGCATGTCAAGAACGAACCCGACGCGAGCCATGGCGCCACGAAACTTCTCGCTGCTTTCTTCTTCTTCCCTCGTCGACACTGTGGAAGTGGAGCAACGGAAGCTTCGCGCGCGTTCCGATAATGGTGCGTTCCAACGGCTCGCTGGCTTATCCACCGCCCAATCGGACAGATAGCGTTACTGATCAGCATTAAAGGCCATCGGTTGAACGCCTCGACATGGGACGACTCACCCAACGTACTTGCCCCAACTTGACCGATTGGCCGACTCGACTCGGGGCTGGTCGGAATCAGATGCAACCACGAAGGAGGTTTCAGCCGTTAAAAGTGTAGAGAGTTGGGCTCCATCTCCTCCGATCAATCATTATGACCAGCGACTTCGGGTGAAAAAAAAAACAAAAACAAAAACCGCAGAAGAAGAAAAGTGGTACGCATCCATTTCTATGGTGGTGCTTCAACTTCGTTTTTGGGATTCGTTTAAGGTAGTATCGAGCGTGGTCCGTTCCAGTGGCTTCGCTACGTTTGTCTCACCTGCATCTACTGGTCTAGGGGATTGTACTCACTTTTTCCGTGTCGCCGGATTGTGGGATTAGCCAGGCCCTCTGCTTCGAAGACAGGGCAGGCCGCGTAGACTAGGAGATCACCCATCCATCCCTCGCGCTCTCGGCGTCGTCGGTCTTCTCACAGCGACTTCCACTCGCATCGCGCCATTCCACCGCGTCCGTGAGGCCACCCACTGGCGACGCGACGCCCCTAGCAGTTTCGATCTTTCGATTCGAACGCGATCCACGGAATCTTCGCGCACCGAATACGGTCGACGAGGGGTATCTGGCGGTGTTCATTCACGGAACTTCCCAGCCACACGCAGGGACTCGCTCACGGCGGTCTAGTTAGTAGCCACTCGACCTGCCATGAAGCGACCCGTCTCCTCCCAGAGTCACTCGAGTCGCGAGTATCTGCAAAACGACGCGTACCTGATGGAACTCGAGCTCGAACTCGAGGCCTCGGACAACACGCTTGTCCAGCATGAAGAAGCCGTGATGCGTGCGAGCGAGCACCATAATCCGTTCTCGGCGTCCAAACTGGAGCTCTTTTATCAAATGAGCGAGCAGGCCGTCGATACCGCCATGCGGTTCGAGCGGGCACGAACGCAAAGAGCCCAGAACACCGACCGCCGATCGGCCAAGCTGAGAACAAGTAAAGACGGGTACCAGAACAATCAATTACCACGAGTAAACAACGCCGTGAATGACCGACAGTGGAAATTGGTCAAGGAACACGCGGACATCCGCGTGTATCGGCACGCCCAACGCCGAGGGAAGAGCTCAACCATGATGGCCCAGGGGATGATCCGCGGGTCACTCGCCGAGATCATGGACGGGTTGTACGCAGAAACCACCAAGGAAGCCCGGGTCTTGTACGGGCTGTTAAGTGAGAAGTATGTGGACGCAGCCGTGCTCCATGTTGATAGCTACCGAACAGCTCAACACCCCTTCCAGTTCTCCGGAGTGACCTGGATGGGAATGGAGTCGCCACGCGCGTCCGCCATGTGTAAAGATCGAGACTTCCTCGTCTTCAAGGTATGCTCACAGCTGTCTTGTCCATTTGTTACATGATCATATGGCTCATGTTAATTTGTTTTTATAGAAACTTGGGACCCTCAAGGATGACCAAGGAGAAGAAGTGGGTTACATCACCCTGCAGTCGATGGACGGAATGGAGGCAACGTCGAAGCTCAGCAAGTCGACACTCATCCTCCCGTCATCCAATTTCGTGCGTGGCTACGTCTCGGTGGCGGCATTTTTCCGTCGACTACCAAATGGCTTGGTCTCCATGTTCCTTCACGGTGACTTCAACGCCCTTGGGTACCTGGCAATGCCACTGGCTGACAGCATGTTCGCCGAGCTTGCTTTTTCCATCGCTAATGCCGCTCACTGTGGTCAAGCGAAGAGCCTGGCGGCGCTGCTTCAGTCGATCAGTGCAAACCAGCTTCCATCTGGAGGTGTCGCCGGCAATGGTCACGTCTCCAATCTACTGCCGCTTTTGTCCGACAAGATGCGTGATCGCTGTGGTGTGTGCTGCAAGACGCTCTGGCGAGTGTTTTCCAACCCCGAGTTTTGCCGCAGTTGCTGGACACGAACTTGTGGGAAATGCAAGGTTGTGCTTCCTGTGTACTGTGCCGACTATCACCGAGCCCATGATGAAGATGCTTCTGGTTGCTACCGCAAGGGATCACGACGGATTCCGAAGCCGTGCAAGGAGACGTTCTGCTTGAAGTGTGTGTGTTCTGTGCTGCCAAACACCATCAAGATGAATGCCAAGTTGATGAAGCAGACAGCCAAGAAGAAGAAGCGCACGAAAAAGTCGGGTAGTGTGGGAACTGATCCATCTATGATGCGTCATGGTCTTGCCCACCACGGTCCTTCAGCGTTGTCGGCGTCTCGTGTCAGTAGATCATCTGACACGATATCCGAGCAACGAGCGCGTGCGCAAGTGCTGGTACAGATCCCTCGGCGTGGTGGATCGCGACTATCGCATCTTCTGGATGACCACTCATCGATCTCAGTCCTCTCGTCAGCAGAGTCGGACAAGCACAAGCACCTCCGTCTCAGTTTGACCAAGGCGCCGAAACATCTTCAAAAGGCACAACAACAAGCGAGACAACCGCTCTCGATGTTTGAAACCCTCGAGAATTTCCAGCTAAATCAGCTGAGCGTTGCTGCAACTGGTCGCTACCAGCCACCTTCGGAGCATCACGAAGTTGCAAGTACGGCAATGATGTCATTTAAGTCGGCGAACTCATTTGCTTCAAGCGAGAATCTGCTGGGAGCGCACCGTAATACACCACTTCGAGTGGATTTGACTCCGCGCAAGCGTCGACGCCAAAACAAGAACGCTACTCCACCACGTCGTGGTCCGAATGCCAAGGTTTTATCGCCGGCGAAGAAGTACGATGACGCGTACTACAACAAGGTACTCCAACGTTTCCTTCAGAGACGACGGACGATGAGCGGAGGAATCCACAGTGCTGCCGGGTCGTCTTCCATGAGCATGTACGATCTCTTGGAACGCGATATGACTATCAAGTCAGGTGTGTCGGATGTTGGTGCATCGAGTGCGGCGATCGATACGTTCGACACGAACCGGTCGATCAATGCGTCGTTCCTTGACCGTCCGCTTACGCCATCGGGTATTTCCATCTCCTCATTCTCCTCCACGGCATCGTCCGATCTGGTTGCCCACAAGTACGTGAAAATGAAGTAAACAGCAACAAAGTTACAGTATAGCATAGTAGAAAGCAGTAAAACACAACAATTTAAGACGGTAACGAGTTTGTATGGTTACTGTTGAGTGTGAACGATCGATCACTGCCAGCCTTGGTGAATGATGACGTTTTTCGGCGTAGGGCAAGACGCTCCGAGTAGCCTCGAGAAAGAAGAATCGGAATAACCTTGGCGTTGGCGTCGTGAGAAGACGCAAAGCGGTGTAAACCTTCTTCTGTGACTGAATGTCGCTCGCGCTGGATGTGCATCGAGAGATCGTCCTCTTCTTCCTTCGCGGCATCGTCGTCGTCTTCCTCCGGCTTGAGCCATTTGTTCAGAGTCTCAGCAATTTCTTCAAAAGTAGGACGCTGGTTCGGGTTCGAGTCCCAACACTGCTTCATCAGGTGGTCTAGTCCAAGCGGAGCAGACTTGGTGAACTCAGCGGGTCGTAGACCGTCATTTGCTACTTGGAGTGGCACTTGGAAGGCATTCAGCCCTTCATAGGGGTCCTTGCGTTCCACCAGTTCCCACAGGACGATGGCGTAGCTGTAGACATCGGCCTTTTCGTCATAGGGTTCATGCCGAATGACCTCTGGAGCGGCCCAGTATGGAGTTCCCACAAATGTGTAGTCTCCGTAAGTCTTGTACTTGAACCGTGCGAGTCCAAAATCCGCGACCTTGACAACCAAGTGCTCAGAAACTAAACAGTTCTTCGACTTGAGATCTCGTTGTAGGACGTTGTTTTGATGGGTGTGATTCATCCCTACTGCAATGTCCAAGGCGCTTGTGAGAATCAATTGGTGAGGGAAAAAGTTGTCTTTGTCGCGTAAGTAGTCGTAGAGAGAGCCGTTTGGCATGTACTCCATCACCAAAACGTAACAAGTTGGTGTTAGGCTCGCACCGATGAGTTTGACGATGTTGGGATGCTTGAGCGAGTTCATCACCCAGATCTCTCGTCTGAAATTCTTGACTGCCTCTTCGAGCCGATCAACAACACCCTCACGTGGCATGAGAAGCTTTACACCAACTTTCGTATCTCGCCAGATTGCTGCGTACACTTCGCTGAGTGGCCCAAAGGCCAGTCGTTTGACCAGGTGAATCTCCTTGAGCTTGATTTCATACACAGAAGCCTTGTCCCCGCCGCTCACTTGGAATTGAATTCGCGAGTTCATACCGATACTCAGCCGACGTTTGTCGCGTAGCTCAACACTTGTTCGTCGTTCTCGTCGGGTACGGTATTCTGGTGATAGCGCGGCGAGTTTCTGGCGTTTCTTGTAGTTTGGAACTTCGACTTCAAATTGAGTGGCGGATCGATCTCTTGGTCTTCTTGGACTTAACACAGTTACCAAGCGTTGACGCAGAGATAATGACCGCTCTAATGTTGGTCGGTGTTTTGGACCATCGTCATCGTCGATTAGAGAGCCAGTCATAGAAATTCGCCGATCCTCTGGTTCAGCTGTGATGATAGTGGGTTTTCTAGTCTCAGTCGCGTCATTGTCAGGCTGTGGAGTCACCCTGCCAGCATCTTGCTTTGGCGATCCTTCCTCGGTCTGCTTGTTGCGATTAAATGACGAAAGCTTTCCAACAAAACTCAAGCTTGAAGAGCTACTTGCTCGAGTTGGCTGGTGCTTGGTATCTCGGCGTTGCATCAGATCCATCTTGGTCATTATTCGCTGGGTTTGTTGAATAAAGGCCGCAGCATGTTTGGTCGAGTTCTTGTGACTGGTGATGAGGGCAGCGTCGGCATCTTTCTGAATCACTGCAAGCGGTAAAGGAGCCGTTTTCCGAGTCCAGCACGTGATCATCTCCAGGAATCGTTGCCCCCATGTCAGATTTACACCGTTCTGGGAGAAAAACTCCAATCGCCGTCTCCGTCGGCCTCTGCAGAATCCACAGACGAGCACCATGATGAAGACAGCCGATATAAACACAAGTATGAGTTGAAGCCATGCGTCGATCAGCACGCAGGAGCTCCTCTTGGCACAGTAATCCAGTGAGAACACCCGCCAGGTGCCCATATTCACCGTGTTGTCGACCGATAGTGGCGTGAGAAGCTATGCTTCAGTGCTTGTGCCATATTTTCAGATTTCGCGCATCGTGGGTTGGTCAATTGTGCGGTCTAAACTGGAGTGTGCAGTTCAAGTCGGACTAAAAATACCGAGCGTGTATCGCAGTTGAACTATTGCACATGTGGCCTAACGAAGCACCAGCATCTAGCGACATGATGCGGTCTAACCACCAACACCTAAAGATCAAGGGTCTAAACGAAGTGAAGTACATGTACAAGTTTTTCGAGTATATTTTTTCGTGTGACAAGTGAGCAAGAGCCGAGCATCGTAAGGATGCACCTAGGCTCTGCTGAGATTGGATGAGTCTCTCTATGGGAGCTTCTTCTCCATGATTGGGTTACCCGATGGGTCCACACCGTGGATCTCAATATGTTGCACCTACACAAGATGACAGAGCGATTAGAATTGACCACAGTAATGGATAATAAGATACGTTTCGAGTTTACCTTTGGCATGCCCCACGAGGTGGTCGAGTACACGAAGACGCGCTCGAGCGTGCAGTTCTCGACACCGTTGATGGTACCCTTGGCAATTACCTTGCCGTCGACAACCACCAAGTAGATCACACGGTCCTTGAGCGAGGACAAGGTGATCTCGAACTCGCCTGGGTGACCGTCACGTGGCTTGACGGTGGCACCGTAAGCGCTGTTACGCTCGATCAAGTTGAGCTCCTCACGAGGGTGGCCATCGTTCTCAAACATGATCCAGTACACATCCAACGGCTCGGTGGCGTGGAGGGTGCCATCCTCCTGGACCTTGCCCGAGTACACGACGACGTTCTTGTTCTTGTTACGGTAGATCACGAAGGCCGTGTTGGCGTCGTGCTTCTCGCGGAGGATTGGCACTGGGTTGTTTTCGACCTTGGAGAAATCAAGAGCCATGGTTCTACTGATTCGTTCGAGCGGTGGAAGTGCTGTGCACGGATCGACGATGAACGAGAAATGCTCCCCGAGATGCGAGCAGTCTGGGGTCAGTTATACTTCCGTAACCCCTCGCGTTGCAACTTCACCATCGTCATCACGTAAAAAGCTCTTTTTACGCATCTTGGCGTGGATTTTTACGGCCCGCGACTCAGATCCAGACCGTCAGGTGACGTGGCACCAAGGGTGCTTTGCAATAGCCTCGCTCGAGGATGGACACAATGCGGCGACGACTTTCGACAGCCACGTGCGTGCCTACGGTGATCCTGTCGGATCGTGGAATGCTACTTGGCGCTTAAGCCAAGCCAGGAGCTTAGCCACGACGACGTTTCAGGCGATGGAAGGAATCGCCGAGATATCACCTTGTCGACTTGTAACACATCGCCATTTGACCCGCGACGCAAGAGAGTAGCCACCCGCATCTTGAAGCGGTGCTCCCAATCCTCCTTGTGCGACAGCCATAGTGAACCCAAGTGCCATCCAAATCAGCAGAGTCAGAGATTCGGACGTACCCACGCCTTGTGAAAACACATGTCCGGCGCATGAAAATTTCACTGAATTGCAACATTCAACTGTCTACTACCTCTATAAAATGATTTACCCTCCGTTTGGAATGTGATATATCTTGTCTTCAGAACTAGCCAGTTGTCTCACGATCACCGCAAAACAAGGTAGGCCATCGATTCGACCCACCTGGTTCTGGGATTTCTCTCTGGGTTTCTCCTATGTAATTCAGACGAGACGCAGCTGGCCGGTCTAAAAAAGCACCCGGAAAAGAAGAACGAGTGAAAAAGAAGATGTGACCAAAATTATCCTCCGGGCCAAGTCAGCTCTTGGCTGCATGCAACACTTCTCCATCACGTCGCGCGAGGAGTGGAGTGGGCTCATTGCACGCGTTGCTCTGCGGCAGTTCCAGAATCTCAAGCGACGGAGGAAGAGAGAGAAGAAGATGAGCTGCAAGTTGGACGACCGCGGATCGTTCCTTCCGGAGCGGGAGATCTCGCTGACCATCAAGTCGATCCCAACAATAGCAGTGACGAGCAAGGCGATTGCCATCCCAGATGCGTCAAGTCAACAACCCGAGTCTCGTCCACGCGCCAAGCGGGAGCGCACGTCATCCAGTTATATCGGTGGATACTGGGAACCAGACGAAGCGGAGATCCATGCGTTGACGATGGCCGACTTCCAGATTATGGGCGTACTCGGTGTGGGCACATATGGTGTGGTCAAGCTCGCACGTCACATCCGATCGAGTGCAAGTGTGGCGCTCAAAGTGCTCTCGAAAGAGCATGTTGTCTCGATGCGACAAGAAAAGCACATTCTGCGAGAGCGGATGGTCCACATCAAATTACACCATCCGTTTATCGCTCGCCTGTTTGGCACGTTTCAAGATGACGATTGTTTGTACCTCGTGATCGAGTATCTTCCAGGTGGTGAGCTGTGGGGACTGGTGTACTCGGAGTACGAAGAGGACGACAGCGAGTATGATGATGGCGCGTCGACCCCGACTGGTAGCTCGAGTCCGACCTTCAGCAAGAGCCCTGTGATGATCCGACCTATTAGAACGCCACCAGCCTCGCCTGCTTTGTCGCCCGATTCTCCGAACGGAATGCGTCTGGATGCTCGCTCTCGTTGTCTGCTGCGGAACAAGTTCGGTGGTCTCCATGATGAGCATGCTGCGTTCTACCTGGGCTGCATCTTGTCTGCGTTTGAGTATCTACACGGTCAGGACATGCTCTATCGTGACCTGAAGCTCGAAAACTTGGTCCTGGACCGAAAGGGTTACCCGAAAGTCTTGGATTTTGGATTTGCCAAGCCAAATGCAGCCAACTCAGCCAAGAACATGACGCTCTGTGGTAGCATGGACTACATGGCCCCAGAGATCGTGCTTCATGAGCCCCACGATCTTCGCGCGGACATCTGGTCGTTTGGTATCATCATGTATGAGATGCTACTCGGCAAGACCCCGTTCTACCATGAGAACCCACGTGAGCTCGGTCGCAAAATCACTTCAGAGCCTGTCAAGTTTCCGAACGACTTCGAAGAAGAGTACCCTCTTGCATGCGATTTGATCAATCGACTTCTCGTCAAGACGCCAAATGACCGCGTCCGATCGATGGAGGAGATCAAGAACCATGCATTCTTCGCGGAACTCTTTCCAGCCAAGGCGTCATGGGAGCGGTTGCTGCGGAAGGAGATCACAGCGCCATTCGTGCCCAAGCTCAGTGGTCCATTCGATACGTCGTTCTTCCAGACTGTCGACGATTGTGAACAAGAAGACCTGGACGACTCGGTGCAACCCTACTACGAAGATGGCTCAAACATATTTAAAGAATTCTGAAGAGGTCCCAGCGGTGAGCACGCGGACAGCGAGAGGAGGAGAGGCAGGTGGCCGGCGGAAGACCCTGGTTCACTTCAACATGATTGTGACATTTGATATTTTGTACCGTGAGTATTCCGAGAATAAATATTCGTACTTTGTGTGGTTTAGACTGTTTGAAACGAGTGTTTTATTCACCTTCCTCAAGTGATGTTTTCGCCCACAGCCACCGCTTTTGTTGGTTGGTGGACGGCAGGCTCTGGACACCAGCTCGAGGTTAGACCGTGGAGCATTTTGGAATTGGGATCCGGAGTCCGAGAAAACCCGTTTCGGTATGTGTGCGCAGACGACGTGAACGAGTCCGGAGAGCTGCTGGACAGCAATGTCCGGAAGTTCTTTGGATGAGACCAAGATACTGTACCGACGTCCTCGAGCATACATACACCAGCGAACGCGAATGATTCTTGTCCGTCCTTGAGTCGGACGGCATCGGGAGGACGAGAGCGATTGAGCGGCCGTCTTGCGAGAGAATTATGCGTTGTATGTGTATCGAGGATCGGATGCGGGGGGCAGAGCTCCCTCATCCGTAGGTATATGTATCAATGCATATGAAACTTGTGACGCCGCCATCGCGCCTCCTTCCACCCGACAGATGACGTCCGAGACAGGTACAGCGGAGCCGATATGGAGTTGGATTCATTGGCTAGAGGGTCTCCCTCGTCGATGAGTTCTCTCCCCCTTGTCATTGATCAGGGCGTTCTGAAGCTGGGAACGCCAAGGTTGTGGCTGGGTGAACGCAACACGTTTGTGTCTTGTCGAGCTTCGTCTGCCTCGGTGTCTTCCGGACGGTGGCTCTCGGAGGCGTGATGGCGGTAGTCCAAGTAAAATGTTGAAGGGAGGCACTAACAACTAGACTGTTCTCCTCCTAACAGAGATGCAGATCTTCGTGAAGACCCTCACGGGGAAGACCATCACCCTGGATGTCGAACCATCCGACAGCATTGACAATGTCAAGCAGAAGATCCAGGACAAGGAAGGTATGTCTGAGTCGCGTCGCTGTCTTGGTCTCTCTTTCGACAGTGCGCTGACCAATTGTCTTTTTATTTTTACAGGAATTCCTCCAGATCAGCAGCGTCTGATCTTCGCTGGTAAGCAGCTTGAGGATGGCCGCACCTTGTCGGACTACAACATCCAGAAGGAGTCGACCCTCCACTTGGTGCTCCGCCTTCGTGGTGGTGGTAAGAAGCGTAAGAAGAAGAACTACACCAAGCCAAAGAAGATTAAGCACAAGCACAAGAAGGTCAAGCTCGCTGTCCTCAAGTTCTACAAGGTTGACGACAACGGCAAGATCTCGCGCCTGCGTAAGGAGTGCCCACAGTGCGGTGCTGGTACCTTCATGGCCACGCACTTCGACCGCCACTACTGTGGCAAGTGCCACGTGACCTACCAGTTCCAGAACTAAGTGTTCTGAAACAGGTTAGACTCATGTTGCCCTTGTAAGCACCGAATCGAACAACTCCGGGTTTCACAAATTATTTTTTTCCCTCCATTTTTTTTCTTGCTTTGTTGGATAGACGGAAATAGTCCATCGAGTCTATCTTGACTGTTGTTTCTCATGGACTATCGATCGAGTGGGCATAACCATGGATGAGTCTATCGATCCACTGTCCAGTGATGCCCAGAAGCTCTATCCAGAGTCCGAGGCACGTGTCCATGAACCTACTCTCACTGCCATCGACACGAGCGTTGCTGCGTCAGTCTCCTCGGTCTCATCTTCTCGAAGCCGAGCAACTCACCGAACAGCACGTTCTACCAAGTCTTCCGCGCGTTCAAGTGCCCGAGTTGGTGAGAGTGCACCAAGTGCTCGAGCCACCCCGAGTGCTTTCCAGCGCTGGTCCAGTAGTCTGACCGATTCTTCGGCTCCGTACAAGACCGGACCGTTCGTGTTGCTGCTCATTGAAGAGTTTTGTCGGGAGTATGAGCTCCATGATACGTTACGGACACTGCATCATGAGCTACTTCAATGCCAAGTTGACTTTCCCGAAGCAGACCTATGGGCAGAGATGTTCCAGCAATGTCGAGCCATTCTCACTGCTGCAGTTTCCAGCTCTAACCAGTCCGCCCTGTCCAGTGCACTTGAGCGACTTGTTGAGTTTTGTGTGAATCCCAAGGCCCGGAAAGCTGTATTCTCGCTGGACATGGTACAGGCTCATAGCCCTGCCAGTATGTGTGCCTCACCCAAGAGATTTGCTACTTCATCTGGATTACTCTCGCTCATGCATATTCACCAACAGCTACAAAGTCCGGTGAAACGACCGAGCCAGCGACCAAGTGCGGCCGCGTCCCCAACGATTCCATCGCCACCCCTCGACCAGCATCATCCGACTCACTTCCCGACAACTGACTCGCCGTCCATCCATGACGCCCCAGTAACTACCTCCCCAAATCGCCGTGGCGTCGCTATCACACTGCAGAAGAAAGCCAAGAAGCGTAAAGGGCGAGTCAGGCCGGAAGCTGGTCGCTCGCCACAACGAACCCAGAACAATTCACAACAACACTCGACATTAGATCCAAGCTTGACAGGCACGTATGGTGAACCGGCGTTGATACAAGCTCACGCTTCAGAGCTCAAACGGGACTTGAACGCCACTCGAACTTTGGAGCGGCAGCTTCGAACAGTTCGCTTGGAAACAATCACAACCGAGCCGAAGCGCTCACTGCAAAAACGCTTGGGCTTTCGCACGCTAACAACTGAGGAGTCCGAGCTTCAGCATCGCGATCCATACGAGACTGAGCTAATCCTCGAACGATATGGTTTTTCGAAACGGATGGAATGCGCACTCTGCCACTTCTTATTTCTCGAGTACAATCTCCCACATCGCGTCTCCTTCAAAGGCATCCTCGATGTGTATGAAGCCTGGCAATATGTGCCCCCAGACCGGGAAACCTCGTCGAAATACCGTGCACCACTCTGCTATGATGCTGTACAAGTCTGTCGTATGTGCGCACAGATCGTTTCTCAGCACACGACCGCAGCACCACTGCCACCACGTAGCAGGAAAGCATCGACGCGCAAACTAGGGGTGTCTTTGTCTTCTCCGTCATTGCTCGCGCCATCGTCGGATGATTCGTTCTGTTCAGATCCATTCGCTTTACCGCCGCTTTTGGGTGACGATGTGTACGACCATGAAGTACGCCATCCTCGTCGAGGGCGCGGTGGCGATGGAGAAATGTCAGAGCTTGAAGCGAGGGTGGTGATAGAATCTCCGGCGAAAGCGATCGTATATGCGCAAATGGATGGAACGACGCACTTCATGTCTGCCAAAGAGTGGGAAGTGATCAATCCTGATCGAAGCGCGATCCGTCAGGTGATGGAGGCATCGATAAGTGTAGCATCAGGCACGGGGCCACTTTTTTTTTGAAGGGATCATCCATTGACATAGTCAGATTAGAAAATACTACAAGCCACAATCGCATAACATAGCCACAATTACGCTGATGGCGCAACTGGCATCACTTCCTTCTCGAGTTTTTGCGTCGTTTCCAATTTTTGCTTCTTTTGCTTCATCTGCTCCCATACTGGCACGGCGCGCTTGCGGTCAGTCACAAGTCCGAGCCACGCGAGCAAGTCGATCGTGAGCTTAGTGGGATTGAATTGCGCGCTCACTCCAAACTCACTTGCAGCGTAGTCGTATGGGAACTTGTGGTGCCAGTTGTGCCATCCTTCACCAATGGCAAGGAGCGACACAAACCAGTTCTCACGAGACGCGATTGCTGGATCGTATGGGCGGTAGCCATACATGTGAGCGGCGCTGTTCACAAGCCACGTCGCGTGGAGCAAGACAACGTATCGCAAGAAGCCACACACGAAGAGCGTCGCCTTCCAGTCTTCTCCGTTGCTCCAAGTGGTAACAGCCATAGGCACGAAGAAGCACATGAAGAGCTGGCCCCAAGGGTTGAGCTTCTGCTGGAGCACGACCACCCAGTCAGCCCACAAGTCATCAAAGTTGAGCTTCTTCCCAGCTTCCACCACGCGTGGGTCCTTCTTGACAAGCAGCCAACCCATGTGAGAGAAGAAAAAGCCTCGACCCGAGTCGTGCGGATCGGCGGTCGTGTCCGAGTACTTGTGATGCACACGGTGGTCACGACACCAGTGGAAAATGGTTCCTTGATTCGCCATAGCGCTGCACAACATCAGGAAGAAGCGCACAATACCATGGGCCTTGTAGCTTCGATGAGACCAGAGTCGGTGCGCGCCACCAGTGATCCCCAACGCCGAGAAGTAATACCACACGACCGTCCAGCCAAGCGTCGACCACTGCACTGAGGGCAAAAAGGTCAAACCCACAGCGGCACCAACGTGCACTACCGTGAGGTAGTAGACCATGAACCAATTGGCCTGCTGGAAGAGTTCGGACCACGTCGCCATCTTGGGGTTTCTCTGGAAAAGGAAGAATGAGCAGCCATCGTCGTCCTGTGCGTCCTGTGCGTCCTGTTCGTCCGACTCTCCGTAACTCCGACTCGCAGTCGCCGTTCTTCAAGCAGTCATCAGTCAAAAGCCACTGGCCTTCGAAAATCTTCGGAGGAAAATGGTGAAGTGTATCGAAGTTCGGTGAGAACACGCATTGCATCATCATGAAGAGCTCCATTACATCGGAGGACGACCATCATTCTGTAAACGCACCATACTGGCAACATAAGATAGCGTAAATTTCACGGAGCGATGGTTTTATTTCCAGTCGGATGTGTAACTTTCACATTCGTTTTGTTGATTATTCCATTTCTCCATTTTTCGGAATTCGATGCGGATCGAAATGAAGACATGGCTCACTGGTTGTTGATGCTCGATTGCTGACAGCAAGCTCCTTCAACGAACCTGATTTGTATTTTGAATGCGAAGTGTGCGTCACGTGGCTTCGGAAGCATCACGCTGTTAGGATCATTTTGATGTACGAAAAGACACGCAGAAGAAGTAACTTAGGTGAGCACAGAATGGACTAGTTCGATTATTAGATTACGAAGAGTACGAAGATGCAGACACAAAAGGAGACCAGTTTACATGGCCTTGGCCTTGAGTTCCGAGAACGCGCGGTTTGGATCGTCGCCGAGCGGGTCCACGACCTTCTCCGTCGCGTTCTTGGCCTTGGCCGCCTTCATCTTCTCCCAGATTGGCACAGCGCGCTTGCGGTCAGTGATCAAACCGAGGGCAGCGAAGAAGTCGATCGTCACCTTGGTTGGGTTGAACTGGATGCTGGCACCGTACTCGCTCGTGGCGTAGTCGTATGGGAACTTGTGGTGCCAGTTGTGCCAGCCCTCGCCAATGGCGAACGTCGAGACGAGCCAGTTCTCGCTTGGAGGAATCGATTCGTCGTATGGACGGTAGCCGTAGAAGTGCGCGGCACTGTTCACGAGCCACGTCGCGTGGAGCACGCAAACGTAGCGCAAGAAGCCACCGATGAAGAGCGCGTTGAACCAGCTCTCGCCGTTCAAGAACATCGTCGTGAGCATCGGGAAGGCAAAGCACATGAAAAGCTGACCCCATGGGTTGAGCTTCTGCTGGAGGGCAACCGTCCAGTCAGCCCAGAGATCATCGTAGTTGAGCTTGTTGCCGGCTTCAATCACGCGAGGATCCTTCTTGACAAGCAACCAGCCCATGTGCGCGAAGAAGAAACCACGGCCCGAGTCATGCGGATCAGCGCTCGTGTCCGAGTACTTGTGGTGGACACGGTGGTCACGGCACCAGTGGAAGATCGTACCCTGGTTAGCAAGCGAGTTGCAGAGCATGAGGAAGAATCGCACGATGCCATGCGCCTTGTAGCTGCGGTGCGACCACAATCGGTGCGCACCCATGGTGATACCAAGACCCGAGAGGTAGTAGTAGACGAAGAAGTGCGCGAGCGTCGACCACTTGGCATCAAACAGACAGCGGAGACCAACGATGGCACCAATGTGCACGACGGACACATAGTAGATCATGAACCAGTTGGCCTGGTGGAAGAGTTCGGTCCAGGTCGCCATGGTGAGTGGTTCTTGGGCACTTGAGCGGAAGCGGGCAAGTCGAAGAATGAAGAAGGAGAGGTGCGACGCGGCGTCGGGGGTCGAATCGATCGAATTGGATGCGACGGTTGTCGCCACCATTCGCTTCAAGGCCGTTCCGCCTCAGCTGCTGGTGCGCGACGCATCTCCGATGACTGCCATGGACACCCTTTGATGTCATGGCCGAGCATGCGGTGGCGTCATGGCAACTTCAAGGTCGCGTCGATGCGAACAGCTCATTTCCAATTATATGGGGATTTGTATGGTAGTCGGGAGGTTAACGGAGGTTAACGGAGGTTGAGTGGTCAGGGTGATGACGTATGACGTTGGGTTCGAAATTCTGATGATGTCAGCGCGAGCGGCTCACCGTGTTTTGGCACGGACCCAGAATCACAGAACTAAGATCCGCTGGCGAATGCCGTTGTTCTCGCGTTTTCCTGGATGGGAGCACCGGATGAGCTCAGACGTGACAGGACGAGGCATGATGACACTCGGGAACACGTCTGGATTACACAGCCGTCACTACTGTAGTCAGTCGAGCACGCAATCACCGAGAAAGAGCGTGTACACACGCGTCTCGACTGGTTCTTAGAGCTTGGAAAGCACGTCCTTACTGCTGTGAAGACCGTCCGTGGGACAGCGACGATCTACTTTATCGCGTGTCTGGGAAGCCCAAGTTCTCATAGAGATGAGAACGATTGAAGTCTTCTCGGTGGAGGGACATGGATGAGTGACGCGTCGTGCATCACCCTGCGCGACATCCGAGCGTGTTAATTTCATTCACGAGAACTACGAACATTAGTGCCTCCTTCCAAACGAAACTGATCGCCTGTGTCGAGAACTTGGAAAGAAAGGATTTATTGTCACATAGGCCACATGCTCGCTCTGCTCTCATAGGAGTTGCTGTCGATACAATATGCCACACCAGTGTCGTGAAGATCACACCAGCATGGCCATCCGATAGGTATACAATAATGTATACTACTTAATATACAGCATAAGGTATACCTCTTGCAGCAAACTGGTCCTAATCTAGTGCATATCCCCATCAAAATGGAACAATGAGTCATTATGGGAATGAGGAAGGTTGCTGGCGGCATTCGTGTTTCCTTAGAGGGCGACGCAGCGCGCAAGGGCAGCAGAATGGCTCGCAAGTTGATAAATAGAGTTCGTGGGTACATCTGACTATTGTTTACGCATCACAGGAAGTCGACATTGCACTCTGTCACGCGGCCGCGGCAGGACAAGTGGATATGGTGCGCAGTCTACTCGTCAACGATGACGAAGGTCGACTCGCCGACCTTTGGCTTTTATTGGCGTATCTCTCACTACGGTTGATTTGACATATGTAGTATAATTCCACGCCATTGTTTGCCGCAGCCACCGGGGGTTGCACTGGTGCTGTCGATACCCTTTTGAAGCACGGGGCCGAGGTATATACGTTCATAGAATTGGCGCTGACGATGGATCCTCATTCCAGGCGAGTGCTTTCGTAGATCAGTTGTTCTGTGCTCTATGAAACATGTCACTACGGCCAAGCAGAAGCTCTTTCAATACTACTCGACCATGGGGCGAAAGTCTTCGCGAACACCGTGAGTTTCCAGTAGTGCTACCCTGGGATTTGTTCAACGTTACATTGCGGTACTTGCTTAGGGACAACAAAACCCGATGTGCGCTGCTGCCAGAGCCGGTAGTGTGAAGATTCTGGAGCTGCTGCATGAATGTGGATTCGATATCAACCCGAGTGACCAGGTGGGTCGTTGGTTGATTTCTAAAAGCATCCATTCACACAGACACAATGACCAGCGTACTCCAGGGAATGATTTCAACTCCACTGCACGAAGCCAGTGAAATTGGATATGTTGCGGTTGTTGAATGGCTGCTGACACATGGCGCATATGAGCTCGTCGTATGCGGTGCAAGCAAGTTCCAAAATTGCTGCTGGTCACATTAAATATGCTGCATTGGAGTATCTTGTCGAGTGGTGGATCGATGAACGCGACAATGGCAAGAGTCTCACTTTTGTTCCGACTGAAGTCCTACGATGTGGTCAAGCTGCGACCGAGTGGTTTCTTCTCGATCTACGTGAGAAAACTATCAAGTAAACGTGTCAGAGGCGACAGCATCGCCTGGTTCCTTGCGTGTTGGAATGGTAGTCCAACTCGCAAGGATTTGTCAATAACAGACAACTACACGAGTAGCTCGTGTCAAGAGCGCTACCAGTCCCACTTCCTCTTGTACACCGACCAGCAAGTAGGACCTAAGTTTGTGCAGCATTCTCATCCATGGAACAATGAATCATTATTACGAGATAGGAGGTAGGCGATGGGAAGCCTTTGAGCTTCACAGAGCGCGAAATAGCGCACGAGAGAAGCATGATGAGTCTTACGAGGATAGACGAGGAAATATTCCTTGTGTCAGCGCGTGAAGGGGCACGTCAGGGTCAACTGGTATCTCTCCTATATGATATCATACCTTGGTAGCTTTGTTCGGGTCTGCATCATATGATAGCAAAACTTTTACTGTCTCCAGATACCCGTGAAACGTCGCGCAATACAATGCCGTGGATCCGCCACGCTTGTTCCGTCGTCCGTTAGCTGCTTATCCAACCGCAGATAGTTTCGTCTCGAGGCCACTCACCTTCTTCTGTTGATCCACATCGGCTCCATTCGCCAGCAGCAGCTTCACGATCTCCAGTTCGCTGACTTGTGCCGCTAGATGCAACGCGATCTCGCCACTCTACCATAATTTTTCAGTTCGTTGTCTCTCCATGGCTCTCAAAGTTCACGTCGGCTCCTTGCTCCAGCAGCCATTGAACCATTTCAGTGTCTGCGCAGCATGTCGCCTCTAAGCGCATAGTCCGCCCTAACTGCAGGTTCACGAGTAGCTCTCAGCAACGCGATATGATAGAAAGCCACATCAACGTACTCTGGCTAGAGTGTCAACATGCAAGCCACGAGATAGCAGCAGCTTTGCAGTTGACCTGTGAAGAGGAGTGTTGCCATTCTGGACCAAAATCGGTCAGACACCACTCACATCTCAAGTCGACGTCCACGTACTCGGTTGGCCGCTGTCATATCAGCACCTTCAGCAATTAGCAGCTTCATCGCATCCAACCGGCCGCATATTGACGCGATATATAGAGCTGTCTCATCATCCTGTTGTCGAGTGAGTACGTTGTTCATGTTCAAGTTAAGAGCAGAAGGCAAACGCACGTTTCCTCTCGTGTCGACGTCCACGCCATGGGCCAGCAAGACCACCAGCACGTCCAGGAGATTTTCCTGAGCTGCCCAATGGATTAACTGATACTCATCTTGCTGTACACCACCAGGGTATTAGTTTATCCTCTGGCGCATCGCTTCGCACTCGTACGTTCGAGGCGTTCGTTGGGATCCAAATCTCCTCGCTCAAGTGCCCGCTCCAGCGCCTCTGCGCCTCCTTCCTTAACGACGTCGAAAAGACCCTGCGGTTTTATTAAACAGAGTCGGGTCAGCAAACTAGCCAGCAGTCCAAAGAGCAGAGAGCGCGACGACCTTCATGCGCTTTCGCTAGTGAGCGTGGGCAAGTTCGAGTAGATAATGAACCCACGTCTGGCCCTCGACCTGTGCAAACACATGCGTGTCACCGTTTGACAAGCAAAGGTCTATATAGAGCTAAAACTAACGACCTCTATATTACAATGCATCATGTATTAGTACTTATTATCCTCAGTTTAGTCTAATAGAGCGATTCCCGTAGCATTTAGAAGCCTCTAAATTCAGATCTAGATGGGTGTATCAGATTTACATGGAGGCCCTCCATCCGTGGAAACCGAGCTAAATCGCCATCAGATCTAGCACGGCGGGCCAGAGCAAAGTTGGTCAAACCCTTCGATAGATACGATAAGTTGTTAGAGGTTCATTCCAAGGGTGACCAATGCCTCATTGTAGACAACGATCGCTGCATTCCACTTGCCAGCTATAGCGATCTGGCGTCTATACTTATCGATGAGACGCCACTGAGTGCTTAGTGGTGCTCAGAGCCTCTTTGCGGCTGATGGGCTTATTCAGCTATAAGCGGGCATGTTGTTGCTCTGCGTCGATCCCGATGGAGAAGAGTATGATCGGTTTTGACGGGATTCATCTAGCCATGCATTTTGGCAGGATATTTCTAATTTAGAGTGCTGCTAGATCTATCGAGGGGGGGGGGGGGGCGACCCCCCCAATAGATTATGAATCTAAAAGCCCGAAATTCGAAGAAAGCTAAATTTAGAA
This sequence comes from Pythium oligandrum, assembly GCA_020085045.1. NCBI lineage: Eukaryota > Oomycota > Peronosporomycetes > Pythiales > Pythiaceae > Pythium > Pythium oligandrum. Next base: position 294,118 of record JAHRIK010000021.1, read on the forward strand.
CGACTTTTCGCGCCAGATCTGAAATTAGAGGGCTTCTAAATGCTACGGGAATCGCTCCAATATATATTATAAAAGGTTTATTGCATCGGCATTTAGTTAATAGAGCGCTGAATAAAGAACATCGAAATAATATATCAGAGGTTTACAGCAATCTACTTCGCGCCATCCAGATACGCTTCCACTGCTTTCGTTGCCACCTCTAACGACGTCAAACGGCACACTCGTCAACGGACATATGCCGCTATTTTGCTCGATGGCCCAATGTCGCATGATCAACACCAGGATCGATGCCCGCTCGTCGTCACCGATCTTCGCCAAGTCGATCGTCGATTCATCATAAATGCACCGTGCGACATCAGCTCATACAGCGTCACAAGCACCGTCACACTATTGATCGTCCCAGCATTGTAAACACTTGTAGCCAGAGGCGTCTCTTCTCTCTGCCCACACATACAATAAACACGCCACGGTTACGAATGAATAATGGCTCGGCACTGGATCTCAGAGTGACGAACTACCTTGTTCCGAGCGTGAACGTCGCTCCCATGGTTCAGCAAAATCGCAACGATGGATCGACGGTGCTTCCGTGATGCGATATGAAGTGGCGTATTGCCGTCCTACCGCAGTGACCATGAGTGACATCAATTCATTCGGGCCAAGTTGAGCGATCCAGCTAACGCACCTTGTCCTTCGCGTTCACATCAGCACCAAGAGTGAGCAGACTCGTGATCACGCTGTGATAGCCAGTGTCACACGCCAAGTGAAGCAGCTCCCGTCCATCCTTTGTTTCACGAGTAATGTTAGAGTAGAATTTGTTTGTCCAGTCCATTGAAAGCACGAACCTCATCGACAGTGTTGATGTTGGCACCGTGCGCCAGTAGTTCGCGTACAATCTCATCATGACTGTGCTGAGCCGCAAGATGCAATGCTGTCGTGCCACTCTAGTCCATTCCAACAGAAAGTGAGTTCAGTTCAGCCGATTGAATCTCAACTACGCACCTTGTCACACGTGTTTGGGTCTACACCATGTGACAACAAGGCCACGACCACCTCGACATGGTCGTGCTGAGTCGCAAAGTGAAGCGGTGTCATCTCGTTCTGGTAGGACGCATACTACTAATTAATTCTCTACATCAAGCTCAATGCCATGCTTGTCCGGTGCCTTATCAACCGCTGTGGGATCCGCTCCAAGTTGTAGTAGTGCTTGACGACTTCTACTTGACCCATTATCGACGCAAAGTGGAGCTCAGACTTGCCATCCTGGCACAAAAAAACGAGCGTTATGCACCCCAAACTGTATCTAGAGGCCATCAGAAGCACAAACCGGGTCTGTTGCGTTTGGATCTGCACCATGAGCAAGCAGTTCAAGAACCAGTTCTACCTGACCATGCTCACACGCTGCACGCATGTGTGTTCTGCCATTCTGCAATTACAAAATGCAAAGAAGGAGAATCAAGCACTTCCAAACGCACACTATAACGTGATCTTACTCTCCAGACCGTTGGACGTGCGCAGTGGGGCAATAAAACTCTCACGACTTCCATGTGTGACTGCTCGAACGCCTCATGCAGCGCCGTGAAACCGTCCTAACACACAAAGAGGCAATTCTCCTTGGCTACAAAGGTCAAATAGTCCATAAACGACGATTCATACCGGTCTTCCACAATGTACGTCCGCATCATAGGCAAGAAGAAGCTCCATGATGTCTACATAACCGTAGGAACTTGCTGTAAACAGCGCACTAGGGTGGGTGTTCTAATAAATTGTCATGGCCTCATAAGATCGGTCACCAGCCAGCAATTGATGATACGCCGCACATACCCCAATAGGTCGATTCACGTCCGCGCCATGAGCGAGTAGCAATTCAACAGTTTTTGTGCGACCGGATCTCACTGGTTGGTAAAGCGACGTCTGTTTGGTATTCCGTAGTCAGTAGTCAGTCTAAGACGCGTCGATGAGTCGCTTACCGAGTTTACATCCGCCCCATGAGCGAGTAATAGGCTCATCACATCCACACTGGGACCGTAAAAGCATCTACCCAACACGGTCAAGCCGTCCTTTGACGACATCAGCAACAATTGTCGCCGTGAATGTTTTGCTCGCTCACTTGACGTACCCGATCTCGTATATTCGCGTCCATTGCATGTGATAGCAGCACCTCTGCGACCTCCACGAAGTCTTGATTGCATGCTACGGACAAAGCTCTATGCCCATACTAGATGTTGTTGTCAGAAGCTGTCGTCCAATAAAGAAAAATCAACTCACCATCCCAGTGGCATTCATATCAGCGCCTTCAGCTAGTAGCACGCGCACCACGTCGGTATGGCCCTGATTTGCCGCGAGATAGAGAGCTGTGGTCCCATCCTACGATGAAAGGAGTGAGTCAGCCCACCACATTCTAGTACACATGTGACTTACACACCATGCGCCTAGCATTCACGCCCGCAAAAGCTAGCAATACCATTACAACGTCAAGGCGATCGCATTGGGCCGCCCAGTGAAGAAGAGTCTGGTTGCTCTGACCAAAGACACGATCAAGAAGGCATTTACAGGCATGGAGCTGTTGTTCTCACTGTACTGCTTCTCCGTACGCCAGCGCTCGCTCGAGGGCTTCCACACCGCCATTTTCCACAAGTCTACGCAGCGACTCCATCGTGAGTGGCAAGTGATCCCCTCCAAAGTGAACCCAAACGCCGACAACCTGTGAAAACGGATACAAATCGAAATGAGCGACCTGATTCGAAGATAGAGAAACAGTTGGGAGCTGACTTTTGACATTTGATACGAATGAACCCACAGCTCCACAGAGACACGCGAGACGTGGCGCTGTAGGGAGCTTAATACAAACCTCACGGCGTTGAGCAGTGGACTGCGTCAGTACTATCGGATACCCATCATTCGGGCTAGGTTGAGGGAGTTCCATTGAAGCCACGGTGAGCTGACCAAGCAGCCCAATGCTTCCAGAGTTGCGATCCTGTGAAACATTACTATGTAAGGGAGGTGTTGCGGGCAAGTGGCTACTCATTGAGCTGATGGGGAGCATTGAGACGATCGAGCAGCCAGACCACCCAGCAACATCGAGACATTCACTCTGACTTCAAGAGTGAATGTTTTGCGTCGTCATCCTCGTCAGTGATTGGCAAATTATGATGACGTATCTTTCTGAAAATACAAAAATGGGCACTCAACCATCACTCTGCGCATCATCTCCACAACATACGAGAAGCAAATGCTTGAAGCTCCGCCGGCATCGCGTCCTCTCCTCACTTGCTCATTTCCTCATTTACCAACTCGCCACCCACCAGCAAGATGCCTGCTATCGCCTCTCCACCTCGTCTCCTCGTCCTCGGAGCCTCTGGACGTCTTGGCCAAGCGATTCTCCGTCATTTGCTCACTACGCTTCGTGTGGACCCTCAACGGATCATTGTCGGCACGCGCGAGTCCGCAAAGCTCCAGGAACTCGTGGATCAAGGCGTCGAAGTGCGTCGATACGATCTCCTCGAGGAAGAGACATTTGAAGGCGCCATCAAGGACGCCTCCCGCGTGCTGATTATTAGTACTGCCCACGATGGTCATGCAAACTTCGTCACTCTCTTGGACACGTTGGCGAAGTACGATGTCGAGCACGTGTCGTACACGTCGTTCTACGGAGTTGAAACATCGACTGCGGACTTTACCCCGACGTTCCGAGCCGCCGAGCGCGCGTTCGGTGGAAGCAAACTCAAGTCTTGCAGTCTCCTTCGCAACGGATACTACACGGGGGTCACCTTTCCAGCTTTCCGCGCTGCTCTCAAGACTGGCAAGTGGTACTCAGCCATGCAAAGTGGTCGCGTCACGTATATCTCGATCGACGCGTTGGGTTTGGCGAACGCTGTAGCCCTCGTTGGCGACAAGCCTGTGGATCAAATTGTCTCGCTCACAGGACCAGAGGCGCTTTCCGTGGAGGACGTGGTCAAGTCCTTCAATGACATCTTGGGCAAGACGTTCGAACTTGCCCATGTGTCCGCGGAAGAGTTGACCGCTCACTTGGAGGAGCACGTTGGGTTGCCAGCGCAACTAGCCCACGCGATGGCTTCGATCGATGCGAGTGTTGTCACCGGTGACGTCGCTGTTGTGACAAACGACTACGAGAAGTTGGTTGGCACGAGTCCTGGCACAATGGCTGACTGGATTTGCGAGAGTAAGGACTTGCTTTTGGCCATGTAACCCGAGTAGGAGCATGTGGTGGGACTATTCTCTCATCGCTGTTGTCTGCCAGATATCGAGTAAGCAACACATAATACATACACCTGCTATCCTTTGTGATGCGTATTCTTCCTAATGTTGAGTGGCTGAGATACCCACTTCTGGTGCGAGTTTCATGTGCGGACTGATTCCGAGTCCGTTCAAGAAGCCAATTCACGGTACTACATGTGTATGTACAGGCTAGGCGTCAAATCGTGATGGCGTATAGTGACCCATATCGTGACATTTCGTCGCATCCTTTGACCCGAGCAGTGCATCGTGTGGGATCCAAACGACGGACATTGTCAATCTCGCCCCCATCTCCCAGTAGACGCCCTTAGAGGGGGTCGCGTGCGATCTTGCTCCACGCAACGTGCAAGTGTACAGCGACTAAGATGGTGCTTCTGCTTGGCGATGGGAGGCTTCTAGACGAATTCAACGAAGAGGATCGCGTCTACTTTGAGTTACACCCCCAACACTTCCCATATTCTCTATGATATAGTACCATGATATATAAAGTATATCGTTTTACACAGTATTTTTTAGACGTATGTTGCTTTGGCCGCAATAACTACACACCCACGAGTATAATAAATAGCAGGTTTTACTCAACTATCTACACCCAAGAACGCTGCCATGGATTACCGTCTGGTGTGAGCGCAGAGATCACACACGAGCCTTTAGATATGCCGTAGGGCGTCTAGAACCAGGATTAGAAAAGTGTATATACTTGCCAATTGTAGTCTTGGTGTACAACTGACCGTTCCTTGACGACCTCGCACTCTTCGAGTAAGTTGAGACCTTCAAACAATACGAGCCGTTCAAAATCACAGCCGAACGTAACAGCCTCTTCCTCCACCTACTTAGGGGAGCTTAGGACAAACCTAATCTGCAACACATCTTTTTGAAGATGTGTAGGCGGTTCTCAACCATGCCATTATTAGTCAGACCCTACAAACCCATCTCATGAACGCTGATACAATGATGGCATGTACGCTCGATCCAAAACGGCGACACGAACTGCTGTCTCAGCTCGCCAAACTCGAAGTTAACGACTCAACTGCTTCTGGAAACGATGCCAGCTGGGTATCCCAGCCATCCTCGTGCCGGAACGGCGCGATACGCAATTAACTAGGACTGCTTCGTGCTGAATCGCATAGATATGACGCATAGCAGGGCTGGATCGACATCTAAAACGAGTGGTGGCTAGCTTCAATGACCTTTGACAACACATATGTATCATAACGAAAAGCTGAATCATATACAATCGATAGAAAAATACCTCAATCAATTGATTGTCTGAACCCACCGTGAACACAACCTGTTCCACCTTCACAGGCAGACAATGGACGCGTGTTCGTGTCGCGACTGCCATGCGTGCGGCGTCACGACCGCAGCACCAGGATGCCGCGTGAATGCTTACAGTCTGGAGGTGACGGCGCTACGCATAGATGGAAAGGAAAAGCGATCTCAGCTCATGTGTATGCTTGTTCTCTAGTCTATCCTGATGAATCTGATGGAGCAGCCGGACGCGCCAGAGCGGATCGAACACATTCTAGATCGTATCGACGTGTGTCCCGATGACGAGGGCGTACGCTGTCATCATGTATAACGAAGGGGATCGTCGAAAGAGTCGTAACGCACGCGTTATGCTAGAGCGAGTCGACGGTGGCGCATTGGGCGGCGTATTACTGTTCTTCTGATTTAGTCAATATTGCGCTGTCTCACGGCGCGAACGCGAGCGTTAACGAGGTACGAAGCGTGTGTCGGACGCGCAACGAGCGACGGCTAACGTGATCTTTGAACAGAATGGATGGACTGCATTGCACGAAGCTTGTGCCGGAGGCGATCTGGGCATCATCCAGTTGTTACTGGATCATGGATTGGACCCAGTATCTGAGGGCGAGGTGCGCGTTCGCAGGACCGTGGGCTCTGTCCAAGCACTGACACATAGGATGGAGACAGTTTGGCCAGACTCCGCTCCACGCAGCTCTTGGATCGAACAATCCAGAAGTGGTTGCGCTCCTTCTCGCGAACGGTGCCGACCCGAACGCCCGTCCCAGCGTATGTAAACACTGCTTATGGTATCCAAGTTGTGATGTTGACCAAGTGTTTGTCTCTGGACGCCGAAGAATCCTGATCATAGTGTATGGAAGGCTGAAATTACGATCCCGCGACCTGAACCTAACTCTAGTTGTCGTATGCAGTATCTTGTCAAGCCCGTACTAGTGTCTGCGGTTACCGAATGGCAGTTGGAAATGGCCGAGCTGCTATTATCCGCAGGGGCTGATGTAGACGCGGAAGATCGGGTGTGTTTGTGATGAGAAAAAGCTGTGAACAATACGGGCCGTCTAACAACTCGCTGGATAGGACGGCCACACGGCGCTTTATTACGCACGACAGATCGATGATCCAGAAATGATAGAACTACTACTATGGTATGGCGCTGATCCTCGCACAACTGAAAAGGGGAGAGAAAATAATTGAAAACGGCTACGTGAATACCATCAGCAAAACGATTGTGTAAAGATATTATCTGGAACCATTGTTTGAATCATATCCCCATCAGCACAGCGCGCAGAGACGATTATTAGTAAGGTACGATTTCGCATGCCAACGTCCAGACGATGTCTCGATCGTAAGCAACTGGCTCTGGATTATTTCTAACCACTCCAGAATAGGGATGACGAGAGTCTGCGAGGAATTACGCCGATCGCTCACAAGCCAATCGTACCAAGGTTTGGCCATCCTATTATCATACAATTCACACAAAACGCTCATTAGTGGACTTTGTGGACCGATACGTCACTCCAAATCGTATTATTTACCTTTGTAATGTATGGATCCGCATTGTAATCCAGTAGTTCCTTCACAATCGCCACACGTTTCCCCCTGATCGCTGCATACAGTGGTGTTGCGCCATCCTAGACGAGTCGCCACTCGTTAATTGCTTAGTTTCAAGACCGGAAACCCAGGCAAAAGGCTTACCGTTTTGGCTTTGTTCGGATCTGCGCCGTATTGGAGTAGCAGCTGGACCATGCTCACGTGATTAAGGCAAACTGCAAGGAGAAGGGGTGTCTTGCCATGATCTTCTGGGGTCCCTCCCTGTGTTTCAGAGCTCTTATCACGATTGTTCCACCGGGAAGCCTTATGAATGGTGTAACACGCACCTGCCATGTTGCCTCCATGTCCGCGCCATGTTGCAACAGCATCTCCGCCATAATCACATTGCCGTAGTACGCCGCTTCAAGCAATGCCGTCTCTCCTCGCTGGTATCACATCGTTCATTTGAATATATATCGCCTCGCAAACTGTCACGCATAACAACTTACCGCTTCTTCACTTTGAATGTCGGCTCCATGCGCTAGGAGCATGCCCACAACGCTCGCTCTATTGCCTCGAGCCGCTCCGGGCATTAACGAATACCCAGCATGCCGACTATTTGCTTGGTCGTCCACATCGGCGCCATGCGCGAGCAATTCAGCTGCGACTTTGATATGGCCACGATAACAAGCCATAAACAGCGCCGTCGAGCCAAACTGAAGCAGTGGTCAGCAACCAGTCGATCAGAAACACGCGTTTCAAGACCACGTACCGGATTTGGAGCGTTGACGATGTCGCCTTCGGCTAGTAGTAAGCGCACTATATCTAAATGACCGCGATAGCATGCTGCATACAGAGGCTAACGGCCATACTACCACCATAATCAGCTCAACAATGACCTTGCTTCAAGATACGAGAGAACGTACCATCGCTGGCCCGTTCACATATGCGCCATACGTCAGAAGCAGTGCCACGACATCAAATAAGCCTTCCTCAGCCGCCCAACAAAGAAGTGTGTACTGTCCCTACCAGCATACAGCATATCACTCTGTGGGCAACACTCGAGCTAAATGCATCCTTTTACCTGTTGTTCAGCGGCATTAGCATCCAATTCGCCGCTCTTGAGCAGTTGTTCGAGCACCTCCGTCCCACCTTCTGCCACCGCCGCTTGTTGGAGCTGCACACCTACCAGTTAGTAACTCCGACGTTCTGTACGCAGCGTCGACTGGCACTTTACCAGTAGACTCATGTGGCTTCTAAGCCATGAAACTTTTAATGCGTTTCATGTGAAGCTATCCCTCGGACCAGACTCGCTTGCATAAGTTACATCGCTTGTGGAGAGTTGGGTTGATGATGAGAAGGCGACCCAAGCCGTCTTACCTCGTTCTGAGCGTGGATATCGCTTCCGTGATCGACCAACAGAGTGACAATCGCGGTGCCACGTCTTTTCGACGCCAGATGCAGCGGTGTATTCCCGTCCTATGATTGATTTCACTACCAGTTAGTGAAAGAAATCCTTTTGCTCGTCATTCTCATTCACTTTATCTCTTAGACTTGGATCCATCCCGTGAGCTAGCAAAATGTTGACCACATTTCGGCTACCATGCTCACAAGCAAGATGGAGAGCTCCTTTTCCATTCTAGAACGTTCAAATGGCTTTTAGGTGAGCGATAATCCCGTACAAACACTCTCACTCACCTTATCTGTCACATTTGTATCGACACCGTGCGCCAACATTGCTGTCACCACTTTGTCGAGACCGCTTTGAGCTGCGGAAAGGAGCAAGGTCATACCGTGCTGGCGTGATCGCGAGGCTGTTAGCTTAACAATTGCGTACAGAGCCTTCAAGTCATCTCACCTCATCCACTAGCGATGCATCCGCGCCATGACGCAATAACAACTCCACGAGCTCGACGTGTCCTTTTTTGGTTGCCCATTGAAGCTCAGTTGTGCCGTCCTAACACACAGTATCAGCACAATTCCCTTCAATCATCCACTAGTGCAAGCCACTAACCGAGTCGACAGCGTGCGGGTTGGCACCGAACGCCAATAAAACTTGCAGCATCTCCTCATGAAAACAAGCCACTCGTAAGAGCGTTTTACCATCCTGTGGTCATAAACGCGTGTATCAATCAATGGCTATTCTTGAGTCGATCAATACTCTAGATTCCACATACCTTCGTGATGTTTGGATCCCCACCGTGAGCCAACAATTCCCTTGCAACTTCCAAGAAGTTGTCCCGTATTGCGGTATACACTGGAGATGCGCCGCCCTCAAGTGGCCTTCAGTCAGTCAACTCCAGTGCAATATCGGCAAGTGAGAAGTTATGCTCACCGTTCTGGTTTGGTTCGGATTCGCTCCGTATCGGAGCAGTAGCTTGACGATGTCTAATCGATTGTACAGAGTCGCGATGTCTAGAGCCGTCTTGCTATACACTTCGTCGTCCCATTCCTTTCAACCGCATCCTCCGTCATTGCTTGGTCACTGGTAAACTCGTGAATAACACGCACCTGCCAGCCTTCGTCAATATTCACGCCGTGTTGCAATAGCGTTTCCGCTAGCTCCATGTTGCCCTTCTGTACGGCTTCGAACAGCGCGGTCTTGCCATCCTAGTATCATAACGACACCACGTCACTAAGGATTCATCTCAAAGGCCAAAGCAGCCACTTACTACTTCTGCGTCTTGTACGTCTGCTCCGTGAGCAAGTAGAATCTTCACCATGCTCGTTCGATTGGCTCCACTAGCAGAGTGAAGCACTGTCGATCCAGGGTGAGGCGCCCGGATGCTTGTTCGACTGTGTATGTCTGCGCCATGAGCGAGTAACTCGACTGCAATTCATCGTAGCCTTTGAAACAAGCCGAAAACAGAGCTGTCAACCCAAACTAGCGCGTTTGTCAGTATCCACACCGCCTGATTCACGAACTTCAACGACTTCGTACCTCGCTCGCAGCGTCTACGACGGCTCCTTCTGCTAGTAATACTCGCGCAATATCCAAATGACCACAATGACACGCTTTACGTAAAGCCGTTGTGCCATTCTGCTCCTGGATTAGGACAATGAGCACCACAAACGCGAAGAGGACGGAGGACGCACCCCTATGACTGCATTCACATCCGCACCGTATGCCAACAGCACCACCACGACGTCAAATAGGCCATTAGCAGCTGCCCAATAGAGTGCAGTGGATTCATTCTACAAGCACGTGATGTCAGCACCAGTTTGTCAGTGTGCTGCTCTGTGGAACGAGTCTTCTTACCGCATCCTCTCGTGTGTTCGCATCCAACTCGCCGCTCTTGAGCAGTCGCTCTGGTGCATCCACGCCGCCATCTCTTAACGTCGCTTGCAGGAGCTGCTGCATACTCGCCATTCCGTCGCTTGGCAGTTGATTCGCCTCCACGACGTTCGATCGATTCAGAGTCTCATGGTAGTAATGACGCATTGCCACTACTCTTCATAACGCATACATGTCTGATTTGGTTCGATTTCGATCAAGCCACATGCAGATGTAAGCTACCTCTATCAATTGATAAAGGTTGACCCACCACAGTCCGACAGTCCTGAGTACCATTCAATTGGTACTGACCTTGATTGCCCACAGGACGCGCCTCGCTCGAGATTGCTAGTCCAGCCGGGGTGAATCAACTGGTGTTTACGTGCTCTGCGCCTTCACTCGACGAAATTTCGCTCGTTTCTGAGGCTTGTATCCCCTTGGACACTATCCTTCTTTATTCAAGAACGCCTGGACAGCCAGGACACCACCTTGAGCCACTTCGACCGGCACTTGTGTCAGTGGACTCTCGCCTCGAGATTGCTGAATGGACCAGTGCCGCACAGCCGCCAAGACGATTTCGGCATGTGATTGGATACCGCGTTCTATGCGAGCAGCCATGGATTCGTCGTACACAGCTCCGTGTGACATGAGCACGTGCACAGTTGCCAGCACCTTGGCGCAATTCGTCGACGCACTTGTACGCAGACTCGTGGCCAGAGGTGTTTCGCCTCCCTAAAGTAGACCAGAATGAGGATTTTCAACACTCCATCGAGCGAATTGCTGTGAAGTATATTCTTACCTTGTTTCCGGCGTGAACATCGCATGCGTGGTTCAGTAGTTCCGTGACGATTGAGGTGCAATGTGTACGAGATGCGAGATGCAATGGAGTATCATTTTCCTTCGGTCTCACGACAAATCAGATCACAAATCGGTAGTAATGATCGCTGTGCCTCGTACCTGAAAATGTTTTTCTGCGTCCGCGCCATAAGAAAGTAGTGCTTCCGTCATATCAACGTCCCCAAGAGCGACTGCCCCATACAAGGGCGAATTACCACTCTAGTGGCATAAGACATTTTCAGACTTCATTACCACAAACCATCGTAGACTTAACGGAAACTCGCTACGTACCCCGCTTTCCGAGTTGACATCGGCGCCTTTGTCCAGTAGATAGCTTACAATCTTTGTATCGCTGGATTCAATTGCCCACTGCAACACTGTTTCGCCAAACTGTGGTAACAACCGTTGCTATTAGTTTCAGGATAGTATTGAGTGTGACCCATGAGTACGTACGTTAGTCGGAACGTGCACATCCGCGCCATGAGCTATCAGCTCTGCGGCAACGTGGATATGGCTACTGGAGCAAGCCGAATGTAAAGCTGTCATTCCATACTGGAGATCACATCATAAGTATCCTCTCCATCTGCTTGGTGACCTCAGAATGGTTTACCTCATCAAGAGTATAAAGGTTGGCGCCTTCAGCGAGTAGGATCCGCACGATATCCAAACGACCCAAGCGGCAGGCAGCCTCTAACGCCGAGTTGTGCATCTCATTCCGCTCATTCTGCGATAGGATATGATTCAGTTCATCGTCCATTGATCCTCAGCGGATTGCAGACGTACCATCGGCATGGCGTTCGCATCCGCACCGTGTGCCAAGAGAGTCATCAATACATCATCAAGATCGTTCTCCGCCGCCCAGTACAACGCATTCTACAGACCAGTGGCCGGGTGAGCAAAGTCACGAGCACGAGCTGCAGTGGATGCACCATACCCCGTCGCGCACGTCCACCTCTCCACGCGCCAGCAGTCGCTCTAGCGCCTCCACACCGCCCTCTTCCACTGCCGCTTGCACGAGCTCCATGCTCTTGGTCTCTGATGCGTGTAAAGAACCTTGACCTCATAGCAGGGGCTGGGTGACAGATCAACCCACTCTGTCACCCATAACCCAGTGTCACCTATAACGTGCTATGGCGTATAGTTGCATAGTATGAAAAATCGCAGGTGAGCACACTTGGCGATGCACCCTTCCTGTCTTAATCGATGCAATGCGTGTGTCAGCCTTGTGGTTCACAGCACCTTCGCTGATAGACGACGATGATGCACCACATGGACCACTGGGAAGGAGGAGGGCGGACGTTAATATGGTGATTTTGTGTCCGCATGGATGGAAAAGCTGTTATTCCTACGTACATCGAGAAAGTCCAACCAGCACTGCCAAGGTCAACCAAGCGGACGTTTTCTTCTCGAGCCCTACCGCGACACAACCGCTGTCCTTGGGCTCTCGGTCTTCGGCCAAGTCAGTGTCGCCGTCCACTCGATCCCTTCGAGCTGGGCACCCTCGGTCGTCGACCACGTCAGTGCCGCTGGTCCATTCACCTGCGCAACGGTTCACTGGACGACAGCGCTGGAGATGCTGGCGGGCGACCTCACCGTCGCCTCGCTAGCACCTCCTCACTTTGCCTTTTGCGCTTCAGCTCGGACCACGAGCTTTTTCGGACCCACCACATCCACACCCGGGGCTCACGCCTTTCAGGCGTGGCTCAAGCTCATAATTGACTCCATTAATTCAACATTGCCATTGGTTTGCCCCATTATCCATTTTGTCCTCCCTTCCTACTTCTTTCGTCGGTTCACGACCCAAGCTCACGCGATTGGAGTAGTGAAAATTCATTGCTCTGTGTCACCAACATCTCCGATTGCGCGTAAATCGATGTCGTGCGCTTGAAGCAACTCGATAGCCTCTGGAGACGAAGACATCGCAGCAATAGCGACATCCAAAGCTGTCGTCCCATACTTCACAGATTTGTTGAGAGCCACAACTGCTACCATAAGGTAGTGCGATGGAACTTACCATACTAACGGCGGTTGTGTTAATCCCATACTGAATCAAGAGTCTCATCACTTCGATCTCTCCGAATTCCGCCGCTACATGAAGCGGAGTCTGTCCCCACTGCAAGAGAGTGTCATCATGAAGTCCTGATCCGAGTTCACTCCACGTACCTTATCGACCAGGTTGGGAGACACTCCGCGAGTAAGCATGGCTTTTACCGCTTCGACGTGACCGCGCCAGGATAGCTCGTGAAGAGCAGTCAATCCTTCCTGTTACACAGCATAGTGATCTATGAGCATTAGCTTCTCATCAATCACAAGCTGGATGGCTACGCACCCGATTAAGCACGAGTGCGTCGAAGTCATAGTTCAACAGCATTTCGACGATCTCGAGGTCACCGTCTACACCTGCTTGCGTGAGAACTGTTTCTCCGTACTACGTAGACGTGAAAGCAAATCAGTCCCAAAGCAATTGGGCATTCTAAACTCGGGACATCACGTACGCAATCCACTGCGTTTATATCCGCTCCATTCTTCACCAAGAGTTCAAGCGGATAAAGCCGTCCACGTGCCTGACACACTACTGATACACCATTCTAGAATCCGAGTGAGGCTCCATCAACAGTTGTCCACACAGCAGTACGTACGTTGTTCACAATGTTCATGTCGGCTCCGTTACGAAGCAGAACTTCCATCCTGTCCGCATGTCCAAAGGTGCACGACAGATGAAGTGCAGTATCCCCGTCCTATACACAAGATTGGTCAATACGTCTCAAGGCTAACACCAATCCACACGTACCTTGTTCGCAGCGTTCACGTCCGCTCCACCAGCAATCAACACCTCCATCACATTGGGATGTCGGTTGGTGGTGGCATAATGCAGTGCCGTTTCCTTGCTCTAGAAGGACGACTATGAGCTCACCGTAGCAGCTCGGTGTGGGTACTTGTTCTCACGTACATCATCTGTGGCGTTGGGATCCACTCCGAGTGCCAATAGAAACTGTGCACTCACAGCATTCTCACATACCACCGCTTCGTGGAGCGCCGTCTTCCCGGACTATAGTAACAAAGCGTGGTCATCAGGCCAGGACCGCGCGTAATGAACATGAGCGCAAACGTACCCCGCCTCGGACATTCGGATCCACCCCGTGCGAGAGCAGCAGCATGGCTGACTCGAAACATCCTACGTCGGCTGCTTCGTGGAGAGCTGTCAGGCCAAACTGCTCACACTCGTCAATAACACCCTCACTGGGCTATGTGCTTGTGTACCTACCTCGTCGATCAACGTAGGATCGGCGCCGTGAGCCAACACGACCGCCAGCATGTCGGGTGGATCAAAGCGGATGGCCATGTGCGCCAAATAACATCGATTCTAATTCACATCATGAATATCAGAGCGCAGGTGTATTCGACAACGAGCCTCAGAGTACGTGTACCATCACAGCGTGAACGTCTATGTCTTTGTGACTCAAAATATCATCCACGCGACCCAAGTCTCCCTTTGACATCGCCTCCATCAGCAGCTACGCGTTCATTATAAGCTTCATTGCCCCACAAGCGAGAGTCTGAACAGAGCAGCCGTTCACCCACCACTTACTGACCTCTATCGTATCGCTCTCCGTCATCCTCTACGTCGCTCTCCTGCGTTATCACCGCCCAAGACACACGCTCTTCCTCTGGATCAGGTGACGTGTATGAGTGCATGGGTTCACTATCAACCCAGTAAACCTGTCATATCTCATCAATGGCTCGTTTTAGAGGACCCTTACGTTCAGAATCCACCCCAATAACCTGTAATAATGCATATAGATGCTTGTCTTCGTCATCGTCCTCGCGAGTCCACCAACCGGTCGAATTCCTTCGTATGAACGTGATCCAGCAACGAGAGAAGACGAGTGGAAGAGGAGAATTCGGCCACACAGAGTTCCTGCTGACCGATATACCCGTTCTTGGCCATTTCCCAGGACGTGAGCTCAAGTCTACGCCAAGTAATCCCACGATAACCATCCTGGGTACACTGCCTCTCATGACCACGACAAAAAAAAAACGGAGTGTATGAACCTTCTTGCTTCGAGCGACTTCTTGACCTCGTGAGCCTCGCCTCCCTGGCTTAGCTTGACACGGTGGCGCTCACGGTGCAGATGACGAGTCCGCCTCGGTCAAATATGCTTCCACGGCCTTCGACCCGCGTGTAAATACCTCAAAGGGCACAGCAGTCAGCGAGGACTGCTTGCGTTGCTGTTCATCAGTCCAGTGGCGCACACAGAACACGACAGTGGCAGCGAGGTCCTTGTACTTGTCTTCGACGGATGGGAGGATTTCCTCAGGACCTTCGTACGTTGCGCCAGAGGACAGCAGGGCGTGGGCGGTCTTTAGCGTATACCAGAATATTTGGTCTTTGCGCGTTTGAGAGCCGAGTCCCTTCAGCTGAAGGCACGTGGCAAGTGGAGTATCTCCGCTCTATAACGAACAGTGATGGCGTGAGCGACGATGGTGAACGCAAAGCACGAGGAATGATATCGTACCTGGTTCAAAAGACTTGGGTTCAGTCCGCGAGCTAGCAGTTCACGGACAACTTCATGGTATGCAAGCCAGCACGCAAAATGTAAAGCCGTCTCTTCATCCTGCAGCCATGATCAACGCCTCAATACACGCGTCACACTCATCTCAGTCACTAAGCACGCACCTTGTCCTGCGCATTCAAATCACAGGCCTTGACATCCAACAGCACACGGACCACATCCAAGTGTCCATCCCAGGAAGCCCAATGTAAAGCCGTTCTACCGTACTGTGCCACACACCACCACCAAACCATCGTCAGTCACTGAGCACCGCGCATCAGAATTGACAATCACGCACCGCGTCGGACGCATTCACATCACAGGCTTCTTGACTCAGCAATGCGCGGACAACATCCAAACGTCCATGCTCGGACGCCAAATGCAAAGCCGTCTTACGATCCTATAGAGCAACAACATCATCAGTATCTCTGAACGCATAGTGGGCCCACACCCAACACGTACCAGAGTCAACGCATTCACATCACAGGTCTTGTGACCTAGCAGCAGGTGGACCACCTTGATGTGTCCTCTTGACGACGCCCAATGGAGAGCCGTCCAACCATCCTACACCACACAGCACCTTATATCAGCCTTGTGTCCCACGCGCACGCACACCGCCACCGAAATCAACACGCACGCACCTCCACCGCATTCACGTTACACGCTTCCTGACCCAGCAACTCACGGACAATGTCCGAATGTCCATCACGCGACGCCCAGTGCAACGCCGTCCCGACATCCTGTCCGCACACTATCATCAGTCATTTGATCCACACTGCGCGCGCACCACTATCGCATGCGCACCCCGTCCGACGCATTCACATCCACTCCTTTCGCCAGCAGCTTCCGCACTTTGCTGAGCTCTCCCTTCTTCGCGGCCTTGCGCAGCTTCTCCTCATTGGAACGTCCAAAGAGACCACCGAACATGATGGTCGTCGCTCTGCTTCTCTCGGGATCGCAAGTCCACTGATGAGACAACGAAGTGAGTCACTTCGTCACTTCAAGTGACTTGGATGCCAGTGCCCATCCTTTTGCGTCGAACTGATAGCTGACGGTAAGCTTACCGCTGGAAACCAGGACGATGGGGTCACTGACCTCCCTCCATGCTGCTGACTAGTGATCTCACGAGAGCAACACGCTTGATGTCGTCCATGTAGCATGAGGATACGTCCAGGGTGCTCGATCATCTCTGGTGGTCGGTGATCCCACGCCCAACAGGATGTAAACTATCAAAATGACTTACTGAAAATTACGACAAGGGTCCTACCTTGGTATGACTGATTGGTCTCGGCTCACCACCACCTCCCACGGTGATTTGAGTGTTGGTTTGGCCACAGAATTGTCTCTCTTGAATTACAAGCGACTAGAACCCGCCAAGAATTTCCTTGCTCATGTATAACTGCTCTCGATGTGAACCTGGACTCAGATTGCATCGGTCAAGAATTTCTGCACCGCCTTGAGACCGCGTCGAACAACGCCAAATGGCACGTTTGTCAGCACTCCTTCGCCGCGACTCTGTTGTAAAGTCCAATGTCGAACACACATGGAGACGATGGACTCTGGTTCATCTTGACTCATCGTGGTAACGATCTCATCGGCCTTGGCTCCTCGAGACATGAGCTGATGTGCCGTCATCAACAACGCCACAGTGTCAACGGCGTCCGATCGCTGGAGGCACAGAGCTAGAGGAGTTTGCCCAAACTGCGCAAACCACGATACGTCAGAACATCAGTCCATCAGCCACAGTGATAATGAAGCTGTTACCTTGTTCTGAGCGTGGATATCACTTCCGCGATCGATCAACAGAGAAGCGATCGAGATACCATGTCTTCTCGACGCTAAATGGAGTGGAGTGTTCCCATCCTATGGTGGTATTTGCCACAAGTCAGCGTATGCCCACTTGGTTTCGGCCCAGCCATCACTCACCGTGTCCTTCGCACCTGGATCCATGCCATGCGCCAGCAGAATCTTGACCACACTACGACTTCCGTCCTCACAGGCAATGTGGAGAGCTCCTTTACCAGCCTACGGCGTAAAATGAGCTCCAGATAAGCGTTAGTTCCGTTATGCTGGGTTACTTACCTCGTTCACCACGTTGATATCGACTTTGCGTGTTAACAGAGTCACGACAACTTTGTCGTGGCCGTGTTGAGCAGCTAGATGCAGTGCATTCATCCCGTCCTGGTAATGTTGCAAACTATAATCCGTCAAATCTCACAGAAGGCCACCAGCATCAGCGTACCTTGTCTACCGCGGCAATATCGGCGCCGTGAAAGAGAAGAAGATTTACCAGATCAACAGATCCTTTTGAAGCCGCCCAAAGAAGCTCAGTTCTCCCGTCCTAGTTGCAACATCAGCTCAATTCATCGAGAAAACGCATGCTACAGACCACTTACCAAGTCGATTGCGTTCGAGTCAGCGCCATTCCCCAATAATATCTGCAACATCTCCATTTGGCCGCGTTCACATGAGAGCCGCACCAGCGTTTTATCATCCTAGCGTCATAAAATCATCGACTTACAGTTACTTCCAACTAATACCCATTGCAAATGACAGCGCTTACCCTCGTGACGTTGGGGTCCGCACCATAAGCCAGCAAATCCCTCAGAAATGCCGTGCGATTATGAATGACCGCGATATACAGCGGCGTTTCTCCATTCTAAGGTAGCATACATCTCGTCAAGACTAGATTGTGACTTCGCCAAGCCTCCAATCCATCTTACCGTCTTTGCTTTGTTCGGATTCGCACCATATCGGAGCAATATCTTGAAGACATCGAAACGATCGAATTGAATTGAGACAACGAGTGGTGTCTTGCCATGGTCTTCATCGTTCCATCCCTTTAAAAGTCACATATCCTCTGAGATTTGACTCCAACTGGACATCGGGCGCAGAATACTCACTCGCCAGATTGCTTCGATGTTCGCGCCATGGTCCAACAGGACTTCTGCCACTTCCGCATGGCCGTAGTATGCCGCTTCGAGCAAGGGGCTCTCACCACGCTTCACGTAGTATTAGTTTGCCTTCAAGCAAAGTGTAAATCCCGCCACCTACCACTTCTTCTGCTTGTACATCTGCTCCGTGAGCTAGTAGAAGCCTCACTGTACTTGGTTGATTGCCTTGAACCGCCGAATGCAGCACGGTTCTGCCAGCGTGTAGCGCTTGGCGTATCATCTGAGTGTACACATCGGCTCCATGAGCGATCATCTCCGCTACAACATCATTGTAGCCGTGGTAACAAGCTGTATAGAGGGCAGTCATGCCAAACTGACCTATTTATCAGTATCCTGTCAATCAAGAGGCAATAATCGAGATCTCGTACCTCGCTCGCAGCGTTGATGAGAATACCCTCAGCAAGAAGCAGGCGCACAGTATCTAAATGGCCGCGATAGCAAGCCATATACAATGCTGTCACCCCGTTCTACAACCAGAGTCAACACAACTTCCCCACCACATTCGAGAGGCACAACGTACTGCCACCGGCGCATTCACTTCGGCACCGTACGCCAAGAGTAGCACGACAGCATCAAAGTAACCATGCTGGATCGCCCAATACAGTGGCGTCAGATTTCTCTGTCGCCATTTGTCACTCGTGAGGTCTGACAACGCATAGCATGCAAGAAGGCGGTCTCTTCTTACCACAGTTGGTCGGCCATTGGGATCGAACTCGCCTCGCTTGAGCAGACGCTCCAGCGCCTCCGTACCACCCCCTTCCAGTGTCGTCTGCAGACGCTGCAGATCCACATGTCAATCGGCCGTCGCGCGGTATTTCGAGGCGTTCTTGAGCACATACCTCGAGATTCATGAGGCCTTCAAGTGAGACTCTCAGTTTTGTAATGCTTTACTCCTTCTAATCATCAACCCAACTCTCCAAAATGGATATACATCTGAGTTGGTACTGAGATGCTGAAGGCAATTACTGTTTTACATTACCTCTAATAATTGATTCGGTTCTATCTCCATACGTTTGCTTTAATCGATGTACCAGTCAGCTGGTACACGATACATTGGCGGTTGTCCAGTGCACTTCGATACTCTTGAAGAACCGGGTGCTATTGAAGCTATATATCATGCACAGGTTACCTGCATCATGAGCATGAGATGTACGGAGTCGCCACGTATCTTCCTGCACTCAAGATGGGTAGGCAGCTACTGCCATTTGAGGTGTCCCATCTTGGTTGCACAACGAATGATTCATTACGAGGTTCCATGAGGCAGTTGGCGTGCGCTCAGGCTTCATTGCGAAAAAGAAAGCGTGCAAGAAAAGTGGAATGGGCGGTGCATTGACTGACGAGGAGCTGTTCATTGCGGCAGCGCGTGAAGGACGACTGGAAGAGCTGCAGGAGCTGCTCGATCGCGATGTTGAACTGGGCACATAGACCAAGGTCGAGTGTTCCAGCGTCGCAAAACGCGTTTGTGAGCATGCGCGACTAGTGTGTATGTATATTAGGGGAAGGATAATGCACTCCATGTTGCTGTTGCAGCAGCGCAAACAGAGATGGTGCGCTTTCTTCTCAGCAAGGATGACGATGACCTGTTCTCCAGGATGGAAAACGAGGTAGGTCCACTGTGAGTGTCGCGCTTGCGATGGAAATTTACCAATGCCTACTGGTTCTATAGAATGGTCAAGTCGCAGTGGAGCTTGCAGTGAACAATCGTGATGTGGAAATTCTCAAGGTCTTCGCACACGACGGAATGGATAATCTCTTGGTATGGTTGTCCACTTGGTAGTCGAGTCGAATACATGATTGATCAACGATAGTTCTCTATGTCCAGACCGCGCTAGCTTCAGCGAGCGCAGCGGGTGACCTGCAAGGCGTCGAGCTGCTTATCTAACTTGGTGCTAATCCAAGTGCGATTAGTCGGGTACGCTTGAACGTATTTGACACATTACTACCATACTCACGACCGACCCTTTCTTTTCTCGCAGAAGCCTGCACTGTTCGAAGCAGCAAAGGGAGGCCACGTGGCTGTTGCCGAAGTTTTGCTGGCGAATGGAGCTGACGTGAATGTGCCAAGTGGTCATGTACGTGGCTGCTACGGTTTATCGCACTGAGTACAATCAACTGAACATGGCACAACAAAGCGTTTATTTCTCTTGGAACAACAGTCGCCAGTGCTTATTGCGGCAGCCATTTCGGGAAATGTTGCTCTCATTAAACTGCTGCTGTAACATGGAGCACATGTAAAGGCGACCGACGGAGTCAGTGTGCAATGAATTCCTTATGGCACGAAATGACGCATCACTCACAACAACTGTGTATCGTAATACTACTTTCCATTGCGCGCGGCAGCTATACACGGACGTGTTGGCGTCATTGATGCTCTCCTCGAGCACGTAGCCCATGTAAGCGCAGTCAAATAGGCAGATTTCGTGGCGATGATGACTCATTTACTCCGCTCTGTGGGTTCGTAGCTTCATGATTCGGCTCTCAGTGAAGCTTGCGACAGTGGTCACGTAGAAACGGTAGCATTGCTATTCGAACGCGGTGCAACCCTTGACTACGATGTAAGTATTCCACAGCAATCTGAAGCGGTCAAAAACGAATGCTACTACTCATCATGGTCGTTCAATCAACAGCGACGAGAGAATCTGATGATCAGAGCAGCAGGTGTTGGTAGCGTGGAGATTCTGGAGTTCCTGCATAGACGCGGATTCGATGTTAATGCGAGTGATGCGGTTCGTGAAGATTTCTGTTCATGGTAAGTTTATCCAGTATGTGACACGGAAGCACTGTAGGAAGCGCAGACACCATTACATGTAGCCTGTACGAATGGGCAACTTGCAGCGGTCAAATGGCTGCTGGCAAACCATGCAAATGCTGATGCGGCAATATCAACGCAGATCATGTACAGCGTTCGCTGTGAGAAGAAGAGCGTGTGGGCTACGTGATACTCGGACTGCAACATCCCAGAATTGAGATGTTATGGACTCGATTTGTCTTGGGATCAATAAACTCGTGGCGGAACAGGTCCACGCCGATTGTTCGATCCTCCTCCTTCTCCAACGTCGGAAACAGTCGCATCATGGACTTGATCAAGCTTGTCTTACCGGCTTTGCTCGAGCCAACGAAGCAGACTTTGCGTCGCAGCACCACATCATGCTCGTCGGATGTCTCGATCTCTCGAAGATACATTTCTACGGCCTTTGGACCGCGTTTGAAGATTTCTACCGGTACTTTGGTCAGCAGGCGCTTGTTTTGCTTCTTTTGTTCGGCCCAGTGACGGACGCAGATCGGAATAATCGCGGCTTGGGATTGGCATTTGGCCTTGACAGCTGGGAAATGATCAGGAGATGCGTCATAAGTCCCTCGCTTGGACATGAGCATGTGGGCAATCTCCATCACGGCCACAAAATCCGTGGTATCGGATTTCCACTGTAAGCATAAATCGAGCGGTGTCTTCCAGTTCTATTCAGTAGCCAAACGATAAGACTTGACCATGCAGAGGAAGATTATGACCGATTTCGTACCATGTTTCTCGTGGTTGCGCTGCATCCATGATCCAACAAGACTTGCAAGACCGCAACTCGATGGTGTGCGGCCGCGACGTGCACTGGCCCATCGTTGTTCTGTCATTCCGAGCCAGGGATTGAGTCAAAAGGATATGGGCGAAACGAACAATACGAATGTCCACGTACATGGTTCGATAGGGTATTCACACTAGCGCCATGAGCCAACAGTTCGCGCAGGATGTCGACATGACCGTACTCACACGCAACATGGATCACGTGCCACTTGGAGTCTAGAACTCCTCCTGGCTAGTAAGGGCAATAAAAAAGCACGCAATCAGGTGCCAGAATATAAAGCAGGCACTCTCAGTAACACAAAACCCACCGGTGTTCCAAAGTTGGGATCTGCGCCGTATCGCAAAAGCTCTTGTACAACATCAAGGAAGCCGAATTGTACAGCGGCGTACAACGGCGACCATCCCTCCTACAATAACACAGTGTCAGTGGCATTTCCTTTTCACTCACCTCAGTGCATCAATAGAACTTACCTTTACGACTACGCTTGTATCCGCCCCTTTGCTCAGCAGCAGGCGTGTCACCTCAACTTGTCCATGCTGAGACGAAATGCAAAGCGGTGTCATGCCCAGCTACGCAGAGAAGACAAGTACATCATTAGTCTATCACCAACCATTCCATTGCGTCCAGCTTGACGCACCTCTTCCGTCACATCCACGATCGCCCCATGAGATAACAGGGCTTCTACCACCGCTAGGTGACCATACTGTGCCGCAACATGAAGCGGCGTCCACCCTTCCTGAGGAAGTACCACGGCGTATCAGCTTCCGTAGATTCAACTATACAGAACACACAGTGTTCACCTTGTCTGGAGCGTTTGGATCAGCCCCGTGAGTCAGTAACTCGCGGACACTGTTGATAAAGCCTTCCGACGACGCAATGTGCAGAGCTGTTCGGTCATCCTATTCACGGCACAAGAGCCCGTCACAAGGCAGATTGGCAATGTTGAAATCGAACCGAACGTACATCATCAACAAGCATGACGTCTGCGCCATGCGCCAGCAATTCTCGTAGAACATGCACCCGATCATATGACGCTGCAATGTACAAAGCCCCCGCGCCGCTATCCTAAACAGCACAATGACTGTCATTCGATATTACTGGAAGTACCCCCAAGGTGCATACGCATACCGGATGGACAATATCCACATCGACGTTCTTGGTCTCCAACAGCCGCTTGATCTCGACAATGTTCCCCTTGTGCGTTGCCTCCAACAGCGCGGCCTCCACCAATCCAAGTCGCCGAAGCACGCGCTCAAGCATGCTTTCTACTGTCCACCGTTTCCACCAGAGCCTGATGCGAGTGCTCGAAAGAGAGATTGGCGAAGTGACGGCCATCCATCTGTCGCGGTTGAAGTCGCGCTGGACTCGGAACCCAGCGCATCGTTGGGTATTCGTGACTGATTACAGTCATCCAACGCGTGACGGATCCAGGAACATCCACACCCAAAGCGCATCTCCCTTGGTGTCCTCACGCAGCTGCACAACTCAGCGCCAACAACACAATTGACAGGTTCAACCCACTCCAGAGCGCAGGAGTGGGACCTCGAATGTCATTCGACCAACGCACTCTCGACAACATGATTGATCCATGCCAGCATGGCCTTGGAACCTCCATCGAGAAGCCGCCAGGGAAGGGCCGCTGGAGTATACCTCTACGGTTGCCACGCTCACTACAGCGTTGGATACGAGAGTTCCTCGGTTTGATACACCTTGATGACTGGCCGATAGTCCTCCAACTTCTTCTCGTACGTGAGCGCATACGCCACGAACTTCAGTGGATCGCCTTGCGTCGGGTGCCCAGTGAACGCACAAGTCGAGCCGAGCTTTCCCAGTCTAACCATTCCTAAGTCAGTATGATAGGACTAGTTCCTGTAGCTAATCCACGGACGCACCTTGTTGCCGTCGCTTGAATCGCTTCCGTAGTCAAGCAGGAGAGCAGAAACTGAGGGATCGACGCAAGCTCAGTGCACATACGCATTCCGTCTGGGAGCTCTCAACTCCCAGAGAACGCGTCTTCTCCCGCACAGACACTACCACGCCGTCACAGACCTCTATCGCATCGCTCTCACTCCTGTTTTGCCTCAGAATCCAACGCACTCGCTGCCCATAACGCGCGCTCTTCCGCTCAACGAGATTCCGATCCCGTGTGGAGAAGACCTTTTAGAATAAATCATCTGCTCTTTATACAAGCCCACCTTCTAATAAGATTCATTTTTTACCTGTAATACCTGATCACATCTTCCTTGCCCCCAAACTGAATAAGCATAATGTTATGAAGTGGCGAAATACCGCCAACGAGACTTGGCATCGAGTCACACTGGTCGACCTGCCTCCTGGTTCTTTCAGTGGAACGACGGTGAGTTGGTCAAGTCCACGCTTTGAAGCACGACGGAGCCGGTTCCGATACTATAACACCGCAAATGTCAAGGCTCAGTACTGTGGTCTACCCACAATTCATGGTGCTTCTACGCTTCCATGCTCGCGTTTCACCTGGAAGGCAGCACCAATGGAGTAGACCCAATGCAATACAAACAACGATCCATGTGATTGATCCGCCCATAGCTTTCTACGTCACAATCGATCATCAACGCGGTTATTTGCCAACGCGGAAGTGTTGCGACCGAGACGACTCACTCGGTTTAATCGTATGGACACAACTGAGCGTTCTCCTCCTCTTGCTCCGCATCGGCAAACTCTTCCAGCCTCGACATGACGGCACTCAGATCGGGACGATCGACCGGTGACGGAGCAATCATCTGCTGCACCAACTCCCATTGAGCATCTGTCATCACTGCTGGCTTGTCTACCTTCACTTGTCCATTACGGAGAAATTCGCGAATCTCGTCCGAGGTGTATCCACTCCACGGCTTCTCACCCGTCACTGCCTCGATGATGCACATACCCAGTGAGTACACATCCGACTTGCGCGTCGGTCTCTCAACTGTCAGATTGGCAAACTCAGGAGCACGCCATGCCATCGCACCAAGCGTGTCCTTCTTCTCCGACACCACAGAACTCGACCCAGACTCACTAAAACTTAGACCGAAGTCCGCAACCATCGCAGTGCCATCCTTGCCCACGAGAATGTTGTCTCCTTTCAAGTCACCATGAACAATACCCCGTCGGTGGAGATGACAGAGGCCAGCAGCAGCCTCATAGAGCTTCCGCCACACCACCACGCGCTCATCTTTCTTTTCATTGGCGAGGAAACGCAGCAGTTCTCCTTTAGCCGCATAGGTAGACACGATGAAGTACGGCTTCGTTTGATCGTTGGCACCGAGAAACTGAACGACGTTCGGGTGTCGAAGGTCACACCACAACGTGACTTCACCCAAGAATTGGCGCATCTCTGACGTTGACACCTCCTTGACAACGACGTCAGTGTGTTGCCACTTGGCCAGGTACACCTTTCCGAAGCCACCTTCCGCAAAAGCAGGACCGCGCTTTACGATCGACTCGGGAGAAATATACCAATTGCGTACTCCTCTGTCGGTGCGTCGAAACCATTCGATTACACCGTCCGGCAGCCACGAGTGTTCATGCAGCTGAGCTTCTCGCTGGTTGTCTGGTAAAGCTCGCCACCGTGGGATACAGTCATCAAGGTTGCAGCTAACACTGTCTGTGACTGCTTTCCGTGTCACCAATATGCCTGGAAACATCTTGAGCACAGCTTCGATCGCCTCGTGAACATCACGAAGCCATCCAGATGGATCATGGTCTTCCTTGCCAAGTACTTGGAGACGGATTACTGGTCCTCTTGGCCCAACCATTCCACAGGCGATCCGAATGGCGAGCCTTCCGTTCTGAACGGATTCAACCAAGAGGCCATCAATCGAGCGGTTTGGGAATACGTTGTAGCTTCGTACTACAAGTTGCTGAAACACAGTGTCCACCACCTCCGCCGAGTTGTCACCAAGGTAGTACTCCCAGAGATGACGCTTCACTTGGGATTGCTCGGTGTCCGCAATGGACAACGGTTTCAACCGGCCCAGGTCGATCTGCTTCTCACGAAGGCGCCAGTATGCAGGTACGATCAGATCCGAATCTGCCTGCATCGTGTCACCACTAGCAGGGTAGGCTAAGTTGAAGTGCTGTAAGAGCAACTTGAACTGCAGCAGTTGATCCGGGTACGCCAGCCGCTTCCACCACGAAAATTTGTGTCTCAACAACTCGTTGGAGACTGTGCCGTTCTGATTCATGGCTTGAATCAACGGATCGCTTGCTTCATCACTTGGGTCGTTTGCCCCGGAGATCTTCGCTGGGTCGTGACACACAATCTGGCGAATAAAGTCGATCAACAACTCGGCATCGAGAATGACTGTGTTGCCTAGCATGTGGTGGCCATCGCGCGCATACCACAGCACGTCTCCAAGATCATGCAGTGCTTCCAAAATCGTGATCGCATCGTCTTCCGTCAGATCATGTATGGCCGCCATAATCGCTTGGACAAGATCAGGAAGCGATAAGAACGACTGTCGAATGCGATACTTCATCAAGGCATCACGCGCCTTCTGTCGCAACTGCTCGACTTTGTGGAGAACACGAGAGTACTTGTCTGGCATCACGAAACTTCGTTCGCTGTGCTTCACCACGTCTTCAATGGATGTTCGTGCATGTTGTATGGAGCTTGACTCGGAGATACTTAAACCGATCCAAGTTGTTGGGAAATTTGTCTCTAGCTGCTTTTCCAGGTGTTGGAGATCCGCGATCCGCGCATCAGTGCCTGATTCAGTAGTGTCGTTGGCCAAAGCACTGATTTCCCGTTGAATCTCGCTACGGTGCACCTCTTTCAACTCATCGACGACCTTGAACAACTCGCCTTCGAGATTCTTCATTCGTGAAGTGGCACCGCCACCCAGAGCATCGGTTTTGGTTGCAATCAAAGCAAACTCGGCGTCGGGTTGACGAGCAAAAATCACACGGAACCAACGCCACACACGGTCTTGCACAAATGTCAAGACCAAAGATTCAGCTTCGTCTTCATCCTCGCAAGCGTGGGCCTTACGCACCACCTGATCGAATTCTTCCATATCCACGCAGAGCAGATACAATGTCCTACGGGAGAAGAACAGCGTATGTGCCACATGATACTCGTCTTGGCCAGCAAAGTCCCAGAACGTGACCGCGTGGGATTTCTGCTCGACTGTGTGATCGGTATTGACGTCTTCGCCGAACTCGAGTCGAAATAAGTCGACACCAATCGTCCGATCGTCTTCTTTCTCCAGCGTCGGAGTCATTGAAGTGATCGACTTGATTAGACTCGTCTTGCCAGCTTTACTCGACCCGACCACACACACCTTGCGACGCCAAACGAGATCGCTTTCATCCGATGCATCAAACTCTGTCAAGTAAGTCTCCACCGCCTTTGAACCACGTTTAAACGTCTCAAATGGCACAGCAGTAAGCGATTTTTTCTTGTGTTGCTGCTCTTTTGTCCAGTGGCCCACGCATATCGAGATTGTGGCAGCGAGGTCTTTGTGGGTGCCTCTAACAGGTGGGAAGACGTCCGAGGGTCCATCATACGTTGATCCGGCGGATAGCAGCGCATGGGCGGTCTCCAAAGCACCCCAAAACACTTTGTCTTTATCCCAACTCCATTCCTTGAGAGGTTTCAGTTGGAAGCAGAGGGTAAGCGCTGTCTCCCCAACCTAGACCAAGTGATCAATGAGACAACGATCAGCATGGCTAAAGAGGTACGAAGCTCTACCTTGTTTTGAAGGGTTGGATCCAAACCACGACTCAGTAACTCGCGGACAAGTTCAGCGCGTCCAGAAGAAGACGCGTAGTGCAAAGCTGTTTGGCCATTCTGTGCCACCCCACACACCAGCAGCAGCAGCATGAGTCTCTTTATTAAAGACTCAAACCCGTAATACCAACGTTAATATCAATATGCACGTACCGGACTTGATGCCTTCACGTCACAGGCCTCGTGGCCCAGCAGTACGCGGAAAACCTCAACGTGTCCGTATGAACACGCAAGATGGAGAGCCGTCCGACCAACCTGCGCCACCATATCACCATCATCGGCCACTTCATACACCTGAGTTACCCTTGCCATGCGCACGCACCTTCGTCGGCGCATTCACATCGCAGTCCTCGCGACTGAGCAACACACGGACAACTTCAGCGTGTCCATTAGTAGACGCGTAATGAAGAGCCCTTCGACCACCCTGCACCGCACACGCACGCACCAACAGTGTCATCGCCATTCATCCAGACCACCTTACTCAACCACCTTCTACGCACCTCATCGGACATATTCACGTCACAAGCCTCATGAGCCAGCAACTCGCGGACAATCTCCACGCGAGCCGATGAAGACGCGAGATGGAGAGGCGTCCGACCAACCTACTCCACATGCAATATCCACCATCGTCACTGTCAGTCACTCCAGACACCTCACTCAACCACCTCCTACGCACCTGCGTCGACGCATTCACATCACAAGACGTGTGGCCCAGCAATACACGGACGACTGGCGTGTGTCCAGCAAGAGACGCGCCATGGAGAGCCGTCTCGCCATCCTGTCACCCGTGTTAGTTGCTTCCGACTCGACTCGCTCCATACACCAACAGACCAACAGCATAACCACCACCACACACACACACGCACCTCATCCGACGCATTCACATCACAGGCCTCGTGGCGCAGCAACAAGCGGACAACGTCCGCGTGTCCACTCGAAGACGCGTGATGCAGAGCCGTCCGGCCATGCTGCACCACACCAGCCACTCCATCGTCAGTCGCTCCATCCACTCCATACTCCCTCCAGCACCACCCACGCACCTCATCCGCCGCGTTCACATCCACGCACTTGTCCACGAGTGTCTGGACGCGACGGAGCTCGCCCGCCTTCGCCGCCTCTCGCAGCTGCGCCTCCTCCGACCCGCCCAAGAGCCACGTGAACATGTCGCTCGCCGTCTTCCGCGTGTCGTCGCTCGCCAAGACGCCGCGTCTTCCGCAGTGCCCTCCATCCGCCGCATCCCCATGCCACACAGCCGCGGGAAGCAGCACTGGATAGAAATCTCATCCCATTCGTTTCTATTTCCATCGCACGGGTTTCTATTCTAAAAGGTTCACTTCAACTTCAACATGGGTGGCCCAGTGGCAAAGGACCCAGCGACTTGCCTTCTCCACTCTCCTTCCTTCCTTCCTTCCTTGCGTCTTCGTGCCTCGTGGGCGCTGCGTCTTTCTATCAAGACACGGAGCCACGCGTCCGTGGCCTCGTGGCGTGGACCGTGCGACGTCCATCGAGAGGCGTCTCGGCGACCGCACCGCACTCGGTCCAGTACGTCGTCACGGCCTTTGCACCGCGTTTGAACACCTCGTACGGCACAGGAGACAGCGAGGCGTGCGTGCGTCGCTGCTCGTGGGTCCAGTAGCGCACGCAGACCACGACGTTCGCAGCTAGGTCGCTGAACTTTTCGTCGACAGGCGGGAGAATGTCCGGAGGGCCATCGTACGTTGCGCCCGCGGACATGAGGACATGAACGGTCTGTACAATCGACCAGAAGATGTGTTCTTTGCGCAGTTGCCAGCCTAGGGCGTGCAACTAGAGACACAGAGCAAGGGGTGTATACCCGTCCTGGATCAAGTACGCAATGAGCTGCGAGGAAGAACACACAACAAGCAAACGGGATCCTACCTTGTTTCGACGATTTCGATTTGGATCCAGCCCACGACCCAGTAACTCGCGCACAACCTCCGGGTATCCGTACCAAGAGGCAAGATGGAGCACCGTCATGCCATCCTACAACCATTGTCAGCTCCTGAATACACGGATTGCTCTGTACACCATGCCTCTACCATCGCCCGGTGCCGTGGCGTACGTGTCCTCGCTGCTACTGGCGCCTTCCTCTTCTCTCTGATAAAGTGCGAGCGAGTGACCTATCCGAGTGACGTCCAAAGCGATCATCGGGGTTAGACTGGTCGATGAGAAGGGATGAGAAGACAAGTCGAGTCGGCGGAGATGGAGCTCATGACGGAAAGTGACAGAACGCGGCGGATACGCGTGCGCTTGACGTGAATCCAGTGTGGCTGGATGCATCAGATGCATCGCTACGTGTTCGTGTGTGCGGCAGTATCTGCATCGACGAGTTCAGGAAGCGATTGCAAGCGCGAGCGCGTACGGAGAGCACGCAGAACGGATCCCAAGTGACATCCAGGCTCTTTGGTGTACTTCGTGTGCTTCAATCAATAATCATGTCGTGGCGGCTGCTTTGAGGTATTCAGGACTCCCGGATTTGGTTGTTTGGGTGGCTCCAAATCACGGTTTAAAGTCTCGAAGCCTCGTTCGTCTCACTGGGCCATGTTCGCCATGCTGCCAAGACAAAGGTAGATGCAATCGCCTTGTGATTCGGCCATGCCAGCATTGTG
The DNA here is from genome assembly GCA_020085045.1 of Pythium oligandrum. Lineage (NCBI taxonomy): Eukaryota > Oomycota > Peronosporomycetes > Pythiales > Pythiaceae > Pythium > Pythium oligandrum. The sequence continues at coordinate 324,734 of JAHRIK010000021.1, forward strand.
ACCAGCTGCCTGGTGTTTCACATGGTCTCCCTCGTTCAAGTCGCGGAATTACGAGCGAGAAAGGTGTCCATGCTGCTATCCACACGCTTTTCTACTTCAAACGTCTGGGTTTCGTCTCAATTTCTGCGCTCTCGATGAGATCTACGTTTTGGGATCTACGTCTTGGTCAATGGTCAGGACTGTAGATGCGTGTGCAACCTTCCTCGTCACATTCGATTCCAAGACCATTGTCGATTCGCTTTTTCAAGACTTGGTCTTGGATCCACGCGCTCCCTTTATTTTCGTGGAGATTTCCCAGTACCTAGGTTCCTGGTCGTGTTTGTTTGGTCGCGGCGTGTTGTCCCAGACGGCTCTGCCAGGCAGCGTACGGACTCGTCCATCGAGCTGCTGACGTCCGTAGGGAGCACAAGCGCACATGTCCAGCGTCACCATCTTCTTTATGTCACACTATGTCTTCTTGTCCACGGTTGGCAAGTATTAGTATCATGCGTTGGTTGTGAAGGGATTTGTGAAGGTGCCGCATCCGACCTGGTCAAGTTCAAGGTGATTTTGATGCCAAAGCCTATTATCATCTGTACATACAACGTGCAGCTGGGCCTAGTATGGACACTCCTCCTCCATCGCGAACTCTGCCAGCTTGGAGATGACTTCACTCAGCTCCGGACGGTCACGTGGTGAAGGAGCAATCATCTTCTCCACCACCACCCATTGAGTGTCTGTCATCCCCATGGGCTTGGTGACATTGACTTGGCCTTTGCGAAGATATTCGCGGATCTCGTGGTTATCAACGCCCTTGCCCCATGGCTTCTCTCCCGTCATCACCTCAATAATGCACATACCCAGCGAGAACACATCCGACTTGCGAGTTGGTCTCTCCACTGTCATATTCGCAAACTCTGGAGCACGCCACGCCATGGCACCGAGTGTATCCTTCTTCTCTGTCACCACCGAACTCGATCCAGACTCGCTAAAACTCAGACCAAAGTCCGCCAGCATCGCAGTGCCGTTCTCATTTACGAGAATGTTGTCGCCCTTCAAATCCCCATGCACAATACCTCGTGTGTGAAGATGGCTGAGGCCAGCAGCAGCCTCATAGAGCTTCCGCCACATCACATCACGGCCATTTCGCTTCTCAGTCAAAAGGAACGTCGATAGATCTCCTTTGGCCGCATATGAAGACACAATGAAATACGGCTTCGTTTTGTTGTTTGCACCGAGAAACTGAACGACATTTGGGTGTCGGAGCTCATACCACAGCGTGACTTCGCCCAAGAACCGACGCATCTCCGACTCTGACAGTTCCTTGACAACGACGTCGGTGTGTTGCCACTTTGCCAAATAAACCCTCCCGAAACCGCCTTCCGCAAATGCAGGACCAAGCTTCTCGATCGACTCGGGTGAGATGTACCAGTTGCGCACTACTGCGCATGGATGGAGTACTTCATCTGCGCGCCCGAACCATTCGATCACACCATTCGGCAGCCACGAGTGCTCATGCACCTGGGCTTCCCGTTGGTTGTCTGATAACTCTCGCCATCTTGCGATGCAGTCGTCAAGGTTGTAGCTACGACGACCCACAACTGCTTTTCGTGTAACCAACATGCCAGGGAACATCTTGAGCACGGCTTCTATCGCTCTGTGAAGATCACGAAGCCATCCTGATGGATCATGGTCTTCCTTGCCAAGCACCTCAAGATGAATAAGTGGCCCTCTTGATTCTCTCATTCCGCATGCAATGCGAATGGCGAGTCTCCCTTGCTGAACAGATTCCACACCGCGACCATGAATCACACGGTTCGGAAACACATAGTAGCTTCGCACCACAAGCTGCTCGAAAACTGTGTCTACCACCTCAGCAGTGTTATCTCCGAGATAGTACTCCCACAGGAAATGCTTGGTGTGCGATGAATCGACGTCCTCAATGGACAATGGCGCCACTCGGCCTAAATCGATCTGCCTCCTTCGAAAACGCCAGTACGCCGGTACGATCAGATCGGAGTCTGCCTGCATCACATTTCCGTCAGTAGGGTAGGCTAAATTGAAGTGCTGCAAGAGCTGCTTGAACTGCTGAAGTTGATCCGGATACGACAAACGCTTCCACCACGAAAACTTGTGTCTCAATAACTCGTTAGACACTGTGCCGTGGTCTCTCATGGCTTGGAGCAATGGATCGTTTTGGCCATCACTTGAGCCACTTTCCCCTGAGATCCTCGCTGGATCGTGACACACAATCTGGCGAATAAAGTCGATCAACAGCTCGGCATCAAGAACGACTGTTTCGCCCAGCATGTGATGGCCATCTCGAGCGTACCACAACACATCTCCAAGATCATGCAGTGTCTCCAAAATCGTCTTCGTCTCGTCTTCCATCAAATCCTGTATGTCTACCTGAAGTGCTTGGACAAGATCAGGAAGCGATACGAACGACTGTCGAATACGATTCTTCATCAATGCATCGCGTGCCTTCTGTCGCAACTCTTCGACTTTGTGCAACACACGAGAGTACTTGTCTGGCATCACGAAACTTCGACCGCTCCGCTTCACCATATCTTCAATGCAACTTCGTGCGCATTGAATGGAGCTTGAGTCGCAGACATTCAAGCCAGTCCATGACGTTGGAACACTTGACTCAAGCTGCTTCTGCAGATGCTGGAGAAACTTGATGCGCGCATCACTGCTGGATTCAACTCTGCCGCTATCTGGACGTTCAAGTAAAGCACCGATCTCCCGTTGAATCTCTCGTTTGTAGTTCTGCTCAAAGTCTGCGACGATCGTGATCAGCTCACTTTCAAGATATTTCAATCGGGATTCGGTATCGCCACCCAAAGCATCCGTTTTGGTTGCGATTAGAACAAACTCGGCGTCGGGTTGCCGAGCAAAAATCAAACGGATCCAACGCCACACACGCTCTTGCACAAATGCCAACACCAACGACTCAGCTTCGTCTTCGTCCTCGCAAGCGTGGGCTTTACGCACCACCTCATCGAATTCCTCCGCATCAACGCACAGTAGGTACAACGTCCGGCGGGAGAAGAACAGCGTGTGAGCCACATGATACTCATCTTGACCAGCGAAATCCCAGAACGTGGCCGTGTGGGATCTCTGATGAGTGGTGGAGCCGCTCTTGACATCTTCCTTGAACTCGAGTCGAAACAAGTCCACGCCAATCGTCCGATCGTCGTCTTTCTCCAGTGTTGGGCTCATTGAAGTGATCGACTTGATCAAACTCGTCTTACCAGCTTTACTTGACCCAACGACACACACCTTGCGACGCCAAACGAGATCCTTCTCGTCGGAAGCGTCAATCTCTGTCAAGTACGTCTCCACTGCCTTTGAACCGCGTTGGAACACCTCAAATGGCACAGCGGTCAGAGACAGCTTCTTGCGCTTCTGCTCTGCTGCCCAGTGCTGCACGCACAACGAGATGATGGCAGCTCGGTCCTTGTGGACTTCTTTAACTGATGGGAAGACTTCTGGGGGGCCATCGTACATTGCTCCAGAAGACAACAGTGCGTGGGCGGTCTCCAAAGCATTCCAGAACACTTTTTCTTTGTCGTGTTCCCAATCTAGACGCCTCAACTGAAAGCACAGAGCAAGCGGCGTCTCTCCGTCCTAGATAAGTGATCAATGAGACGATGATCAACACACCACAACACGTAACACATCCCACCTTGGTTTGAAGATTTGGATTCAACCCATGACCCAGCAGCAAGCGGACAACATCCGAGTGTCCATTCCAAGACGCCCAATGTAGAGCCGTCCGACCATCCTGCCCCCACACCACATCCACCAACACCACCGTCAGTCACTCCATACGACACAAGCACTCGCACACTCGCCGACATCGCAGACACCAACACAACGAACCTTAGTCGACGCATTCACATCACACGCCACGTGACCCAGCAGCAAGCCAACAACATCCGAGTGTCCCTTGTCAGACGCCCAATGTAGAGCCGTCCGACCATCCTGTCCCCACACCACATCCACCAACACCACCGTCAGTCAATCCATACGACACAAGCACTCGCACACTCGCCAACATCGCAGACACCAACACACGAACCTTGTCCAACGCATTCACCCCACACGCCTCGTGACCCAGCAGCAAGCGGACAACATCCGAGTGTCCATTCCAAGACGCCCAATGTAGAGCCGTCCGACCATCCTGCCCCCACACCACATCCACCAGCACCACCGTCAGTCACTCCATACGACACAAGCACTCGCACACTCGCCAACATCGCAGACACCAACACACGAACCTTGTCCAACGCATTCACCCCACACGCCTCGTGACCCAGCAGCAAGCGGACAACATCCGAGTGTCCATTCCAAGACGCCCAATGTAGAGCCGTCCGACCATCCTGCCCCCACACCACATCCACCAACACCACCGTCAGTCAATCCATACGACACAACCACTCGCACACTCGCCAACGTCGCAGCCACCAACACAACGAACCTTAGTCGACGCATTCACATCACACGCCACGTGACCCAGGAGCACGCCAACAACATCCGAGTGTCCCCTATCAGACGCCCGATGTAGAGCCGTCCAACCATCCTGTCCCCACACCACATCCACCAGCACCACCGTCAGTCACTCCGCACGACACAACCACTCGCACACTCGCCAACATCGCAGACACCAACACACGAACCTTATCCGACGCATTCACCTCACACGCCTCGTGACCCAGCAGCAAGCCAACAACATCCGAGCGTCCATTCTGAGACGCCGAATGTAGAGCCGTCCAACCATACTGTCCCCACACCACATCCACCAGCACCACCGTCAGTCACTCCATACGACACAAGCACTTGCACACTCGCCAACATCGCAGTCACCAACACAACGAACCTTATCCGACGCATTCACATCACACGCATCGTGACCCAGCAGCAAGCCAACAACATCCGAGTGTCCCTTGTCAGACGCCCAATGTAGAGCCGTCCGACCATCCTGTCCCCACACCACATCCACCAACACCACCGTCAGTCACTCCATACGACACAAGCACTTGCACACTCGCCAACATCGCAGACACCAACACACGAACCTTATCCGACGCATTCACATTAGCTCCTTTCTCGAGTAGTTCTTTCACTCTATTGAGATTGCCTTTCTTGGCCGCGCTTCGCAATCTCTCCTCGTCAGGACGACTTGAGAGCATGTTGCTCTCCGCTCTGCTTCTCTCGGAATGGCAAACGCACGTGAGAGACCGAGGGAATCAGCCAGCGGAGACCTTGGACGCCTCGCCCATCATCCTGAGTTGAGCTGAACCCACTCTCCGCACACAGTGGGACTGACGGTAAGCTTACCACACAGACCACGACCACGTCTTGGCTCACTGCCTCTACCTTGTCCTCGACTCCCAGCTCTGCTGCTGATGCACAAACGCGATGGACACGCTCGGCATGGACGACGAGATGATCAAAGCTGGTGCATTCATCCATCCGACTCGGCAGGGATCATGGCGGTCGCATACCAAGCGAAGGCGAGGCGACGCTGTGCAACAAAAGAAGAATCGAGTGATAAAATACCAAGAAGACGCCCATGCGAGTGGCGTGCTCCGAACCCACACGAGCGACTGGCTAATACGTGGAGTGGAGATGCCGCATCTCGATCCGTTTCCTTCCTGCGCGCGTTCTTCCCATCTCCTTCACCGTCTGTGGAAAATGGAAGCTTCGGACTGATTTGCCCACCATCTACCACACCAACCAGCCTTTCCAGCTCTACACTGTAGCACTAGGCTGCCTGGAGCTACCGCTTGTCAGCTCACCTAAGTAATGTGTAGTGATTAAAATCACTATTTCCTCATGCACTCCAGACAAAAGGGGGCAAACGAACGTGTATTGCGCGACACCGTTGCCTCGAGGGCGTGGTGAGGCGGGTTCGAGTCGTTAGGCGGAAAACCGAAAGGGAGAGATCGAGGTGCTAGCCACCCCTCGTACTCAACTATGAACAGGTGACCGTAAGTTTTGTTATCCGTTGTCGCCGGAAACACGCTCATCCTTCGGACTGATCTCCCACACATTACTTCATCACATGTCGCTATGCTGGATCCTCACCCATACCCGACGACACATATTGATCTTCAAGCTGGGCAAGCCATGGGACTAGATCATTGGCTAGGGACTTCTCGATGTTTGGCACCGTGGACCGATCCGTAGGCCAGTCTCTCTGGACACTGATCCGACGATTCAAAGCAAAATTGGCTGCCAGATCAGCCATCTTGTTGTACCGTCGGTAGTGATGATGTCATCGCTTGATACATACCATGTCGCCGAGGTATCGCGCTTCCACATTCAAAACCCTGTCTCCCCTTGAGATTGACGAAAGTTGCACAGTTGTTGATAGAACGCAACTTGCATATTGCGATCGTATTGTGCTTGACATGCTTGTATACTCCAGGGACGACCTGTTTGGCTTTGAGCTCTCCATACCTTGAGCGCGACGGGGCCGTTAAGTACTGGCAGTTTCCAAATGCGTTCCACACATCGTCGTAAAGTGATAACCAGTTCTTCTGTGCGCTCCTGTCGGGCATTCTCATACTTACCAAGCAAGCAACACATTCTCCAAGCTACCACCCTTGGATGTAAGTCGACTGTTGAGCCATAGATGCCGCGGTATGTTGGGAGCATGGAGGCCGAAAATGAATGGGAGCCACTCCGAGGTGGGGTTCTCTGGAAGTGCAACACCGAACGTGATCCAGGGTGCGAGGACCATCTTCCACACCGTCTGAGCGACCGGACATTCCCAACAGAAGTGCGCTGTGTCCCCACGTTCAGTGCCTTCGCATTCATCGTGAGGGCATCCGGGTTGACTGCGGCGCGCGCCCCCTTAAGAGATTCGATCTGACTTGACCTGATAGAAGACATGGCGCTGGTAACTGAAGGATCCTTCGATCTTGTGGACCTCGTGCCACTTGGTGTTGTCTAGCGCTTCAGCAAGCTGATGATGCTGTTGATGCCACCCGGGCTTCTCGTTTCTTTTGGGAGGTGAGTCCCTCGTTATGTCGTCTGACGCGGCATCTACGAAGTAGTCACCGTAGACAAAGTTCTGGCGCAGCTGTCTGGTCACTGCGCGTCCGTCCACTGTTGCCCTGTCGTCAACCGCCAAGCCTGTAACGCACACGCTGAGTAAATGCTTCGTCTTGTTACCGGACAAGCTGTGGCCACCTCCGCACCATCTGCGATACGACCAACCCACGCGTCCGCCATCGCGACGTGTCCAGCGACGATCGCTTCGTGGATCCGAGCGAGCCCACGGCCGATGAGGGAGGAGAGAACGAGTTGAGTCGGAAGGGATGGAGCGCATGGCGACGGAAGTCGTAGTGAGGTGCGCATGGTATGGATCCAAGCGTGAAGGGCAAGGTGACTGAGACCTTTGAGCCGCGTTTAAACGTCTCATACGGCACAACGGTCAGCGCCTTTTTTTTTTCATGCGTTGCTGCTCCTTTGTTCACTGGCGTACGCATATCGAGATGATGGCACCAAGGTCTTCGTGGTTGCTTCTAACGGATGGGAATATTTCCGAGGGTCCATCATACGTTGCTCCGGCGGATAACAGCGCATGGGCGGTCTCCAAAGCACCCCAATACACTTTGTCTTCATCCCAACCCCATTCCTTGAGAGGCCTCAGCTGAAAGCAGAGAGAAAGTGGCGTCTCTCCGGCCTAGACCAAGTGCTCAATGAGACAACGATCAACACGCCACAAAAAGGTATGACGTCCCACCTTGTTTTGAAGGATTGGATCCAAACCACGACTCATCAAGTCGCGGACGATATTAGCGCGTCCAGATGAAGACGCGTAGTGCAAAGCTGTTTGACCATTCTGCGCCACACGACACACGAGCAGCAGCATCGTGAGTCTCTTTCTTAATGACCCAAACCCGTCCCAACATCGAAATCAATACGCACGTACCGGACTTGGTGCATTCACATCACAGGCCTCGTGACTCAACAACACACGGAATACCCCAACGTGTCCAAATGAACATGCAAGATGCACACGCACGCACCAATAGTGTCATCGTCATTCATCCAGACCACCTTACTCAACCACCTCATACGCACCACATCGGACACATTCACGTCACAAGCCTCATGAGCCAGCAACTCGCGGACAATCTCCACGCGAGCCGATGAAGACGCGAGATGAGAGGCGTCCGACCAACCTACTCCACATGCAATATCCACCATCGTCACTGTCAGTCACTCCAGACACCTCACTCAACCACCTCCTACGCACCTGCGTCGACGCATTCACATCACAAGACGTGTGACCCAGCAATACACGGACGACTGGCGTGTGTCCAGCAAGAGACGCGCCATGGAGAGCCGTCTCGCCATCCTAACATCCGTGTCAGTTGCTCCCTCCTTGACTCGCTCCATCCACCAACACCATAACCACACACACACACACACACACACACACCTCATCCGATGCATTCACAGCACAGGCCGCGTGACGCAGCAACAAGCAGACAACGTCCGCGTGTCCACTCGAAGACGCGTGATGCAGCGCCTTCCGACCATGCTGCACCACACCAGCCACGCCATCGTCAGTCGCTCCACTCCATACTCACTCCAACACTGCCCACGCACCTCATCCGCCGCGTTCCCATCCACGCCCTTGTCCACGACGCGACGGAGCTCACCCGCCGTCGCCGCCGCACGCAGCTGCGCCTCCTCCGACCTGCCCACGAGCCACGTGAACACGTCGCTCGCCGCCTTCCGCTCGGCTTCTCTCGCCAAGACGCCGTGTCTTCCGCAATGACCACCATCCTCATCCCATCACTCCACACTCAATGACGCGAGAAGCAACCGCTGGATAGAAATCTCATCAGTCGTTTCTAATTCCATCTCGTGGGGTTTCTATTCGACGTACAGTCGTCCACTTCAACTTCAACTTCGAGCCTTATTGTGTCTTTCCCAGTCCTGCCTCTCCTACTGACACACCGAGTCACTCGGCCGTTGGCTCGAAGCACGCGACAACATGACCATGTGGCAACTGTCCGTCCGTTCGGTTCAAGGACGGAAGCACGCGTGACGACCGAGTGTGCAGGGGCCGTCCTTCGTGGAGCGCATCGACTTGTCAAGACTCGGCTTTCCAGCTTTATTTGGCCTCGTGGCGAGCACTGTGCGACGTCCATCGAGAGGCTACTCGTCGACAGCACCACCGCACTCAGTCCAGTACGTGGTCTCGGCCTTTGCACCGCGTTGGAACACCTCGTACGGCACAGCAGACAGCGAGGCGTGCGTGCGTCGCTACTTGTGGGTCCAGTAGCGCACGCAGAGCACGACGATCGCAGCGAGGTCGCTGAACGTTTCGTCGACAGCTAGGAGAATGTCTGGAGGGCCATCGTACGTTGCACCAGTGGACATGAGGATATGAACGGTCTGTACAATGGACCAGAAGATGTGTTCTTTGCGGAGCTGCCAGCCTAGGATGTACAACGGAAAGCACAGAGCAAGTGTCCTACACCAAGTACGACGCAATGAGCTGCGAAGAATGAGATGCATTTGGACTCGTTCCACTTCTAGCGCACGGTACGGCTTCCTCAATCCGGCGATGCAGATACTGCCGCGCACACGCGCACGTAGCCATGCATCTGACGCATCCAGTCACACTGGATTCACGCTACACACAGGCGTATCCGCCGCGTTCTGTCGCGTTCGCCATGCGCTCCATCCCCGTTGAGTCGACTCGTCTTCCTCATCATCAACCATCGGCCACGGCCTAACCTTATGATCGCTTTGGACAGGTGCACTGTCTATCCGGATGAAAGCATCCATCACATCCGGATAGACGTGGGACTCGCACTTAGTTGGAGAGGCACGAGCAAGGCCACGAGCTATGACCAGCGCGCGCATGCCGTCGCACGAGAGAGAGAGAGCGATGTCCCGACGCCTCGATGCGCGTCGGTAGCAGCAGCGTTGTGCGAGGACACGTCCGTCACGGCACTGGGCAATGCGATGCGATGGGGGCGGCATATTGACACAAAGCATGTGTCATGTGACTTGCTCGGAAGGTTGTAGGATACATTTATTGCAACCAATGTCCTCACTTTCACTCACTCACTTAGTATGGGCACAACTGAGCGTCCTCCTCCTTTTGTTCCGCGTCAGCAAACTCTTCCAGCTTCGCCATGACAGCAATCAGCTCGGGACGATCGACTGGTGATGGAGAAATCATCTGCTGCACCAACTCCCACTGAGCATCCGTCATCACAGTTGGCTTGTCCACCTTCACTTGCCCCTTACGGAGGAATTCGCGGATCTCATCCGAGGAGTATCCACCCCACGGCTTCTCACCCGTCACCGCCTCGATGATGCACATGCCCAGTGAGTACACATCCGACTTGCGCGTCGGTCTCTCAACTGTCAGATTGGCAAACTCTGGAGCACGCCACGCCATCGCACCTAGAGTCTCCTTCTTCTCCGACACCACAGAACTCGACCCAGACTCACTAAAACTTAGACCGAAGTCCGCAACCATCGCAGTGCCATCCTTGCCCACGAGAATGTTGTCTCCTTTCAAGTCACCATGAACAATACCCCGTCGGTGCAGATGACTGAGACCAGCAGCAGCCTCATAGAGCTTCCGCCACACCACCACGCGCTCATCTTTCTTTTCATTCGCGAGGAAGCGCAGCAGTTCTCCTTTAGCCGCATAGGTAGACACGATGAAGTACGGCTTCGTTTGGTCATTGGCACCAAGAAACTGGACGACGTTCGGGTGTCGAAGGTCACACCACAACGTGACCTCGCCCAAAAATTGATGCATCTCTGACGTCGACACCTCCTTGACAACGACGTCAGTGTGTTGCCACTTGGCTAAGTAAACCTTTCCAAAGCCACCTTCCGCAAAAGCAGGACCGCGCTTCACGATCGACTCGGGTGAGATGTACCAATTGCGTACTCCCCTATCGGTCCGCCGGAACCAATCGATAACACCATCTGGCAGCCACGAGTGATCATGTAGCTGGGCTTCTCGCTGGTTGTCTGGTAAGGCTCGCCATCTTGGAATACAGTCATCAAGGTTGCAGCTAACACTGTCCGCTACTGCTTTCCGTGTCACCAATATCCCGGGGAACATCTTGAGCACAGCTTCGATCGCCTCGTGAACATCACGGAGCCATCCTGATGGATCATGGTCTTCCTTGCCAAGTACTTGGAGACGGATGACTGGTCCTCTTGATCCGACCATTCCACAGGCGATCCGAATGGCCAATCTTCCGTCCTGAACGGATTCAACATAGAGACCATTGATCGCACGGTTTGGGAATACATAGTAGCTCCGCACTACAAGTTGCTGAAACACAGTGTCCACCACCTCCGCCGAGTTGTCACCGAGATAGTACTCCCAAAGAAACGTTTTCACCTGGGATGGCTCGGTGTCCGTAATGGACAACGGTTTCAACTGACCCAGGTCGACCTGCTTCTCACGAAGGCGCCAGTACGCAGGAACGATCAAATCTGAATCTGCTTGCATCGTATCACCACTAGCAGGGTATGCCAAGTTAAAGTGCTGCAGGAGCAACTTGAACCGCAGCAGTTGATCCGGGTACGCCAGGCGCTTCCACCACGAAAGCTTGTGTCTCAACAATTCATTGGACACTGTGCCGATCTGATATATGGCTTGAATCAACGGATCGTTTTGACCATCACTTGGGTCGTTTTCCCCCGAGATCTTCGCTGGATCGTGACACACAATCTGACGAATGAAGTCGATCAACAACTCGGGATCGAGGATGACCGTGTCTCCCAGCATGTGGTGGCCATCACGCGCATACCACAACACATCACCCAGATCATGCAATGCCTCCAAGATTGTGATCGTATCGTCTTCTGTCAGATCGTGAATATCTGCCATAAGCGCTTGGACAAGCCCAGCAAGTGATACGAAGGATTGTCGAATGCGAGTCTTCATCTTGGCATTGCGGGCCTTCTGTCGCAACTCTTCGACCTTGTGTAGCACACGAGAGTACTTGTCTGGCATCGCGAAACTTCGACCACTTCGCTTCACCACATCTTCAATGCATGTTCGTGCTCGTTGAATGGAACTTGACTCGCAGACATTCAACCCAGTCCACGACGTTGGAACACTCGACTCAAGCTGCACTTGCAGAGCCCGGAGAGACTCGATGCGCGTATCGCTGCTCGATTCAGTTTTGTGGTTGGCTGAAAGTTCAAGTAAAGCATCGATCTCCCGTCGAATCTCTCGTTTGTAGGTCTGCTTCAACTCTGTGACGGCAGTGAACAGCTCTCGTTCAAGATCTTTTAGCCGAGATGGTGCATCAGCACCCAAAGCATCCGTCTTCGTTGCGATTAGAACAAACTCAGCGTCGGGTTGGCGAGCAAAAATCAAATGGATCCAACGCCACACACGCTCTTGCACAAATGCCAACACCAACGACTCAGCTTCGTCTTCGTCCTCGCAAGCGTCGGATTGACGCACCACCTCATCGAATTCCTCCACATCAACGCAAAGTAGATATAAGGTCCGGCGGGAGAAGAACAACGTGTGAGCCACATGATACTCATCTTGACCAGCGAAGTCCCAGAACGTGACCGCGTGGGATCTCTGCTCAACTGTGGAGCCGCTCTTGACATCTTCGGTGAACTCGAGTCGAAACAAGTCCACACCAACCGTCCGATCGTCTTCTTTCTCCAGTGTCGGGGTCATTTTATCAATCGATTTGACCAAACTCGTCTTACCAGCTTTACTTGACCCAACGACACACACTTTGCGACGCCAAACGAGATCTTTCTCGTCGGACGCGTCAAGCTCTGTCAAGTACGTCTCCACTGCCTTTGAACCGCGTTGGAACACCTCAAATGGCACAGCGGTCAATGACCGCTTCTTGCGCTGCTGCTCTTGTGTCCAACGGCGCACGCACATTGAGATGATGGCAGCTCGGTCCTTGTGGACTTCCTTAACTGATGGGAAGACTTCTGGGGGGCCATCGTACATTGCTCCAGAAGACAACAGTGCGTGGGCGGTCTCCAAAGCATTCCAAAACACTTTTTCTTTGTCGTCTTTCCACAGTAGAAGGTTCAACTGAAAGCACAGAGCAAGCGGCGTCTCTCCGTCCTAGATAAGTGATCAATGAGACGATGATCAACACACCCAAAACCCGTAACACATCCCACCTTGGTTTGAAGATTTGGATTCAACCCATGACCCAGCAGCAAGCGGACAACATCCGAGTGTCCATGACGAGACGCCCAATGTAGAGCCGTCCGACCATCCTGCCCCCACACCACATCCACCAACACCACCGTCAGTCACTCCATACGACACAAGCACTCGCACACTCGCCAACATCGCAGACACCAACACACGAACCTCATCCGACGCATTCACCTCACACGTCTCGTGGCCTAGCAGCAAGCCAACAACATCCGAGTGTCCATTCCAAGACGCCCAATGTAGAGCCGTCCAACCACCCTGTCCCCAAACCACATCCACCAACACCACCGTCAGTCACTCCATACGACACAAGCACTCGCACACTCGCCAACACCGCAGCCACCAACACACGAACCTTGTCCAACGCATTCACATCACACGCCACGTGACCCAGCAGCAAGCCAACAACATCCGAGTGTCCAGAAGAAGACGCCCGATGTAGAGCCGTCCGACCAGACTGTCCCCACACCACATCCACCAACACCACCGTCAGTCACTCCACACGACAAAAGCACTCGCACACTCGACAACATCGCAGACACCAACACACGAACCTTATCCAACGCATTCACATCACACGCCACGTGACCCAGCAGCAAGCCAACAACATCCGAGTGTCCAGAAGAAGACGCCGAATGTAGAGCCGTCCAACCATACTGTCCCCACACCACATCCACCAACACCACCGTCAGTCACTCCATACGACACAAGCACTCGCACACTCGCCAACACCGCAGCCACCAACACAACGAACCTTAGTCGACGCATTCACGTCCGCCCCCTCCTCAAGTAGTTTCTTCACTCTACTGAGATCCCCCTTTCCAGCCGCCTCTATTAATTTCTGCTCATCAGGACGTCGTGAGAGCCAACTGAACATGTTTCTCTCCGCTCTGCTTCTCTCGGAATGGCAAACCCACGTGAGAGACCGAGGGAATCAGCCAGCGGAGACCTTGGACGCCTCGCCCATCATCCTGAGTTGAGCTAAACCCACTCTCTAGACACAGTAGGACCTCACATCAGGACGGACGGACGGTAAGCTTCCCATGGAGACCACGACCACGACTTGACTCACTGCCTCCATGCTACGGTATCTCGCCCTTGACTCCCAGCTCTGCTCCTGATGGACACACGCGATGGACACGCTCCGCATGGACGACGAGGCGGTCAATGCTGGTGAATCCATCCATCCATCCGACTCGGCAGTGACCATGGCGGTCGCATTCCAAGCGAAGGCGAGGCGACGCTGGGAAACAAAAGGAGAATCGAGTTGTAGAATACCAAAGCACAATCCATGCAAGTGAGTGGCGTGCTACGTACGCACACGAGCGACTGGCTAATAAGTGGAGTGGAGATGCCGCGTCTCGATCTGTTTCCTTCCCATCTTCTTCAACGACTATGAAAAAATGGAAGCTTCGGACTGATTTGCCCAGCATCTATTACCACACACAAAAAGATGAGCCAGCAGCAATTGTCTCGCTCCTGCGCGCGGTTCCTTACCCAGAAGCGGTGCTCGCATGTCAAGATCAATCTCTGGTAGTGGGCGTCGGACAATTTCTCGTATCCAAAGGTCTAGAGCAAGAGATAATCCAAGCTCTCGAAGATGTGTCCACCACTGAGAAAGAACGACTCGGTATCTGGCTTAATAGAAAAGGCAAGCAAAGGCCAAAGGCCAAATAAACGCCGAGAGTAGGAGGGGGATCACGGGAACACTCGGCCACATCGGCCACAGAAAACCATGGGAGAAGGAGTAACCCCTGGTAAGGATCCGCCGGACAGGATCCCGTCTCCGGCTCCAAATGAGTCTGAGGACAATGCGCTTCTCGACTCACAGGAGCAAACGAGACGTGAGGATTCGGGCGGCCCTAGAGATAAGCACGCTACGCGGGAGGACTGTGAGAAGGACTCATACGACGCATCGAGCACGGGAGACACCAATAATGCGACCGGTGACCTCGTGGCCTCGGAATCCAGCGAAGGAGCAGACAACTCTGTCACAACCCAAGAATGTGAGTCACAAGGAGCTGGAGGGGCATCGCAAGAGGCGACAGGGGTGTTCAACAAGTTCAACAAGCTGGAACTTAATCTGGAAGGAGAATGGACAACCGTCCGCAAGGGCCGTCCAAGCGCCAAGAAGCCCACGACATACGCACCGCCGATCGGACACAAGCCGGTGACCGGGCGACGCGTGTTGCGCGCGGGCGAAGACTTCGGCAACAGGAAAAAGAGTGAACAGGGCGCCACCACGGTCTGGACTGCCCAGGGAGCAGCTGCCATCAGGGCGAAGTTGGGGGGCTCAGCCGGTACACCTCTCGACCTGACGACCGAGCGTGAAGACGAGACGGTGCACGCACAGTACTACATGTGCGCACTGAAGAAGCCAAAGGCAATGATGCGGGACGGAGATCAACGACCGATGACCAAAAAAGAGAAGCACACGTTGTTTCTATGGGCATCGAAGCAGATCCACCTAGCAGAACCACCAGTCTTCATCGACGAGACACACGTCGGTAAGGAGCAAGACGCCATCAGGGACTTCCACAAAGATCACCTCGGATACAGGCTGTATATGAGACTGCCAGTGGGAACCAAATGGTCACATCGGTCCGGCCAAAAACTGCTTGTCATGGCTCTAATGGAAGGATGCAAGGACAACGACGCACAAGAGAAGAGAGTCCTGCGCCTTCTCTCCGACGTGCAAGAGGTGCTGTTAGAACCGAACTCTCAGATCGTGACCCTACGATTCGTGCGCCCAGACATACGCAAGGTGTGGATGGACCAAACCTTCAATTTCCACCGTCCTACGTAGACTTCAGAGACAGGGATGATATGGGGCAAAGAGCAGTTCATTCACGGTGTAACATCGGACTGGAGGAGTCGTGATTTGAGGAGCGGCTGTGAGAGGCCAACCCCGGGAGTTGTTGTGGTGGGTTTTTGCACCGTCTTCGGTGGCGACAGCAAGGCTGCGCTGGGCGAGCCTGCGTGGACTTGTCGTTGAACGCTTGGCTTGGAGTTCCCGAGTCGGCGAATGAGCTGCTCGCCAACTATTCTTCGAGGACAAAACCTTATCCAGCCACACACAACCAGCCTTACACTGCAGCGCTAGGCTGTTTTGGTCTCTTCACAAGGACACCTCAAATACAAATGAACGTCCAGACTACAGACATCAGGGTATCCGCACCAAGAGGCATGATGGGCGCCGTCATGCCATCCTACAACCACCGTCAGCTCCTGAATACACACGCATCACTTAGTACATGATCCGAGCAAGCCACAGGATGCACGCTTCGTGTCGAAATGGCGCAAGACACCATCGCCTCTCCATGCCTCTCCATCGCATTGCCGAGTGCTGTGCTGTGTCGTGCTGTGCTGGACGTGTCCTCGCGTGGCGCTGCTGCTACCGACGACGTCAGGATGTTGCTCTCTGCTCATCACATTGGCGCACCTTCCACTTCTCTTCGACTAAGTGCGAGCGCGAGGATGACCTATCCGGATGCGATGAATGCCCATCCGGATAGACCTGTGACTTGAGAACCTGTCCAAAGCGATCATCGGTTTAGACCCTGACCGAATGGTCGATGATGAGGAAGACCAGACGAGTCAACAGGGATGGAGCTCATGACGGAAAGCGACAGAACTCGGCGGATACGCGTGCACTTGGCGTGAATCCAGCGTGTCCGAATGTGCCAGACGTATCGCTACGTACTCGTGTGTGCGGCAGTGTATGGATTGCCGGATTCAGGATGCGATTACATGTGTAACGACGCCAAGTGCATATCAACAAGCATTCAGGTCTTGTCGGTGTGCGTGGTGAGCCTCAATCGATGTTCCATGTCATTGTCGTTAATGTGGTGTACTCATGATTCTTAGATCTTGTTGCCTGACTCCAAAATCATCGTTCGAAGGTCTCGTTCGGGATGGAATGTGGAGGTGGCACGAAATTGACGTGTCCGACCATCAACGGAAGGCCAAGAAGCTTATGAAGATGTGAAAGCTGGCCAGAAACCGAGTCCACTTACTCTTTTCCCTATTACTAGTCGTATGGGCACTGCTGCATGATCTCCTCGTCTTCTTCCTCCTTCGCAAACTCTGCCAGCTTGGAGATGACTCACTCAGCTCCGGACGATCATTTGGTGAAAGAGCAATCATGTGCTGCACCAACTCCCATTGAGCAGTCGTCATCGCCTCAGGCTTGATGACATTGATTTCTCCATTGCGAAGACATTCGCGGATTTCCTCGTTACCCCAGCACAAGCACCGTCCTCGTGGACACGTGATGCTTCTTTGACACCACGGGTTCCCGCCTCTGACCGCCTCGACAATACACATGCCCAGCGAGAACACATCCGACTTCCGCGTTGGTCTCTCGACTGTCAGATCCGCAAACTCAGGAGCACGCCACGCCATCGCACCAAGCGTATCCTTCTTCTCCGTCACCGCAGAACTCGAGCCAGACTCACTGAAGCTCAGACTAAAGCCCGCTATCATCGCAGTGCCATCTTTACCCACGAGAATGTTGTTACTGGACAAGTCCCCGTGCACGATACCTCGTGTGTGAAGATGACTGAGGCCAGCAGCAGCTTCATAGAGCTTCCGCCATATCACATCACGGCCATTTTGCCTCTCAGGCAACAGGAACGTCGATAGATCTCCTTCGGCGGCATGTGAAGACACAATGAAATACGGCTCCTTCGTATCATTTGCACCAAGAAACTGAACGACAGTCGGATGTCGGAGCTTATACCATATCGTGACCTGCCCCAAGAAACGACGCATATCCGGAGTTGACATTTCCTTGACAACGACATCGGTGTGTTGCCACTTGGCCAAGTAAATCCTTGCGAATCCACCTTCCGCAAATGGAGGCTCCTCGCGCTTCACGACAGAATCGGGAGGAATGTACCAATCCCGCACTCCTCTATCGGTGCGCCGGAACCACTCGATCACACCGCCCGGTAGCCATGTATACTCGCGCATATAGGCATCGCGCTGCTTCTCTGATAATGAGCGCCATTTTGGGATGAAGTCATCGAGGTTGTAGTTACTGCGGCCCACAATTGCTTTCCGCGTCACCAAAACACCAGGAAACTTCTTCAGCACAGCCTCTACCGCCTCGTGAACATCTCGAAGCCATCCCGACGGATCATAATATTCATCACCAATCACTTCGAGATGGATAACCGGTCCTCTCGATCCAACCATTCCACAGGCGATCCGAATTGCGCGTCTTTCGTTATCAACAGATTCAATGCAGAGGCCATTGATCGCACGGTTTGGGTATATGTAATAGCTGCGCAATGCAAGCTCCTCGAACACAACCTCCACTACCTCGACAGAGTATTCGCCGAGATAATACTCCCACAGATAATGCTGGGTTTCAAATGGCTCATAGCCGTTGATGAATAATGGTGGCAACAGGCCAAGATCGATCTGCCTCCCTCGGACACGCCAGTACGACGGCACCATCAGATCCGAATCTGCATGTATCACGTCTCCACCAACAGGATATGCCAAGTTGAAGTGTTGTAGGAGTTCCTTGAACTGGAGAAGTTGGTCAGGATACGCTAATCGCTTCCACCACGAAAACTTGTGTCTCAATAGCTCGTTGGACATGGCACCGTGGTCTTTCATGGCTTGGAGCAACGGATGAATATGTTCGTTACCTGAGTTGGGTGCCCCAAACATCTTAGTCGGATCGTGACACACAATCTGGCGAATAAAGTCGATCAACAACTCGGCATCAAGAACGACCGTGTCTCCCAACATGTGGTGGCCATCCCGTGCATACCACAACACATCGCCCAGATCATGCAGCGTCTCCAGAATCATAATGGCTTCGTCTTCCATCAGATCGTGGACGTCCGCCATAAATTCTTTCACAAGAGCTGGAAGTGATACGAACGACTGTCGAATGCGATTCTTCATGTTGGCATTGCGGGCCTTCTGTCGCAACTCTTCAACTCGGTGCAGCACACGGGAGTACTTTTCTGGCATACCGAAGCTTCGACCACTCTGCTTCACCACATCTTCAATGGATGTTCGTGCACGCTGAATGGAGATTGACTCGCATACATTCAAGCCAGTCCACGAGGTTGGAATACTCGACTCAAGCTGCACCTGCAGAGACTGAAGAAACTTGATGCGGGCTTCGCTGCTCTCTTCTGCTTTGGCATTGACCAAATGTTCGTGCAATGCATCGATCTCCCGTTGAATCTCTCTTTTGTAGGTCTGCATCAACTCTGTGATGATCGTGATCAGCTCACTTTCAAGATCCGGCAATCGGGATTCGACGTCATCACCCAAAGCATCCGTTTTTGTTGCGAATAGAACAAACTCGGCGTCGGGTTGCCGAGCAAAGATCAAACGGATCCAACGCCACACATGCTCTTGCACAAATGCCAACACCAACGACTCAGCTTCGTCTTCGTCCTCGTCCTCGCAAGCGTGGGCTTTACGCACCACCTCATCGAATTCCTCCACATCAACGCACAGTAGGTACAACGTCCGGCGGGAGAAGAACAGCGTGTGAACCACATGATACTCATCTTGACCAGCAAAGTCCCAGAACGTGACCGTGTGGGATCTCTGCTCAACTGTGGAGCCGCTCTTGACATCTTCGGTGAACTCGAGTCGAAATAAATCCACACCAATCGTCCGATCGTCGTCTTTCTCCAATGTCGGGGTCATTGAAGTGATCGATTTGATCAAACTCGTCTTACCCGCTTTGCTTGACCCAACGACACAAACCTTGCGACGCCAAACGAGATCCTTCTCGTCGGAAACGTCAAGCTCTGTCAAGTACGTCTCCACCGCTTTCGAGCCGCGTTTGAACACCTCCAATGGCACAGCGGTCAGCGACCGCTTCTTGCGCTGCTGCTCTTGTGTCCAATGGCGCACACACATTGAGATGATGGCAGCTCGGTCTTTGTGGTCATCTTCGACTGATGGGAAGATTTCTGAGGGGCCATCGTACGTTGCTCCAGAGGACAGCAGTGCGTGGGCGGTCTCCAAAGCATCCCAAAACACTTTTTCTTTGTCGTCTTTCCACTCTAGAGGCTTTAGCTGGAAGCACAAGGCAAGGGGAGCATCTCCATCCTATTCGATCGAGTAGTCCATGAGACAATGACCAACACAACGCAAAGCTTATGGGCTGCACTCTACCTTGTTTTGAAGGCTGGGGTTGAATCCACGAGCGAGCAACTCGTGGACAACTTCTGCTTGGCCTGAAAAAGTCGCGTGATGTAGAGCAGTCCAACCATCCTGGCGTTCACCAACAAACCAAGCAACAGCGTAAGGCACTCTTCGTTACTCGCGCCCACACCGATATCAATTCATAAAGCACGCACCTTGTCCGGAGCATCCACTTCCACTCCCATCTGGAGTAGCCTCGTCACTGTGCTGGGATCTCTCTCCTCGCCCGCTTGATGCTCGCGCGATTTCTCCTCTTTGGAGCGCCTGAACAGATTACTGAACATGTGCTCGCCGCTCGTCTTCTCTCAGAATGAAGAATCCGCGCAAAGGATGAATAGCTCAGATAAATGTTCTGCAGGATCAACTGAGCCATCGAGTCTGTGGAGACCTTCACCGGCTCGCACATCGACCTGAGTTGTACCCACCTCAAGGCCGAGATTCGAAAAAAAAAACTACACTCCATGCTATCTCCTAATCGTTTTCACCGTTACGTCAAAAATGGAAGATTTGGACAGACTTGTCCGCAAGACCCTAGTCTCATGAGTCTCACGAACACAGGGCAACGCTGCTCTCTTCACACGGTCGACTCAAATAATCATTCAACATTCAGCATAACGTCGTGGTGAGGCGATGTTCTTGCAATTCCTTCATGTCCCTTCATCTATCTAGGGAGGTCACTGGCAAACTTGTCATCTTCTCGTCGCATTCTGCAGTACCAGTAAAAGAAAGAAGCTCAGTTGCGGAAACCCAGACCGAATGCGCATCCTCCTGAGTTCAACCCACTCGTCCCTTTTCTAACGTGTATTCATCCCAAACGATGGAAAGTGGCACATCGCACGACTGTCCATTCCATCACCACCAATATCTCGCAAACGATGCAGTGTACAACGACACTGTATCGTTTGCGAGAACAAGGCAGAAAAAAAAGCAGTATTGGCTGGTTAAGCAAACAAGAAACTGGTTGAAATCTTTCGAGGAAGCCAGTGGGAGGAGCATCGCACTCGACTGGAAACAGGAGCACATCGCCATGCCACCCATCACTTAACAGTCGATTGGCTGGGTACACTGGCTCGTCTGCGCCACCCTCCAACACGCAGTCGACTACTTCAACGATTCATAGCAGTCGGCTCATCTCACCGTTACCACAACTCAGTTGGACAGAAAGTCTACACGTTTAGTGATGGGAACACGTTCAAAGAAGCCTCCGGTATCCATTCCTACAAAACATTACCCATCAGTTCAGTAGAAGAAACACAACTGAGCCAATGACCAGCCAATCTTGTCCAACGGAAGGCTCCATGTCGCGGAAACTGCCACGCAGGCAGCCGCGAGCCGTTGAAGAACCAGATCCATTTCATTCCATTCGACACCCACTCAGACCTCGTCTGCCTCTACGCACGCTTGTATGCTCCTCCCCATATTCCATGGAGCATTCGACCCTTTCACATCTGTTGCTTTGAACCAACTCGGCATTCCTAATCCTTCCTCCAAGAGCAAGATTGACCATCATGTTGACATCAGGCTTCGTCGCTGCCGCTGCGGATCTGATGCAGTTGGGACTCGGTTTGACTGTCGAGACCATCAACCTCATCTATGAGAAGCAGCGTGCTCTCAAGGAAGGCAAGGAGCTCTGTGCCAGTCTCACGAAGCGAACTGTGGCCTTTGTCAACGAATTGCACCAGTGTGCACCAGAAACCTTTGAGCGTGAAGAGTTGCTAGGGAAGTTTGAGAGTCTCCTCAAAGACTTTCTGGTCTCGATCGTCGTCTTTAGTGACCTCAACCTCATCCAGCGCGTGCTCAAGATCAAACAGTTTGAGGAAGACATCAAGAAGTACAACGAGCAACTGGATCGCATTATGACCCGTATCACGATCAAGAACGCGGACAAACTGGCCGAGATGATGGCGTGGCGCACGCAATTCGGTCAGAATGTCCTAGAAACGCTCAAGCAGGTGAAGCTGAGGATATTTGGAACGCCCTAAACAATATGAGTGGCTATGTTGGCTCCCAGAAGGCCATCATCGAGAACGTGCTGCTGGAAGTCAAGCGCGAGATCCCTGACGAGTCCGACCCCGACCCTGAGCGCGCACCAGAGCCTCGTGAGGAAGTGCTGCGGAACATCATCATGGTTGGACAAAAGGACTTTCTTGGCGGGAAGGAGATCAGGACACCACCCAGTTGGCTCATCGGTGGGGAAGAGGTGGTGATTAAAGGCGACGCCATCGACGCGAAGGGGTCTACGTCCATCTTCATCGGTGAATGGCAGGACGTGCCTGTTGCGTTGAAGAAGTTCAATGTCGTGAGCGAGGAAACCCAGTCTTCGACAAGCACTTCATCGTTTGGCACAGTCTGCATCATCCGTACGTGGCTCAGCTGTACGGCGCTGGTTCGTCCAACGGCGCTCCGTTCTTTGTGTACGAGTACGCCAGTCGCCAGAGCCTCGATCGCTGCTGGGAGACGCTGGCAGGCAGCGAGATTCTGCTGATGCTGCATCAGGCGGCCTTGGGACTCAAGTACTTGCACTCCAAGTCCATTGTTCATGGCAATGTCAACTGCTCACGGCTCTTGGTGACAGAGCACAGCACGATTAAACTCTTTGGTTTCAACGCGTCGTACTTTCGACAAGATGGCAAGAGCAATAGCCTAAAAGTGGACGGTCAAGTGGAGTTTGCCGCTCCCGAGTGTCTCGGGATCACCCAAAATGGTGAGTATCGAAGCGATCGCCACAGTCCTCGCTTCGAGTCGGACGTGTACTCGCTTGGCTTGACGATTTTGGAAGCCATGGCCAGGAGGAATCCTTTCCACGGCTTGTCGTCGGGAGATCCAGGAGCAGAAGCGGCGTAATGCGTTCGTCCAGCCGCCTGACGTGGACAACGACGTGTGGGCGCTGGTAACGCAGATGTGTGTTTGCGACTGGAAAGAGCGCGTGTCGATCGCGTACGCGGCAAGCGAGCTGCTACGTCTTGCCACACGTGCACCAGCCTCGTCGGCGTGAGTTGTGTACATCGCCGAGTGCTGTGGTGTGTCGTGCTGTGCTGGACGTGTCCTCGCGTGGCGCTGCTGCTACCGACGACGTCAGGATGTTGCTCTCTGCTCATCACATTGGCGCACCTTCCACTTCTCTTCGACTAAGTGCGAGTGTGAGGATGACCTATCCGGATGCGATGAATGCCCATCCGGATAGACCTGTGACTTGAGAGCCCGTCCAAAGCGAACATGGGGTTGACCCTGAATGATGAGGAAGACCAGTCAACAGGGATGGAGCTCATGACGGAAAGCGACAGAACTCGGCGGATACGCGTGCACTTGGCGTGAATCCAGTGTCTATGAATGAGCCGGACATGTAGCTACATGTTCGTGTGCGCCGCCCTATCTGTATCACCAGGTTCCGGGAGCGATTGCAATCACCTACGGAGAGTAAGTGGGACGAATCCAAGTATATCTGGACGGGCATCCGAGTCTCTTTGGTGTGCTTGGTGTGCCTCACTCCATGCTCCATGTCGTGCTGGTTGCCATGATATGCTCAGGACTCTCAGATTCGGTCGGATGGCTCCAGAATCACCGTACGAAGGTCTCGTTCGTCTCCCTGTTTGCCAAGCTGTCAGACGTCGGAAGATGCAATCACCTCGTGGTTCGACTACACCAGTATTGAGACCGGCTGCCCGTGTATTTTCGCATTGTTTTCTTCGTTCAAGTCGTGATGCTACGAGCGAATGAAGGTATCGAGGCAGATATTCCCACCCTTTCTAGTTCAAACGTGTGGTTTCCTCTCCGATTTCTGCGCTCTCAATGAAATCAACGCCTTGATCAGTGATCAGCACCATGGAAGTGTGCGCATCGTGATGCTTCGAGTCATCTTGTTACATTCGCGTTCCTAGACCTTGTTGACTCCCTTTTCCAAGGAAGACTGTGATGACATGAGTCCACCTACTCTTTGTACTACATATAACTAGGCGTATGGACACTGCCGACTGTTCTCCTCGTCTTCTTCCTCCTTCGCAAACTCCTTCAGCTTGGCGATAACGTCACCCAGCTCGGCACGATCATTTGGAGAAGGATCAATCATCTGCTGCACCAACTCCCATTGAGCGTCTGTCATTGCGTCGGGCCTATCGACCTGGACTTCACCGTTGCGAAGACATTCTCGGATCTTCTCGTTACGTGACCCGTCGCAGTTGCACCTCCCTTTGCTGTCGGGACATTTGTCGTTGTTGCTTCGACACCATGGATTCCTGCCCTTGAACGCCTCGACGATACACATGCCCAGCGAATACACATCCGACTTGCGCGTTGGTCGCTCCACTGTCAGATTCGCAAACTCGGGAGCTCGCCACGCCATCGCACCAAGCGTATCCTTCTCCACCGAGCTCGATCCAGATTCACTGAAGCTCAGACCAAAGTCCACCAGCATCGCAGTGCCGCTCTCATGCACGAGGATGTTGTTGCCCTTCAAGTCCCCGTGCACAATCCCCCGTCTGTGAAGATGGCTGAGGCCAGCAGCGGCCTCGTAAAGCTTCCGCCACACCACCACTCGTCCCTTTTCCTTCTCACTTGCAAGGAACTGCAACAGTTCACCTTTGGCCGCATGCGAGGATACAATGAAATACGGCTCAGTTTTGTCGTTTGCACCAAGGAATTGGACGACATTCGGGTGTCGGAGTTCATACCATAGCGTGACTTCCCCCAAGAATCGACGCATGTCTGACCTAGATATTACCTTGATAACGACATCTGTGTGTTGCCACTTGGCCAAGTAAACCGTCCCAAAGCCGCCCTCCGCAAAAGCAGGACCCTCACGCTTTTCGATCGACTCGGGAGAAATGTACCAATTTCTCACTCCTCCATCGGTGCGCCGGAACCACTCGAGCACGCCACCCGGTAGCCACGAATACTCATGCAGTTTGGCTTCCCGCTGGTTGTAAGTTAAGGATCGCCATCGTGGGATGTACTCATCCAGATTCCAGCTACGACCATCCGCGATTGCTTTCCGCGTCACCAAAATACCGGGAAACATCTTCAGCACAGCTTCGATCGCCTCGTGAATATCGTGAAGGCATGCAGACGGGTCATCATTATCCTTGCCTAGCACTTCGAGATGGATAACGGGCCCTCTTGATTCTATCATTCCACAGGCGATGCGAATGGTGAGCCTTCTGTTCTGAACGGACATGACGCCAAGGCCATACATTACACGGTTTGGGAACACGTGGTAGCTTCGAACCACAAGCTGCTCAAACACAGTGTCTACCACCTCGGCAGAGTTGTCCCCGAGATAGTACTCCCAGAGAAAATGCTTGGTATCCGATGAATCAATGTCATCAATGGACAATGGTGCCACCTGGCTGAGGTCAATTTGCTTTCCTCGCACACGCCAGTACACCGGTACGATTAAATCCGAATCCGCCTGCATCACGTCTCCACCAACAGGATATGCCAAGTTGAAGTGCTGCAAGAGCTGCATGAACTGCAGTAGTTGATTGGGATACGCCAATCGCTGCCACCACGAGAACTTGTGTCTCAGTAACTCGTTGGAGACTGTGCCGTGCTGATTCATGGCTTGAATCAACGGGTCGCTTTGGTCGTCACCTGAGTTATTTGCACCCACGATCTTTGCTGGATCGTGACACACAATCTGGCGAATAAAGTCAATCAGCAACACGGCGTCAAGAACGATCGTGTCTCCCAGCATATGGTGGCCATCTCGTGCATACCACAACACATCTCCAAGATCATGCAGTGTCTCCAAAATCGTCTTGGCGTCGTCTTCCGTCAGATCGTGTATGTCCGCCATGAGTATTTTCACAAGATCAGGAAGTGATACGAACGACTGTTGAATGCGATTCTTCATCCTGGCATCGCAGGCCTTCTGTCGCAACTCTTCGACCTTGTGCAGCACGCGAGAGTACTTGTCAGGCATCACGAAACTTCGATCGCTCTGCTTCACCACATCTTCAATGCATGTTCGTGCGTGTTGAATGGAACTTGACTCGCAGACATTCAAGCCAATCCACGACGCTGGAACACTTGACTCAAGTTGCACTCGAAGATGCTGGAGAGACTCAATGCGTGCATCGCTGCTCCGTTTAGCTTTGTCGTCGACCGAACGTTCGTTCAGATCGTTGATTTCCCGCAGAATCTCTCTTTTGTAGTCCTGCTTCAACTCTGACACGACCGTGATCAGCTCACTTTCCAGACATTTCAATCGGGATGCGGCATCGCCACCCAAAGCATCCGTTTTCGTTGCAATCAGAACAAACTCGGCGTCGGGTTGCCGAGCAAAAATCAAACGGATCCAACGCCACACATGCTCTTGTACAAATGCCAACACCAACGATTCACCTTCACCTTCGTCCTCGCAAGCGTGGGATTTGCGCACCACCTCATCGAATTCCTCCACATCAACGCACAGTAGATACAACGTCCGGCGGGAGAAGAACAGCGTATGTGCCACATGATACTCATCTTGACCAGCGAAATCCCAGAACGTGACCGCGTGGGATCTCTGCTCAACTGTGGAGCCGCTCTTGACATCTTCCTTGAACTCGAGTCGAAACAAGTCCACGCCAATCGTCCGATCGTCGTCTTTCTCCAGTGTCGGGGTCATTGAAGCGATCGACTTGATCATACTCGTCTTACCAGCTTTACTCGACCCGACCACACACACCTTGCGACGCCAAACGAGGTCCTTCTCGTCGGAAGCCGCAATCTCTGTCAAGTATGTCTCCACCGTTTTCGAACCGCGTTGGAAAACTTCAAATGGCACAGCGGTCAGCGACCGCTTCTTGCGCTTCTGCTCTGCTGCCCAGTGCTGCACGCACAACGAGAAGATGGCAGCTCGGTCCTTGTGGACTTCCTTAACTGATGGGAAGATTTCTGAGGGGCCTTTGTACATTGCTCCAGAAGACAGCAGTGCGTGGGCGGTCTCCAAAGCATTCCAAAACACTTTTTCTTTCTCGCTCATCCACCGTTCCAGAGGCTTCAACTGAAAGCACAGAGCAAGCGGCGTCTCTCCGTCCTAGATAAGTGATCAATGAGACGATGATCAACACACCACAAAACATAACACATCCCACCTTGTTTTGAAGGTTTGGATTCGCCCCATGACCCAGTAGCAAGCGGACAACATCCGAGTGTCCAGAAGAAGACGCGTAATGTAGAGCCGTCTGACCACCCTGCCCCCACACCACATCCACCAACACCACCGTCAGTCACTCCATAACGACACAACCACTCGCACACTCACCAGCATCGCAGACACCAACACACGAACCTTATCCAACGCATTCACATCACACGCCACGTGACCCAGCAGCAAGCCAACAACATCCGAGTGTCCATAAAAAGACGCCAAATGTAGAGCCGTCCGGCCATACTGTCCCCACACCACATCCACCAACACCACCGTCAGTCGCTCCATAACGACACAACCACTCGCACACTCGCCAACATCGCAGACACCAACACACGAACCTCATTCGACGCATTCACATCACACGCCACGTGACCCAGCAGCAAGCCAACAACATCCGAGTGTCCATAAAAAGACGCGTAATGTAGAGCCGTCCAACCATCCTGTCCCCACACCACATCCACCAACACCACCGTCAGTCAATCCATAACGACACAACCACTCGCACACTCGCCAACATCGCAGACACCAACACAC
Source organism: Pythium oligandrum (assembly GCA_020085045.1). Taxonomy (NCBI): domain Eukaryota; phylum Oomycota; class Peronosporomycetes; order Pythiales; family Pythiaceae; genus Pythium; species Pythium oligandrum. Next base: position 352,792 of record JAHRIK010000021.1, read on the forward strand.
GAACCTCATTCGACGCATTCACATCACACGCCACGTGACCCAGCAGCAAGCCAACAACATCCGAGTGTCCAGAAGAAGACGCGTAATGTAGAGCCGTCCAACCACCCTGCCCCCACACCACATCCACCAACACCACCGTCAGTCAATCCATAACGACACAACCACCCGCACACTCGCCAACATCGCAGACACCAACACACGAACCTTATCCAACGCATTCACATCACACGCCACGTGACCCAGCAGCAAGCCAACAACATCCGAGTGTCCAGAAGAAGACGCCAAATGTAGAGCCGTCCGACCATCCTGTCCCCACACCACATCCACCAACACCACCGTCAGTCGCTCCATAACGACACAACCACTCGCACACTCGCCAACATCGCAGACACCAACACACGAACCTTATCAAACGCATTCACGTCCGCCCCCTTCTTGAGTAGTTTCTTCACTCTACTGAGATCCCCCTTTCCAGCCGCCTCTATTAAATTCTGCTCATCAGGACGTCTCGAGAGCGAACTGAACATGTTTCTCTCCGCTCTGCTTCTCTCGGAATGGCAAACGCACGTGAGAGACCGAGGGAATCAGCCAGCGGAGACCTTGGACGCCTCGCCCATCATCCTGAGTTGAGCTGAACCCACTCTCCAGACACAGTAGGACCTCACATCAGAACGGACGGACGGTAAGCTTCCCATGGAGACCACGACCACGTCTTGACTCACTGCCTCCATGCTACGGTATCTTGTCCTTGACTCCCAGCTCTGCTCCTGATGGACACACGCGATGGACACTCCGCATGGACGACGAGGCGGTCAATGCTGGTGCATCCATCCATCCATCCGACTCGGCAGTGGCCATAGCGGTCGCATTCCAAGCGAAGGCGAGGCGAGGCGACGCTGGGAAACAAAAGGAGAATCGAGTTGTAAAATACCAAAGCACAATCCATGCAAGTGAGTGGCGTGCTACGTACGCACACGAGCGACTGGCTAATAAGTGGAGTGGAGATGCCGCGTCTCGATCTGTTTCCTTCCCATCTTCTTCAACGACTATGAAAAAATGGAAGCTTCGGTCACAGGCAGACGATTGTTGTCGCGCGTCCACCAGGCCTCCCTCTCTGGCTGCCATCAACTGATCCAAACAGCTCCGCACTCGTACCACTCGTGTGCTAGACTGGATGCGAGCATGAAGATACACTGCATCAGCCTCACGCGTTGGATAGGCCACGGGCCACGGACAGCGTTGCTTCGACCGTTTCCACCATCGACAGTTGCCATCGACCGCGTTGGATGGCAGGCGAGACACGGAAGCACGACGAGTCGGTTTCGCTCACGACTGTACTGCCAACACGTGCGATCCGACGTATCTGGACGACACCCGCACACTTGGAAATCGAGAAGGCGAGTCAGCGACGACGGAGCTCATGGTGGAAAGCGCCAGATTGCGGTGGAGACGCGGGCTATCCACCATCGCCACTACTGTCAGTCACTCGATACACCTCACTCAACCACCTCCTACGCACCTGCGTCGACGCATTCACGTCACAAGACGTGTGGCCCACCAACACACGGACGACTGGAGTGTGTCCAGCACGAGACGCGCCATGGAGAGCCGTCTCGCCATCCTAACACCCGTGTCAGTTGCTTCCTACTTGACTCGCTCCATCCACCAACACCATAACCACCACACACACACACACACACACACACACCTCATCCGATGCATTCACAGCACAGGCCTCGTGACGCAGCAACAAGCGGACAACGTCAGTGTGTCCACTAGAAGACGCGTGATACAGAGCCGTCCGACCATGCTGCACACCACCAGCCACTCCATCGTCAGTCGCTCCATACTCCATATTCACTCCGACACCTCATCCGCCGCGTTCACATCCACGCCCTTGTCCACGAGTGTCTGGACGCGACGGAGCTCGCCCACGGTCGCCGCCGTGCGCAGCTGCGCCTCCTCCGACTCCCCAAAGAGCCACGTGAACATGTCGCTCGCCGCCTTGCGCACGGCTTCTCTCGCCAAGACGCCGTGTCTTCCGCAATGACCACCATCCTCATCCCATCACTCCACACTCAATGACGCGAGAAGCAACCGCTGGATAGAAATCTCATCAGTCGTTTCTAATTCCATCTCGTGAGGTTTCTATTCGACGTACAGTCGTCCACTTCAACTTCAACTTCGAGCCTTGTTGTGTCTTTCCCGGTCCTGCCTCTTCCTAGTTGCAACACCGAGTCACTCGGCCTTTGGCTCGTAGCACGCGACAACATGACCGTGTGGCCTTGTCCGTCCGTCATGCGGTGCAAGGACGGAAGCACGCGTGACGACCGAGTGCGCAGGGGCCGTCCTTCGTGGAGCGCATCGACTGGTCCAGACTCGGCTTGCCAGCTTCACTTGGCCTCGTGGCGAGCACCGTGCGACGTCCATCGAGAGGCTTTTCGTCGACAGCACCACCCAACTCGGTTCAGTACGTCGTCACGGCCTTTGCACCGCGTTGGGACACCTCATACGGCACAGCAGACAGCGAGGCGTGTGTGCGTCGCTGCTCGTGGGTCCAGTAGCGCACGCAGATCACGACGATCGCAGCGAGGTCGCTGGACGTTTCGTCGACAGGCGGGAGAATGTCCGGAGGGCCATCGCACGTTGCACCCGCGGACATGAGGAGATGAACGGTCTGTACAATCGACCAGAAGATGTCTTCTTTGCGCAGCTGCCAGTCTAGGGTGCGCAACTGGAGACACAAAGCAAGCGACGTGTGAGCTGGATGCTGGCCAACCTGTTGATGCAGTCGTCTGGTTCCACAATACACGTGCGTGTCGTCAACGATCGCTGGGAAATCGCCCTCCTTGGCTCATACGCTGCACCTGGCTCCTTCAACCAGTCGATCGTCGCGAGCGCATATGCTGGGATCTCGTACATGTGCTTCTGGCTGACGTGGCTTGGAATGGGACAATGCGTCGCGAACGAGCGCAAAATGGCACACAGCCTGGATGAGCTGGTGATCGGACAAGACACCGCACGGTGGAACTAGACCAGCGTCATGAATGGGGGTGGCCTGGACACCTTCCTTTGCTCGTCGCTCGGCGACTGCAGCGAGAAAGACGATCGGAAGACATCGAGACAGCTGTGTCGCACTGCTCACACGACCAACTGACAAGGCGACTGCATCCACCATCGTCCGCTAGTATGTGAGGCATACGCTGTGTACACGCTTCGTCTAGTTACCGAACAGACTGGGTCCTCTTCCACACCAGATACGATTCGACCACGCCACGCGACTGCCCTCGCGAATGTCCCACGACGATCGCTTCGTGGATCTGAGCGAGTCCACGCTCGTGTCCGCACGGCAACACGGCAGCAGACGACGCACACGAGCCGAGCAAGCCACATGATACACGATTCGTGTCACCTTGGCGCAAGAAGCAACCACACCATCGTTATCACCCCATGCCTCTCCCCTCCCCTCAGGTCGCTCAGTGTCGTGCTATGCCATTGCGGACGTGTCCTCGTGTGGTGTAGCTGCTATCGACGCGCATCGAGGCCTCTGGAGACGTCATGAGCGCATTGGTCTGTGCATGTGGGCAACGGACGCACGGTGGCTTCATACTCTCCGACTAGGTGCGATGGAGGTGGTCGATCCGGATACGATGGATACCTTTATCCGGATAGACCGATCAAGCGTGACCCTGTCCAAAGCGATCAGCAAGGGTTAGACTGTGGCCAAGTCGGCAGCTATGATGATATGATGGAGCTCGGAAAGGGACAGAACGCGGCGGATATGGGTGTGAATTGCGCGACTCCAGTGCGTCCAGAGGCGGCAGACGCATCGCATCGCTACGTGTCCGTGTGCGTGGCTGTCTCTGGATTGCTGGACTCTGGAGGCGATTGTAAGCGCCGTAGCACCGACGGAGGGCAAGTGGACCGCATCCAAGTGTCTCCCAACGGACATGCAGACCTCTTTGGCGTGCAAGGCGTGCCCGAATCAAGTATCTGTGCTACGTTGAATGCTATGTGATGTGCTCATGACTCTCCGATTGGTGGAGTGGCTCCAGACTCACTGTTCGAAGGTCTCGTTCGTCTACTGGGCCATGTTCACCATACTGTCAGACGACGGTAGATATACAATCAGATATACAATCGCCCTGTGGTGCGGCCATGCCAGCATTTGTCGCCAGCTGCCCGTCTATCTCATCGTGGTCTTCTTCGTAACCACATACAGGTATCCATGCTGCTACTAGTATCCACACCCTTTGCTCACCTCGACTCGAGATCTTGCATGTTCTCTGGGCGGTCGGCAAAAAGTGAACCATGCGAGTGCTGCCATGGCTGATTTCATTTAATTTGATGCGGCATTGAGGTATTATTATGGTGGTGGTCTTCGTTACTCACGATATGATGCAATTCTCCGACTCTGTACAACATCTTACTAGCCGTATGGATTCTCCTTCTCGAGTGCCACGCGCTCCTCCTCCTTCGCAAAGTCTGCCAGTTTGGCGATGACCTCACTCAGCTCAGGACGATCACTTGGTGACGGAGCGATCATCTTTTCCACCAACTCCCATTGAGCTTTCGTCATCGCATCTGGCTTGGTGACCTTGACATCTCCACTGCGAAGGCATTTGCGGATTTCCTCGTTATCCCAGCAGTTGCAGTGTCCTCGTGAACATGTAGCGGTCTTTAGACACCACGGGTTCCCGCCTCTGACCGCTTCCACAATACACATACCCAGCGAGAACACATCCGACTTGCGCGTTGGTCGCTCCACAGTCAGATCCGCAAACTCAGGGGCACGCCACGCCATCGTACCAAGCGTATCCTTCTTCTCTGTCACCACAGAACTCGATCCAGATTCACTAAAGCTCAGACCAAAGTCAACCAGCATTGCAGTACCATCCTTGCCCACGAGAATGTTGTCTCCCTTCAAGTCCCCATGAATGACTCCCCGTGTGTGAAGATGACTAAGACCGGCAGCAGCCTCATAGAGCTTTCGCCACACCACCTCACGCCCATTCTGCTTCTCAAGGTAATTCAACAATTCTCCTCCTGCTGCATACGACGACACGATGAAATACGGCTCCTTCTTATCATTTGCACCGAGAAACCGGACCACATTGTCATGACGGAGGCCATACCAGAGCTCGACTTCTTTTATGAACCGACGCATCTCTGACACCAGCATCTCCTTGACCACGACATCAGTGTGTTGCCATTTGGCCAAGTACACTACACCGAAGCCACCGCTCGCAAAAGCAGGGCCCTCAGGCTTCTCGATCGACTCGGGAGAAATGTACCAATCGCGCAATCCTCCATCTGCACGCCGGAACCATTCGATCGCACCATTCGGCAGCCAAGGGTGCTCATGCAGCTTGGCTTCGCGCTGGTTCTCTGACAAGCCTCGCCATCTTGGGATGCAGTTGTCTAGGTTGCAGGTATGACGACCCGCAATGGCTTCCCGTGTCACCAAGATGCCAGGGAACATCTTGAGTACAGCTTCAATAGTCACGTGAACATCGCGGAGCCATCCAGATGGATCGTGCTCGATCTTACCGCATACTTCAAGATGAATGACAGGTCCTCTCGATTCCACCATCCCACACGCAATGCGAATAGCGAGTCTTCCGTTCTGAACGGACTCGACACAGCGACCATAGACCACACGGCTTGGAAACACGTGGTAGCTTCCGACGACAAGCTGATCAAATATAGTGTCCACTACCTCAGCAGAATTGTCACCAAGATAGTACTCCCAAAGAAAATGCTTGGTGTGCGGTGAATCAACGTCGTCAATCGACAATTGTGCCATAAGGCTCAGATCGATGTGCTTCCCCCGGACGTGCCAGTACGCCGGTACAACTAAATCTGAATCTGCCTGCATCACGTCTCCACCAGTAGGATATGCCAAGTTGAAGTGCTGCAAGAGCAACTTGAACTGTAGCAGTTGATCGGGATACGCTAGACGCTTCCATAATGAGAAGCTATGTCTCAATAGCTTGTTCGACACTGTACCGTGTTGTTTCATAGCATGAATCAATACATCGCTTTGGGAATCACCTGTGCTGTCGGCTCGCGAGATCTTTGCTGGATCGTGACACACAATCTGACGAATGAAGTCGATAAGTATCTCCGCATCGAGAACGATCGTGTCTCCCAGCATGTGATGGCCGTCTCGCGCGTACCACAACACATCTCCAAGATCATGCAGCGTCTCCAAAATCGTAATGGCCTCGTCTTCCATCAGGTCGCTTATGTCCGCCATGAGCGCTTGGACAAGATCAGAAAGTGATACGAAGGATTGTCGAATGCGAGTCTTCATCTTGGCATTGCGGGCCTTCTGTCGCAACTCTTCGACCATGCGCAACACGCGAGAGTACTTGTCTGGCATCACGAAACTTCGACCACTTCGCTTCACCACATCTTCAATGCATGTTCGTGCTCGTTGAATGGAACTTGACTCGCAGACATTCAACCCAGTCCACGACGTTGGAACACTCGACTCAAGCTGCACTTGCAGAGCCCGGAGAGACTCGATGCGCGTATCGCTGCTCGATTCAGTTTTGTGGTTGGCTGAAAGTTCAAGTAAAGCATCGATCTCCCGTTGAATCTCTCGTTTGTAGGTCTGCTTCAACTCTGTGACGGCAGTGAACAGCTCTCGTTCAAGATCTTTTAGCCGAGATGGTGCATCAGCACCCAAAGCATCCGTCTTCGTTGCGATAAGAACAAACTCAGCGTCGGGTTGGCGAGCAAAAATCAAACGGATCCAACGCCACACACGCTCTTGCACAAATGCCAACACCAACGACTCAGCTTCGTCTTCGTCCTCGCAAGCGTCGGATTGACGCACCACCTCATCGAATTCCTCCACATCAACGCAAAGTAGATATAAGGTCCGGCGGGAGAAGAACAGCGTGTGAGCCACATGATACTCATCTTGACCAGCGAAATCCCAGAACGTGACCGCGTGGGATCTCTGCTCAACTGTGGAGCCGCTCTTGACATCTTCGGTGAACTCGAGTCGAAACAAGTCCACGCCAATCGTCCGATCGTCGTCTTTCTCCAGTGTTGGTGTCATTGACTGTGAGGTGATCGACTTGATCAAACTCGTCTTACCAGCTTTACTTGACCCAACGACACACACCTTGCGACGCCAAACGAGATCTTTCTCGTCAGAAGCGTCAATCTCTGTCAAGTACGTCTCCACCGCTTTCGAACCGCGTTGGAACACCTCAAATGGCACAGCGGTCAGCGACCGCTTCTTGCGCTGCTGCTCTTGTGTCCAACGGCGCACGCACATTGAGATGATGGCAGCGAGGTCCTTGTGGACTTCTTCAACTGATGGGAAGATTTCTGAGGGGCCTTTGTACATTGCTCCAGAAGACAGCAGCACGTGGGCGGTCTCCAAAGCATTCCAAAACACTTTTTCTTTCTCGCTCATCCACCGTTCCAGAGGCTTCAACTGAAAGCACAGAGCAAGCGGCGTCTCTCCGTCCTAGATAAGTGATCAATGAGACGATGATCAACACACCACAAAACGTAACACATCCCACCTTGGTTTGAAGATTTGGATTCAACCCATGACCCAGCAGCACGCGGACAACATCCGAGTGTCCTTTAAATGACGCATGATGTAAAGCCGTCCAACCATCCTGCACCACACGTCATACAGCACACGCCACCGTTTCTCGGTTAATCCGCATCGTAACATTCTAGTGAACCACGCACTTTATCAGATGCATCCAGATCAACACGTTGACCAAGCAACGCTCGAACGAGATCCAAGAATCCCCACCTAGACGCTAAATGAAGCGCCGTGTGTTCGTCCTACATTTCACAGCGCCCATAAACACACACAATCACATCATAGGTTGACTGTCTTCGTGTATGTGTGACAGACGTGGTAAAACTGACGACGCCTCTCACACATACTCACAAGGCATAAACCTCGCACCTCGTCTAACGCATTCACGTCCACTGCAAGAGCCAGCAACTCCCGGACAACATCTAGACGTCCACTATAGGACGCTGGATTCAGAGCTGCCCAGTCATCCTGCACCGCACGAAACCAACACACAATTAGCACGCCATTGTAAGTCCCTTCGGCTCTGTCACGCATACTTTCGAATCCTTCTTTTGACATGCGACATGGAGTGGCGTCTTTCCAGTCTACATTCCCAAGTCGATTTCCACAAGACAAAAAGAAAATACGGCCATAATTTCATCTGGCAAGTGATAAGTCATCAGAAGACAACCCACCTTATCTCTCGCATTCAACTTGACAGTCTTTACGGCCAGTAACCGTTTCACCACTTCCACATTACCCTGGCTAGACGCACAATGAAGAGCTGTCCAGTCAGTCCTATCTTCTCCCTAATGAGGAATATGCAACACATGTCAGACATTCCTGTTGCAGTGTCAGCGTCAGAGCACCCTCACCAGTGCGCATGTTGTGGCATTAACATCGACTTGAAGTCCGAGTAACAGGTCGACCATATCGCATCCGTCACGCAGACTTGCCAAGCATAGTGCTTGGTTTCTAGACTAGGAATTATGTAAAATGTCATCACGCGTTATGAAAAAGGTAGGGCCGCTCGGCAGGACAAGAGAGCACATACCTCTTCGTCCGCCCCATGTTCCAAGAGTGTCATGGCGATAGCGCAGCAGTTATCGTCGGAATCCCGTAGTCGACTGAATTTCGTAACATGGTGGAGGGCTGTGTTGCTATCCTGTAAACCACGAATCCCTGCTTACGATCATTCTCCCGCCCAATACTCGCACAATCCACTTACCGCATCTCGTTCATTTACATTTGCACGATACTGAAGTAGTGCATTCACCACTTCTGTATAACCACGTTCAGCGGCTAAGTGCAGCGCCGTCTTGCTTTTCGCTTCCCACCGTTCAAAATCATCGTCCGCACACGTGGTGGTATAGATAAACTCCCTGTTCTACACACCCAGATCAATCGGAAATCATTCCAAATATTCACCCCTCCTTACTTACACTGGTTTTCACGTCGACAACTGTAACTTCACACTCCAGCAACGACTTCACCACATCAGGATAGTCATTGTAGGCAGCCAAATGGAGAGCAGTAGCGCCGCCCTACAGTATTCACGGCATCATTGTCAGTCTTGGATAGCGGATAGTGGTCATAAAAGAATCAGCTATGACAAACGTTGTCTGGTACATTGGGATCGACCTTGTTTGAAAGCAATGCTTTCACCACGTCAACCATTCCTTTTTCAGCTGCAAAATGCAACGGAGTACACCCAAAAGCCTGAGGTAACATAACAGCGAAACAAAAGATTAGTCATTTGCGTTAAGAATGCGTTCATTCATGATGATGATGCAAACCTTTTCTCTGGCATATGGGTCAGCACGTATCCCCGCGACAGAGCTTGATGTCAACGCCGAAACCACGTCGATATTCCCATTTCTGGCTGCCCAGTGCAATGGTGTCCACCCATCCTAAATCATCACGACGAACGTCATTGTGTCAACAAATTTACTAACCTGTGAGTTTCAGAATGCAGCACTGGTATGATGCAAACCTGATCAGGTATGTTTGGGTCGACTCTTCCATTTGATAACAACTCATTCACCAAGTCGACTCGTCCGCATGCAGCGGCACTTCTCAGTGGTGTGACTCCCATCTGCCCATCATGAAGCCACGGTTATAGTTGACCGACAACAGTTCTCTCGTCACAATAGTCTACCATATCGGAAATGTTCGGATCTGCGCCATGTGCCAACAGCTGCTTCAAAACGCCAGCATGACCGAAAGGGCCACTAGCATCTTGCAACAATTGTTCCTAAAAGAGCATTTTGAAAGGTGAGCTTCGTTGTGAAAAATTACTCCCGAGTTTAGTTACTCACCTTTGCAAGCCCACTGTGTTTCAGCAACTTTTCAAATACATCACCATGTCCGCCCGCACCGGCAGCAAAAAGTGGTGTCCATCCATCCTATCAAGGCATCAGTCACACGGCATTCATGCTCCATTCAAACGACATCACGTACAGTATTCCGACGAAGGTTCACCAATGTGCGATCAACATCCCGTTCCAAAAGAACCTGCACGATATCCATCTTCCCTTCACCCGCGGCAAGTAAAAGCGCCGTTTGGCCATACTACTCAGATCGTGTTAAAGTGTAACACTCGCTGGTACCCGTTGGCACGTGATTTTGCACTTACCGAGTCGCAAAGGCCAACGGAAGCTCCATTAGCGAGCAACTGCTTCACAACATCAACATGGCCGAATTGGCTGGCGAAGTGCAACGCCGTCCTGCCATCCTATTGTACATAATGAGTATGTTAAAGTGGCGATACAATCATCCCAACAGTGAATAATCATCACGTACATAACTCATCCCGTCAACAGCGAGACCACCACGCAGCAACGGCTCAACGAGGTTCGAAGCTCTAGTTAGGGCAACAATATGCAGCGCATTCACTCCTCCCTAGCATAACTCGCAACGATTAAGTTCACGGACGACCGAAGAAATCGACCTCATCAACTCACTGGGAATATCACTGCCACGTCCAGATCATGGCTCAGCAACTCTTCAATCACATGGAAGTATCCTTTCTCCCAGGCAGCAAACAACGGTGTCCGCCCATCCTGATCAGATGTCAAGTCAGCTGAACAGCCTTCGCATCACAACCAGCGCTTACATTTCCCGCCGTTTTCACCAGTGTACGTCCTTGGTCTCGTGCCAAAAGGAGTCTGACTACGTCCACTTTGCCCGCTGAAGCCGCATAAAACAACGCTGTTTGGCCATCCTGTTCAAAACACACCGAGTCAAATCACACGCTCTCCTCCTTCGTCATAACCACCGCTCACCATGTCTCGCGAAAGTAGATCGCAACCACCATCCAGAAGCTTGCTCACGTGCTCCAAGTCGCCATCCGTTGCTGCTCGCATCAGAGCGTCCACATCACCCATCGCCAACCCCATAGCGAGCGCGTTCTCGTCGATCCACTCCGTGTCGTTCCTCTCTTGGTAGTCTCCGTACGTAGCTCTCGGCCTCGCGTTCGGGACTGCACTGCGTCTCCATCATGCGCGATGCTGAATCAGTTCCGTTTTCCCTCGCGTCTCGTCTTCCCAACTCAAACCACACCACGTCTGCGTACAAAACGAGGAAGAAAGGACACCCAGGGAAGGACTTGTCAAGAGCTCTGGACAGCAAGTCTCACAAGCTCAACGGCAACACCCACACACCCACTCACGACCACACCCGGCACACCACAAACCGGACGACGGCATCTGCAGGGGTTCCTTCATACCTTGTCCTTTTGACGAGCCTCTGGGTGTGCATTCCGACTGAAGTGTAGCGACTGAAGTCCACATATCTTGATGGAGCTCACTGTGAGTGCCTTGTCTGCATACGATGGTGGGTGTTTGCTCGTCCTGTCTTGCGCTGCATGTGGCTTTTTCTGGTCAATGAACGAGACCGCAGACTGGACAGCCTACCACGGTCTTTGATTCGGTTCGAATCGAACCATCATGCAGCTGCAGCGACGCCAACACCCACAAAGACCAAGGAGCTCCTCCCATCGACTGGACAATGATCACCATGGCCTTGTTTACTTGGGAAGAGCGATTAACGGTCACACTGCCACTGTACACGGGAGGCATACAGATGACATCCACCGTTTCCTCCGTCGCATCGACCTTCTATCGCGCATTTAGCCATGAGATCGTAGTGAGCTGCATCCACAGACAGAAGCGCTCGTCCTGTGAGGTCTGCAGTCATCAGCGCCTCCGCATCGCCCAACTCACTCGCATGACGACCATGCGGTTCCCTCGTGGTGCATTCGTTTCAAGAGGTGAATGAGTGTAGATATGCGCTATTAGGGGTGTTTTGAAGGTGACGCGAAGGTTGCGCGAATCAGGTTGAAGTTGAAGTTGGTCGATGGATCGAGTGTCAATGCGGGTGACCAAGGCAATGACGTCGTTCACGTTATCATCTGGATATCTCCGTCTGTCCAGTGCTTTTTCGGATGTTGTCTGTCTGGATCTGGTGGTCATACCTCGATCTATGGACCACTGACTTTGACTCCGCTTGCCACGTTCGCCTCACAGAGCATGGGCTTTGGTCTTCTCTCTTCCAAGCCTCAGTGAGTACAGAACGATCTTCCAGAGGGTCTTTACTCAGGGCTTCAAGCGGTGTGACAGCAGATCGTACTGGAGACATCGAAGGTGATCTCTGGAAGGCGAATGGCCATGTGTGTGTGTGTGTGTGTGAGAGAGAGAGAGAGAGAGAGAGAGAGAGAGAGAGAGAGAGAGAGAAGGGTGACATGTTTTGGGATAGTTATAGGGGAACCTAGAGCTACCGCTTGTCAGCTCACCTAAAGGCGAATGGCCATGTGGGTCCTGTTCGAGTATGAACAAACGAACACGTCATTGCCATCCTTGTCGTGAGCTGCGAGAGAGCTCTTGTTACTAAAGCTTAGTGTACCACGCATGATTAGATCAGCATCTACCCGAGCGTGAAATTGTCGACAGCGCAGAGGCCGTGGAGAGAGCGAAAAGAAATGTGGGGGAGATCGAAACATGCTCCAGCGCATTCGCTTGCAGCGTTCCACCGTGCAGCATCTCGCTGCCATGTCCAGTGCCGTCTTCCCACCCTCTCACAAAGCATTCCATGACGTGATCCGCGTGCCCCACGTCCTTCAACCGCTCGTCGAACCCCCTAATGCGCTCGTGGGTCTGCTCCCCACGCGACCAGCACCAGGAGTCTGCTCGCAGGCGCGCACACGTGGGGAGTTCTGGCGCAGCTGTCTGGTCACTGCGCGTCCGTCCATCGTTGCCCCAGTCGTCGACAGCCAAGCCTGCGACGCACACGCTGCGTAATAAATGCTTCGTCTCGTACCGGACAGGCTGGGGTCACCTCCGCACCCGATACGATACGACCCATCAACGCGTCCGTCATCGCGACGTGTCCAGCAACGATCGCTTCGTGTCGACATGGCGTCGACGTCTTGGCGCGACAAGCAACCACTCCATCGTCATGTAATGCCTCTCCCTCCCATCGGTGCCGTACCGTGGCGGACGTGTCTTCGTGTGGCGCTGCTGCTATCGAGGCGCCTGGACGTCGCTGTCTCTGGCGACGTCATGTGCCCGTGTTTGCATGGCCTTCCTACTCTTCTCTCTGACCAAGTGCGAACGAGAAGGACTTAGTATCCGGACGCGATGGATCCATCCAAATAGACCTGTGGGACGAGAGCCCGTCCAAAGCGAGCATGGGGGCTTCAATGAGAAGACGAGTCAAGCCGCTGAGGATGGAGCGCATGGCGGAAAGCGATGATGAAGGTCACGTCTTTGAGCGCAGTTATTATACCCTAATAGCTTTGGAAAAGAGAAATATGTAAGCTAATCAACTCAGTTGCCGCTCCATGCGACGACCCAAAGGACGTAAATCGTTGCTGAGAAGGGCATCTACGTTGACATGCCCAGTACGTGCCGTTGGATGCATGACTTGCAAGCTGCGTCGATGATCTATGGCGTGACTAGCCAACAAGTGAGCCATTTTGTTGGACGCTCGTGGGTGATGCATCCATCGTCGGACGTCGAGTAAGTCTGCCAGACGTCGTGCGATCGCGTACAGCCGAAGTAGGCATGGCGGAAGCGACAGAACTTGGCGGATACGCGTTCGCATGATGTGAAACTGGTGTTTCCGGATGCGACAGTCGCGTAGTTGCGTGTTCGTGTGTGCGGCAGCATCAGCATCGTCGGATTTAGGACGCGATTGCAAGCGCCGCAGCGCTTACGAACTGCATGTGGAACGGATCCAAGTGCATCTCAACGCACATCCAAGCCTCTTTGGTGTGCTCGGTTTGCCTCAAACAATGACTTATGTCATGTTAGTTGCCAGGATGAGCTCAGGGGCTCCCAGATTCGCGTGGGTGGCCACACGCTTTTATCTCGGGCTGTGTCCACCCGTCCGTCACTGGCTTGCGCGCCTTCAATCGTTGCTACCTCCTCCACGACTGGTGCGGCGTATCCTCGGGACACATTGGCTTGGCCTTCAGTCAACAAAGCGATGTGTGGACTCGGCTGTCATCCACTGGATTACGCGGCAATACAGCGGCCTCTGTAGTCGGCTCATTGTCGTAAGTGGGCTGGGCGCTTTGCGAACTCAGTTTGTGTGATGCCCCCTCATGAGTCAAATGTACAGTTCTTCAAATGTTACTCTTCAAATTCGGGATTGGTGTCTCGGAGCCTCCCCTTATTAGCCTCGGTTTCTCTAGCCCCCGTAACATGTGAATGAACTGCTCATTTACCCACTTTATTAGTTTGGTCCGTACAAGGGATGAGGAAACGCAACATACTCTAGCTTACCACCTCGCGAAAAGTCGGTGAGCGCCTGGACTACATGGTCAAGTTGTGCTATACGGAAAGACCACCGCGAATACATAAGTAGACTGATCACTCGATGGATGTAGCAACGAAGATCATTTCAGCTCGTTAGATTTTGCTGTAAAATGAATCTCTTACTCAACAAAGAGGGTGGAATATGAATCAACTTATTGCGATTGCCCCATCTAGTTGCTGAGCTTTTTCGCGAGGGAGAAGCGAAGCTGTCCGGCTGGTTTGTCGTTCTTGATCAGTGTTACTAAGCGGATGATCTTCTTTTGACCTTCCAATTCGTGGATGACGTTCTCGTCAAACGTAAATGCTCCAATACCCAAAGTCGAGCTGGGACAGACATATAGGCAGCAAGTTAGTTGTCTCAGTCTCTCAAGCCTCTGCATCAAACTCACCTTCTGCCTACTGAACGATGCGTCTTGACGTGAAAAACCAGAACCGACTGATCGAGGTTGTTCTCGATCTTCACTCTGAAATCTTGGTCCCAGCATGGCGAAGTTCCATCATTCGTGGCCAAGTCCGTTTTCCTGGAAACAATGTCCTTCCGCTCCGAGTTGTACAGAGTCCAATTGCAGTACGGTTGCTGGCCTCTGGAGCGAACATTCGGTAGATTTTCTGCATTAAGAATCCCGAGCTTCAAGATGTCACGAAACTGGCGAACCGAAGCAGACTCTGACTCGGGTTGACTGAGAGACGTAGCGCATGAACCACGTTGAGACCGGTTATCGTGTATATCACTCACTCCAGTTCTAGATGCGGAAGCTTGTGAGCAAGATATTTCCCCGACACGAATGGGCAGCGGAGATAGTAAACCCGACGCTGAGGCTGGTTGCCCCCTGTCTTCGGAGCTACCACTTGATCCATCCTTGATGTCTTGGTCGGATAAATCTGCTTCGCTCTCATCACCATCTGGATCTTCTTGTTCGGCATTGATGTTGACGTCGTTAGACTGACCTATACTCGGTTTCCAGTAGTTGTCGATAATCTCGAAGTCCTTATTTTTTTCAATCTCGTCTCTGTGAACCCACAGCGTCTCGGTCGTGCTTCGTCGATAAGCCCGCTCAAGGTTACAGTACTCCGACATCTTCAAAGGTTCGAAAGCATCTTGTTCAAACGCAAGCTTCAGAAGGTCCTTGAGCAAAGCATCAATCGTATTTGGCGAAAGCTCGCGGACATTCTTCATTTGTTTCTTCACGCCAGGCTGAAGGCAAACGTTCTGAGTCGCATTGAATGTTGCAACTCGCTTGTCGATTCCTTGATTCACCATAGCCAACACGCCTCATTAGTGGGACTAATAGTACTTGACCTGGCATCAACATGATTGTTACCTGGCTTGAGGGCATTGAAGATCTCTGAGACGAAATTACCGGGAACTACTGCGGCAAAGATGTTTATGCCAGCCTGAGCTCATACGTTAACATGTTAGACTAAGTTAGCGTGTTAGGCAATCACGATACGAATACACCACCTCAATTTTGCTGCTGTGCTTTCCGAGGACCGTTCCCGATATTGGGATATTAATCGGTTCATGATGGCAACGCCCGGTCAACTCGCTGTGAATCATGATTTCCACTTCCGATGTCTTCATCTTGTCCCATTGTCCCTTTGGCTGATAGAGCGTCCAACATTTTGGGAGTTTCCATTCTTTCTTTGCAAGATCACTTCTCACTTCGATGACGGCTTCCTTGATCTCCTGCAACTGCACGTAGATCGATGAATCCTTTTGGTCCTCAACTGCTCGCTCAGGACACCGGAACCACTCCACCGCATCCTTCGGTAGCCACTTGTTCTGACCCTCCAGCTTCATCTCTCTTAGCTTTGGCTGATCCTTTCGCAAGATCGGAATCAGCTCATCGAGCTTTTTCCACTCTCCGTCAACCACAGCGTACCGAGTCACCGACAATCCTTTAAAAGTTTCGAGCACACGTTCCATGGCTTCATGTAAACCTCTGAGCCAAATCGATGGCCGTCCTTCAGCTGTACCGACTACATCGAGACGTAGCGCCAGTCGGTCGTGCTTATTCAATCCAAGCGCGATGCGGACCGCATAGCGGCTGTTCGGCTTGGACTGGATGTAACATTTACCGACATCACGGCTTTCGAAAATGCGAAAACTCTCCACCGCCAGCCGCTCAAACACTGTCTCTACCACGGTGGTAGAGTTGTAACCGAGGTCGTAGTCCCACACGAACGGACAGATATTCTCCGTGACAGAGAGGTTTGCTGACAGTGGCTTCAACACGTCCAACCGCGGCTTTTCCAGTGTATGAACTCCCCAATATGATGGTACGATGAGATCAGAATCCCACTTCATTCCCTTCACACCGACGGGATACGCCAGCTGAAATTTCTGTAGGATACGCTTCAAATGGAGCATTTGCTCCCGCCCCAAGTGCTTCCATGTGGGCAATGCTCCAAGAACTTGATGCGTGACCTTCCCATCCATGGTGTCTGTGTTCTCGGCACTGCTGGTTTTGATATTCTGTCTTGGCTCATGGTGCACGAGTTCTCGAATAAAGTCGATCAATAACTTTGTGTCCAAAATGACCGTGTTGCGTAGCTTGCTTGATTTGTCATACCAGAGCACATCGCCGAGATGGTGTAGGGTCCGCAGCATCATTTTCAGCTCTTCCTTCGGCAATTTCTTGTCAGGATTTAGGCGTCTCAGAAGTGCTTGCAAACGTACAAAACACCGCTCAAGTCGATCTCGGTATTTCGCATCGTCTTCTTCAGCGCCACCCGACGCTCGAAGCTCGGTGATCTGGTTGAACAAACTTGACAACCTGGCAGGGAATTCGAAGCTTCCGGTATCGTCAATGCCAATCCCTGTAATGACCTGGTCCCTTTTGATCACCTCATTTTGAATAGCTGTTCGTGCCGATTCAGGATCGTAGATATTCACAACAATCCACTTCGTGGGTAGCTCTTCCATCAGCTGCTGTTGTTCGCGAAGATCATCGAGTGCGGTGTTTGGCTCTCTGTTTGTGGCTGCAGAGAGGAGATGCGCGTCGATTTCTCTGCCAATTTCCTCCAACGCAGCCTTTTTACATCTGTCGAGCTCCTGCGAAAGTATCGCCTCCAACTTACCAACTCCACCATTCGAAGAATTGTGAAGAGTGTCCACTTTCGTTGCAATCACTGCGAGATCAGCCTTTGGGTAATGAGCAAGGATGAGTTGAATCCAACGCCACACTTGGTCTTGCACGAACTCGCGTTTGCTAACGGCCTTGTCGAAATCTTCCACATTCACACAGATGAAGTACAACGCGCGTTCTGAAAAGAACAAGGTGTGCGCATTGTGATAAACATCTTGCCCAGCAAAATCCCAAAACGAGACCTCGTACGCTCGACTCGTAGCTTGATGGGTAAACTTGAATGGAAGTATATCCACACCGATCGTACGGTCCACTTCATCCACCAAGGTGGTATCGCCAGACGTGACTGATCTAACCAAGCTCGTTTTTCCGACTTCACTTGAACCAATGATACACAACTTCCGACGCCAGACGATACTGTTCTCATTAGTATCGCCGAAGTCCTTGAAATGTTGCTCGACGGCTCCTTTACCTCCCTTGAGCACCTCGGGTGGAATCGTCGTTAATCGTCGTTTACCTTGTTCACGTTCTGCTAACCAGTGGTCCACGCAAATCCGGACAATGGCATATTGCTTCTCATCTCGAAGACGCTTGACGACAGGTGAGTTGTCTGGCGAGTCTACGTAGTTTGCTCCATGAGACATGAGAGCGTAGACAGTCTTCACAACATAGCGTATCTTGTGCTCGTGTGCACTTTGAATGCATAACGTTACTGGTGTTTTCCCGACCTACAACAGATTCCACGACCATTACTTGATACTTCTGCGGAAATAGCGGTAGAAGTGAAGAAGGCGTACCTTGTTCTTCGCGTTGACGTCACCTCCATTCTCTAACAGTAATTCCACAATGGAGCTATTGTGATTCTTGGACGCGAGATGAAGTGGTGTATGCCCATCCTAGAATGAGGGCGAGGAGGTTGTCAAGTAGCAGTGAGAATCATGCTACTATATGCTTATGATCTACCCGATAAGCCACGACTTACCTGGTCTGCTACGCTTACTTTCGCGCCTTTAGTCAGCAGTTTACTCACCACTTTGGAGTGTCCCTTGATAGACGCAAAGTGGAGTGCCGTCCATCCTCTCTAACATCACACCACATTCAACACAGAAAAACCGCCGTTGCGGTCGTCAGTGGCACCGTACACCCAAATGATCAATAGTTCACCCTCTTATTTCCACTCACCTTGTCCATGACATCAACTTTCTTCATCACCCCAGCCATCGCCAACAGCGCCGCTACCACTTCGAGATGGCCATTCTCAGATGCGAGATGCAGGGCTGTCATTCCCTTCTGTCCAACACGAATTCACATGGTGATCAATTCAGTTAGCTGTATCACACACAAAATTGTCCATTCCAGTTTGTTTCCACTCACCCTGTCCTTGGCATTAGCCATCTTCCTCACCTCAGCCATCGCCAACAGCGCCTCCACCACTTCGAGATGGCCATTCTCAGATGCGAGGTGGAGCGCCGTCTTTTCGTCCTATGGCGCCATCCACACACGAGATAATTAGTTACTCGGCTCGAGCAGCCCGCGATCAAGTAACTTGGTACTCCCGTACATGGTCTGCATCTACTGCATCAACACTTTCCGTGGCAAGAAGTGCGGTGGACATGTCTTTCCAACCACGGCCACATGCTAAACGCAACACTGACCAGTACTCATCCTACAAACGATTCACAAGTGCTTGAGTGTTTGGATGCGCAAAACGCCTTCACAAGTTGCTGTCACCTCCTTGGCATAATGGTATTCCACCCGCGTCAAAGCGTTCACATTAATGTTCGGAGCTTCCAGCAATATCTTCACAACATTGAAATAGCCTTGGTCGCACGCGAGATAGAGCGGTGTTGTTGAATGTAGAATTTTCTCTTCACCGAAGACTTCATCCTCGGTATGAACCAAGTCGTCGAGGCTAATCCACTTTCGGTGATGCATAGAACACAGGTAAGCAACCGTGTTATTTGGTGCGCTAAAGACAGCTCTATACATCGACTGACCTTCGCGCGAGCATTGACATCAACGCCCATGGCAAGCAATCGCTTCGCCATCTCCTCGTTGCCCTCATAAGCCGCCCAGTGGAGCGATGTTATCCCATCCTAGGTCGGCCATCGATTCAAGTTCAGCAGTGGAATGGTCAGTCGTAGAATAGGCTCACACGATGGAATGCGCAAACTCATACCTCATCCTCTAGGCCTGCGTTTATCTTGGTATTATTCAGCAGCAGGTCAACCATGTCCATACGGCCCATTTTGCATGCCATATACAGGGCAGTTCGACCAAACTGTACCAGCAATATCGTCATGATCAGTTTAAACACTCAAATGCCACTAACTATCCTCCATACCTTGTCCACTTCGTTTACCTCCACACCTTTTGTTTTCAGCAGCTCTTCAACCATACTCGCGTGACCATGATCACACGCCATATGAAGAGGTGTCGACATGGAATACCCGACATCCTTATTCACTTTAGCACCGTGAGCCAGCAGTGCTTTGCCCACATCGAGCTGACCACGCGCGCACGCAATGTGTATTGGCAAATACAGGCGGTACTTCTCCCAGTCGTTTGGATAATCCTGCCACGCAAAAGAACTCAGTGATCATCAACTACTCCGGGCGGGGGAGGACAGCTCTAACAGAGTCACGCACCACATCACGGACGGCAACATTCACTCTCACTTTAGCGGCTAATAACAGAGTCACCACTTCCAAATCATCGTTGTACACCGCCCAATGCAGTGCGGTTCTTTTGTACTGCGTACGACAATCAGCAGTCATAATCTTCACAATACTCAAGCGTCAGTACACACCTTGTCGTGGGTGTTCACCTTCGCCTTCCCTTCGTTTAATAACACTTTCACAACATCTGCATTCTCGTTTTTGCTCGCCAAAAGAAGAGCAGACTCTCCGTTCTAGCATAGTAAACGTCACCATGCAAACACAGAGCATTGTTTTGATCACACCAACGCACCTCATTCTTCGCCTCAACGTCCACACCTCCATTAAGAAGATCCTTTGCCAACTCCTCGTCACCATCTTCTGCAGCCGCCCATAATTTCTTCTCTTTCTTTCTCTGCAGATTAGCCCACCAATACAGTCAGTCCTTTTGCAGTTGGTCCTACATTCACCACACCAACGCACCGCCATCCTGTCTTGTTGCTCCACGTCACCTGTAACTCTTTAGTCTCCGTTGGTAGCTCTTTGTCTTCCTCTTCGGGACTGCTGCGCTCTGGTTACGACCCTGTCACCGGCCCTGAGTCAAATCAGCTTTGCTGTCCCTCGTGTCCTGTCTTCCCAACTCACACTGCGCCGCGTTTGCGCACATGTCGGGAGAAGAGACACCAATTGCCCAGGATTTTTGGTCAACTAGCGTGGCACTCGGTTTCCCAGCAAATCCAACGTGAACCACAAAAACACCAGCTTGAAGTGGTACCTAACTCTTCACGCAACCATTTTCACTACGGCTGGTCGGTGCTGTGGGGACAAATAACTTTACCCGAGCCACTTTTGAGAAGAAGGATCCCGTTGTGCTTTCCAAGTGATCCCCACATGGCTTGTCGGAATCCAATGTTTCCGTCCTGTCTGGGTGCTCCCACGCATGTTTCGTGAAAGTCACTCTGTAGGCATACCGTACACGATTTGGTTCGAAAAGAACCATGAGTTGTCATCGAACATGGTCTATGGCACAGCTGAACAACTTGGCTCGGCAGCAGGTTTGGCAGGGTTTGCAACCATACCACGTGAATGCGGGCGTTGTTCGCCACCTTCAACACGCTCCTGACACGTCAGCGTGGTATTGGGCCTTCGTCGAGAAGCCACGACGGAATACAGAGAGCACCTCAATACAATTACGCGACAGATCAGACGCAAAGCTCGAACAGTTCTCCTTACCGCATCACTGCTTGCAGGCAAGCACGTGTGGGGAGTTCTGGCGTAGTTGTCTGTTCACCCGCGCGTCCGTCCGTCGTTGCCCTGCCGTCAACAGCCAAGCCTGTGACGCACACGCTGCGTAAATGCTTCGTCTCGTAGCGGATAGGCTGGGGCCACCTCCGTACCGTGTACGAACAAACAACGCGTCCGCCATCGCGACGTGTCCAGAGACCACCACTTCGTGGATCCGAGCGAGTTCTCGCTCGAGTCTGCACGGCAGCACGTTAGCAGATGACACACACGATCCGAGCAAGCCACACGACGCACGCCTTCGGGCGTAAAACGACGCCTGTGTGCGAGAAGCAAGCACGCCATCGTCACATCATGCCTCACCCTCCCATCGCATCGTATCGCACAGTGTAGAGGACGTGTCCTCGCGTGGAGCTGAGGCGTCAGGACGTCGCTCTCTCTCTTGCGACGCCATGCGCACTGGTCATTCTGCATGGGCAAACGCATGTAGCCCTCCTTCTGATCTCCGAACTCCGACTAAGTACGACTGAGTGCGACTTATCCGGATGCGATGTGTACTCATCCGGATAGACCGACTTGAGAACCCGTCATGAGCTGCATCGCCGACTCGACGCGGATGAGCTCATAGCGGACAGCGACAGAACTTGGCGGGTATGCGTGCACTTGGCGTGAATCCAGTGTGTCGGAATGTAGCAGACACATGACTATGAGTTTTTGTGCGTGGAAGTATCGGCATCCGCGGATTCAGGACACCGCTGCAAGTGCCGTAGCATCTACGAAGACCAAGTGGGACAAATCCAAGTGCCTCCCAACAGGTTTCCAGGCTTCTTTGGTGTACCAAGTGTATCTCAATCCTGCTCCATGCCATGTTGGCTGCTATGGCGAGCTCAGGACTCTCAGATCTGGTTGGATGGCTCCAGAATCTCCGTTCGAAGATCTCGTTCGTCTAACTGGGTCATGTGCTCGCACGTGATTCGGCCGGGTGACCATTGTGACCAGGTATGATCGAAAGGAGGTGTCCAAGTCATATTCACGCACCTCTCTGCGTCAACAGTGTGGTTTCCGCTTGGATATACGTGCTCTCAGTTGACTCGGAGCATCACAAGTGGTCGGGACGTGTGTCGGTCGCGTTGATTCAAGGCATCTCGCGACGCTGCAATTCTACAGGCACGTTCGTCCCCACGTCGGCTGGTTTTGTTTAATCAGTCCGTTCCGGGAGTGATCATCACGTCCTGAGGTCAACACGAGAGCGAGCGGCAGCCGAGAGCAAACCGAAAGGCAATCAACTTGGTAGATATAAACGAAGCAAAGGACTGATATTAGTTTTACAGAGACCATATAACCCAGCGGCTCTTCAAGAGGTGGTTAGTCCAGTGGACAAGACTGAGCAAGTCAGCCGGTCCTACCAGCATTGGTGACACCTTATGCCGCATCAGGCGTCACTGACGCATCGGTGTCCTTGTACGGATTGAGTTGTTCGTTCTCAGCCGATTCCTCCTCCTTGGCAAACTCTTCCAGCTTGGAGATGACAGCATCCAGCTCAGGTCGATCCTTTGGTGACGGAGTAATCATCTAACGCACCAACTCCCACTGAGCGTCTGTCATCGCCTCAGGCTTGTCCACCTTGACTTCTCCGTTGCGAAGATAACTTTGAATCTCATCCGTTCTATATCCATTCCATGGTGTCTCGCCCGTCACTGCCTCGACGATGCACATGCCCAGCGAGTACACATCCGACTTGCGAGTTGGCCTCTCGATTGTCAGTTTCGCAAACTCAGGAGCACGCCGCTGCATCGCGCCAAGTGTGTCCTCGATCTCCTTCACCACAGAAAGCGATCCGGCCTCAACAAAGCTAAGTCCAAAGTCCACCAGCATTGCAGTGCCGTCCCTCGCCACGACGATGTTGTTGCCTTTCAAGTCTCCGTGCACGATACTGTGTCCATGCAGGTGGCAGAGACCCGCGGCAGCTTCACGGAGCTTTCGCCAGACCAATACACGTCCATTTCGCATCTTCTCGCGCTTCGGGTACGATACCAGTGGTCCATTGGTCGCGTACGAGGACACCATGAAGTATGGCTCTATTCGATCATTTGCACCGAGAAAGCGGACCACATTGTCGTGTCTGAGCTCCCACCACAAATTGACTTTCCGCATGAAGCGACGTATCTCCGACTCAGTCATCTCCTTGACCACCACGTCAGTGTGTTGCCATTTGGCCTGGTATACCATTCCAAGGCTGCCCGTTGCTAGAGCAGGACCATCACACTTCACGATCGACTCGGGCGAAATGAACCACTTGCGCGCTCCTCCTCCGGCACGCCGGTACCATTCCACAACTGAAAAGCTCGCCGATTGTCGGGTAATTTCCGCCATTTTGGAATCCACTCGTCAAGATTCCAGCGAGCACCATCCTTTACCGCCCTCCGATTCACCAAAATACCGGGAAACATATCCAGGACTCCTTCAATTGCGTCGTGTGGATCGCGAAGCCACGATGATGACTCGCGGTCATTAATTCCGAGCACTTCGAGATGGATAACTGGGCCCTTTTGACCGATCAATCCACACGCATTGCGATCGCACATCTTTTGCTTCCAACTGATTCCACACAGCGACCACGGATCACACGGTTTGGGAACACATGATAGCTTCGAACCACCAGCTGCTCAAACACTGTCTCCGCCACTTCAACAGAGTTGTCACCGAGATAATACTCCCACAGGTAGTGCTTGGCTTGCGATGGAGCGATGCCGGAGATCGATAACGACTCTAACCGTCCAAGATCGATTCGCTTTTCCCCGATGCGCCAGTACGCCGGTACAATTAGATCTGAATCCGCCTGCATCACATCCCCACCAGTAGGATAGGCCAAGTTGAAATGGTCCAAGAGCTGCTTGAACTGCAACAGTTGCTCTGGATACGCCAGTCGTTCCATAACGAGAACGTATGTCTCAACAATTCGTTGGACACTGTGCCGTGGTCTTTCATGGCTTGCATCAACATTTCGCTTTCGACGTCGCTTGAGGTTTTAGCCGGCGGATTTCCGGTCAGATCGTGGCACACAATCTGGCGAATGAAGGCAATCAACAACTGCACATCGAGAATGACCGTATCGCCCAGTATGGGGTGGTGGCCATCACACGCGTACCACAACACGTCTCCCAGATCATGGAGTGTCTTCAAGATTGTTTTGGCTTCGTCTTCTGTCAGACCTTGAATGTCGCCCATCAGTTTTTGTACAAGACCAGGGAGTGACACGAACGACTGTTGGATCCGATTCCTTTTCATGGCCTGCTGAGACTGCTCTCGCAACTTCTCAACTCGTTTCAACACGCGAGAGTACTTGTCTGACATCACGAAGCTTCGATCGCTTTGCTTCAACAAGTCTTCAATGGAGGTTCGTGCATGCTCAACGGAGCTCGGATCATAAACATTCAAGCCGATCCACGACGTCGGAATACTCGCCTCAAGCTGCTTCTGCAGCTGTTGGAGAGACTCGATACGTGTATCGATACTTGCATCAGCTTTAGACTGGGCCAAGAGCTTCTGCAAAGCTTCGATCTCCCGTAGACTCTCGCGGCTATACCGTTGCTTCAACTCATTGAAGTTGGTGAACAACTCACTCTCAAGAAGCTTCAATCGCGAAGTATCATTGCTGCCAAGAGCATCAGTCTTGGTTGCAATCACAAAGCACTCGGCTTCTGGCTGACGTGCGAAGATTGAAAGAAACCAACGCCATACACGCTCTCGCACGAATTCCAACACCAACGATTCAACTTCGTCGTCGTCCTCACACGCGTGTGCTTTACGCATCACCTGGTCGAATTCATCCACATCCACGCAAATCAAGTACAGCGCCCGTTGGGAGAAGAGCAATGTGTGTGCCGCACGAAACTCATCTTGACCAGCAAAGTCCCAGAGCGTGACATCGTGGCCCCTCTGCTCGATAGACCCATCACAGATCACCCTTTCAACAAACTGGAGTCGAAACAAGTCCACGCCAAACGTCCGATCATCTCCGTTCTCCAATATCGGCGTCAGTGAAACAATCGACTTGATCAGGCTCGTCTTGCCTGCTCCACACTAGCCCACGACACACACCTTGCGGCACCAAGTAGGCTCCTTTTCATTTCATTCAAAGCACTCGTCAGTCACCACCAAATCAATTAGCTTTGCAACCAAACACGCACCTCGACAGTGCCACACACGTCCATTTTCTTGTTTTATCTTTCGATTCGCTACGCAGTTATCCTTCGTTGCTTCAGTCCGAGAGCGCGCAAAATGAGAAATGAGGAATGCGTCGCTCTTCTCGTGCTTTGTGTCGAAATCCTGGGCCAACTACGAGAGCAGATGAGAGAGAGAGCGAGTACCTGTGCAACTGAGACCTCAACATCTCGCCCATCCGCCTGAGTTGTACCCACTCTCCGGACACAGACCACACCACCACCCTGACCCCGTCTAATCGACGGCAAGATTACCTTCATGTCTTCACACAGCGTGGCCATCCATCATTCAGAATCACACGCTTGAATCGGAAGCTGTGCTGTTGGTGGGTGCGCGTGGTGGAAAGGTCGACGTTGGGGTCGAGATGTCCAACAAGCTACTGGCTCAATCAGCAGCAAGACTCAGTGCTGGCTATGGCCATGACGGTGGCAAACGTCGTCTTTGGGCTGACAACTCTAGGAAAGAAAAGAAGGGTCGAGTTAATAGATTACCGAAGATACAGATACTGGATAGTAGGCTTGCGCCAGTTGTACCTGATGCGCCTCGTCCATCGTGACGCCAGCGTCCAACACGTTGAAGCCCAACGGCACTGGATCAATACAGTGAGACCCGTGGTTCCAGAACGTGGATCTTCTCATCACTTTTCTTCAACATGTGGGCTTGCCAGACGAGTCGAGCATGCTGTTCATCTGCTTCGTTGGTTCATTGCGCTAGTGTCCAGTCTCCACTTAGATCTCTTGATCGACAGCAAGATGCTTGAGCATTGTCCGAGGTTGATACAGGCAAGAGAGTCAAGCTGGGGCATGAAAGAGTTGACGGACCAAGCGACTTGGGACCAGAAATGCTCCCGCTCTACTCCACCCTCCCAAAAGTCCGCAAACGATCCTCCATATTTTAGTAACTCCGTCAGCATACTCCCATAATCACCGCCCACGCACCTCGTCCGCCGCATTCTGTTCCACGCCATTGTCCACAAGTGTCTGGACGCGACGTAGCTCTCCCTGCTTCGCTGCCTCTCGCAGCTGCTCCTCCTCAGACCCTCCAAAGAGCCACGTGAATATGACGCTCGCTGTCTTCCGCAATGACCACCATCCTCATCCCCATCCTCATCCACAATGACGCGGGAAGGATAGAAATATCATCACATTCGTTTCTCTTTCTCTTTGGGGGTTTCTATTCAAAAGGATGGTTCACTTCAACTTGAGCAAACAAGTTCATGCCATCGTAGTGGGGGTTCACGTCTCAGTGGATCTGATCCACTCAATCCACTGTCCATTCACCACCTCGAGCTTTCAGGAAGCCACTCCACTCGGCAATGCGCTTGGTCCTGCGTCACCATCGTCAGTGGCGTCTTCCCTTCTCGCTGCTCGGCACTCCAGCTCTCAACGCAGTCTCGCACGACCTCGGCGAGTTCCGACGCCCTCATCGTGAGCTGCATACTTGCCGACCTGTTGATGTAGTCGTCTGGATCACAATCCACGAGCGTGTGTTCAAAGATCTCTGGGAAATTCTCCGCCTTGTCTTCATACACGGCGCCGAGCTCCATCAACCAGTAGATCGTCTTAAGCGAGTCGGTCGGATCTTCGAGCGAACGGGTCTCTTCCCACTGAGTGCATACCGTCAAAGGTGTTCGATCGCGCTAGACAAACAGAACATCATCATCTCAGTAAGAGAATGCTGTACACTATTGCAGAGACACGTCTTACCGCATCGCGTGCGTAGAGATCGGCGCCATTATTGACTAGCGCGGACACTGCTCGCCATTCAAAGTGGAGCGCAGTCACATGAAGGGGTGTCATACCTACGTTATCGACCACGTTGGGGTCAACTCCTTGATCGATCAAGTACCCAATCATGCTCTCGTCCCTGTCCGTGCCAGTATAGTGAAGCGCAGACCGCCCCTTCTTCAAAAGCACAACGAAACACGTCAGACCAACTTGTAGCAATGCACAAGGTCACGCGTACCTTGTCTCTTAAAGTCCGACAAGCACCATGGGCCAAGAGGAGCGCAGCAACGTCCTGGTTTGGCGACTTTGTGGCACAGAACAGAGGGCGGATGCCATCCTGCAAATGAAATTTCACACTGTCAATACCAGTACTGCGTCTTTCCGTTCAAGGCATTCGGATCCTACCACAACGCCTTCCAAATTAACATCGCCTCCGCTCTGGATCAGCAATTCCACCATCTCTTGTGATCCATTCATGCTGGCGACATGCATTGCCGCCAGACCTTTCTACGTTGGAACATTCACGTTAGATCCGAATGTACGGAATAGCATTGCCGCTTGGCACGAACCTGGTTGGGAAAGTTGGGATCTGCGCCACGCTTCAACAAGAATCGAGCAATGTCGTCGGCATCATCTCTCTCACATGCACGTCGGAGTGCAGAATGCAGTTCCTGTTTTTATCGCGCCAACTTTAAGCAATTGGGAATCTTTCACGCAGATACAAAGCTCTCTGCGCACCTCTGCGGTCCACACAATGCGCTCCACAAGCCATTCGCAGAGTTCCACCTTGGAGTATCTCGCTGCCATATCAAGTGCGGTATTCCCGGCCTGACACAAAGCATTCGATCAAGTGATCTGAATGCACAACGCCTTTCGGCAGCATGTCGTACCTCCGGCGGTCGTGGATCTGCTCCACACTCGACAAGCACCTTGATGAGCTCAAACTTCGCGTTTTGCTTGCATGCGAGCAGAAGTGGGGTGTTCTTGTTCTTTTTATCACATGTGTTTATGAGTAGATGGTCATCACCTCTCGTCATTGCTACTTACGTAATCGAGACGATCGAGATCTTTGCAGTGCGGAGCCAGGAATGTGGCCATCTCGTATCGCTTGTAATGGATGGTCTCACGCAACGCCGTTCGTCCATTCTACCAAGAACAGAGAATTGATAAGATGCGAGATATGCCTTCACGGATATATGACGTACTTTGTCCGGCGTGTCTGCATTCATGCCACGTTCAAGCAGCAATCGCACGACCTCCAGATGGTTTGCCACGGCGGCAATGAAAAGCGGTGTTTCCGATCCCTACAAAGGTAGTCCGTGGTGGTTGTTATATACCTATTCACATCTCTCGTTTTGCCCCACATCGTACCGCTGGGCGGGTATCCAGTCTTGCTCCATGGTCGAGAAGAAACCTGACAATATCGGCGTGGCCATTCCATGCCGCCAGGTAGAGAGCCGTGTAACTACACTGAAAGCTCCATGTCAGGATCATCCGCTTGTGTGGATTGTGCAGATTGCGTGTTACTCACGACAGAGCTGATTGCTTCCATCAGTTTCCCTCGTGTGTCTCGCTCAAGGAGGAACCGCACAGTTTCCAAGCGGCCGTTGTATGCAGCCCTCATCAACACTGTCTGACCGTACTACAGAATAGCACCACAGTTCCCATCGTCAGCACCATGATTGATTACTTGATTGATACAGATACCTACCCGATCAGTGTCATACAAATCGGCTCCGCTTTCGAGGAGACGACGGAGTTCTGGAACGTTTCCATCCTCGGCGGCTCGGAATAGTGCGTCTTTTGCTTGTGCCATCGCCACAGGACTTGCGATGCTGGTGGTGAATCCGGAAATGAGTCGATGAGTCGACTGGATGCCCGTTGGAATGGAAACCACTCGGTCTTTGAGTTGGGTACATATCAGTGCACAGCTGCGTGGATCTGTTCAGTCATTCGAGCGACTGAACGCATCCTTCCAATCCGTCGACCAGCATGTGATATGTATTACTACATATCAATGGCCTGGTCGTCAACCCGTCGAAGAACTGAGGCGACGAATTCACTTACGGATCACTATCGACGTTCAATCGTGTTGTATATCAATTGACGGACCCTCCTTCGACACGGGGTGAACTCACACGATCGCGCTACATCACTGAGACGACCACACTCATCGGGGGACGCCGACAGCCACAGAAAACGCTTCTGCCAGCCAGCACAATCGCAATGTATCGGACTGCGCTGCTGCAAACGTCTCCTTTGCATCCTTCCATCTCACATACATTATATGTGGGAGGTGATATATTGTTTTACAGAGGCTTTGTAGGTGGTTTGAAGGGGACGCGAATGTTGCGCGAATCACAGGTTGAAGTTGCCTTGTCTGAATCCAAAGACTTTGTTAATAATGATGTCGCCCTTGTCCACAGTAGAGCATCGATAACCACCAAGCACATGACTCACTTTTGTCTGTTACTTGTAGGAATCTCATCTTCCGCCATAGTCACGATGCGCTTCGATGTATACTGCGAGCTTAGTTTTCAGGGGGCGACCGATGTTTTCGCAAGCGCACCAACAAACCGAGCGCTGAGTGACGTGGTGTGGGTACAGAGATTATCGTCATTTATTCATATGAAGCACATGACAGCTGACCCCGCATGACTGTCGTCATCTATTTTGTCCCGACATCACAAACTTTACGGTGCCACTCGCGATCCTTCTCATCCCAAACGCCAAAGTCAATCAAGGGCGCCATCACTGCCTCTGAGCCACGGTAGAACACCTCAGTTGGCACAGCAGTCAGTGAACGCTTCTTGAGCCGCTGCTCTGTTGTCCAGTGACGCACGCAGATTGTGATGATGGCCGCTAAGTCTCTAACCTCGCGTCGAACTGGTGGGAGGACTTCCGGGGGCCCATCGTACGTTCCTCCAGAGGACATTAAAGCGTGGATGGTCTCTAAAACATCCCAAAACATTCTTGTTTGTCGGTCTTCAATCGTAGCCATTTCATCTGGAGGCACAAGGCGAGTGGCGTATACCCGTCCTGATAAACAAGTGAGCCAAAATGGTGCGCAAAAGCAGCAAAACGCATTGTGATTACCTTGTTTGGAAGACTTGGATCCAGGCCCCGACTCAGCAACTCGCGGACTGCTCCAGACTCAGCTTTGCAAGATGCGCAATGACGAGCCGTCTCGCCATCCTGCACCACATAACACCCACCAACACGCCAACAATACCATCGTCAGACTCACATTTCACAGCTCGCAACAATATACAAGTCACACGTACGGTACGTACCAAGTTAAGCGCATTTGCATCGACCTTGCAATCCAGCAACAGGCGGACTATATCCGTTCTCCCATGGAAATACGCGCAGTGTAGAGGGGTCATACCATCCTGCATCACACGGCATCCAACACCAACACCGTCAGTTAATATACGCATGCACAAATAAGCGTTGCAACTGCCAAACACGCACCTTGTCCGACGCATTCACGTCACAGGCCTCATCATCCAGCAACGCGCGGGCAGTATCTGTCGATATATATTCAGAAGCAACATGTAGAGGTGTTTTACCATCCTGCATTACACGGCATTCATCAACATACCAGCATCGTCAGTCACTCAAGACACAAGACATTCGTATCGTCGTGACATTCAGCGAATGCGTACCACGCTCACCGCGTTCACATTGGCCTTGTGATCCAGCAACATGCGGACAATGTCAGCTCCCCCGAGGGAATGTAGAGGCGTCCTTCCACCATGTATGGCACGGCATCATATCAACACTCCAATCATCAGTCACTTTGTTCATTAATCGGAAACCACAACCAACATCACGTCCACCAAACACTCACCTTTGTCACTGCATTCACGTCGCACGCCTCGTGGCTCAACAATAAGCGGACAACTTCCAAGTTTCCACCGAATCGCCAAATGAAGAGCCGTCGAACCATACTGCATTCACCAACACGTCAATGAGACCAACATCAGTCATTTGATCCAGTTATCGTACCCCACACTGAAATCACAACTTTTGAACACGCACCTCGTCCGGCAACGTCACGTCACAGGCCTCGCGACCCAACAACTCGCGGACAACGTCCAAGTGCCCATAGTATGACGCGAGATGTAGAGCCGGCCTACCATCCTGCACCACACGACATTCACCAGCACGCCAACACACAACACATTCGTTAGTCATTATATACGACGCACGAACCCACACAAGCGCACTCCCACCTTGTCCGACGCAGTCAAATCCACCCCCTCGTCAAGTAGTGCCTTCACACTGCTGAGCTCTCCTTTCTTCGCCGCCTTTCGCAATTTCTTCTCTTTGAAACGTCCGTTGAGGCTACTGAACATGTTGCTCTCTGCTCTTCTTCTCCAAGAATGATAAACGCACCCACGAGACCAAGTCACTCAGTAGAGACCGTGACGCCTCGCTCATCCACCTGAGTTGTTTGTACCCACAGGAGACTTTTGGCTCATATCACATGTCAGAAGTGATGTGCATCGCATTTGAACGGTATTATTATAGTGGGGGTATTTGGCGAGAATACGTTGCAGGTTAAAGTCGCCTCGACTGACACGTCAATCCTCTCGTGACGAGTAATGTATCCCACCGATTACTAAGGAAATGCATGGGCTAACCTTGCGACTAGTGGATGAGGGATGTGTGAGAGAGGCGGAGACGCCCAGCTCGTTTGTTCTTCAGTTCTAGCGGCACGTAACGTTCACGTCCAAAGTCGTCGTCAATAATGGTGATCTCGCCCTTGCCCACAGTCGAGCTACAACAAATACAACCTCATTAGTCAATTTCGCTCGCTATACAGCGAAAATCATAACAATCTCACCTTCCGCCGTAGCCACGACGCGTCTTGACGTGGAAGACGAGCTTCGATACTAATAGGAGCTCGTCGTTGCCGCCAATCTCCACATCAAAGTGTTGATTCCACTTGGGTTTGTCTCCACCAAATGGATCTGGGTGGGTCTTCTCGGATCGGATCACTTTCCCATCCGGATTGAGCAGTGTCCAACGACAGTACGGTTGTTGACGGGTCACCAAGCACACCATCGGCAGATTCTCGGCACTCAAGACGGTGAGCTTCAAGACCGCACAGTTCAAAAACATCCGTTCGCTCTCCATCCCAACGGTCGATGCACAGGAACCCGGCCGAGATTTAGCTCCAACAACTGGATAAAGAGGGTTAAACGGACTGCCGACAAGATTGACGGGGCAGTCGTACAACTCACCCCACCGCCACGACTCTTCGGCACTCTCACAGCTCGACTCGGTCTCGATCTGCTGATCAACCACAGAGACATTCGTCGAACACCCACCGTTGCGCTGAGTTGTTTTCATCACAGTCTGCTTGCTTCACTGGATTGAGCTTTGGTGCTTTGAAGCCGTTGGGAATCTTGACTTCGTCTGGAATTCCATGGTCGTTGCACATCTTGATATCATCACGCCCCTCTATCTCGTCTGGATGGACCCATAGCAGTGCGGCTGGGTCGGCATGATATACACGCACAAGGTTGCAATACGACGAGACCTTCAAATGATCGAAGTTCTTGTTGGCGTAGTCCTGGAACTTGATTTGCAACAGGTCTTGGAGCATGGCATCGATACTATCGGGATGCAGACCACGAATGCCATCCATATTCACCACTTCACCGCGTTCCAAGTGCATGGCCTTCGTTACAGACGCCGCAGCCATGCTTTTGTCCAAGTCTACGGAGCAACGAAAGACAGTCAAGAGCCAGTGCTCCAAGAAAAGCTTCCAGTACGTACGAATCTTACCCGGTTGGAGTCCATCGAGAATCCCCTTCGCTATAGCGCCTGGCATCATTCCGACGAACACATTCAAACCGACCTGGTGTTTCAACATGCAAACACGTTAGTCATTGCTGACGGCGGTCAACCGCGCTGACGGACGAAGACTCACTGGATACATTTCTTGTACTTCTCGATAAAGTCAGGTACTTTTGGAATGTGGATCGGATCGTGGTAGCATTTACCCGTCAGGTCGCTGCGGACCTTTACAATCAGCGAATAATCGGAGACGCATTCGACTGTCCAACATTGTGGGACTCTTCGCTGTGCTTCCGAGACTATCACCTTGAGAGCAGCTTCATGGTGTCGGTCCATCTTGCGTTCCATGGCACTCAGCTTCTCTAGTACTTGAGACAGATCGCATTTACCCGACCCTGTTTTTTTCGCCTTGTTACCAGAGCGACGAAACCATCCTAGCACACGATTCAACAGAAGCGAGAAATATTCTTTGACTTGAAGCGGTCGCATATCTTGCCATGCGTTGCGCACCTTTGTGAACAGGTTCGAATGACGATCGCTTGTGACTGTTTTCCGAGTCACCAAGATCCCTGGGAAGGTCTTGAGCACATCTTCAATCACCTCGGATGCACGATGAAGTCGAATCGATGCATCCTGGCCTCGTACATCGTAATCTTCGAGCCGAATTACTGGTCCTCTACCTCCGATCATCCCACAGGCGATGCGAATGGCGAATCTCCCGTTCTCAACGGACTCAACACAGTGGCCATGGATCACACGATCTGGCAGAAGGTAGTAGGTGCGCACCACAAGCTGTTCGAAGACGACGTTGATGACGTCGTCAGAGTTTCCTTCGAGATCAAACTCCCAGAGAAATTTCTTCCTGTGCTTCCCATCTACACCGTTGATCGACAACGATTCCAGCGTCTCAAGATCCACATATTGCTCCCAGTTACGCCAGCGAGCCGGATCGATCAGATCCGAATCCACTCGCATCTCCCCTCCACCAGCTGGAAATACCAAGTTGAAATGGCGCAACAGCTGCTTTACCTGCAGCATTTGATCGGGATACGCCAGCTTCTTCCAGTACGGGAACTTGTATCTCAGCAACTCATCCGCCACCCAGCCGTTCAGTGGCATATCTTGAAGCAACCGATCAACTTGATCAATGTCAGAACTGAATGCGGAGTCATGGCCTATGATCTCACGAATAAGGTCGACCAACAGCTTGACATCGAGGATGATCGTGTTGCCTAGGAAGTCGAGGCCATCACGTGCGCACCACAACACATCTCCCGAATCGTGCAGCGCCTCGAGGATCGCGATGGCTTCAACCTCTGTCAGGCCTTGTATGTTGTCCATTAGAACTTGAAGAAGGTCAGGAAGTGCCACGAAACACTGCCGAATACGATCTTCTCCGGCTGCCTGGCCCAAGTGTTTGAGTTTGTGCAACACACGGGGGTACTTGTCTGGCAATTGGACGTTACGGGAGCTACGCTTCACCATGTCTTCGATGAACAACCGTGCGTGCTGAACGGAGCTTGGGTCAACGACATTCACAGCAACCCACGAAGAAGGAACGCTTCTCTCAAGATGCTCGATCACTTGCCGGAGATGGTTTATGCGTTCATCGTCACTTGATTCACATCCTTGGGCTGTCGATTGTTCACACAAAGCATCAACTTCCCGCTGAATCTCGCTGATGAGCGTCTGCTCAAGCTCCTTGAGGACAACAATGAGCTTGATCTCGAGGTGCTCTAACTGTGGCTTCGCATTGCTACCCAAAGTTTCAGAATTGGTAGCAACCAGAACAATCTCTGCCTTGGGCTGACGCAGTACGATCAGGCGGAGCCAGCACCATACCCGTTCTTGCACAAAAGATGCAACCGAGGAATCCGGTTGGCCTCCGTTCCCATGAGCGGATGGTTCACGCACCACCCGATCAAACTCCTTCACATCAACACAGAGCAGATACAGCGGTCGCCCGGAGAAAAACGGAACGTGGGCAGCATGACACACGTCTTGGCCAGAGAAATACCACAACGTGGCCTCGTAATGCCGGTTGTTGGCAGGGCCCTCACTGGTATCTTCGTCTTGAAATTCAATTCGATACAACTCCACATCAAACGTTTGTTTGTTGTCTTGCCCCACCGACTGATCCTCCGATGCTATCGCCTTCACCAAACTGGTTTTGCCGGCGTTACTTGATCCGATGACACAAATCTTGCGACGCCAGAGTAGATCCTTCTCATCCGGCAAGATGATGTCCTTCAGACGCGCCTCGGTGTTGAAGTCTTGACCAGCGACACTCCTCATAACTGGTTTTTCGTGCTCTTTTGTAACAAAAGAGGTGCAAACACGAGCATCCTCATCTTGAGTGCGATCGCTCGTCCAAAGCAAAGTCGTGCAGCGAGCCTTCAACTAACCAAATCGTAAGTACACAAATACATCGTAGAATAATGCCTTGGTATAAACCATGTTGAACAATCACGTACCGAGTCCAACGCGTTCGAATTAATGCCCATCTCAACCGATTCTCCAGCTCGAGCGACTTGCCCTTGATAAATTTCGAGTTCCTCGCACCTGGGCCGAGCGAAGATCTTGCTCTGAGCCATGCTCCTCTTCGCTTGACTTCTCCGATTGACGGTGACTTCGCAAGTGAGTGAGACCAGTGGAGTAACAAGCACCGCGCCATCCACCCGTCTCGACCAAGACGAGAAGGCGAGCCGAGAGTGAGAAGACAAAGAACAATAGCGTACTGTAGAGGACCGGAGATGTGCTGAAGAGTCTCTCATCAATCCTTGTCCAAGTGGCTGGCAAGCCGCATAACACTCCAAATTTTTAGCGACTGATTGGTGTGGATTCTCCGGCAACCCGCGTCTTGAGTGCGTCATGCTGTCCATGTGGTCGTGCGTCTTCAATGTCGCTAGTCAGACCGTCAACAAGAGATGCCGTACAATCATTGAGTACGTCAGAGCGACACCCTCATTGCGATGATACGTGTCCATCCATATCTGCGGGCATCTTGGGCAACTGTCTCAACTGTAATGTTGACGACGCGAACTGAGGCGAGGATACATAGCCTTGTTAGATTGGGGCAAATGGTTTTGCGCCACAAATGCGAGTCTTTTTCGAGACGTACGTACAGCATGAATACAATCTCAGACCAACTGACATGGTCAGTCACTTCACTTGTTTGTCTCATCACGCAGCTGGAATCGACAATCACACCCCGCCGTCGTTCATTGTATCCAATTCGTTCAACGGTCCCCAATCTTCCAACGGCTCCTTGCCAACGGCTTCTGACCAGCAGTTGCGTGTCCACCTCGACACGCTACGTATCGCTTCATCCGACGCTCCTGCCTTGCACGATAGAACAGATCAGCATGCGTATATTCCAAGCGTACATTGCCATGCTCACTGGTCACCTACCGTGAACGAGGAAATGACTATCTCCACACCACACCAGTGGCATTGTTACCTTCGTTTGGATGTCTTCCATCAAGTTGTTTCGTCGACTATGCCAAGTGACAGCTGAGAGTGTACTGTTCGCCCTTCATATCCAATATGAAAAATCCACGCGAACGAGCAATTGACTCTGGTGCTGAAACTTTGGCGACGATCTATCTTGTCTGACTTGAACCCTAGAGGAGCAACTGCCGGTGGAGTTACCCGTGAGCCGACACAGCTTCTGCGGACTCTTCCGGCTCGTCGCCCCGCAAAAAGTCGAAAGTCTGCTGCTGGCCACAGCGCAAGACCGCTGAATCGGTGTTGATGGCACAACGTATGGGCATTGAACACCCAGTAAGGGAAGCTATGGTCTTGGCGGTTGTAACAAAGTCGAGTCAATGGTTGTGCAAACGAAGAGGATGCGAGTGCTTTTTGCAAGATACGCCTCTTTTCCGAGTCAATGAGTTCTCCGTCCACAGTCGTCAAAGAAGGGACGCGACATCAACTCGCTTCTCAGTCTCAGCGCGACGTCGTCTCTTGATGCACACTCATCGTGACTCCCCCATTCACTCACGAAGACGACGTTTCAAGTCACTAAGGCTCGTGGCAGCCGTGCTGAGAGTAACGACCACCCAATTTGATCAAAGTGCAGTCAGCTCGCCTCCTCTTTTTCAGCCTGTTGCGCGTGTTCTTCATCAGTCAAGTGATGAGACCGGGACGTACTGTAAAGAGAGGCCATACATACCACTTGGCTGGCTTGGGCTTCGAAAAGATCCACGACGCAGCTGTAACTTGATTGAGAGCCACACAAATCGAACAAGGTCGAACACGGTACTTGGGGATGACGATGATGGACGGAAGTCATGTGGTCCATCCAACACCAGACGAGAGCTTGCGAGGTCTTGGGCGCGCCTTCAAAGGCCAACACCATCCGTCGAGGAACCAGAAGTGTGACGGGTCGCATCGCAGCCTCACGTCCTGTGGAACTGAGCGCAGAAGTCGACCATCGCTTGAGAGAACGTCGAGAGTCTGTCTCTAGCAAGACTCTT
Source organism: Pythium oligandrum (assembly GCA_020085045.1). Classification (NCBI taxonomy): domain Eukaryota; phylum Oomycota; class Peronosporomycetes; order Pythiales; family Pythiaceae; genus Pythium; species Pythium oligandrum. The sequence continues at coordinate 390,396 of JAHRIK010000021.1, forward strand.
GTACGCACCTCGCAGCGCAATCGGCGTCTTCCAGGAGGACCATCAGCGCATCCGACAGGCCGGCGCGACCACCATAGATGCATGCACCATACACACACGCACAGATACGCCCTCAGATCGCCTGTGGCTCATAGCAAAGAGCGGCGACGACGCATCCTCATGCTCGTCTTCTCCTCGGTCGTCTTGGACTGTGAAGAGATGAGTATCAAATTGCACGGGTCCAAAGATGTAATGTCCAATCAAGTGGTCTGACGGGCTTATGTATTACTAGAGGTACTTTATGTACCACATCAATAAGGTATATTTCGTGTATTGTCAATGCAAAATGATCCGAGCTGCTTCACCGCCTTTGCCATGGATTGTCGAACCTCCAACACACATCTTACGACGCACAGCGAGCCTTCTCACCTGACGTATCAGCGCCTGACAAATATACCTCCACTGCTTCGGAACCGAATTCGAACGCCTTGTACGGTACAGTGGTCAGAGGTCGCTTGTTCTGTTGCTGCTCAGCTGTCCAGTGGTGCACACAGATCGACATAATGGCGGCAAAGTCTTTCTGTCCTTTGCCAATTGACCGGAACATGCGCGAAGGGCCTTCGTAAACTGCTCCGGACGACATCAGAGCATGTGTCGTTTTCAACGCAGCCCAGAACATTCTCCCTTTATTGACCCATGGGTCGAAGGATCCTTGTTGAAGACACAGAGCAAGCGGCGTGATTCCGTCCTAGATAGGCATAAACTGATAAGCAACACCGTATTGAAGCCCATCTACCGACATATTGCGCCATTCACCTTGCTTTTCGCGTCCGGAACCATCCCATGAGCCAGCAGCTCTTGGACAATATCGGCTCGTCGAGAAGACGATGCTAGATGCAAAGCTGTCCGTCCACCCTGTACCACGCAGTGACCATAAGTACACATCCTCAAACTAACGTCGCCATCAGGATAGTTACGCGTCCCATGCACCTCATCTGACACACTTTCGTCTGCCTTAAGGGCTAGCAGCTCACGACAACACCAGCGTGACCACATTGTGTAGCTATAAGGAGAGAATTCCAACCATCCTGTCCACAACACAGCCTCCATCAGTCACATGTGAACGTGCAGAGAATCTCGGGCAACAGCAGCGTACGTTGGTTGAAGCATTCACATTCGCATTGTGAGCTAGCAGCTCACGAACGACCGATACGTGCCCTTCAGAAGACGCAACGATCAGAGCTGTCCAACCGTCCTGTACGACGCGACGAATATCAGCATACCACATCTTACAGCATCAGTTTCACTCGTCTCAGCCACGCACATTGTTCAGTGTATCCACGTCTGCCTTGTGAGACAATAACTCTCGGACAACGTTGACGTGCTTGTTAGAAGATGCAAGATGCAGAGCCGTCCAACCATTCTACAGCACACGGCACACGTCAGAGAACAACACCGATATCTCTAAGTTGACTCACACATGCCCTCATTGAGAGCAACTACAGCGCACCTTGTCGGACGCACAAATGTCAGCCTTGTGAATCAGCAGCTCTCGGACAATGTCTGCGTGTCCATTTGTGGACGCTTTGAGGAGAACTGTCTCTCCTTTCTGCACCAAACGAAAGCCATAACCACACAATAGCAGCCACCATTGTCAGTCACTCAACCTATGTCCAGATCACGAAGTGGGATAGCGTACATTATTCAATGTGCTCACACTCGCATTGTGAGCCAGCAACACTCGAACAACAGATATGTGCCCTTCGAAAGACGCTGCGAATAGAGCCAGCTACCCATCCTGCAGCACATAAATCACGAATGAGTTCTTTGATACCTCTCATGCACATGTGTCCATATCGCAAGGAAACAGCTCGCACATTCTTGTCCGACACAGTGAACTCAGCGTTATGAGCCAGTAATCCTCGGACTACATCCATATGTCCTTTTGAAGACGCTACTCGTAAAGCCGTCCAACCTTCCTGCACCAACACAGTCATCCACTGTCATCTCACTTATCTTGCTCATAGTTAAAAAAAAAACGTACATTGCTTCGCGCATTCACATCCACACCGAAAGCTAACAACTCTCGGACAACACCTGCGTGTCCATAAGAGGCCGCAATACGAAGAGCTGTCTCACAGTACTGCACCACACCATATCAATCAGTTGGTCAGCAATAATCGTGTGAGTTGCATATTCGCGAGTAGCGCACCTTGCTTGACGCGTCCATGTGCATATGCAACTCCCGGACCACTTCTGGATGTCCTATCATACAAGCTCCATAGAGTGGCCGCCAGGAATATAGCTGCATACACCATTAATTCACACATCACAGGCTACATAGCATCTCGCAGTATGCCACATATCGCAAGAACAGAGACGTACGCGATCCAACACGTTCACGTCAGCCTTATGAGCTAGCAGCTCCCGGACAATATCCGCACGCCCATTAGCAGACGCTTCATGAAGATTCATTCTCATTTCACCATTCTGCTTGCATACACAACCAATACAAGCACTGTCACTGCTATCGCCCACAAATGTTTCCGCTTCACTTACACATACTTGCTCTTGAGTACTCACATTCTTGCCTCTCTTGAATATAGACTTGACCTTGTAGAGTTTCCCCCACTCTGTTGGCTCTCCCGACTCGTTACGTCGATTTCTCGAAAACATGTCGCGCTCTGCTCTTTTCTTTCAAGACGGCGAATTGTCGTGAAAAACAAGTTGCTGAACAATAAGTCTTTGATGCCTACCCGCCTCTGTTGAACCCACTTGTCAGTCACAGAGCAAGTGGAGGAAACTTTCGGTTCTCATCGAAGGCGCACGTCTTCACTGGCTGCCTCTGTACCGACTACCGATGCGATCCCGACCCCAGTGCTGCTTGACGCTGAGGACTAGGATATCGAAAAACTGGCTGTACACCAGAACCCTCACTGTGATCTGACGAGCGCATCGTCCAGATGAAATAGCGACTTTTTCACCACGACATCAGGCAACATGGATCTGGGCAGATCCAAGACGAGAGACACAGAGGGTGTTGGGGCAACATTGAGGCATGTTACAATTAGCGGAGTCAAACTACGGTGATCCACGCCTGTGATGGCGTGCGCCCGGGAGTGGTCGTGGTGGGTTCTTGAGCTTCTTGGAACTCCTTGGAGCTAGTGAGCAAAAACGAAAGTGAGACAACGAGTGAGTGAGGCAGCAAGTACGTGAGGAGGCAAGTACGTGCGCCGGCAGGCACGTTGGCATGGAATGAGTGGTGGCAACTCGTGAGACGGCAATGAGTGGAGCCTCGAACGAGTGGTGGCAACTCGTGAGTCGGCATGAGTGGCTGACACCGACACGAATGGCCATCGCGTGGTGCTGACCAGTGAGGTGGCGAAGGGACTTGGCGAGGCCAGGATCCCTTCACTGGAGGCCGTCGGTGCTAGGCGGTGAGACGACTGGCAGTACGTCTCTGCACTGGAGCCGGTGTGACGGCAGTGGGACGACTGGAAGTCGGTCCTCACACTTGGCGGGTAGATGATCGTAGGAAAAACCGCTTTTCCGTTCTTTCGAACACAAAAGCACCAATAAAAGCCAGCAACTACCAGTGTCGAGAGCACTTCAAACGCGCACCTTTCTTGTATACGACTGTAGTACACCGTATCGACCGACTGCCTTGCTGGAGGGGCTGACCTGGTGTCTTTCCATGGTTCAGGTTTCTCTCACCGTCCTTGAACCCTCTTGGAACAATGCGAGCTTGGCCTGGCTCAACTCAGACAACCTCATCGACGTCAGTCTGACAATCCGTGTGAGTTTCCTTCGAATCCACATATCCAGATACACACATACGTACCTGAAAGCATTCCATCAACTCGCTGCTGCTGGCAGGACTTTGTGTACCAGCACGAGACCCATGACCATCTCCGTTGACCACTCCGACTCCTCCCAGCAGACAGCGCCTTCCATCTGACTCTGTGAAGACGTGGTCGCACAGAAGGCGCCTCTGATGCGCCCACGCACATGTAGCGATAGTCGCCTGTTGTACGATAGAAGACGGTCGTCTCAATTCCATAAAAGAAGTCCGTGCTCGCATCGTCTTGGTCGAATGAAGCAGCTCTTGTTGGAGAGAACACCAAGTGGCGAGAAGATGACGCGAAGGTGACAGGTACAACTACCAGAAGGTACTAATTGTATCCTTGTTTTCTGTGGCCACCGAGCTCGAACCAGACTCATAAAAATCAGACCGAAGCCTAACAGCATCGCAGTGCCGCTCTCGTTCACGAGAATATTGTCGCCTTCCAACTTGCACGCACGATGCCTTTATCGTGAAGATATGCCAACCCATCCGCGACCTCCAATGGCTTCTGCCAGGTGACATCCCTACCAAAAGTCGCTCGTCATCAAGTCAGTCAGCAATCTCCACTTGTGGCTTCTCTTTGTATGACGGCTTGTTTGAGACAAGCTCGACAGTCGCAATCCAAAATGAAGAGCATCCTCCCGCTCGCATCTCTCACCCGGAGCCACAGGCTGCGAGGACGTTCAGCACCATACTGAACACTCGGATGCTCTGTCATTCCTAGGATAAGGAGAATGTCACTCTTCCCGCGTCCATCTTCCTGAGTCGCACCCACTCAAATCGGCGACACGACTGGCCTCCATTGCCACCTTTGGTCTCACTCATGCATGCACTTCAAGGGGGACAGTAGGATAGTATGCGTTTTGGGAGATGATGTGACGCGAAGGTAGCGTAGTCTGGTTGCTGGAGCTCGTTCGACAAAATGCGCATCACTGGCTTTGCTGTGTGTTCACTCAAGGCCCGCATGTCGACTTTTCCATTTCGATAAACAAGATCGTCGTGGCCAACGGTACGTCAGTTACTTCGATCCGTTGGCGATTCGTTGAAGCGCTAGATCCATTTTTTCGCACCATGCAACGCCATTCACGCCCGTCTGCACCAAGGCCAGCTGCTCCTTCCATATTCCATGGGACCGCAATGAACCCACACGTCGGCATCATTCGCAATCTTCCCCCCAAGAGCTCAAGTGATTAACATGCTGTCGCCGAGTGTTCTCGTGGCCGCAGGTGAAGTCATCCATCCAGCGCTCGGTCTCGCCATCGAGACAATCAACGAGATTTATGATAAGCAATCCGCCCTCAAGGAAGCCAGGGAGCTCTGTGCCAGTCTCACGCAGCGCATCATCTCCTTTGTCAATGAGTTGCTCCGATGTGGACAAGAAGCCTTTGAGCAGGAGGAGTTGTTGGTGAAGCTTGAGCTTCTTCTCAAGGAGTTCCTCAAGTCTGTGGTCGCATTCACTGGATTCAATCTCATTCAACGTGTGCTCCAGATCAAATCGTTCGAAGAGGATGTGAAGAAGTACAACGAGCAACTGGACCGCATTATCATCCGTGTCACGATCCGGAACACGGACAAGCTGGCCGAACTGACGGTGTGGCGCAAGCAATTCGAAGAGAAAGTCGAAGAAACGCTCAACGTGCTGAAGGGGAAAGGGCAAAGGGACATCTGGATGGCATTCAAGACCATGGGTGCTCCCACGCCTGCCATCGAGAATTTGCTACTCGAAGCCATGCGGGACATCCCTGATGAGTCTGATCCAGAGCGTACACCAGAGCCTCTGGACGCGGTGTTGCGCAATATCATCGAGGTTGGAGAGAAACACTTTCTCGGTGGCAAACGCCTCGAAAAACCGCCAAATTGGTTTGTCACCGACAATGAAGTCGAGACGATTGGCAACGCCATCGATGCGGAAGGAACCACGACCATCTTCCGTGGTGAATGGCAAGGCGTTCAAGTTGCTGTGAAGAAGTTCAATGTCGCAAACGAAGAGAATCCTGTCTTCAACAAGCACTTCCGAATCTGGAACAGCCTCCACCACCCACACCTCGCTCAGCTGTACGGCGCTGGGTCTTCCCACGGTGCTCCGTTCTTCATTTACGAGTACGCCAGTCGACAGAGTCTAAATCGCTGTTGGAAGACGTTGAGTGATAACGACATCTTGCGCCTGCTGCATCAAGCTGCCTTGGGTCTCATGTACTTGCACTCGAAGCATATCGTTCACGGCAACGTTAACAGCTCGAAGCTCTTGGTGACTGATAACGGCATGATCAAGATCTTCGGATTCAACACCTCGTACATTCGAGAAGATAACAAGAGTAACAGCCTCAAGGTTTCCTCTCGGGAAGACTTTGCAGCCCCAGAGTGTATTGGAATCACCCGCGACGGTGTGTTCCGAGGTGATCGACACAGTCCTCGCTTCGAGTCAGATGTGTACTCTTTTGGTTTGACGATCATCGAAGCCATGACCAGGCAAAACCCGTTTTACGGCAAGTTTTCGGAAGAGATTCGTGACCTGAAGCAGAAAAACGCGTTCATTCAGCCATCTGAGATGAACGATGAAGTCTGGGCGCTGGTGAAGCAGATGTGTGTCTGCGACTGGGACGAACGAGTGTCGTTTGCGTACGTGGCGGACGAGCTTCGACGTCTTGCGACCTCAGTGCCAGCTGCAGCAGCTTCGTAAGTAAATAATGCGCCTCCGCGATCCTTGTCAGCATCGATTCAGTGTAGTTAACCTCAATAATACCCATGTGTTGATCATTCTAGTCTCAACGCGGTCATCAAGGGCTTGTTGAGTCGGTCATGGCTTCAGTGTGATGCAGTAGGAGAGGTAATATGCGCGAATAGAGATTCTGAGGTGCCTTCGAGTGAGTGAGACGAAAGTTGAAGTTGTCTTTTGCCAGTCGCAATGACTTGCCTGACGACATGTCAAGTGGTGTGGAACCCGAGACACAACAGGCACCTTCAATGGTCAAAGACAAGTAAGCAATTGCCAGCTGAATCCAAACAATATGAATTTCCACATGGATAGTGCTAGTTCGAAGTACTTGGTTGCAGCTGGAGAGAGGAGCGGACCCACCCTGCGGACTGACCTTTCAGCAAAAGAGTTACCTCGAGTGCGATCTTGTTCTGATCAGATAACATACGGACGACTTCTTCGTCGAATATCAACTCGCCATTGCCGACAGTAGAGCTATACGAAGCATGAACCCGTTAGACTTGCGTTCATCCTAAGAATTACATTCAACTCACTTACCTGCCGCCATATCCACGTCGTGTCTTGACGTGAAAGACTAGCTTTGACCCTGGCGAGATCGCATTTCTGCCTGTGGCCATCACGGTAAACGGTTCACCCCAGCTCGGTTGAGTGTCACTACCACTGCCCTTGCTCGATTTCGTCTTCTTGGAGGCGACCACATCGCCATAGGGATTGTATAGTGTCCACCGGCAATATGGCCGCTGGCGAGTGATCAAGCAAACCTTCGGTAGACCTTTTCCGCTCAAGATGGTAAGGTGCAGGTTCCCATTCACACACTGGTCCAGTCCGACTGACGCGACAGTTGACGCACAAGAGCCTCGTCGAGATCGCACTTCATCTGCGGATTCTTCCACGAAACGAGGCGGGTCTTGCACGCGAGGTTGACCCACTGTATTGTTGAAGTGGACATTTATGATCGGTGGAAGATCATACTGCGGTGGTACAAGTTGTTCCCCACAATCGAAAGCATTTGACACGGCCTCGATGTTGGGGTCTTCCTGATCGTACTCATTCGCGGCTGCTTGCTTGAGCTCTGAAATCTCGTGATTGCTGCAGATCTGGATGTCGTCGCGTCCACGAATCTCGTCCCGATGGACCCACAGCAGCGTGCCACTGCTGAAATGGATCGCACGCTCGAGGTTGCAATAGGACGACACCTTCAAAGGTCGAAGTTCTTGTTAGCGTAGTCTTGGAACTTGATTTGCAACAGGTCCTGGAGCATTGCGTCGATACTGTCGGGAGGCAGGCTACACGTGCTCTCCATATCGATCTCGTCACCTCGCTGCAGGTCCAAGTCCTTTGTCACGGACACCACTGCCACATACTTGTCCAATTCTACGTAGAGAGTCGCACCAAAGTCGGACTGGTGACAAGGACCTCGCCTCTCGTATACACTACACTAACCAGGCTGGAGACCGTCAAGAATCCCGTTCGCAAATGTACCTGGCAGCAATCCGACGAGCACATTCAACCCGATCTAACGTTTTCAGCAGACAAACAGTTGAGGCTTGGTCATCAACAGGGATTGCTGATGGAAGTAGACTTACCTGGATATGCTTCTTGTACTTCTCGAAAAATTCAGGTGCTTTTATGATCTCGATCGGTTCGTGGTAGCACTTGCCAGTCAGTTCACTGCGGATTTTGACGATCAGTGAATAATCGCTTACACATTCGATTGTCCAGCAGCGTGGGACTCTCCGCTGTGCTTCTGTCGCCATCGCTTTCAGAATGGCCTCGTGGTGTCGGTCCATTTTGCTGTTCATGGAGGTCAGCTTCGACAGGACTTCCGATAGATCAGGTCCATTCGTCGCTGGTTTGGTCTCATTATCGCGGTGTCGACGGAACCACTCAGCCACGTGACCCGGCAACCATAAAAAGTCGAAGAAATCTTGCCATGCGATCTGTAACTTCGTCACCAGCTGATCGAGACTCGAGTGACGACCACTTACAGCACTATTCAGACTCACCCGAAGATTGGGGAACATGTTCAGTACTTCATTGATCATCTCATGCACATTGCGAACCATCGTCAACAGGTCCTGATCTTCAACAGCAAGAACTTCGAGAAGTATCACCGATCTTCTCTCTTCGAACGTTCCACAAGCGATACGAACGTCGGATCTTCCGCCTTGGCCAAATTCTACACAGTGGCCACGAATGGCACGACCCGGAAACAAGACTTGGCTTCGCTCCACGAGCAGCTCGAGCAAGCTCCTAACCACATTGGCAGAATCGTCTCCGAGATCGTATTCCCAAAGAAAATGCTTCGCTTGCGTCGAGCTTGCTCCACTAATTGACAGCGGCCTCAAGGTGGCGAGGTCCATGGGCTGTTGCTTGATGTGTCAGTGCGCCGGTAAGATTGAGTTTGACGTCTCTTGTACCTTGCCCCTCCAACCGGTTGACCACGGCCTCGTGAGGAAGCCAGTCGAATGCGAGACATCGAAGAACAACAGCGTACAGTAAAGTACCGAAGATACGCAGAGGAGCATCTTGTTCAACTTCGTGCAAGTGGCAAGTTGCTAGCCTACCAAACCAAAACCACAAAACATGCGACAAGCAAGTGACTGTCTGGATGCACGTCCGGTCAATGTTGGTTAGACACGCCAAGCTTACGATGGTGTCCACCTGGAAGGGCTTCTTCAGTAAATCACATGTCAGCCAGCACAGTAGAGATAGGCTATAGTGCGAGGGCGAGTCGATGAATACTGACTCCCGTTAGCCAAATCGGTAGAGCGATCGTATCGACAACACTGTTGACGACACAAAGCTGGGACGGCGAGGAGGAAGAGAAGCAGGCAACCTACAAATGATACGCGATCGTGTCAGTTCGAGCCATCCACTTGAGCCACTAGTCTCGTATCGCATTAATGTGTCTTTTCTAGACGTACGTACATGATGGATTGATGCTCAGACCAACTGAGATGGTCAGTGACTGCATTCGTCCCATATACTCGGTCGGAATCGACAATAATACACCGTTGTTGACGCACCTACTTCCACCAAGAGTTCTTTGGCAACAGCTGCTCGCCCATGCCCCCACTCTAGGTACAGAATTATTCAAACGCTCCTGCACTACAAAGACAAGAGCCCCATTAAACACAAACCGCCACAATCGTCTGTCAGCCTGGAAACAAACTACTCCGTACCTCATTCGAGCTCTCTTCCCAATCGCCTCGGTGTAGGTGTCCTCCATGAAGCTGTCTCATCGACCATGGAAAGATATTCCTGAGAGCGTACCGCGCATCATTCGCAACTCGAGATGACGAATGTATGTGAAGGAGCAATTGGTTCAAGCACTGAAATATCGAGGACTGCCCATCCACCTGGCTGAACCCACACCACACCTACATGGGTACGTTACCGATGAATCAAGTGCAACCCAGGCGTTCACTCCATCACTGGTGCCACTGCCGAACCACAACCTGGCGTTGACGTCATAGGTCTCATTTGAGTCGGCACATCCGCAGAATCAACGGCGTCAGGACAGATGCCAATGCTGGCGCTACCTGGAGACTTGGTGTTGTCTTTGACGGTCGTATTCTCCTCTCCGCAAGAGGTTGTCAATGCCTGGAAGAAAGCGCAAGATCCGAGTGAGATACTAAAGACACACCTTTTTCGGCCACAATGAGTTGCTTCACCTCCGTAAAAGAAGATACGCAGCGCATCACACGCCGGAGGGGTCTTCACAGCCTCAAGCCTCGCTCATCCTGGCTCCAGTGCCTGCACATGCCAAGCCGTCTCTGCCATCGCTTGATTACCGACACGCGAAGAACAATCCTCAAGTAGGCATGTGGGCACATCCACCTGTTTCTTCACGTAACGCACTGACGAGTCCCCTGTCTGCTTGCTCCTCCTGCATTTCGTCTTGTCGGGGACTTGTAGCCGTCAGGTGATGTGACCGCTACTGTACGTAGTCAGCGTCCCACTTCGCTCGATTCGAATCGAATCGGAAAAGTCCCACGACCGCGATGTAACTTCATTGATAGCCACACACCACGAGGAACACGCGCGAAGTCCTGTTGACGATGATGGACGAAAGTCTTCTGATCGAACCAACGCCGAGTATTGACTCCAAGACGTCTTCCGAGCATAGCTTGGAGCTCCGTATGACTTGTCTTGTGGTAACACACGCATCATGTGTGAATATGAGACCCAAGGATCCCTCAATAGAGCGTCCAGCGTCGATCGGAGTGTTGGGGTCGCCCTTCCACGTGGTAGAGTCTCCCGGACAACTCGCACTGACGGCTGTATCGGAGACAGCAAGCCCACACACAGACCCGACGCGGCTCAGTGGCTCCTTGCCATCGCTTAAACTGCGGACAGATACTCATAGAGGCTCTTGGTTAGCCAGTGGCTCATGCTGAGCGCGCCGCCCACTCAGCACCGTGGCCCTCCATCTCGTCTGTGTCGGTCAAGTGTAGGTCACCGTGTATCTGATTACACAGGTCTTTTGCAGCAAGAAGACACTGAGACGCTTCCAATAGTTCCGATGAGTTATGCATTCATGCAGGTAGTAAATGTACCAGTCTAAACGGTACACCAGGGTCCTCGTCCTCTTGCCATTGTTGTCCTCGATTCGGGTCGTGAACTTGCCATTCGCCGCCATCTGTGGGTTTGGCAAAGCAAAGAGGAATCCAGAATGTATCATGTCGAGCCTTACTGCAGCCATGGCATCGCTGCTCGGTACGGTGAATTCGGTCTCTAGGATGGTTGCTTCATCACTCACTTTGCCGTGGACGCCTTGACGCTTTAACGATGTCTCTCATGTATCTACATGCACGTGTTGGTCCAACGAACCAATCGAAAGACGGTGGCATCCGTACATCTCATCAATTCCATCAACCCACGGGCACTACTTCAGTATAGAGATAGCGGGACCACTTGCCACGCTGATTATTCGTCAGGCTAGTCGTATGGGCACTCCTCCGCCGTTGCAAATTCTTCCAGTTTGGAGATGATTGTTCAGATCAGGGCGATCAGTCGGTAAAGGAGAGATCATCTGCTTCACTAGCTCCCATTGGGCGTCTGTCATCGCCTCTGGCTTGGCGACTTTGACTTCACCGTTCAGAAGACACTCTCGGATCTCGTGGTTATCAACGCACTTGCCCCATGGCTTCTCACCCGTCACCGCCTCAATGATATACATCAGACTTGTGCGTTGGCCTCACCTTGGTTGGATTCACAAACTCAGGAGCCCGCCACGCCATCGCACCAAGTGAATCCTTCAACTCTGTCGCTACTAAGTGCGATCCAGATTCATTGAAGCTCAAGCCAAAGTCCACGAGCATCGCAGTGCCGCTCTCATTCACGAGAATATTATCACCCTTCAAGTCCCCGTGCACAATACCACGTCTGTGAAGATGGCTCAGGCCTGCAGCAGCCTCGCAGAGCTTCTGCCACATCACATCACGACCATTTTTCTTCTCATTTGCGAGGAGTGACATCAAATCCCCCTTCGTAGCATACGCAGATACGATAAAATACGGCTCTTTCTGGTCATTCGCACCCAGGAACTGGACAACATTCGGATGTCGAAGTTCACACCACAAAGTGACTTCTCCCAAGAATCGACGCATCTCTAACTCCGACATTTCCTTCTCAACGACATCTGTATGTTGCCACTTGTCCAGGTAAGCCTTACCAAACCCGCCAACTGCAAAAGCAGGACCGTCACGCTTCTCAATCGACTCGGGTGAGATGTACCAACTGCGCACTCCTCCGTCGGTGCGCCGGAACCATTCAATAACCCCATTCGGTAGCCAGGAGTGTTCATGCAGGTGGGCTTCCCGCTGGTTGTCTGATAACGCCCGCCATTTCGGAATGCAGTCATCAAGATTGCAGCAACGATGGCCCGATACAGCTTTCCGCGTCACCAGAATACCAGGAAACATCTTGAGCACAGCTTCTATCGCCTCATGTACATCGCGAAGCCACCCTGATGGGTCATATTGTTCCTTGCCAAGCACTTCAAGGCGGATAACTGGGCCCATTTGACCAACCATTCCACAGGCAATCCGAATAGTGAGTCTTCCTTCTTGAACGGACTCGACACAGTGATCATAGATCACACGCTTTGAGAACACGAAGTAGCTTCGCACTACAAGCTGCTCGAACACAATGGTCACCACATCGGCAGAGATGTTGCCGAGATCGTACACCCAGAGAAAATGTCTGGTTTGCGAAAGATCGTTATCGTTGATGGACAGCGGCTCCAACAAATCCAGATCGATCTGCTTCTCACGAAAACGCCAGTACGCAGGTACGATGAGATCGGAATCTGCTTGCATCACGTCTCCACCAGCAGGATATGCCAGGTTGAAGTGCTGTAAGAGCTGTTTAAACTGGAGCAGTTGATCCGGATATGCCAGTCGCTTCCACCACGAGAACTTGTATCGCAATAACTCGTTCGACACAGTACCGTGCTGATTCATGGCTTGAATCAATGGGTTGGTTTGGTCATCACCTGAGCTGTTTGCCCCCGAGATCTTCGCGGGATCATGACACACAATCTGGCGGATAAAATCGATCAATAACTCGGCATCGAGAATGATCGTGTTGCCCAGCATATGGTGGCCATCCCGTGCATACCACAACACATCTCCCAAATCATGCAGCGTCTCCAAGATCGTGACCGCTTCGTCTTCCGCCAGATCCTGTACGGCATCCATGAGCTGTTCGACAAGATCTGGGAGTGGTAAGAAGCTCTGGCGAATGCGATCTTTCGTGGTGGCATTGCCAGCCTCCTCTCGCAACGCTTCAACCACGTGAAGCACACGGGAGTACTTGTCTGGCATCAAAAAGCTTCGATCGCTCTGCTTCACCACATCGGTTATGGATGTCCGTGCATGCTGAACAGAGCTCGGCTCGTTGACATTCAAGCCGATCCACGAGTTTGGCACACAACCCTCGAGCTGATATTGCAGATGTTGGAGAGAGTTGATACGCAATATACTGCTTGACTCCTCATTACCTTCGACCGAAAGTTCGTGCAAGGCTTTGATCTCCCGCTGAATCTCACTACTGTGCGTCTTCTTGAGCTCCTTGACGACTTTGATCAACTCGCCTTCGAGATATTTCAGCCGTGAATTGGCATCGCTACCCAAGGCATCAGTTTTGGTTGCAATCAATGCAAACTCAGCATCGGGTTGACGAGCGAAGATTGAACGAAACCAACACCACACACGATCTTGTACGAAGTGAGAAACCAGGGATTCGGCTTCATCGTAGTCCTCACAGGCGTGTGCTTGACGCACTACTTGATCGAATTCCTCCACATCCACGCAGAGCAAATACAACGTCCGTCGGGAGTAGAACAACGTGTGAGCCACATGATACTCATCCTGGCCAGCGAAATCCCAGAACGTGACCGCGTGAGATCTCTGCTCAATGGTGTTGACGTCCTCCGTAAAGTCGAGCCGAAACAGATCCACACCAATCGTCCTATCATCTTCTTTCTCAAGTGTTGGAGCCATCGAAGTAATTGACCTGATAAGACTTGTCTTGCCGGATTTACTCGACCCGACGACGCATACCTTGCGGCGCCAGATGAGGTCATTTTTGTCCGATGCGTCAAATTCGGCCAAGTACGTCTCCACTGCCTTCAAACCGTTTTTGAACACACAGCAGTTAGAGACTGTTTCCCACGTTGCTGCTCTTCTGTCCAGTAGCGCATACATATTGAGAAGACAGCAGTGCTGAAAATTCTACTCGGAACGCTACTGAAGGAAGAGGTCATGGGTTCAACTGGTGGCAAGATTCCATCGTACGCTACTCCACAAGACATCAGCGCGTGGACGGTCTCCAATGAATTCCACAGCAGGTCACTTTTGCTGTAGCTTAGCCGTTGCAAACCCTTGAGCTGCAAACACATCGCGAGCGGCGCATCTCCGTTCTACACAAAGTGACCAGTGAGGCGACCATGAACATTTCACCAAGTATATCGGACAATACCTCGTTTTGACGACTTGGATTCGCCCCACGACCCAAAAGCTCGCGGACAACATCCGCATGGCCATAAGGAGACGCGCGATGAAGAGCTGTATCGCCGTTCTACGCCACGAGACCAACGACACTGTCGTCAGGCAGTCGCTCGATACAGCACTCGTACCCAAACACTCTCGCACTTTGTCGATCGCATCCACGTCGAACCCCTCGTCAAGCAGTCAGTGTCTTCACTCTGCTGATATTCCCCCTCTCGGCCGCCTTTCGGAACTTCTCCCCGTCGGAGAGTCCAAAGAGCTTAGTAAGCATGAGCATGATGCCCTCCGGTCTTGGTCTCTCGGACTGACTAACCGAGTTGTCGACTGGATCACTATTTGGTCAACACCCTTCTAACCGGATAACTCATCTCAGTCATCTGAGTACTCCCGCCACTGGGTTCGTTCACTCAGCACTGCTCTCACCGCACATACAAACGCACACAGACGCATACTCAAAGAGAGTGCTTCGTACAGAGCGCGTCGCCTGCTCATTAATACCATCAGGTTCCTCCTTCTTGACCAGGTCAGTACTCTACACATCAACGTGTATCTGATTACACAGGTTTTTAGGACAGTGGGATACTGAGGTGTGTGCGGTAGTCACACAGAGTTATGCATTCCTACAGGTAATTCGTGGTACCGGCCGTTGTGGTACACCAGTTTCCTGGGTCCTGACAAAGCGCATCAAACCAACTTGCCTGTTTTTCGATGTCGAGAGCAGCACCAGTTGGCGATTACCTTCTCGATTCGGATTATATAAACGGAATCAAACAGAGTTACTAGTTCCCAAACGCACGAAGTTGGCACTGGATCGACGTCTTCAGGCCCGTCAAGGGCACCTCGACTCGGCCACTCGCGAATTGCTGCTCCGTAAGAGTCTCCACAACATCGCTGAGATTGATAGAGCCACTGCCGACAACCCGATCACTTCGAAGAGACAGTCGACTCGGTCGCTTCAGCGTCACCACAAGCTTGCAATCTCTAAACTGCGTCACCGAGTCCACAGTGAGTGGGTATGCCTGCAACCACAACGACTGTTGCAGTGGGTCTTCGTGAGGATTCTGGATAGTCTCGCCAGTGTCAAGGGATCTCGACTGCTTCAAGTCAACGAGCTCCCACGAGCAGTACACCAATCGTCCGTCGGTCTTGCTGGACAAGCCACGGATCACAAAGTCACAGAGGTAAAACTTGGTCGGATGGGTCACGATGGACACCGAAGTTGCTTCGAAAGTCGTGGTTGTGGTGTCTGTAGTCGGATTTTGCGCCACGGAAGCCTTCACGTAGTCGATACGGAGACGGTTTTTACGACTGGTGTGCTCTTCTCGATGAGCCCACTGGTAGCTGCCATCCTCCAGCGTTGCACACTCGAGACCAGTGAGAGTCGAGATCGAATGCGGCGACAACTGTTCGTCGTATTCACGTAGGATACTCTGTAGCAATGCATACGACTCGGCTGGGGGAAGTTTACGGTTTTCGTTGGACTGCAAGCGGCCACTATCACCGAGTTGGAGGTTATCCACCATGTTGTGCACTCTGATGGCCTGCTCTGTCTTCGTCTTGAGAACTAATGCGCGAAATCAAAGTAAATACTAACCCCAGCGGTAGATGTAGAAGTGGGAGGACGTACCATCAACAGCGCCAAGAATGATGGCTCCAAGGAGTGGAATCGTGTCAGGAACGGCGTTGGCAAACATCGATAGCCCAGTCTGTCAATATTACACACAAACACTGTCAGTTCGAGGGTACATGAAAAACAGTTCGCGCAATTTGGAATACGAACCTGAAGATGCTCACCGTGTGCAGCGAGAAAACGAGGGGAGATTTCAATCTCAATCGGCCGATGGAAGCAACGTCCTGAAATCTCGCTCAATATCCATAGGATCAGCTTCGATTTGGGTTTCACCACGCGTTCCACCATCCATAAAGCTGGTATGTCACGATGGTTACCAGCTCCAGCATGGAGATTGAGCATCGTCTCACGAGTGTTGTCCATCTTGGACTCTAGAGCAGTACGCATGGTGCGATTCTGCTCCAACACAGCTTCCATCTTGATAGCCATACTCTTTTGACGATTGTACATGCTGGTCATCTTCTCCATTGCGGGAACTGATGGCGGGGTTGGTGCAACTTTCGCGCTCATGTCTTGTCTGAGAAACCAGGCGCCCACGTCTTGTGGGAGCCAACTGTATTGGCGCTGCAGCACAGATGCCATTGCTGGAGTGGCATCCCGAAGCTTCTTGATCGCTTGATCAATGCGATGTCGCTTACCATTCACCACCGCTGAACGACTAACATAGAGACCAGGATATCCACACAGTACTGCTTCAACAGCAGCATGAACCTCTCGAAGAAGTTCTGAGGCTACAACCTTCTCCGTTGCGACTACTTCAAGACGGATTAGCTGCCGCTGCTGACTGTCGTGGCCTCGTGTTCCCAGTGCAAGCCGCACGACAAAGTCACCATTTGGAGTCGACTCGATGCAATGTCCTTGAATCTCCCGGTCTTCGAATACATCGTAACTGCGTACTGCAAGCTGCTCGAAGACAGCCTCGACCATTTCGAAGTGAAAGTCGTATTCCCAGTGGTAGTGTGTCACCACACTCTCGCTCTTGAGCTTCGTTGAAAGCGACTCCAACACGTCCAAATCCACGTGGTGATCGCGAACGCGCCAGTAAGACGGTACAATCAGATCCGAGTCCGCCTCCATCTTGCTCCCATTCGCAGGGTACGCCAGTTGGAAATGCTGTAGGAGTTGCTTCAGATGCAGCATCTGATCTGGGTACATCAGCCGTTTCCATAGCGTAAACGTGCATACCAGATCATGAGCTACTTTGCCGTGCCGAAGCATATCTTCAAGCAGTTGGTCCATTTCGTCGTCCCCTCGACTTCCCGACTTGGAGATCTTGGAGGGATCGTGGCAAACGATCTGTCGAATGAAATCGATGAGGAACTCGGCGTCGAGAATTACGGTATCCCCCAGTACTTGCAACCCATCTCGAGCATACCACAGTAGATCGCCCAAGTCATGGAGTGTCTCCAGGATCGTATCACATTCTTCGTCGGTCAAATCATCCATGTCACTTTGCAGCGTTCGACGAAGGTCCGTAAGGGATACGAAACACTGCTTGATGCGATTTTTGGTGGATTGATGCGGCTTCTCCATTCGCAACTCCTTCACCTTGTCAAGGACACGGGAGTACTTGTCAGGCATCAAGAAGCTGCGGTTGCTCTTAGTTACTGCGTTCTCAATTGCCGAGCGTGCATGCTCAATGGATCCCACATCACAGACATTCAACGTACTCCAGGAGGACGGGAGACTATCTTCGAGCTGAACTTGAAGACGTTTTAGATTGGCAATACGACCTTCATCTTGATCACTAGGGCCGTCTTCTTCAGCAGATTTGGCACGTAGAGCTTCCATCTCTCGCTGCATTTCGCTCTTGAATGCCACCTTGTATTCATCAAGTACTCTGAACACTTCACCTTCAATCTCTTTCAGACGTCCCGCGTCGTTTTCGAATGCATCGGCTTTGGTGCCGATCAGTACAAACTCAGCTTCAGGCTGCCGGGCGAAGATGAGTCGAAACCAGCGCCATACACGCTCCTTCACAAACGCGTCGATCATGCTTTCAGCTTCATCTTCGTCCTCACAGTCCTGGGACTTGTCAAAGACTTGTCCAAATGCACTCACATCCACGCACAGCAAGTATAACGTCCGTCGAGAGAAGAAAAGTGTGTGGGCGACATGGTACTCTTCTTGGCCTGCGAAATCCCAGAAGGTGATCGAATGATTCTTCTTCGTCCTGTCGGATGTGTCGCTCGTTAATTCTTCTGGGAACTCGAGATGGAACAAGTCAATACCGATCGTTCGATCATCTTCGTCAACGAGCGTGGGATTCATGGACGTGATCGACTTGACGAGGCTCGTCTTGCCCGTCTTGCTCGAACCAACGACGCATACTTTACGACGCAGGATGAGCGCGTCCTCGTCAGAGGCGTCAATTTCTCGTAGATAAGTTTCCACAGCCGTCGGTCCACGCTCAAACACTTCTGACGGCACTCGTGTGACTGGCTTCTTGCCACGTTGCTGTTCTGTCGACCAATGTTGCACGCAAATGGGGATGGTCGCAACGTCTTCTTCGTACATTTTGCGTACCGACGGGTAGTTTTCAGTTGAATCAACGTAGACAGCACCAGACGACATGAGAGCGCAGACTGTCTCCAGCACTGCATAGAAATCGCGAGTATCGGGTCTCCATTGCAGGGACAGTGAAAGCGGTGTTTTCCCCGCCTGAAAAGAGATTAGATTTCAGCAAGTCGCAAATATGAATCAGTAATGTTCACAAGTCTTACCTTGTTTGTTACGTGGACACTACAGCCTTGATCCAGCAGATACTGGACAGTGTCTACATGGTGGTTCTGAGATGCCAGATGAAGCGGAGAATCGCCCGTCTACGATGAAAAGACCTTGTGAGTATGCACCACCTCGAAAGCAACGGTCGGTCAGCTACCAAACCTGAGCCGGCTTGTTCAAATCTGCGCCATGCTTAGCCAGCTCCTTCAAGAGCTCGACACGCCCACTCCCACACGCGATATGCACTACCGACAGTCCATCCTATGACGAATAAAGACATCACACTCATATTCAGGAAGACACATCTAGTAGATCAACAGTGACTCACCTGGTCAACGGCACTGACGCTCCCACCACGACTCAGCAGGTCTCGAAACAACTCGACATGACCTCGCCTAACTGCAAAATGCAAAGGGGTCCATCCCTCCTAAATTCACAATACGAGTTAGGTGACGCATACTCGAGGCGATTCTCACGGCTATCCGGTACCTTTTCGACTCCATTTACGTCCCCTCCGTGATCAAGCATCTCACGAACAATTTCCACGTGACCCCAATGACAAGCATGATGGAAACTCGTCCATCCATCCTTCAAATCAGCGTCGACAAGTATCAGCGGGGTGTCAGGTGATGGAGTAGAAGTGATGGCACAAGACCCACCTTTGTCACACGGTTTGGATCCACGTGATACATCAGTAATTCCTTTGCAGTATCGAAATGCCCCATGGTGGTCGCAATACACAGCGCCGACTCTCCGATCTGAGGTATTAAGTCCATTTAATATCAAACTTCGATGCATATCGCAACGATAACGCACGACCGCATGACGTACCTTAGTGGTTGAGTTCGGATCTGCGCCTAAAGCCAATAGTTCCTTCATTGGCTCACTTTTATCACAGTGGGCTGCGAAATGGAGCGCCGTCCAGCCCTCCTACATCGCCAGTTCGTCCGTTTGGTGTATGTTCATATGACGTATTGACAACAACGCACATGATTGACCGCATTCAGATCTGCGCCGTTAGCCACCAGCACCTTTACCACCTCGCCACGGCCGGCCAAAGCCGCTACATGGAGCGCTAACTCGCCACGAGCCAAACCATCGAAGAGGTTGGAAGTCTAGGGTCCATCTCAGTCATCAGTCGATCCGTCGCTTCGTGTACAGCATTGTGTCAGTAGCATACCTCTGCAGTCAAGTTGGGGTCGACGCCATGTTTCAGCAGCTCATGCACAACATCGGCACGGCCTTCTCGAGCTGCAATGTGCAGTGCCGACTCTCCACCCTACAGCAGCACACGTCAGACTTCGCACGGATTGGCTTCCATACGAAAAAGAGGTATCGTACTCCTGTACTGGTACTGGGGTCAGCTCCACGAGACATCAGCTCACGAACGACGCTGACGTGGCCGTCCCGACACGCTAAATGCAAAGCTGTCTCGCCCTCTTGGACAACAGTAAACATACTATCCGACTGTCACATACCAAAAGCGTCAAGGATAAATCCATGTACCCATGTCTTGAGGGATACACGAACCTCTGAGGCAATGTTGAGATCCGCGCCGTGATCCAACAGCACTCGTACGACATCGACATGACCCGCACTCGATGCGAGATGAAGCGCTGTCATGCCATCCTATCACCCATCGATCGTCAGTTGGCGATCTCCCTAATCGTTCTCTTCGAGTAATACCTCGTCGAACGCGTTCACATCTACTCCTGTCTCCAGCACGCGCTTCACATCGGCGACGTCTCCATTGGTCGCCGCCTTCCGCAGCTCTTCCTCGGCGTTGGCGCTGCTCCCCATGGCGTTCTTCTCCGAGTGAACAGCGAGTCACACGCAAGTGAGACGCTGACCCGCGTGCCGAACGCTAGAATGACGCTCTTCATGAGAGTGGAGGTCGGAAGATGAGCGCCATTCCGCGGTCCACTGGGTCAGCAACGCTACCCAACCGGACCAATCGGTCGCACGCATTGGGTTCATTCTGCAAAGCGCGCCGCAAGAGTGGACTGCGACAGGCGCCATCATGACTGAGAACACCGGAGACCGTGGGACGTCTGCGATGGGTACACTGTGCCACTCTACCAAAGAGACGGAGGCAATGAGTCATTGGATCTCTTGTCATCAAGCAACGCCACATTATTTCGGCATATCTGTTCTGCTTGTGCAATTTGTTAACAATGATGACCTCAGAGCGTGTCCCCGACTAGAATGTTCTTGGCTTGCAAGAACGCCTCGACGTCTTGCGGTCCTCGCACGAGGATGTGCTCCTCCACTTTGGTCAGTGGACGCTTGCTCTTCTGCTCTTCTGCCCAGTGCTGCACGCACATCAGGATGACCGAGGCGCTGCCTTGAACTTTGCTATTGGTCACTACTGGGTAGTTTTCCTCCGAGTGATCGACCCGGGCACCATGCGACATCAAGACGTATACAGTCTTCAAGATGGGGACGCAGCTCGATTTTTCCGCGTCCCATTGCAAACTAACGGCAAGTGGTGATTCCCCAACCTAGTTACAGCATTGCAATGACCGATGAGCAAGTAAGGAAACTCGTTCAGAGGCCGGAAATGCATACCTGTTCGTTGCGTTCACGTCGCATCCGTGATCTAGTACGCGCGTAACAATCACGTCAGCGTGCATACGGCACGCAATATGAAGCGCAAGATCGCCGTGCTGCACATACAATCGCGGTGGTAAGCCGCATTGCTCGAAGACATTAATGGCGTGTGGATCTCACCTCGTTTGCCACGTTCACGTCAGCATTGTGTGCTAACAGCAGCGTCACGAGCTCAAGTGAAGCGTTCTTGCATGCTTCATGAAGGGGAGTGGAGCCCTTCTGTACAAGAAAACACGTGAAACGTACACACTTAGCGTCGACGACACCATAGTCAAGGAGTCCATTTTACCTTGTTTGCCTTGTTGACGTGGACCCCATGCTCGAGAAGCCACTTGGCGGCGTCCCGTCGGCCAGCCTTGGCCGCGATGAACTGAGCAGTTGCACCATCCTTCGACACACGTGAATGTTAGTTAGTTATTTCCACATCCACAGACAATCGACGTATAGTACCTCGTCTCCTTCGTCCAGGTCCACATGATTTGTTAGCAAATTCATGCACGGGATTTTGCTGCATCGGATTGCCTCGTGTAATGGTGTCGATCCGCACTAAGACGTCGATCGAATAAACATTCTTCATCCAGTATACCCGTGTGGCTCCTGTACCTGGTTCTTGGCCTTGGCATTGGCTCCATAGGCCAATAGCAACTCAGCGACGTCAGTGTGGCGCGCGGCGGCGAGATGAAGAGGTGTGTATCCTTCCTGCAAGAAGGAAAACAGCATGTCAGCGTAAAAACTCTCAGCACGACCGTATCATCTACATTTCTGTACCTTGTTCTGTACATTCACGTCCAGATCACGAATCAACAGGCTTCGCACTGTGCTCATATTGCCAGCGTAACATGCTGAATGCAGCGCGGTGCCACCCATCTAGTGAATACGACACTGTAAGAATTGTTTGACACTCGCCATCACGGCTGTTGATAGGCTCTCACCTTATCAGTGATAGTAGGGTCGGCACCTCGAGCAATCAGTGAGCTCATGATTTCAACGTGGCCATTGGCAGCGGCAATGAACAAAGCTGTTTCTCCATTCTACAAGTTGATTTGTCAGGACTGAGCAGTACGCTCGAAGACTTTTTGACCGCTTACCTGGTTCACCGCGTTCGGATTCGCTCCATAATCCAAAAGCATCTTCACCATTTCTGCACTGCCAATTTCCGCCGCGACATGCAATGGAGGTGCCGAAAGATGTGTTTCAGCAGTTTTGTCAGTTTCGGCAAGCAACCACAGAGTCAAGGCGAACACGTGAGCTGACCGCTCCTGGTATATCCACGTCCACTCCATGATCCAACAAGGCCTTCACGATCTCGACTGAGCCATTGAAGGTTGCGGTCTGAAGAACTGTCAATTCGTTCTACAGGAGATTCGGACAAACAATCAAAATAATCACAATAAAACGGGTGTCAACAATATGCTACGTCAACACATACCTGGTTTACTCCAGTAGTGTCGACGCTAAAAGCCAGGATGGCCTTCACCGCCTCAAGTCTTCCTGTTGAGGCCGCCATGTACAACGCAGTGGAGCCATACTATCGCACATCGAGGCGGTATTACTATCACGTCGGGAATCGACCACCATATCCATCCTTACCTTGTCTTCTACGTTTGCATCCAAGCCATCGGCCAGCAGCGCCGTCACAACGAGGGGATGATTGAATCGAGCAGTTTCGTGAAGAGCCGTCCAGTGGAATATTCACATCAATCATTCAAATGCTGTGGAAGGGCAGAACAGCTTTGCATGAAGCCACTCGATCGAATCAACCGCAGGTCGTGGAGAAGTTGGTGGTGGCCGGCGCTGATGCAAACGCTAAGGACAAGGTGCGGCGAGCATAAAGCGCTAGTATGTTCAACGAAAAATGACGCCTGTGACCATTAAGGAGGACATGACTGCGCTATCGATGGCGTGTTCCACGGGAAGTTACGAGGTGGTGCAGACACTTTTGACTTGTGGCGTCGACATCACTGCTAAGGACAAGGTACATGGGGCCAGACAACGGGAGTTTGGCATGCTCTTACACTTCTATTTTGACTTTCTCGTAGTGGCAATGGACGGCACTTCACAGCGCCGCATCAAAAAGTTCAGTCGACGTGACGAAAGCGTTGCTAGACCATGGAGTCGATATCAACGTCCCAGGAGTGGTGAGTTCCCTTTACTCCTATTGGCTGAACACCGAGTCTTATGGCGTTGCTGGGATCAGGAGGCGACAACTCCGTTGCATATCGCGGCCAGTGCTGGTAAATTCGAGATGGTGGAGCTGCTGTTAGCTTATGGCGCGAATGTGAACGCAGTAGCCCAGGTACGTGAGCTCTATCTCTTAAAGTAACTGTCCAGCTTCTGATATTCGATCTTGAAGGGCGGAGGAACGCCTGTGATTGCAGCCGCAGCTGCTGGCAATGCGGAAATCGTGAAGAAATTGCTTACTCATGGAGCTGACATTAACGTAACTGGTGAGGTGAGTGCAGTCGAGGCTTCTGCTGGATTGACAAACAACTTATGCAAGCTACCATAATAGTCAGGCATTACGATCCTGCATGTAGCATCCCAACATGGATGTGAAGAAGTCACGCGGTTCCTGTTGGACTACGGTTTGGACGTAGATTCAACAACCAAGGTGTATAATATGGATGACGCTTTCTCGAAGGGTGTAACCAAGCTAATGTCGTGCTGTGTGATGTAGGAGGGATGGACACCGCTCCACATGGCGGCTGCGAATGGACATTTGAAAATACTCGACATGCTGTTGAGACATGGAGCGACCGCGACGACAACCAACGCGGTATGTTGTCGTGATTTAGAATTGTCTGATCCACAGGCTTCTGATGCTCGGAGATTGTAGCTTGGGTTGACGCCAGCGGGAGAAGCAATGCGCCACGACCAATATGAGTGCGTGTTTCGGCTAGCCGAGTGCATCTGCGGCCAAGATAGTGATGGTGATTCATCGTACACTGAAAATCTCGAATAGAGGCTCTATCCATGGTTTGCCATTGTAAATGAAAGCTTTTTGCGGATCTGCTCTCTTCGTTTACGTAAGACTCTCTTGTCAAGGAGGCTCCTTGGGGATAACAGCGTGATGTCTGGCCGACCTCCAGTTGATTTTTCACGCATCCTAGACGAGTAGACCCACCTCACCACAGCGGTGGTATACGCGCCGTCAGACAGCAGTCGCTCCACGGCTTTAATCTGTGGTTACTATATATTAGCAACAAAGGCGAGTAGTCTGGATGTCTTTGCGGCAGGAGTGTTTTCGGTAATTCCTTACTAGAGACGTTATTGCATCGGGTCGATTCGAACTACATAGCGAATAGTCGTATGTCCATCGTCGATCGATTAATTTCTAGTGTCACCTACAATTATTATCATATCCTTGCAATCATTGATGGGTCTGACTCACTAAGCCAACTGAATGCTCTGTCTCTCTATCGCGTTCTTGATATGTAGCAGCACCAATCTGCTATATCTACTGTCGACAGACGGCACACGAATCCCTCATTGAACTCGAACCTTCTTATTGCGCGTCCTCGACGGGTGCTTTGGTGACAGTTGATTTAGTCCTGAAGAATGAGTTGAGAGAGCAGCGCGTTTCGTGACGCACGAGTTTCACTGAACAAGACGAGGTCGTTACGACCTCCGAAAACACGAAAGATCCATAAAACAAATGAGAGTTCAGACTGTCATTGCAAACCTGTCGTGAAAGCTCTTCGTGAGCAAGCTTGTGAAGACAAGCTTAGAAGTATGTGGTCACTTGTAGCTTGACATCTGACCGACCTAACCCCCAGCTGTCCTATGGCGAGGCCTCAACGAGTGCTTTCCTGGCATTCAAATACTTCTCCACTTTTTCTGGTCCACGCTCGAGCAGTAACTTCTCGACTGTATTCAACTCAAGCTTCTTCGCGTGCTCCTCCACCCAGTGCTTCGCGCAAATTGGGATGGCGGCCGCGCCATCTTTACAGTAGCTGGTGTTCACTGGTGGGAAATTCTCCTCGGATACTTCAAAGAGAGCGCAGTGTGACATAAGAGTGTATACCGACTCTAACACTTGGGGGGAACTTGACCGTATCGGCATCCCATTGGAGACAAAAGGCAAGCGGCGATTTTCCACTCTAGACCGAGCATTTCGCTAACGTCAGCGGGGAGAAAGAGGAATAAATCGTGACTGGCCTGGGCTTACCTTGTTTTTAGCATTCACATCACCTGTCATGCTTGCGGCTTGCAATAGGGCACTTCGAATCTCATCTGTGAAGCCAAGGGTACCGACTCAAATCGCTCATTTTATACCCTTTTAAACAGATACATTAATTTGAGCTATATCCCTTGTATTATACCTCTATAATATATTAGATATCTAAAATACATGGTCGGTTTGTTGTACCCACGACTATCGTTTCATTGGTATAGTAATATCAGTGTCAACAACCTTTTATAATGGATTATCAAGGCTTGCATACACCTACTGAGACGAGTGATCTTTGCAGCTGCAGGTCAGACTCGAGTCCATTGATCGATCTTCACCTTCTCTTGTAACTTGCATGTCCAACTATACCGTGTTGTGGTATTTTCGGGTGTTCCCTCAATTTCGCGCAGTTTTTCCGCCAACAGCTCACTGACCAGCGTCCCGGACGAGCGCCATTGCTCCGTCCATCGACCAGGGCGTGGGAACCACAGCGAGAGCGTGCGCTACACTCTCTCTGTACCTGTCTGTACGTGCTTCAACTCCTCCTCTTCTTCTTCGTCTTCTCTCTCGGTATCAAGGCTTCGTACTCGTGGACAACAAGCAGCAGCCATGGACAAGTTCCAAAAGGTGGAGAAGATTGGTGAGGGCACGTACGGCGTCGTGTACAAGGCCAAGGACTTGGTTTCGGGTCGCGTGGTTGCGCTCAAGAAGATCCGACTCGAAGCGGATGACGAAGGCGTGCCGTCGACGGCCATGCGCGAGATTTCGCTGCTCAAGGAGCTCTCGTCGCACCCCAACGTCGTGCACTTGTACGATGTCGTCCACCAGCAGAACAAGCTCTACCTCGTGTGTGAGTTCGTCGACCAGGATCTGAAAAAGTACCTTGAAGGCATCCCGCATCGTCTGGAGATGCTCCAGATCAAGAGCTACTTGTACCAGTTGCTGGCCGGCATTGCCTACTGTCACGCCAACCGCGTGTTGCACCGTGATCTCAAGCCGCAGAACCTGTTAATTGATCAGTATGGCAATCTTAAGCTTGCAGATTTCGGTCTGGCTCGCTCTTTTGGCATCCCAATTCGCAGCTACACGCACGAAGTCGTCACGCTTTGGTACCGTGCGCCAGAGATTCTGCTCGGTGCCAAGCACTACTCGACTCCTGTGGACGCCTGGTCCATTGGCTGCATCTTTGCCGAGATGGTGAACAAGCAGCCGCTGTTCCCTGGAGACTCGGAGATCGATGAGCTCTTCCGTATCTTCCGCGTGCTTGGTACTCCAGACGAGAACTCGTGGCCTGGTGTGTCCAACTTGCCGGACTACAAGACGACGTTCCCCAAGTGGCGACCTCAGCAGCTTGCCAAGGTCGTGCCTGGACTCGATCATGTTGGACTCGACCTTCTCTCGGTGAGTGGCTACGAACTCTATCGTTGATGTGAATTACCTATGCTGACCCTATGTATGTTGTTGTAGCGTCTGCTTGTGTTCGAGCCAAGTCGCCGAATCTCTGCTCGCGCTGCTATGGCTCATCCATGGTTCAACGACCTCCACGTTCAGTACCAGCCATCTTTCCGTGGCAACAACAACCACGGATTGTGAGCTGGTCAAAGAGCAGGACGACTGGACGCGGCGGGACGTGGGCAGTCCTCGTGACTGACCCAAGAGTGTATGAACCGAAGCATGTATCCTGAGTAAAATATCGTGGCGCAAATAAAAAAAAATCAATCAAACGGACCTCAATCCGACTTTTATCTGTCAATCTATGACCGTCGAGCACCCAGAGAAGCAGAATTGAGGAAGTCGAGATGGAGAACAGCTCGTGACAATGCCGAACAGAGGCATAGCTTGCTCATGAGCTCCATCCCATTCCATCGCAAAGCACCAAGGTTCAGTCATATTTGCATTTTGTCGGGTCAAATTGGTCTATTTGTGTAATTTGAGTAACCTCAATAAGCAACTGTTGCTGTCTAAAGTGCTGGTGATGTTGCATCTTTGGGGTCATCCACACCAACAGCTCCGTTCATTTGGACAGAATCAGCGGAAATGGCGCGAAAGCGACTGGCAGATGACGACGAGTTCATCCCTTCGGACGAAGCTGAGACGACGGTGCACACGCCACGAGTGAAGAAGGCTAAGCCGCAAACACCAGCCAAGTCGGCTGCAGGCTACGGCTCTCATAATGGCTCAGCAACGCTGAAGAAAACACCAGTCAAGTCCGTCAAGTCGACACCGATGAAGCGACCGGGACCCACAAAGACTGTCACGCCAGCTCGGAGTCGAGTGAACGAAAGCAATCGTATACAACATCTGAGTGGCTACTTTGCTGAGAACGACGACGACGAAGAGAGCGTTGATGACGCGGCTGCCGAGAGTGAAGAGGTGTTTGATGGAGAAGAGGATGACGACGACGAAGAGGACGAGGATGACGAGGTCACTGCTCCAGTTGTGTTCCAATGCGGCACTTGCCGATCGATCTTCGGAGATTCGTACTCGTTCGTGAGCTCAAACGCCGAGCTCTTGCTCGTTACACTCAACGCTGTCACGAACGTGGCTGTTGCTCCCGAGGCATTGACTGCGAAAGACGGCCCAGATATCGGCAGCGCGTTCCAAGAGCTACTCTGCAAACAGTGTCAAACTGTGCTGGGTCGCAAGTATTTAACCACTCCCAACAACTTGGATGCCATTCGCGGCCTCTACAGCTTCTCGACCACATGTATCGCCAGCTACCAGCTCGGCTATCCGCAACTGAACCAGACAAATGGGGAAAACACCATGTCCTCCAAGGCCATCGCCCACGCCAACCAGGAATGCCAGAGCGCGATCAACACCCTCAGTATGGACCGGAAAGAGCTCATGAAGCTGCGTGACGACATGACCAAGGTCCAGAACGTGCTGCTGGTCGTGGACCAGCGACTGCATCAACTCGAGACGCAGGTGGAAGACTCGGAAGCCGAGGAAGATGACGATGTACCAAGAAGATAGCGGATTCCGTAGAGAGTAGTAGGGAGGCCCGTCATCAGCGGGTCTAAACTTAAAATGCACAAAGATCAGAAAAAGTTTACACGTGTGTGGTCTAATCGTCTGTATTCATGTTAGGCCATGACCAGTCTATTCAGCGTTAGTCGCTGGCACTTCGCCCAAGACAGCCGCGAGGCCCTTTGGGAGCTTGGCCTTACGGATCTCACCCGGTCTAAGTGAATTGTACACATACAGGTTAGTCTTCGTCGCGGATGGTCTAAACTGTAGCGATAAAGCACGCACCGGTCAACATATTCGATGACGGCCATCTCGGCGCCGTCACCTTTTCGGAAGTCGGCCTTGAGCACACGCGTGTAGCCACCCTCGCGAGCACTGTACAGGATAAACGAGACCATTAGCTATCACGTCTCACGGATAGACGTCCCATAACCATAGATTACGTACGCGTATCGCGGAGCGAACTCGTTGAAGAGCTTGTCGACGGCGGCAGGCGTACGAAGGATGCCTTCGGCGCGCTTGCGGGCGCTCAAGTCACCCTGCTTGGCGAGCGTCACGACCTGGTCGGCCACACGGCGCAACTCCTTGGCCTTTGGCAAGGTCGTGCGAATACGCTCGTGCTCAATGAGCTGCGTCACCTGGGTGCTGTATTCGTCAAAACCGATCGAGTTGATGAGCAAACGTACTGCATATCAACCCAAACTCGCAGAGAACAGCCACACGCACCGGAACATCGCCCATCGGTGCGCCGACGTGCGGTTAAGCTTGCGGAACGCCACGCGATGCTTCATCTTTGCTGCTGGAGCTCCTGGTGGATTTTCACCGTAAACCAGTGGCAGTCAAATGTGTCACCTTCGCGCAACCGTCACGTATCATTCCGTCCACATCATTGTTCAAGCAACATCCATTGTGTTGCTACCTTCCTGCAACCTCCAACCGACAACGGATCTCGAAACGACGCCAGGGTCTCCATTCCGCTTCGACTTGTCGTCTTCGAGTGTTCACGCGTCGAGAAGCCATGGGCAACGTGCAGCAGTACATTGGAAAGCGTGTGGAGGTGGGGCAATATCAGGTGGAAGTCGTCAAGTACATTGGAGAAGGCGGTTCGTCCTTCATTTTCCTGGTCAAGGATGTGCAGCGAGAGTCTGCGCGACCAATGGTGCTCAAGCGCCTTGTAGCAGAGAACGATGCGGCGTACGTGTGGATTCAACGAGAGATCGAGATGCACCAACGCTTTCGTCACCCTCAAGTGGTCGAGTTCTACGCCTCGCAGAGTGTGCGTAAAGGACGCACCGAGCGCGAAGTCTTCATCCTCATGGAGTACTGTCCACTGGGTCATTTGCACGAGAACTTGACCAAAATGGGTGAGAAGCGCTTCAAGGAGAAGGATCTGCTGCGACTTTTTCGCTCGCTCTGCGTGTACGTCCTCTATTTGTCTATTTCTCGGTGTCACCGCGCTTACTGTTGACTCTTGCTGATGTCATGAAGCCCTGTGAATCTGCTTCACCACAACGATCCGCCCATTGCACATCGCGATCTCAAGCTCGAAAACTTCCTTATGGCTCCCAACGGTGTCTACAAGCTCTGTGACTTTGGTTCATGTGTTGAAGGCCCACAGAGTCTCAAGACCAAAGAGGACCGAGTCAGAGAGACTGAGCACGTGCTCAAGCGCACCACAGCCATGTATCGCTCACCTGAACTGGCGGATGTTGATGGAACGGCGATGTTTGGCAGTGGTGAACTGACCGAGGCTGTCGATATCTGGGCGATGGGCTGTGTACTTTATACTTTGGCCTTCTTTAAGCCTCCATTTCCACCAGAAGGACTGCGTACAGAACGCTACACGATCCCCAAGGAGTCCAAGTTCTCTGCGGATTTGCATCAATTGATCGCACGGATGCTCCAAGCAGACGTTGAGCGCCGAGCTACGATGGATCATGTCATCGAGTGCATTGACGCACTGATGGAGGACCGTCCTCTGCCAAAAAATCTAGGAGCTGCGTCGCCAAGAAAAGCGCCTCCAGCGAGTGCTGCTCCGAAGAAACCAGCCACTGCGTCCGGTCCATCATCCCGTGAGAACTCTTCTGGCGCTGCTGGAGGTGTGAAGAAGACGACAGAAGCACGAAAAGAGAGCGTGCCAGCACAGAAGCCAGCGTCTGACCTACTAGAGATCGACTTCAATCCGACTATCACAGCTCCACCGCCGTTGAAAACTGCTTCGTCAGGATCTGACCCGTTTGGAGCGGGTGCTGGATGGACCAATGCTGCGCCAGCCGGTGGATTCGCTGACTTTGCGAGCTTCCCAGCGTCCCCAAGTAAGTTTGGCGCAATGACAACACCGATGCCAACTCCTGTACCTTCAGGGTCATCCTCATTCGACGCATTTGGATTTCCTGCTAGTCCAGTCAAGACTACACCACCACAGCAGCAGCAGCAACACTATCCCACAGGAATGACGCAGCCACAAGGTTATGGCTTTGGAGCGGCTCCAGCTCCACCTGCCGCACCAGTCGATCCGTTTGAGGGACTTGGTGGCCTAGGAGGTACTGCGTCAGCGCCACATGCAGCATATCCACGTGGCCCAGGGCAGCCACCGCATCAAATATACCAGCAAGGGTTCCAAGGCATGCCGCAGCAACAACAGCCCATGTGGGGCCAGCAGCAACAACAGCAACCGATGTGGGGTCATAATGGCGGAAATCCAGGATATCCACGTGGATACTAGGTCATATAGTTCTGAGGGCCGATTTACCAGCCAAGCTTCACGATGATTCGCACTCTTCTCCAGGGCAATCAGGATATTGCATTTCACCCAATCCATCTGGTACTTTCACTTTGCCCCTCTCGTCTTTCTTACCTTTCACAGAGTCGCAGCCACTTCTACTTCGATGTAGTGAGGCAGCTGGTTCGTCTCCTCCTCATCTCCTGCAAGCAGAGACTGCTTGTACTTCTCGTTACACACCAACGGCGTCTTGAGCTTGGCCGTGTACACACAAGTGGATGGCTCATCCACGTTGTACAACTCAGTCGTAGCGCCACATTCCATGGTGACCTTGAGTGAACGGGCTGGGCCGTTCCAGCACGTTGTGCCGCCCTGGAAGATCAATTCATTTGGATTCGCTGGGTCAGGGTCCTCCATCTTACCGAGCGACGTCGAGTCCTGCTTGGCAGATCCGAAAAAGCACATCGAGTAGGTGTATTCACCCGACGGAGTGCTGAAGCACTGCTCGCTCACAGCGTACAACACCCTGTCTTCGCCATACTCCTTCTCAACAATCTTCTTGAGCTTATCCCAGTCGCGTTCAGACTTGTTGAGCTTATCCTTCGCATCGGCGAGGTTCTTACGAGCTTCAACAGCCGAAGGTCGCTCGTAGCTACCCAGCGTCGACATCTTGTCAAAGAGAAGCTTCACTGGTCGCTCTTCAACTGGTGGAGTAACCAGTTCTTCTTCTGTCTCGGTAGGCTCTTCCGCAGGTGTCTCACCGCGATCAATTGCTTCCTGACGGGCCTTCTCACGCTCTTCCTTCGCCTTCTTGCGTTCCTCCAACAGCTTTTCAATACGGTCTGTCTCGTCCTGACGTTCCTTGTCGCGCACCTTCCATGCCGCTTCTTCCGTTTCCAGCTGCGAGTCCCCGAGGTTTTCACGCTCGACACGGATCACCTTGAGCAAGTCGTCTTTCACTGGCATCTTGTTCGCTAGCTCGAGAATCAAGAAACCTAGTTGTTCAGCCGAGAAATCGGCCAAGCCGAGCGTCTTGAGCATCTCGTGCTTGGTCGCCTTATTCTGCTCGAGGCGTTCCTTGATCTCCAACAGCTCTTGCTCGTCCTTCACCTTCTCGAGCTCTTCGACTTCCTTGGTGACAAGAGCAACCTCGCGTTCGAGGCTCTCCACTTGAGCCTGGTCTGCCTTGAAGTCTTCCTGGGCCTTCGTCACAAGAGTCTCGCGCTCGCGACGACCCTGTTCGTAGATATCCAGCAGCTCTCGCTTCTCAGCCATGAACTTGTCCATCAGCGACTTGCAGGTCACAGGACACGGCGTGCCACTGGCATACTCATCCGAGCCATCACAGCAGTCTACGATACCAACATGTCAGATCATCAACATAAACTATGGACCGTAACGTCATGCCCACATACCGCAGATCTGGTCGTTGACGCGGGAGGTAGGGAGGTTCTTGGAAAAGTACCCTTCGTTGATGCAGTGGAAGCGGGCGTCCGTGTGCGAGCACGCCGAGGTCCCCGGTTCGTCACTCCCGTCGTCACAGTCGCAGTAGTTGTCGTTCAGCCGCTCGATCGGGAGCTTGCGCGCACCACCGTCACACACAAACTAGACAAAGCCGACCGTGTCATCCACAATCCCATGTGTACGTCACAACACATCCTCAAGATCCTCACCGTTGAAGCCGAGGCGAGCTTTTTCTGCAATTCCGGCGTCACGCCGTGGAAATCCCTCGACGTAGCGTCGACACCACGCAACGCGCCACTCGTCCACGCCAATCCGCACACCGCCGCTGCGATGGAGACGCGCATACTGGTCCTACACACTCACACACACGCCCGACTTACTCGTGAAAGCCTCGGGTAATGCCACGAAGCCACATCATCGCACCACACCACATTTAAGCTCTCCTCAATAGTAGCCCTCTACATATTATCCAACTTTTATGTCACGGATCCCCCAGTTTATGCCAATTCCGCTGGCGTCGTTTCGACAACACGACGGCACCCGATGGCTCGTCTCGAAAGCTCCTTGAACTGCCGGCGGGCACACTTCGTGTCGTTTCCCAGCGGGCAAAGATCGTTGAGGACGCAAATTTTCGCGTCCTAGTGACTGCAGGTGGGGAAAGCTCTCTGAACGATCTTTGGAGCAACGTGGCTGCTCGTGGGGACGAGGATGCGCCTCCAAGGTTCAACTCTATGGGCGTGGTATCCTCGAGATCTGGTCTCGGTGGACGCTAAAAATTTTCGAGATCCTTGGCAGATTCGCCCCGGCTGCCCGACGCCTCTATGATGAAGGGATGAAGACATGCCTCTTCCGGAGGAACATGCTTTGACGATGCGCGCGCCGACGGATGCGTTTTGGATGCACTTGGATGCATTTGGATGACGATGGATGCGTGAATGTGCGTGAATGCGAACATATGAGTAGAGGCGCGTGTGAGAAGCGCATGGAAGGCGAGTTCGACCACAAGAATGGAATGAGTATGGCAAAGGAAAATGGAGAGTTGTGTGGGATATACATCGGCATAAATATTTATTTAGTATTATTGATAAATTCTGGTGATGGCATTTCGCGGCCACGGCACGTGGCAAAAAGCTGACAAGAGGACGACATGGATGACACTAAAGCTGAGGAAGCACGTTAGACGATGCATTCCTTCTTCAGCTCAATGCTAGGGCGGGTCTTAGCAGGCTCGATCTTGACAAGAGAGGAGATCTGAGCGTCCATGTTGTCTTCATCAAAGAGGATGGCGAGCAACATTTCAATGTCGCTGGCGCTGAGAGGAGCAGGCTCCTCAAAGGTGGTGGTAGGATCGGCCGTAACGGTCTTAGCCGGCGCGACCTCTTGCTTGACTGGGACGGGGCCCTCGGTGGCTGGCTTGGATGGAGTACGGTTACCAGCGCTGGCATTCTTGAGTTGTGATCGCATGAGGCGACGCTTGTGGTCAACACGCCACTGGTTCTTGTTGGCACGGCAGCGGTGGAACTCACAGAAGCGGTGGAGACCGCCACCCTTCTTGAACGTGCGGATGTTGTCGCAGCGCTTGCTGGAGTAGCCGCATCGGAATTCTTCGTCAATCACACCGTCGGCGCTGCGAGGGGAGGTGAGGAAGTTGGGGATCTGGCTGGCTTGCCAGAGCAGGAGCTGCTCAATGTCGGCTGGGTACATTGGGGTCGTCATGTTGGTGGGGGAAGCCATGGTGCGTGGAATCTTGTGGTGATCACGTAATGGAGCGATGGATCGTTGGTGGCAAGTTGTAGAATGGTGCTCGGCAGGAGGCGCGCCGTCGGCTCCGTGTCAATGCATCCACAGAGCGCGCGGGCACAAGGCACATGGACAGTCTCGAGGGATCGAGAGGGGTAAGCACAGGCGCGCGATCTCCACCACTGGTGGCGCCTCCTACCCTGACTTCGTGCAGGTGAATGGTGGATATGCCGCTAGATATGCCAAAGCTCCTGCTTCACGGTAGGTACCGCCGGTTGCGGCCAATAGTAGCCAAGTGACTTGTCACTCCTCTCTTCGCTTCTTCCTTACACGACCCTCATCACCGCCAATGGCGCGCTCTGATTGGTCGACCGGCCCACGCGAAAATTCCCAACGAGTGCGCATCCCCCTACATCTGCTGGATTCATTCATCCACTACACGCACACACACACAGTGTACTGAGGGGGAGGGAGTGAGCCATAGGGGACAGCGGGCAAAGATCGCAGAGGAGGGGAGAGGAGCCAAGTCGAGCCGAGCGGAGCGGATCTGAGTGGAGCGGCGCCGACGGCGCTTGCCTCGACACGTTCGAGAGGCCCCCGATCGCCGAGACGCGTGGCGCGCCGTCGCACGCCGTCGACCGGCGCGGGAGGAGCGTATGCGCCTGTGGGAAGCCCATGCCCAGTTGGTATCTTTGGTAGAAACATCCGGTTGAGGTGGTCGCGAGAGCCAACCGCCTCCCACCCTTTGATGCGCTTGTCCCATCCATGTCGGCGAGATCCACCATGTGCATTTTCGCGCGAGGCGATCGCGTGAGACCGTGAGTGATCTTGTGTGAGTTTGTGGGTGGGCATTCATGCGATTGAGCGGTGGAGCGCGCTCTTCCTCCTTACATTCATGGAACGTTTGCGTTCACACGGATTCATATCGACTGTCATCACCGCATGTTCACCTTGTTTTTGTGGATACTCGAGCGTGGAACACTACACCTCGAGCGCCCACTGTAGAAGCCATCGACATGTATAGGTGGACTCATGTTTGACACGCGTAGCACTAGCATATCCTACATCTGCCATTACTGTACTAGCACATGCGTTGGAGTTGATGTACGACGACATCGAGTGTTCTGTGAGACACAGAGCCCGACCTCCGCTTGGCCCGTGCTCGAGCTCATGCGATCGTTTCCCAGCTGGCTAATCAGTTGCTACGGAACACCAACGATTGTTGCTTTTCTCATTCACGTTGCATCACGCGCCGATCCATATCACACAAAACGAGCTTGGTGATGGATGCATAAGCGTGGCAACCAATGGATGGTATCTTTGGCGGCACGCCAGCGGTAGCGTGGCGATCTGCTCGTTCTTGCGACATCCTTTCGGGCGCTCAAAAGAACCCGCATCTTCATTGGATACGGTTCCTTTTGAAGCTGGAATCGACAATCGTCTTGCATACGCGGAAGAACTGGCGCATCTCGAGCGGAAGGTCCATCTCCAAGGGTAAGGAAGACGTTGGAAGACGAAGTACGGCACGCTACGTAGTTGGAAAATTCACACGACTCTGGATCTGTGTGGAGATTTTTCGCATCTGTGTCAAGCGAAAATGGATCAGCACGATACGCGCGTCACTTCTTCCGTATCTTGTGCGCATGAGATGACCATGGAAAGAACAAGGCTACAGTATTGCATGAATGGTTCATATGATACTATGGTGGGGTTTACGATTGCCTACTATGCGCTATTCGCAACTTTTTTTCGAGCAACTAAATACATGGTACACTGTTGGTCCGTTTACACGGATACGGCGTGCTCGAATGCTCCTGCTGCTATGGTTGGTAGTGGTCGATAGTCAAAAATTTCATCTCTTCTTGGTTCTGCAATCACTGTTTCTGATCGCTGGGCTCGCACTTGACTTCAATCAGCTCTTCCAGAAATGACTGCGGTTCATGTTTGTTCGAGTACGACTCTTCTTTGATGAAGGGTGTATTCGCATCTGATGGCGTCGCCTCATTCATTGGTTCATCCTTGAGGAGATCGAGTAGCATATCGAGATCTTCTGATGTCAACGTGCCGAGTGGTTCGTTCTCACTCAGTGTTTCACCGTAAGGGAACGTATCCAAATCGAGTGTAACCATATCTGAAGAGAGCTCGTTGTCTTCATCCGATGAGCCGCCGCTCTTGTCGTGTACACGCGCTGTTGGCGAAGCGAGCTCTCGTCGGCGTCGCATGCGTCGTCGGTGGTCCACTCGTCGCTGGTTGATGTTGGCTCGCTCTCTGTGGAACGCACAGAAGCGGTGAAGTCCACCGCCACGCTTCTCGCTGCGGACATTGTCGCACTGCTTGCTCGGGTATCGGCAGAGGCTCTCGTCACGAGGGGCTGGCACGGGCGAGGACTGAGAAGCGGAAGCCATGGCGTGGTCTTTCGTCAGGTAGATGTAGGGCGATACAGTTAGCATGTGCATCGCGTTCGGACTTGTGTGCTTGGAGGCAGAATGCATAATGACGAGGATGGTGGGCGGCGCGGGCGAGCGTGGCATAAACATCCAGAGGAATGCAGGTGCGACGTCCGTGCGACAATGCATGTCCCAGCCACATGAGAATGACGATGATGTTGAAGTCCAACCCGCGCGATATCCCCAAGGATGATTACGAAAAGCGACTAGGGTGTGACACTTGTAAAAACTAATTTCTGCTGACTAAACGTGGCCATCTGTAGATCTGTGGCAAGGCAACATGTGGTTGAACGTACCTGCGAAAACGTATACCCGGGTACATTGGGTGACACAGGGGTAGGGTTTGACACATGTCGCAGCTGTTTGTGAAAAATTTGAGTGGCCAGTGATCATCATGATTGCGCAGCGCGCGATCATTGCCGACGAATGAGGACCAGCCGCGTGGTTGAGTGTATACGCTGCGTATTCATGTTTATGACGTCGGACAAGGCCAAAGCCGGCCCAACATGAACCCATGTGCCCTTTCAGCACCTAACGGTTGTTGGCCTCTCGCTTTGTCCACCATTCCCAGCACGGTACACGCGCTTCTATCATTCTCGAATGGATGGCGTGAACGTGGGCTCTTCTCTGACATCTCAGCGTTGAAATCAGGATTGATAGCATAGTGTAGCCACAGGGAGTGTGATGACTTGGCCCAAGCCACGCTCGTGGTTTGTCCGATATCAGCGCGCAATCTAGCGCAATCCACATACGGGATGCTTTCTCCAGTTCCATAAGCTGGACGGATCAGCACAAGTCCAACACCAATGGAATTTTGGGACTGTGTTGTCAAGGGCACTGATGCCAGACAGCAAAGCGAGTGCCGAGAAGTATCTTCATGGTGCTGGCAAGATCAAGCCATTCCCTGGGACGGTCCGAACGTCGACATTGAATGCGTGTCACTCTGACCGAGAGTGAAGGTCTTTGCGACATCAAACGTCCGGCTCGCTCGACTGTCCTTATTGGATGCCAGAAAAATTATATGACCTCTAGAATCGAATATCTATAATCGTTAATCTGTTAACAACCATCTAACCTCGGTCATCTGTATGGATAGAAAACTGTGTTATTTGATATAAATTTTCTCGTGCCTTTCGACTCCATTGCCAAATTTCCTCCTTGCTTCTAGTAAAATGAATGGTAGCGGTGGTGGCTCAAGGGGGCTGTGCGTTGACGAGCGGTTGGCAGAGCATCTTTCCCAGCTCTCACACTTCAACTCGACCTCCAGCACCCACCAGCAGCCTTCGATCTCGCACAACGGCCATGGCCGCGCTCTTCCAGTACACCCCAGCCGACTTCATGGAAGTGATGTCGTTTGATGGCGTATCTTCGCCTTCTTTCGTGTTTCCTCAAGACCATCTTCGATGCCGATATGCCAGCAAGCCATGCGCCAACATGCGTACAACAAAGCGTGGCGGTGGTCTGCATCGTTTCTGTGAATTCCATCGTGCTCGTGCAAACGAAAACCAGTGGCGCGTGGACCATCGTCGACGACTCAAACGTGTAATGGATGGAACTTACCGTCCATCACCACGTTCCCGATTGTTGCGTGACCAAGCCAACGAGCTCCCAGTGTTGATGCCGGACGACTGCCCAGTAGGCTGGTGCCTTGATGACAATCAAGCGGAGACATTGTACATGTCTACAGAAGAAATCCAATTTCTCAAGCAGCTGTTGTTCTCAGATGAAGAGAGCCTCCCACCATTGTGATCTAAACACAGCAAATCCTCGTGTAACAGACATACACAGTTCCAAACCAGATAATCAAGTATCAAACCAAGTCCATGGCTATACCAGCATAATTTCGCCGTCTCGGCGAGAAGTGAAAGAACCAAGTGCAGCCCCTATTAAAATCGTCGCCGTCCAGCAAAGAGATTGATGTCAGTAAAGATACAGTGGTAAAAATGAGTAGAAATACCTGTTTCGTGCGTAAACTTCCTGGTATCGGCCACTACCACGTGTTACAGTGTCCTGGAGCATTATAACCGTGATTCTGAGTTATTGATAACACAGAGTTCAGCACTCCAGGCCTAGCGCTCTAATGCAATAAACGCCTGCTCTTGGTGAGCAGTCCAATTAGCGAGACAAAGTGCGCATTGGAAAGTAAGTTCATTTTCTCTCTAAATGGAAGATTGTCAGGTAGTGTTATCGTAAACACCTAGCTCATTCGTTCAATAACGACGAATCCTCGATTCAGACATCTCCAGAGAGGTCCCAGTCTATTTCTCAGTGAGATTCCTTTGACGTGGCTAAAGCTGGATCCCTTTAGCCTTGTGTGATAACAAAGCCGTTGGCGACATGGATGATGTGCACCCATCTCGATAGAGTCAGAAAATTGTAAAACCTCTCTTTTATAATATTAATCCCGAAGATCCCAATCACCTGGGTCGACTTGGTGGATTTAGACCTGTATAAACGTATTCCGTAGCCATAAAAAATTGGATCGCGGGGATCCAAAGTTCCCCGCTGACTACAACGTCCTTGAGTTCGGACCAACACACGAACGAATGGTTGGCAGCTATGAAAGATCGCAAAATGGTCTCATCTCACGAGAAGAAAATAACCATCGTGTCGACTTCAGTCCACAACTCGACAAGTTCAACACACACGAGTACGTCAGGACCACCGTCGTTGACAACCCCATATACTACTCCGACTCACCAAACAATCAGGCGAGTACTTCAACATCAATCTGACCAAGCACACCAGTTGTCAGCAAGTATCAAGCAACATGTCGAACACCACGACCTCGTTCTACCAGCTCTCCTCGACAGAGGTATACATCGACCAAGTAGCATCGTCCGCAACACACCAGCACTCTTCCCAGGCGTCCCAGAACATCAACGATGCCGATACGCCAGCAAGCCGTGTGGCAACCTACGCACGACGAAGCGTGGAGGTGGCTTGCACCGATTCTGTGAGCACCACCGAGCACGCGCCAATGAGACGCAACGGCGTGTGGACCAGCGCCGTCGCTTGGAGCGCATCCGAGATGGTGACCTGGTGATGAACTCAGTGTCACGAAGCCGAGTGCGGTCGCCACGGTCTCCGGACTCGTCAGATTCTGAGCGGAAGTTGTCACAGATGTTGCCTACTGAGATCGTGTTGGGTGGTGACGAGTGCGATCTGTTGAGCGGTGGTATGTCGATGTCGCCGGAGGAGCTGGACATTTTGAGTCACTTGCTCTTGTCAGACGACGATGAGGACATCACTCGCTGAGGGTGGAGGCAAAAGTCGCTCAGTGCTCCCTACAACCGGAGTGCGTAGAAATATTTAGAGGAGTTTATTCCGAAAAGATTTTGTGACTAAACATACATCGAACACTTTCATCTCAATCCGATGTTCCAGTGTAACCAATTCAATGCTGAATACTTCTCCTGGGCTAGAAATGTTACAGAATGGCCGAAGGAGAACAGTCTCGAATTCTTTAGAGATGATTTATGAATGAGTCAAGCTTTTATACTAGAACGTCTTACGTCCATCATTCGCAAAGTTGACTGGACCGAATCAGCGATGAAACTGTGAATAAAAATCCCGCGGGGATTCGAGTGGACGGGTTGTCCGCTGCATTTGAGGCAAAGAACCAGAACCTGTCGTACACCAGGCCAAGAATGGGTGCAAAGAGACTAAACAAACAGTAGTATCTACCATTCGAAATGGGTTGAGTGCACATTGGATACATATTGGTCTTGACACCGAAAATTCAACCCATCGACATATGAGATGTGCACAGCGGGTCGTAACGCCACACTTGCATTAGGGGACGTAGGCACCGCATCTCGCTGATTTGGGGACAGATTAATAGGCCTTTGCGTTGGACAGTGGTTCAGTGTGTGTATTCGTTGGGCAACAGAAGCGTTCTTTGACACATTAGTCCCAGCTAACACTGGTCAGACATCACAGCCAGTATGTTGACGAGAACAGTGGCGATCCTAGACAGATGGAGCATCCTACAGCCAACGCTAGAACAGCAGTCCACTGTTGTCGGAGTCACAACTGGATCCTCTCCCAAATAGACAGATCGACTCCTACTTATGAGTGAGCCCTCTCCGTGCCAGTACACCGGCAAGAGCTGCACTCGACCTCGGGCTCTCAAGTACAACGGTGAACTCCATCAGCTGTGCAACGAGCACCGCTTCCGAGCCAACGCAAGTCAAAAGCGACTCCGACTTCGCAAGGCACAACAAAATCATGCCAGAGCGCGCGAGCTCTCTATTGATCAAGTGCTCGAAGAACCCGAAGGAGGAAGTCTTTCGGACCTCACAGAAGAAGACTTGAAGTACCTCCTGCATATCCTTGACGCCGAAGACTCAGCAGCTACTCCACATGTCCCATGAGTTCACACCGGGATCAACCGTAACAAGTGCAGGAACTCGTAGCGTCAAATCTGAAACGGCCCATCATCATTCACCAGAGATGGGTTCAGAAATTTGCAAACCTTTCATAATGGATACGTCGACCAGCGTGTCCCAAGACAATAGTAAATTCAAGTATACCTAACCTGTATAAACGTATTCCGTAGCCATAAAAATTTGGATTGCAGGACGACTCAAAATTCCACTGACTACTTCGAGCCTTGAAGAGTTCGGATCAACACAGACAAATGGTTGGCAGCTGTAAAAGATCGCAAAATGGTCTCATCTCACGAGAAAAGGATTAAGTCCCGATCGTCTCACTCCACAACTCGACAAGTACAACATACTCGAGTACGTCAGGACGACCAACGCCCTTGACAACTACACACTACTCCGACTCGCCAAGCATCAAGCGAGTACTTCAACATCAACCTGACCAAGTACACCAGCTACCAGTTACCAAATACCGAGAAACCATGAACTCGTTCTATCAACTTTCGTCCACCGACTTGCACAACAATCAAGCAAACTACGTCGACAATCACCACACACCAGAACGCTTCCCAGGCGTCCCAGAACATCAACGATGCCGATACGCCAGCAAGCCGTGTGGCAACCTACGCACGACGAAGCGTGGAGGTGGCTTGCACCGATTCTGTGAGCACCACCGAGCACGCGCCAATGAGACGCAATGGCGTGTGGACCAGCGCCGTCGCTTGGAGCGCATCCGAGATGGTGACCTGGTGATGAATCCAGTGTCTCGAAGTCGAGCGCGGTCGCCACGGTCTCCGGACTCGTCAGATTCTGAGCGGAAGTTGTCACAGATGTCGCCGACTGAGATCGTGTTGGGTGGTGACGAGTGTGATCTGTTGAGCGGTGGTATGTCGATGTCGCCGGAGGAGCTGGACATTTTGAGTCACTTGCTCTTGTCGGACGACGATGACAACTATCTTGTTCAGTAAGCGCAGGCGCGGCAACTGCTCCATTCTCCGTCCCACCGACCGCTTATTTATATTTAGAAGTTAAGAAGTCACACAAAGAATACAATTGATAATATGTTGCCGAACCGACTACCTTCGAGAATACTATCAGTCGGTTTGTGAATGCTCTTGTAGTGAGGGGTTCGCAGGCTGAGTTGCGACTGGCCATCTCAATGAATCGATCATTCCCGGCAGGAATGCTGGTGAATGGGTCAGAATTCAACAGTGGTTGAGGTTGCCGTTTGGTGGGTACTCAATCTTGTCACAGCAACAACTGACCTGAATCAGCTAAGAAACCGAGTTTCTTATAAACTCGTACGGTTGGGAGAAGGCACAGTCGTTGGATTCACTCATCAGTCGAGCTGTGTACGGAATCCGCTGGTCGTACCTCCCTTCTCCCTTCGCGGCCCTAAACTGCAGTAGAGGAAGCGCCGCCAGAACTTTCAAATGTCTAAGACCAGTTCATACGCGATACTGAAACAAGAGAGTCCAAGTTCATGCTTCTGTGCAGATCCAGGCTAAATTGACATGGGTGAAGTGCGAATCTTGGTGTCGGAATGATTGCGGTTGTCGCATCGATGGGTTCACACGTGCCAACCTGTTAGATTTGATGAAAAAAAATCTTTTGCTGAACTCAGTTTGATCCGAACCACCTGTATATCAACTCCCATAAACGAGTAGGATGCGTTCTTGTCGTGGCGATCTTCAATCTGAATGCCGGGCACCTGTGAGATCTCCATCTTCGGAGGACAAACACCATTAGTACCGCTGCGCGTTAGACAGTGTATGGTGTCTGGATGTGAATCCACAGCTTTGGCGTCACTCACGTGACACGCCTGAGCTTCTGCCAAGCGATATCACAGGGGGCAACGCATCACAGTCAGGATGTAGGCAAGAACATCGCAGCTCAAGTGTCTTGTTGTCCGCGAGCAAATAACTCATGCCAACTTAATTCTCGAATTCCGACTCAAGCAAGACACATCAACCCACCGCAATGAGTGCTTACGATCCATCCCTGTGCCAGTACTCTGGCAAGCGTTGCTCTCGCCCTCGCGCCGTCAAACTCAACGGCGAGTTCCACCAGTTGTGCAACGAGCATCGCCTTCAAGCCAACGCGAGCCAGCAGCGACTCCGTATTCGCAAGGCGCAACAAGAGCGTGCTCGAGCGCAGCAACTCTCAATTGATAAAATGCTTGATGAGGCGGACGGTCTTTCTGGTCTCACCGAAGAAGACTTGAAATATCTCCTCGACATCCTCGACGCCGACGAAATGGCCGTTGCACCAAATGCTTCATGACGCCAGACTAAGATGATGGAAAGCAATAACCTGCCGGTCAACAGCTCAAGAAAATGGCCCAACCGACGACCGGGATAACGGCTTCAGCGTCGATTCGGAAACTGCTCATCATCTTCTCAATGGCTTCAGAAATTTGAGAACCTTTATCAATTAATACGCCGACCAGAAACCACCACGTGGATACAAAGTACAAGTCACCATAACCTGTAAAACTAAATGCTGTAGCCATAAAATTTCTGAATGCAAAATTTTCCTGCTGACTACTTGACCGTTCAGAACGACTGGTCGGC
This sequence comes from Pythium oligandrum, assembly GCA_020085045.1. Lineage (NCBI taxonomy): Eukaryota > Oomycota > Peronosporomycetes > Pythiales > Pythiaceae > Pythium > Pythium oligandrum. The sequence continues at coordinate 434,392 of JAHRIK010000021.1, forward strand.
ACGCAAGTTCCAGAATAAAAAGCGATCTTCCATCGGTCTCTCACTTTTCAACTTGACAAGTCAAGCGCACACGAACACGTCAGGACCAAGTTCCTCGACTTCCAACACTCCCCCGCGAGTATTCCCAGCCACTGGACTAAGTACTCCAGTTTTCCAAACAACATGTCCGCAAGTATGTCCAGTCCCATGGCCACGGGTTTTCAACCGGTGCCATCAGAGCTCTTTGATGAGCAAGTCTTCTACTATCATCCAGCACCGCAGATGTTTCCAGGCGTTCCAGAGCATCTTCGATGCCGGTACGCGAGCAAACCATGTGGTAGCTTTCGCACCATCAAGCGTGGAGGTGGCCTGCATCGCTTCTGTGAGTTTCACCGAGCTCGTGCCAATGAGAACCAGTGGCGCGTTGATCAGCGCCGCCGCCTGGAGCGCACTCGAGACGGACCAGTATCCCGGATTCGCACACGTTCTCCTCGATCTCCTGCCTCGTTTGAGTGCGAACGTAAACTGTCGTTCCTGCTCCCTAACGAAGCAACGTGGAGTGCGATCGACTGTGGGGTCATGGATACGAAGATAACGATGTCCCCTGAGGAACTCGACATCCTGAGCCATTTGCTTCTGTCTGATGATGACGAATTGTCCCCACTCCGACCGTCACTACTCTAGAGCCACAAAAAGCGGATTGACTATTTATTATATTGTGAAGTACACTAGACGTTCTTTCTCTTGATGTATTCGAAGTGCTTTACCAGGAGGTAACAACAAGAGAGAGAGAGAGAGAGCGAGGAGCTCCGGAAATTCATTGGCAACCTGAAGAATGTATGAACAGACCATAACACTGCCGGTCAGCAAAGGCAGACGACGGAGATCAGGTAGGTTGTGACTATACCCAGGATCTGGTCAGCAAAAGATGCCTCCGGACAAACTCACGCAGTGACAGATATCTGTCTTACGCCGTAGACGACTCGGTAGTGATGCGAGTCATTCGGAGAAGCCGTATCTCATTCTCTCATTCAGGATCCTCGGCTGTCTCAGCTATGGGTTCAAGATTTCTCATTCCTGTCAAAACGTATATTCGGATCTTTCGTCGCCACATACCTAGCAATACCCCGTCACATATGCCTCTTTAACTAAATAGTTTGGCTATTCTTGTAACCAAAAAGTATTTACATGTGACGGACTCTTTAGGCTCCAAGTGCACAATGAGCTTCGCGTTGGACACTCCTCATCTCCCCTCTCACCTGATTGAAAATGTACTCGCGATTAAGTGTGGAGGTTTGGTGAAGAGGGCCTCCTCCGCGCCTTCGTCATCCGCATTTAAGATTATTCAGTCTCCTGTGCGGGTCGAGTTCCATTTGCGACCCGCAGCCATTGCCACAACGCTTCTAGTTGATGGGCACAACAACCGAGACGATACTTTGTCAGTACGCAGGGAAGGAATGCACCAAACTTCGAGCCGTTAAAGCGGACGGTGACCTCCATCAGTTCTGTCAGTATCATCGGCTGAAAGCAAACTCAAGTCAACAGCGTACGCGAGTTCGAAAGATTCGTCTGCAATTGGTCCAGCCACGAAGAATCACCGAGAAGCAAATAGCACAAGATGGCTTGTCTGATCTCAGCGAGGAAGATCTAGCTTTTCTTCTCCACATACTCGACAACCAAGACGTCACCAGCTATCATCATGACGAGGTATCGTCAAGCCAGGTTTTTTTACCCGAATCGACCAATTCGCCAGATGAACTCTGGTTGTCACAGCTACAACATCGGCCAGATCGCTCGAGACCTTCACTCACGATGTGTGAAGTTTCAGTCATCTCTAAAACCTAATAGCTATCCGCAAGATCGCAAATGCTGCACAACGACACAGTTCTTGTGGCCTTGTAAATACATACCAAAGGCATGAAAGTTTTCACCTCGGGAACTATCAAATTCATTCGGGCGATCATGAGGGACGACTCGAATGAGAATTGCTGGTGGGAGCCTTGTCATTTTAAAGAAAAGACAAACCTGGCGCTATTTACTGATACTCTTTGGAACGACTCAACCAAGGCGATATGCGATCGTGATCTGCAACTGCAGGTGCTTCCTCCTCTGGGGGCACATGTTTCCAATAGTGGCATACAACGAATCACCTAGGCGCTTATGACAGAGTCCACGGGAGAGCGCTCGTGAGACATAAAGCGCGTTCGTTCGCATTCACGACAGAGAAGCTGCGATGTCATTAAGACCTCTGCTTTTTCATTCGTTTGCTGTCAGACGCAAGACAGCGTGATAACGCCAGTCACACGCTTCATCTGCTCTCGACGATCCACTCAATCATCTACTCGTGCTCGCTATCCGAGAGCACGAGGCACATGCTCATGCAACAGAGAAGCGATTATTTGCAATTATGAGATCAAAGAGCGGCACTTGCGTTAGGTTCTCTGTGTCCATCGGGAGGGGCTTATCAACCTACCCGAAAAATTTGCGACCTGACAAATTTTATAAAGATCTTCTTTTGAAGCAACTACTTTGATGTGGTTGGCTGTTCGATCACTTTATAAACAAATACTCTGACTAGTAGGGGGAGCACTCTTGCTACCTGTTGACGATCAGAAATTTGACATTCGGGCGAATGCTCCTCCCGTGACTACCGGTGATGTAGTCAGCTCTTCAATGTTGTATAATGGTAAGTCGCTCGGTGTATGCTTGCTATCACGAGCTAAGTGATGTCGCTGTGGTCCACGCGTCACTTTCAGCAAGCGTACGTAAGAGATACCCAGGCGAAGAGGGACGGCTAGGCCTCAACACTGTCCAGGCAGCATTGGGGTTCGATCCCCTGTGCCACAGCATGCACAGTGCCAGTCGAAGTCGTGGGAATTCATTTTGGAATTTACACCCCGGCAACCATGAACAACTCGTTGCACTGCACTTATCCCGGAAGGCCATGCCGTGACCCTCGAGCGATCAAGGCCAACGGCGAGCTTCACCAGCTCTGCGAGTTGCACCGCGTGAAAGCTAACGCTAGTCAACAGCGAATGCAGCAACGAAGGCGTCAGCTGCAAGCGGAAAAGGGTCAGGGTGGGACTAACCTGCTTGTGAAGGCGACTCGAAGCGGTAGTCTAGCCGACCTCACCAGTGAAGACTTGGAATACCTGCTTGATATCCTGGAAGCCGACGAAAAGTCCGCCTCCTCTTGAGCCCGAATAAAACCATCGACCGCGCGTTCCACTTCCGAGTACTTCTCGGATTTATGCGTGTTAGCACGCTTCCCATCGTATTCCTTGTATAGGCTAAGTCAAGAATACAACTAAACTTAAACTTCCTACGACGTTTTGCTTCGTGAAGGCTCGGTACAGAGGTTTCCTCTTGGTATCCAGGTGTGCTTCACTCACGCGTTCCTTCTGAAGAATCAAGCCACGTACCCTCAGGATTTCAACCCATATCGGCGCTGTGACACTTTCTTCTCGGAAATTAACCCAAATTCTCGAATGCCTCGTGCGAACTCCTTCTCTCCAGTGCTTGTGCACGTTGATAGTACTGGGGCAGTTCAGAAAAATCAAGCAGTGAAGAGCACCATATACCGTCAGTCCCGCCGACACCACCTCATATTGCTGGATTCGCAAGGAGCATTCGACCATCGTAATGAGTCAGGATACTGAGAACTCAGACAACAACTCACCGTTGTGTCTGTACCCAAGCAAGCCCTGCTCGAATCCACGGGCAGTGAAGACTTCCGGTGAGCTCCACAACTTGTGCGAGCAGCACCGTCGACGAGCCAATGTGAACCAGCAGAAACTCAAGTTCCGTCAGCGTTTACAACGACTGCGGGAGATGCAGGAGCTCTTGGACGCCGAAGCCAAATCGCTTGCAGAGCAACAGCCCGAGATGACCGCCGTGATGAAGGTGGCGGCCGCGCCTGATGAGCAAGAAGCCAACCTCACCGACGCTGAGATCGCCATGCTACTTCAGATGCTGGACGACTGATTCGGTAGTCGATTTAAAAGTGGCTCGATCTGGTATCGTCATCACTTGAGTCTCCGAAATTTTCCAAAACCTGCCTAACTTAATGAATCACATGGCTACATATTGCTTCAACTACAGTAGAGATGGTGCACATCCTGCAAGAGTTCATGTTCCGCGTCCGAATCGAGAATCTTCGTTTCTTCGACTTCACCAACTCCTGACTTGGTCGACCTAAACTCAGTTGAAGCAGGTGACGGGTCATACAAGGAATTCTCAGAGTATCTAGAGAAAAGAAACAGAGCGCGATCCGGCGTAATTGTAGAACACGGTGAGATCTCGCGTATCCACGATGAACCAGGAGTCGCAGGGCCCTTGACCTAAGCCGTTCTTGGTCAGGCAAGGCTACTCCTCGTTTTCTCGTTCGTCTTCCAAGTCAGCTGAAGGCTGATTTATACCTCCTAAATCTGATCATGCGGGGTTCTGGAGGAGGAATCTGGGCAAAAGAGACTGTATGGAACCTGTGAGACTATATGCACTGAGAGATATCTTTCAACTGTTGGTCGGTGGGTTCGCCCTTACCTCTTTGGGTTCAGTCTGACGCAAGTTCAGCAAAGATTGTATCCAATGTTCTCTTGCTGCGGAAGGCGTAAAGAAGTAACCCACGCCTTTCGAAGCTTCCTTGTTCGGTGATTCGTAAGAAATCCCACGGCGACGCCTTAAGTGGCCAGAATAGTCAACCATTCACGATCCACAATTCACGGTGGGTTGAGCGCCAGCGCAGCGGTCATTGGATATTTGTCGGAGGCCACGGGAGACTCCCACACAAGGTATATCAGCGAAGGTGCGGCGCTTAAAGCCAAAAATGATGCATCGACAGCGGAAGGTACACGATCTGCAAGGAGTAGCCTCTGGGTTCACTGCGTCAACCTGGACGTTTTGTTGACCGTGCTCATTTCAAATTCTACTACCAAGACACGCCATCTCGACGATGAATTCGCACGAGTCCACACAGTTCCCGAGTGTGCTGCTCTGTATGTATCCCAGCAAACGCTGTTCCAACCCGCGTGCTATCAAGCTGAACGGCCAGCTTCACCAACTTTGTCAGCAGCATCGCATACAAGCAAACGCTCACCAACAGCAACTGCAAAATCGACGTCGTCTAATGCGGCTTGCACAGAAACAGGAAATCGATGCAAAGCTAAACGAAGAGAGCCTCAGTCCGTTGGCAGGACTCACCGAACAAGATTTCGAGTACTTGCTTGAGATCCTAGGAGACGATTAGCCTTTGCGGTCTCGCCCTAATCAGTTAATTGTACAACTACCATCACTTAAGCGTTGCTGTAGTGACCTCCACTCACGTGCCTGGTGTCGTTCTTTTTATTCAAGCCGAACTCATTGTTGCGACATCTTCAAATCGTCATGGATGAGTCAACTCAGTCAAGCCACTGACCTCATTACTGCTGATCGACTCAAAAGTGACCATGTATCTTTCGCGGCTATGTGATCTTTTGCCGATGTCCATTTATGTTTCTGACAGTTGAGTTGGTCTCATTCACTCCACACAGCGACAAAAGCCATTCAACCCGTTGGACTCCAACGGGCTGGGATTGAATGAGACCAACTCAACTTGGAGACCGTATCACATGTCATCGGAAGCCAAAGAAAAATTCGGATGGAAGCTTGGTGCAGCCCTAGCATGACCAACACCCCAAGGCTTCAATTAGAGCGCAACTTTCATACCGTTGCTTATTTTGCAAACAACCAAGCAAGCCCAATGAATCAAAGTTCCGGTCTTCGAGACGAAAGCTCGCCACTATGCCTGTATCCAAGTAGACCCTGTCCGAACCCTCGAGCTGTGAAGTCAAATGGCCAGCTCCTCAAGTTGTGTGAGCATCATCGACGTCGAGCTGCTTTAAGTCAGCGAGAGGCCCAGTTCCGTAGGCGTCTCCAACGACTACAAGAAATGCAAAACGCGATGGAGGAAGACGCCAAACAGATCCAGGAGATCAACAATGAGCTGATAGCTGTCACCGAAGCCACCGTGTCAGAGGATGGCGGTGCTATTTTCACAGAAGAAGACATCGCAATCTTATTGAAAATGCTTGAGGACTAAGAGAGGAAATAAGAAGAGATAGTGTTATGTATCCGTGCTTAGGCATTCCACTTCCATGACTGTAAGCTTAATCGCAAGGTACTTACACCAGAACCGGACTACGTCAGCTAGTAGAACACACAACAATCGAAGCACAGGAGGTGGTGGTAGGCCTGGCGCTAGCGCTAGCGAAAATTCGCGCTGGACGGCCTCCAATACCATCCAAGACTGTCATGGATGCGATCTTGTCCCAACTTTTAAGACAGGATTGCATCTGTGCTTATAAAATCACAGGTTCTTGATGTATCGCCTCCGATAACAATGAGACGAGAACCACGAACTGGTCGCAAAGGTATTGAGTGAGTTCCCAGGGCAGCTGGTGTCAACAAAGGATTCGTGACGACGGATGCTCATCAGTCGTGATCAACTCATCTCACAAATGATAAGTCAAGAGCGCTCGGCATCTCTCGAAGATTTGCTGTCCAATGGTCACAGAGCGCACTCTCAAGTACCACACAAAAGCAACGGGCTTTAGGCCATGATCCCGCATCAGGGTGTGATGACTGTCCCACCTCCCGGACCATAGCAACCGTTTCGTGGAGGTATCTCCCGGTGTCATCAAAGTATTCCTATGAAAGTATCAGCTTTGTTCGCAATAAATCAGAATCAAAATCACCCTCGTGATGAGAAAAAGACGCGGGAGATAAGTCCAGACCTTCGCTCGCCTTTTCGTCGAAAGCTGTTACGGGTACACCTTCATTGGCGCCACTGGAAAAGGAAGCATCTCCTCCTCGATCGAGCGCGTCATTGGACGAATAGCCGAACAGAAAGCAGTTGAAGTACCGGTATCGTATGCTGCGAGAAGCCTGGGCATCCACGACGTTCGCGCACCTCTCACTCTCCAAGAACTCGGCCTCAATGATGCATGCCCAAGAGTTTGTGGCACCCCAAAGTGATCTGCTCTGTATGCATCCGAGCAAGCGCTGCAAGAATCCGCGTGCGATAAAGTACAATGGGCAGCTTTACCAGCTCTGCCAACAGCACTGCCTACAAGTCTACGCTTACCAACAGCAGCTCCAAAATCAGCGCCGACTTGCTGAGCAACCGAAGTTCTCGTTAGATGCAGAGGAAGAGGGCACCAGTGCTTTGGCTGGACTAACGGATCAAGATCTTGTCTATCTGCTGAGGCTCCTCGGCGAGGATTAGTGTCAGCCAACGCTTCGTCATGCGACATCCCGCCCACACTCTCTAGGTTATTGTATAAGAAAATCATATCATTGAGGCGTCCTAACGCATCCGTTTGAAGCGACAATCGTGCGTGTCTATTCTTCTTCTCTTCTGGGTTCATGTGACCCACCCTACTCCATTTGTGTGTACCACAATAGTCAAAACAGTGATTGATGCCTTCCGGTGGGTTACGTCTCCTACAAGGTGCGAATATGGCTAAGTAGGTGCTTTATTAGGCGCAATTTTCACCGGGAGAACGCGATCTTATGCGCAAGTTACGTCTGTGTGACTTCGTTCGCGTCACAGCGTCTCACCCGCTCAAAGCGAGCTGTGACTGAAGAGATACAGTGCTGAAGGCTCCGGGAGATGGATTGTATCCATCTTGCGAGTGATGGTCTCTGCGTCTCATCCCCACAAAGATCTCGACTCCGATATTTAATAAATGTGGTCGACACGTCGCGCCTTGTCATATATTATCTCAGGTATAGAACCGTGTAAAATGATATTTCCAACGCGAAATATTTGGGTTTTGTGTGCCCCCGGGTCTAAAATTCGTGCTGACTCCTTGCGATCCGGCTTCTTCAGCTATTTTGCGCGTCCTGTCACTGGAGGACCACTCCTGCGCGAAAACGGATCCATCAGCGTCAGTCACACGTCAACTTGGCCCCTCACGGTCAGTCCAACTCAGTTAGTTCAGCATCGAAACTCCCGTCGTTCAAACGACTACTCCATCTCCCTCCAGTTCAACCAGTTCAACCAGAATAGCGGCTTCTAGTACGCGATCTATGGCTACGGCCTTCCAGTTCACCCCGATGGAATCCTACATGGATATGCTCTCCCAGTATAGTGAGCCCGTGGCAGATCCATTCCCAGATGTTCCAGCTCATCTACGCTGCCGTTACACCAGTAAACCATGTGGCAACCTGCGAACGTCGAAGCGTGGAGGTGGCCTTCACCGCTTCTGTGAGTTCCACCGTGCTCGTGCGAACGAGAATCAATGGCGCGTCGACCACCGTCGCCGTCTGCAACGGATCCAAGAAGGCCGTAGTCGAAATGGATCGCGTGCTCGATCGCCTCGTCGGACAATCGACGAGTTGCCACTGCTGATGCCCACTCCGACTGAAGACCCTCTCACTTGGTATGGCGAGCATGTCCCTTTTGAGACTGATGATCACACTGTGAGAGTGTTGACGACAGAGGAGCTCTACATTCTGCAATGCCTTCTACTTAGCGACGAGGAGAGTGATGCGACAGCATTTTCCCCGTGATCACATCAACCCAAGGCCGTGATCTACTCACGCAAAGAGAGATCTCTATGTCGACGTTCGTTGGTCTGTATGGAAAAATGTCGTGAAAAATGTGTATGTAATCCAAAAACGAAGCGAAACCTCCCAAATCCAGTAGTGAAGCCATGCTGAACCTACCTTGTTTTGTTTCTGAAAAGTCATTTAACCCAGACTAAAAGTGCCGTTGATTACATGAGATGCTGAACCACCAGCAATCCACGCCTCTGAGAGGTCATGTTTATCCATAAATCCAACAAAAAGGTGTACTCAATGCGAGTCTCATAGCACTGAGCCTGAGCCACTCGGTGGCTGCGTTTCACATGCACATGATCGGGAGGACACGATGAGAGATGCCCAGAGTTGACACGACGAGCGTCGGATCACTATCCAATTTAATATCTACTTGAAAAGTCTACACGATCCAGCATCCACTCTTACATAACACAATGGCCCTAGAAACGCAGTCAGTGTGGTGTCTCTACCCTTACAAGCGCTGCCTTGAGCCTCGAGCCATCAAGCCCAGTGGACAGTTGCACAAGCTATGCGAGCATCATCGCCGCCAAGCCAACAAGACACAACAGCGTCTCGAATACCGAAAGCGATTGCGACAGCTGGAAGAAATGCAGATCCAGCTTGATGAAGAACTCAAGCGCAATGCTGAGCTGGAAGCACTTGCGAGGGGCGCCACGGACGCCTCGATCTCAGATGAAGGAGCTATTGAGCTTACAGACGAAGAAATGAACATTCTACTCCAGATGCTGAGCGACTAGAGCTCGGACGAATGGAGTATGCGTCAACTCGTCATGAGTTTGCGCCTTGGCAGACTATTTACCTCTTATAATTGATATACTACTTCAAACTTATACCCAATTAGACCACCGAGTGACTTTAAATACCTCTATAAAAGTATATCTACGGCTGCCATTTGAAGCTGTCCAAACGCACTGAAACCGCAGGTGCGATGTCTCCATCGCATCGCCAAAACGCTTCTTCAGAGTAGCCATGTTGTGTCTTTCGCCTCTGTTATCTGCATCTGACAAAGCTGTAAAATCCCACAGTTCATGACCGAAGTGGATTGTTTGAAGTGGCTGCAACAAAAGTAGCTTTATGAAGTGCACTTAGATTAAAATTTTCCGCGATAGATTGGCTCGACGGGGTAAAATTCCACCGGAATAGATAGGATGGAGGGCGGATCAAGTGCATTTCTCGTCAACATGCTCGATCTCACGAAGATGAGAAAGACCATCACTCAACTGATGCATGCTGTCAGCATGGGAATGGCTGTCACGTTATGTTCATCCATGGTGCCACCTCATAATCAATTTAGCATCGTGCTATCTACTACAACTCCTCAAAGCTCTCCTCTCTTCAACAACATCATGGCCGAGTCTGCTACTACATACTGCTTGTACCCAAGCAAGCCTTGCTTCAATCCGCGCGCTGTCAAAGTTGGTGGCAAGCCGCACAAGTTGTGTGAAGAGCATCGTCGCAAAGCAAACGAGAACCAGCAGCGCTGTCTATACCGCAAGCGACTCCGCGAACTTGAAGCCATGCAAGAACGCATGGACGAAGAATTTGACAATGCCCAGCGTTTGATTGATGAGACAATGATCGCGGTCGGCGCGTTGGGGGACGACGACGACCTGACCGAAGAAGATCTCGCGATTCTTGTCGCTTTACTCGACGAATAAGTTTGCTACCACGACAACGAACAACGTTGGACGCCAACGTACGTGCACACTCCTCGGAAAGAACGAGCTGAGTGCTTCCATTCTATACGAATATCCGTAACCTACAATCCTGTACTTCAAGAAACGCGCCACACCGTAACGAACGTGAATAAAATTTTCAAAAAGAGCTATTTGCGCTGGGATCTGTCTCTTGGGTGACACTCGTCACCGTCGAACTGATGCGTTTCATGGCGTCAATGGTTGACTCTCGTAGAGGTGTCCCTACCTCAAATAATTAATACCGACTCTAGGTGCAAGAATGAATTGAATGAAAACTACTGGGTCGTTGACTGCGTAACTTGATAATGGATCCTCTATATTCATCTCGCAGCAGACTCCTGGGGATCCATGCAAACCAGCTCATCCGAGTTGAGTTGACTCGAATTCTAGAACACAGCGGCGCTCTGGCTCATCTTTGTTGACATGACTTGAATCCTACTGCGTAGGTTAATTCTCACGGGTGAGTTTGAGTTCTGGAGACTCAAACTTGTGTGGTGCATATGACATTTATTCTACGAGAGGCTACGCATTCAGCTGTCGCCTGCAGCCATGCAGAGTTAAGTTTTCTTCTCGGATCTCTTTGAAAGTTGACGGCAACGTTGCGTCTTCATGTCTTCGGTGAGCAGGAGGAGGATCATTCCTCAATTCTCTCGACGAGTAGTACAACTCCCACGATGAGCAACAACGACCAGACTTGTCTTTATCCGTACAAGCGATGCAACAACCCTCGAGCGACCAAACCAAGCGGTCAACTTCACAAGCTTTGTGAAAACCACAGAAGACAAGCTAATAAAGCACAGCGCGGTGTGGAATACCGGAAACGCCTTCGTCAACTCGAGGCAATGCAGCTCGAGCTCGATGAAGAGATCAAACGAGGCGCAGAACTGGAAGTAGCGACCGAGGCGCCAATGATGAACGAAGCAGGCATCCAGCTCACAGACGAAGAGATCAGTATCCTGCTGGAAATGCTAAGCGACTAGCCGGTGCGTGTCGAGGTATCGTGTCCGGGCAGTCAATCTTTGAAGGAGCAAGTCCCGCTCCACGAGCTATGAGTGATGGTCTGTGTCAACTCCACTTGTCTCATCGCAATTTTAGGGACCTCTTTAGATTCATACCCATCTTGGATACCTATCTTCTATCTATATCGTACTATACAAATTTACCTGTATCAAATAATATAGCATCCACAATTTTGTATGTGGGGCGCCACTAATTTTCGAGATGAATGCCATGAACACCGCACAAGTGGCTGCTAGATGGCGGTAGACGCAAGGCGCGGGAGTATCTTGGTCGTGCCTGTCACATTCCAACTCGACCCATCCAGGTCAGTCCAATCCAAATCTCATCGACTTCGACCCTGGCTTCGTTGCCAGGTCCTCAGAACACTTCAAGACGTCGTCTTCATCAGACCAAAGCATCCCAACAGAGACAATGGCCGCGGTCTTCCAAGTAACACCGATCGATTCGCTACCAGATCTGATGTTCGACTTCCAGACCCCAGCGTTCACCCTCCCTAATGTTCCTCAGCACCTCCGGTGTCGGTATACAAGCAAGCCGTGCGGAAACATTCGAACTTCCAAGCGTGGTGGCGGTTTGCACCGATTTTGCGAGTACCACCGTGGCCGTGCCAACGAGAATCAATGGCGTGTCGATCATCGTCGCCGTCTTCAGCGGTTACGTAACGGTGGTACTCGCAGATCGAAGCGTGCACAGTCTCCTTCGTCGAAACGTCAACCTGGCGAGCTCCCACTGCTCAAGCCGAACGTCATCATCAGCCCTGTGAAGTGGCATGATGAGCAAGCGGACCAAGAGCCCCCTGGTCTCCAAATGACTACCGAGGAGCTGTGCATCCTCGAATATCTTCTATTTAGCGATCACGAAGAGAACGCTTTTCTGTTCCCGTGATTCACATCCAAGACAAACATCCCCTCCACATTAGCGACGCCAAGCTACTACAAACATTCCCACCAGACGAGGGTTTGAACCCTCATACGCTCTAGTATGCGCCACCAGCGCACCCACACGACCTCCCCAAGTCCAACGGCAAGACTGAGGTCCTCCACTCGCGTTCTCCTCAATAAAGTACGAATATGACGCAACCGAAAATTCCCCTTTCGCAATTCACTTGGATTGAGTATGGTGCCGATGCTTGAACCCAAAAATCTTTATGACCGATGATTTATCTCAACATTTCTCACGTGACTCAGTTTGACTTAAATAAAGTATGCTTTGGCGGTTCAGACCCATGCACAGACGCCAGTGCACTCCAGGTTGTCAAAGGTAGATGGTCCCCCCCCCCCCATCACACGACTAGGCGCATGTCGGCAACCCAAGAGGATTCAAAAGTGACCAACATTCAGACATCCTCACTGCTGCTGCATCCGTCCAGCAGTCGACAGTTTTCATTTTGCCTCATAGCACTCACTTGCAAACGCACCTCGTGCCAGACACACCACCAGCAAGGATGACCGACGAAGCCTCGCGCTGCATGTACCCGAGCAAGCCGTGCTCCAACCCTCGCGCCGTCAAGGTCGGCGGAGAGCTGCATAAGCTCTGCGAACAGCACCGCCGGAAAGCCAACCTCAACCAGCAGCGAAGTCAGTACCGCAAACGACTCCGTGAGTTGGAGGAGATGCAGCAGCGAATGGACGAAGATTTCGCTGACGCACAGCGGCTGATCGAAGAGACGGACGCTCTGGTTGGTGCCATGGGCCCTGACGATAACCTGACGGACGAAGACATTGCGATTCTTATCGCATTGCTCGATGATTAGTCGACTGTCTCCCTGGCCAGCTTCATAAATCAAGATGTACGATACCAAGAGCGACAGCAGTTCAAGCTTCGCAGCTCCACCAAGTCAAAGCCGTATATGAAAGACGCCATAGTAGCGGCGCACTGTAATCATAGAACTGTACAAAAAAACATAAAACAATGCAAGAGCTTTCACACCAGTCCTTCGATCTATGCTCGTCCTTGTGCTAGTCATTGCCGAGGACCCCATCCACAAAGGAAGGCGACAAACTCCTGCGGAGTTCTCGATCGCGTGCAGCTAGCTGGTGCAATCCAAGTCAATCCACCCATGCGTGCCCGTTCACAAGGCTTGATTCGCATGCATTCAGCGCGGAATCCACTCGGAATCCATTGGTACGTGGCTACATTTCGTCCGCGATGGGTGTGAACAGTGTCGCAGATGGGTGAGTGCTGGTCAGTTGGCAGTAAACAGGAGAGTGATGGTCCGGTACCCCATGAAAACTGAAAAATTAGGAATATATATTACGCTGGGGAAGCCGCCGCTTTGACAACTTTTCAAAAAAAGAGGACACGTCACAGACAGTGAGCACACGACTCTAAGGAGCAATGGCTTCCCGAGCACAGAGAACCCACAGGATGGCGCTTAGTTACGACGGTTGCGGCGCGTGCACTTGCCACTGGATGGCTTAGGCGCGACCGGCGCCTTGGTTGGCACGGAGGTTGGCGTTGGGGCCCGGGTGGTAGGAGCTGGCGTGGTCGAGTTGCCGTTGTTGCCGCCGTTGTTGCCGCCGTTGTTGCCACCAGCGTTATCACCGTTGCCGCCCGAGGCACCACCGCCCGAGCCGCTGAGCGTGGCGCACGAGATGTACGCCTGCCAGTCAGGGACGTGGAGGGCCAGCCAGTACGATTGGAGACGCTTGGCGCCAGCACACTTGGACTTGTCGTATGGGACCTTGGCTGGCTTCTGGTTCGCAAAGGTCACGGCGCAGTTATCGTTGTAGTAGACCTTCTCATCATCACACCAAACTTCACATGGACCTTCGTGGGTGCTGTCGAAGCCACCAGCGTACTCGACGTACTCTGGGAGTTCCTGTGGCGGACCGGTGAGGGCGGACTGACCACACTCGGCCGTCGAAGCTCCATCAGGTCGGAAGTTTCCGTCCGCGAGAACCATCTGACGGATCGACTCGTACTTGCTCTTCTTGAAGGCATCGAGGAACGCCTTGGTGTTCTCTGCTGGACCGCGACCGAAGTTCGTGCCGGTCTCGTCCGTCAGGACCTTTGGACCGTTAAGCGTGCCCGACGGCGAGTTGTTGATCTGGCTGTTTGGCTTTGGGAGCGTCATCATACTGTGCGCTTCCGTGGACTGGAGCGACGCGACGGCGAGCACCGCCGAGTAGGCAATCAAGGTCTTGGAGAACATGGTAGAGAAGTCGCTTGGTCGGTGCGTGGGAAATCGCAAAGTGAATGAGCGCTCGCTTTACGTGGATGGCTGCCATGCCTCTTCAGAACAAGCTCGCGCTCGACGGCGCGAGTGGATGTTGTCATGACTTGAAGGGCCTCCAGCGGCTTCGTGGATTCCGCATGGCAACGGAGACTTTCCTGACGCATCGGAGACTTGGAGTCGCCACCGAATCCGATGCAGGAACAGCTGGGTCGGCAGAAGACGGATGGCTTGATTCACGTAGACTAGTACGAAGGCCAAGCTAATATCTATTATGTTCTGGTACTAGAAGACGGTGCAGTAGGCTAATTATCAGCTGGCGCGCTAAGACAACGCCAAGTTACTGACCTGGCGCAGGTGATAATGCAGAAAGCGGATCGGCAGAACGCGAGCGGCGATCACGACGACGCCATCTTGAATTCGAAGGCACGGCTGATTCTGTGTGGCCGGATGGCCGCGTGGTCAGCACATCGGGTAATCACAAGGATTGCCACATGACCGCTATCCAGGATGAGATAACGGATACGAACGTGTTGGTACCAAAGAGCTCGGCGTTGCGATGGTCGACGCTGTAGATGGAATGAATGGAGTGTGTGTTGTGACTAGGGAGTACAAAGAAACCTTGTTTGGTCCAGCTAGCTGGTTAGTGACGGAAGGTGTTGCGTTGGCTACTACGACGCGACTTGACAAACATGAGGTAGGCACCGACGGCGCCGACAGGGAGGATGTACCACGCGAAGAGCGAGACTGGCGGTGCACTGGCACCCTGAAGGGTATCCGCAGCGTCTGCCTTGGTGTCGACTTCGATAGCCTTGACACTGGCGGTTGGCTGGTGCTTTTTGAGAGCTGGGTTGTCCACACCGTTCTCCGCGTCCTTGACCTTGAACTCCTCTTCAGTCGCCGTTGGCTGTGGAGTATCCGTCTCCTTTCGAAGCGCTTCCTGAGGCTTTGGCATCAGCGGCTCTGGTTCTGGTGTTGGTGGCGCAATCGTGGCCGCTGGGACCACCACTTCGCGGTATTCGTACGTGTTGGCGAGCCACTTTTCCACTTCCACATCAAGCCAGTTGCCTTCACTACCACACGTTGGACAAATGTCCGGCTTGGGCCACTGAGGATGACGAATCCGCGTGTTGACGGCATTGTGCATCTCCCACAGCCAGCGCTTGATGGCACGAGGCTTGTTTTCAGCGTCTCGAATCTTTTTGACCATCTCGAGGTTGTTGTACTCGAGGAAATGGTCACGACACTGGACACAACCAAAAAAGTGCTTGATAAAGCGACGCATGGTGGCGATCACCGAGACGATGAGTTCGTTACTGCGCTGCTCAGGTGCCGGCGGGTTCATCGTGAGCATGTGGAACATGTTCCACTGACCACATGTGTACAATGCACACGCACGATATGCCACACCTTCACCCTCAAAGATATTGGAGAGACGCTGCCATTCAGGCACCGTCACGCCCGTGAAGTTGAGCTTGGCCTCTTCAAGGAAGAAATCAAACGCCGCCTTCTTCTGCCAGTCCTTGACGATCTTGTCCCACGCATCAAAGTCCAAGAGCGCAATGGGATCAACGGTATCATGCAAACTCTTCACAATCTTGCGGTTGATAACACCAGGGAACGTCTGCGACACGAGACGCAACCAAGCCTTCAACGCGTCCAATTCGACGTCCTCGAGCACTTCACGACCCATAAAGACGCCCTGCTTCAAGCCAAAGATGAACGCCGAGCCAGCGTCCTGGAGACGCGTCGTCTGGTTCATTGGCTTGGTCGATTCCTCCCACAGTTCCTTACGGACCTGCTCGCCAGGCTTGACACCAGGCGACGTCGTTGGCGTTGGCAACACCGTCGGAGCAACAACCACTGGGCCCTCAGCACCGAGGACTGGCGCACTCGTTGGCGGCTGCGTGCCCGTCTCGTTCACCTTGGCTTCCAAGAAGAGCCCGTTCACGTAGTCCTTGACTTCTTGCACGGTGTGCGTGCCAACGACACGACGCACTTCCTGCTTGGGACGCGTCTTGTCAAAGTTGAAAGCGATGAGCGACGGAAATCCCTTGATACCGACACGACGGCACTTGACGTGGTCCATGCAACTAATCGCGCCGATGTAGAGATTGCCCTCGGCCTTGTAAAACGCCGCGAGCTCCTCGTACGCGGGGACAAAGTGCTTGCAATGCGGGCAGCTACAAACACAGTAAAAACCACTCAATAACCTCATTTAGACGCCATAAAGCGCCACCAAAGCACGTACAAAGGGTGGTAAAAGTCGACGATCCATGGCTTGTCACTGTAGAGCGTCATCATCGTATCCCAGTTGGCATCCGTGAGGTACGTGATGTTGGGGTGGCCTTCGGGGAAAAGCGGGTCGCCCTTGGCATTCGGATCGATCTCTGCGTGCGTCGGCAGCGACGACGACGCCACCAGCAGCAGCGCCAGCGCGGAGGACACGAAGGAACGCAGCATTCGTGGCAGCTGAGAGCAATGGAGCACCGAGAGCGCGCCCGCGACGGCCGTGATGCGGATGTGTAGCTCCTCTCCGCGTGGCCCGCAGCTTCCACGCCGGACACACGCTCTGTACACTCGATGTTACAAGCCACACTCTCTATATTAGACGGGTATACCATTTTAAACAGGTTCAAACATTAATAGTACACTCTAAATAGGTCCTTTAATCAAAGCATAATATGATTTATTAGAGGTATTAGGCGATGCGTCCTCAGATGGTGTTTTTGGCCAATCAGATCGCTTTGTTGACGTGGTGGCTGAATATCTCCGTGGATTAGCCTCCGCTCAACTAGCTTAGTATTCAAGTCAGCACTCCACCACGTACTAATTAGGTTTTGAGGCTAGTTCCTTTCAAGAAGAGCTCTTGGTGTGTGGCGCACACATCACGAGCACTACCAGCGACGATCATGGCGCGTGGCCTTCGTATCGGCTCCAAGACGGACGTGCTCAAGAACCTGCGGTCGCTGCTGCGCGTCACGCGCAAGCGCAGCTCCGAGCCCAGCGTGCGCGAGTGCCAGTGGTCACAGCAGGTGCTGGCGCAGGTACGGACCTCGACGTGAGCGCCTGAGTCGCGACCCGACTGACGAATCCAATGTGCTCTTTGACGCAGTACCGTGCGCGACAGCATGAGACGGACCGCGAGAAGATGCGTGCGTATCGCTCGGAAGCAACTGACTTGTTGATACTGCTGGACGGCGTCCAGGAGCAAAAGGTACGCTGCTTGGCGTGGCTTGCTCCGTTCGACCGTCATGTACTAACAGAGCTCTTCGACAGTATCTGTGGGAATTGGATGCCGGTGCCGAGCAAAAGCTGTCGGCGCAGGAGATTGTCAACCGATCGGCCAAGCGCGTGGGTCTCTTCGTGCCCGACACGTACGTGGACGCCGAGAACAAGACGACGAACGCCGCAGCCGAGAAGGAAGCGGCGGCGCGCGAGGCCGCGGCCAAGTACCTCGCGGCCAAGAAGGCCAAGGAAGCGGCCAAGGACGCGCCATCTTCGTAGACGTAAGGCGTCGTCATTGTTGTTGTTTCTCCGCCCTAGGTCAATAAAAGACAAGACACTTTCTCCACTCAACGTCGAGTCCTTTGTGTTATGCGCGCCTACCGACCTCTAGGGACTCAGCAGCGCCTCGCGTTCCTCGCGCTCGTTCAGTGCCGCGATCTGGTCGGGTGTCAACGCGCTTACGACCACGCGGCCTTGTCGGAGGTCCATGAGCACGAGCCGCGAGTACTTGCCCTTTTCCGAGAGCACAAAGAGCTCGGTGGACGTGATGGCACAGAGCACGGCGGCGTAGTCGACGCCCGTCATAAAGTTGCGCACGAGGATCTCGTCGCCCTCCTGGAACACTTCGTCGCGATACAAAAACGTCGAGCGATGGTATTTGGCCACGTACGGCAGGTCATTCGGGTCTACATAGAGCAAACGGATCAGCGTCCTGAGGAGGTAAAACAACGACACAAAAGGCGCTGGACACTCACAGATGACGTCCATGCGTCGCTTCTTGTTGGCGGAATCGAGCAAATTGCCGAGTTCCCGCAGGTCGTGGTCGACTTCCGACTGCGCAAGGCGGTTCTCGAGCTGCTGGAAGACGTTGCCCACGCGTTTCTTGATCCGGTGCGCCGACTCGAGCGACGCCGTCTTCTCCTCGGACCCGGGTTTCGTGCGTGTGCTTCGCGTCTTGCGCGTGGTTTTCCGTGCTGCGTCCACTCGCCATGAGCGCTCTCGTCCACTCCTTGCCATTAAACACCCACGTACCTGAGGAGCTGCCCTTGCGTTGGTCATTTAGAATCTCAATCTCGTTCTGGATCTCGTCCAGCATGTCCTGGCGGAGCTTGTCGCAGTTGAGGAGGTACTCGCTCGACGCTTCCTCGCACTCATAGTCGAAAATGACCGAGGTGCAATGCTGCCAGTACGCTTCCTGGATCTTGGCGCGGTCCAGAAGGTGATCGCGGTCTTCCTCGAGCTTCCCGAGGCGCGCCACAAAGTCCGGATGCGACTCTTCCTCGAGCTTCTTGCGCGCGTTCTCCACAAACGCGATCTGGATCTGCAGGCGGCGCTTGGCCAGCTCCAACGCGCGCGCGTCGTCTTCCGCCCGACGCACCGTGTACGACGGCGCACTCGCACTCGCGGCCTCGCCGTTCGTCTCGCCGTCCGTCTTCTCCGTCTCCAAGTCCATCGGCTCCACCTCGCCGTCCTCGGACTCGCTCGCTGTCTTACTGTCCTCCATCTCCACCTCTTCCTCGGTCGTCTTGGCGTCCTCCACCGCCACGGGCGCCGACGGACTCACCACGTCGCTCCCATTAACCTCCACGGCCTCCAACGGCTTGGGCGGCGTCTCCACCACCACTGTCGACGACATGACGCCTTCCTCGAGCTCTCGTATCCGCTGCGGTCACGAGATGGAGCTCTTCGTGCTTGAGCTCCGCCGTCTTCTTTGGTTTGTTACGAAAAAGACAGATTCGACTGGGGTACGAGGGTACGGTCCACCAAGTGTACCCCTCCAAAGGGTACACCTCACCGTCACACGTCACAGGGCCATGTCATTACATTTTCCGAGAGACCTTGGTGCTGTGTTTCGAGCGATACAGACGGCAACTGGACGTGGTTTTACGTGCTGGTCTTCGTGGACACGGCTTGTTCACGTGCATGGCCTGAGGCTACCGTCGCTTGCTCACGGGACGTCCCCTCTGCGGTTGAACCCAGGACACTGACAAGGACAGAGTGATAGATGATCGAATGGCAATGCGTGTCTAGCGCGACGAGCGCTGCAAGAGAAGCAAGCGAATAATTGCTCTATCACATCAGTCAGCTAGATTTACGTCACACTGTCGTATAATATCGTCATGCACATGAAAACCCCCAATGCACCCACACGTCGACGCGAGTAGGGTCCTCGATGGGGAAAAAGACTCGAAACGACTCGGGTCCACCTTGACCATCCACTCAAGAGACAATGAGAAAGCCTTCACGACCACAACTTATACACTTTAATGGATTCTTGATCATTGAGTGGCGTGGGTGTACCTGTACACGACTCGTAGATGATGCCGAAAAACAATCGGAACGAGTCGCTATCGCACACCTTGGGGTTGGCCATGACCATCCAGTCAAAGATTTCGTCCCAAGTCATCTCAGTAAATGGCCCAAGAGCTCCAAGAGATCGAGTTGCATTCCGATGCTCGAGCAACACTGCAGCACAGTGGACGAAAGAAGCCAGGTGGACAGGATCCACGACGACGTCCCATTCGTTCACGCTGGATAATCCGTTCGACTGCTGGAATAACCGAAGCAAATACAACCCCACTAGCACTGCCGCACAACGATCGTTTATCTGCTGCTGCTCCTTGAGTCTCTGGCGACCCGTGCTGCTTGGCGAAGGTTGCTCAGGCGTGAGAATTCTTCCTCCCTCTCTTGATTGTTCCTCTCCAGCTCTTCCAATATGACACTCATCTTGGCTCTCAGCGCCTCATTCAGAGCAGCATTCTTGGCTTTTCGAGCTTCAAACTCTGCCTCGCCCTCTGCAAACTGAGCATCCATTGCATCCATCAACTCCCTAAATCGAGAGTTCGCAACATTCCTTTGTCTGCTGGATTCGCGTGTAAAGCCCGGCTCCCATGGCTCTTCATCCGCTTTCTGGTACGCAATTTGTTCAGCTTGCTTTGCTGTCTTCCACGCAGCTATCAACGTCACCAATTTCACCTCCCACGTCGTGTTTTTGAGCTATTCAGCAGCCTCCCGCTCGGCCTCTTGAGCCTCAAGTTGTGTCGCCAACTCCGAACGGAGCGCATCATAGGACGCGTTCAACTGGGAGCGCCGCGCGTTGAGTCTTGCAATTCCGCTTGATTCGTATACTTCACTAGACTGGAACCATTCAGACCGACTCACTCCATCAGGCTTGACACTCATGATCTTGAGCAAAAGGAAGAGTGAATGGCCGCGTCGTCGGGAGGCGGGACATCAAATACCATCACTTCCATTACCATCTATCACCATCCACCACGTATCCAACGCCTACAGCTTAGCTTGGGTGACATGACTTCAAGAATTCAGTCAGTGAGCTCATCCAGTGACCAGTACAAGTTGCAAATGCATGTAGAGCCAGATCCATTTATTGTTCATATCCAGGCGCATAAATACACATCAGTGCGCCATTGTCACTCGATTACTTGCTGTCTACTCAGCCTTCGTAGGACGAGCTAAGCTTGGCACCGATGGAGATCGCGATACGAGAGAATCGCACGGACGCACGACGCAACACGTCAGGCTTCTGCTTCTCGTACGCTGCGACTGCCATCAGAAGCTTCTCCGACGCACTCAGGCCCGAGAGATCCGGAACGACCGACTTGGACTGGTCAGTAAGGCCGCCTAACGTTGGCACGCTAATGCCAGTTGCCGTTGGAGCCTTGACTGCAGCCGGATCCGCCTGGGTCTTCACAGCCACTGGTGCAGTGAGCCCAATCGACTCACCAACAGTCGTCGGCGACACGATCGTACCGCCTGGCGTCGTCACCACTGGTGTCGTCAGACCTGCCGTCACGCCAATCTCTGGTTTCATCTTTGACGCCACCATCGGCTTGGAGATCGGAGGATGCGTCATTGGACCCGTGACACCCATACTCTTGGTCTGAGCCTGCTCGTACTCTTCCGCCAGCTTACATTGTACCAACTGATGCGAAATCTTGTTGATCAACTGAGCGAGACGCTGTGCTTGCTGGGCGAGTTTCGCTTGTTGAGCAGGGGTCTTGGCACGAGACTGCTGCATGATGAGTTCCTGCTGTTGCTCACGAAGCTTCGCATGCTGAGCCGTCAGGCGTTGCTTCTGCTGCTCTGGCAACTTGAACGTGCGATACTGAGCTGGAGTGAGAGAAGGAGTCGTAGGCGCCGTTGCACCAGTTGCAGTAGAAGTTCCTGTTGGCGTTCCAACAGAGATATCAATCGGGTTCTGACGTGAAGAGCCCACAGTCGGAGGAGCCACAACCGGCTTGACCGCAGTTCCCACACCAGGAGCTGTCGTAGTTGTAGTGGGCGTCGTACCGGTCAACGAGGTCGAGAGAATGGTGTTTGGGGCTGAGAGCATCGCCCCAGGCTGTTGACCAACATTCGCAGTGGCGGCTGCTTCCTGCTGACGGAGTTGTTGCTGACGCTGCTGAAGCATGGCCTTCTGTCGATTGAGTAATTCCTCGTGCTGCTGTCGCTGGGTCTCTCTCGCTTCATTCAACTTGCGTTGATGCTCAATAGCGTCGTGCTGCTTTTTGGCAGCGGCAGCAGCAGCCGCAGCAGCCGCCTCCATCTGCTTCTTCTTCTGTTCTTCCAGCTTGCGCTGCTGTTCAAGTTTCTGCTGCTCCAATAGTTTCTTTTGCTGTTCCTGCAAGAGCATCAATCGCTGCGCTTCCTGTTGCTTCTTGAGCTGCTCTTGCTGCTGTTGAGCAAGCGCCGCAGCATTACCATTGGCAGTTGGGAGGCCGTTGACGTTTCCATTTGGAGCTGGATTCATACCGTTAGGAACACCAGGCTGACCATTTCCGTTTGCACGATTCTTGTTCTTGAGTCGAGCGAGGATTGGCAACACTTGCTTGTGGATGTGCGCCTCGACGCGGTCCAAGTCGCTGATGTTGTTGCTAGTTGGCTTGCTAGGATCCTGCTGCAGCAACGCAATGATCCGGCGCAACGTCACCAGGAAACCACTGATACGCTCTTGCTGCTGGTTGGCCGGCTTTTGCTTCACCATGCGATCAAACTCCTTGTAGACAATCAAGAGATCATCCCAATACTTTTGCTTCAACTCACGAAGACGATCGCCGTACGCCGCCGCAGATCCAGCTGGCATAAAGTTATCCGTAGTTCCGTTGGCAGCAGGCGCTCCGCCGTTGGCAATATTGTGTGGCAACGTGGTTTGCTCTAGCTCCGCTGCATTCTTCTCGCGTTGAAGAGCGCGATTCTGAGCTTGCTGATTGTGGGCGGCAGCGAGCTGGTCTGGGCGGAGTCCTTGATTGCCGTTCAGTTGGTTCTGTGCCATAACTTGCTGCAGCTGCTGCTGTTGGGTGGTCGGTTGTTGCGGCGTTGGAGCAGTCGGCACAACCGTCGTTGGTTGAATTGTTGGCATTTGCACTGACGTCGAGTTCGGCATCGTTGGCGCTGCAGCGGTCGCGGTGCCTGGCGCGGTCGTTGCCGTGTTGGCCTGTGAACCCAGATGGCCTTGACTCACAAACTGATTTCGCTTCTGCATCAAGTACTGCTGCTGCTTGCGCTTGAGCTGCTCCTGCTTGGCACTCTGCAGCTGCTGGAGACGTTGACGAGCAATATCGTGCTGTTGCTGAAGCTGTTGAAGCTGCTGACGTCTCTGTTCTGGCTGAACTGCCTGCTGCTGGTGTTGGAGTGTGAGCTGCTGTTGCTGTTGGAGCTGCTGCTGACGGAGTTGCTGAGTCTCCTGCTGTTGGGCACGCACAAGCTGCTGCTGTTGCGCCTGGAACTGGACCTGCAGCCGTTGTAGCCATTGCTGCGCGGTCTGCTGCTGCTGGTTCATCGCCGGCGTCTGATTCGTCGCTACAGGCACAGACTGAGCGGCCGGCACCGAGTTCACCGCATTGTTCCCAGCCGTCATACCAGCGCCAGACACCGCGTTCATGCCCGCCGTCGTCGTGGGGACAGCTGCGGCGTTCGAGGCCGCTTGGTACGCTGCTGCTGCCGCCGCCGCATTGGCCTTGGCCGCGTTCTGCGCCGCTTGAAACTGCTGCTGCTGCGCCGTGAGGCCGTTGACCCCGACCGCCGAGGCCATTTGGTTGGCTGCCAACGTGGCCGCGTTCATCCCCATCGCCGCCGCGTTCGCCGCACTGTTCACCGCCACGGGGTTCGTCGCCACGGGCTGCATCTGCGGGGCGAGGCCGGTCGGCATGGCAACGGGCTGCGGCTGCTCGCCAGGGCCCGGCTTGCGCTTCAAGTTCATGATCTTGCGCTGCATCTTGGTCATGTACGTGTTCTAGGTCGTCCACGAGTCCTCAGTCTCTTGCCGTCATCCGCTCCCAATGGCTCTCGCTGTACGTACCCGATCGGCGCTGTTGGACCAGAGCATGAGCTCGAACTTGGCGGCCGATCCCCAGACCTTCTGCTTGTCATTCTCGCCCGAGATACGCAGCAGCTCATGATACCTGTCGCGTCACAGCCCCATTGATCCCAAGGTCAGTCCTTTGTGTCGTTCTTTCTGCGCATTCTCGGCGCGTACGAGGCCGTTCCAGGCGGGAAATACGCACATTTCGGTAATCATTTGCTTGCGGACGTCCTCGGACACCTCCTGTCGCCATTGCGCGTCCATGGCGGCGCCTACCGACGCTTCTCCCCTTGTCTTCTCGTGCACGTGCCACCGACGCGGTGTTTTGAGAAGTGAACGCCTCGCCCCCACCGGGGCTTCACTGAAACCATCGGACGTCTCTTATTGGCTGAAATGATGGTATTAGATGATTTCATTGGATGAAAACCAAAATAGTCAGTATGAAGAGGGAAGAGGACCGAGTGACATGAAGGGCATGTAAAATGGCGAGTTGGCACGCTTTGCGAGGCTTTGATGGTGAATATGAAGAATTTACTGGACTAGGTAGGCGTGGGTGGACATGGATTGGTTTGGTTCGATCAGGTCGTCGACGTACACGGCGTCGATAACGTGCGGTGGGACGGCTTCGTCGCTTTGCGCGGTTGTCTCTGTGTTGGGTTGTGAACCCAAACGGCCTTGACTCACGCACTGATGACTTCGCTGCTGCATCAAGTATCGCTACTGCTTGGGCCTGAGTTGAGCTGCGATTGCCCCTGTTCCGGACGATGGATGCGTCATTGGACCAGCGACACTCAAACTCTTGGTCTGAGCCTGCTCGTACTCTTCCGCCAGCTTACATTGTACCAACATATGCGAGATCTTGTTGATCAACTGAGCGAGCTGTGCTAGCTTGGCCGGGCACGAGGCTGCGTTATGATGAGCCTCTGGTGCTGCTCACGAAGCTTCGCGGGCTGAGCCGTCAGACGCTGCTTCAGCTGCTCTGACAACTTGAATGTATGATACTGCGCTGAAGTCAGAGATGGAGTCGTAGACGCCGTTGCACCCGTCGCAGTTATAGTTGCAGTGGGCGTCGTACCAGTCAACGAGGTCGAGAGGAGTGTACTTGGAGCCGATGAGAGCATCGCTCCAGGCTGCTGACGAACACTCGCAGGAGCGGCGGCTGCTTCCTGCCGACGGAGCTTATGCTGATGTTGCGGAAGCATTGCCTTCTGCTGATCAAGATAGGCCTGGCGTTGCTTCTTGGTACATTCGGACGTGGCTCTCGTCACTTCCGCTTGCCTCTTCTTCTGTTCTTCCAGCTTGCGCACCGGTGCAAGCTTTTGCTCCTTCGATAGTTTAGTTTGCTGTTCCTGCAAGAGCTCCAATCGCTGCGCTTGACTAGCTGGCGCTGGCGTCGAGTCTGGTGTCGTTGGCGCTGCAGCGATCGCAGCATCATTCATCGTGGTCGCTTCCTAGACTCTAGGTTGACCCTTTCAGATTGGTGCTGCACCTCTGTTATAGAATATCCAGCATGATATAAAAGAGGTTATCGAGTGTATAATAGGGATCGGACTTGTCGGATGATCTTGACATGCATGCCCTTCATCCTGAGCTCTTCCTTGGTCCACTTTTCTCTTGAGATGGTATCAGGACAGCCCCGCAATAGGAGCGAGTTGTTCATTTCTCAAAATACTACGTCGGTGACACGTGTGTGCGGCCTGGAGCAACGAATCAGACGCCGGCCATGACTCAGCGATGGCTACAGCAACGGCTACAGGGTCCGTACCAGAAGCAGCAGCTTGTGCAATTCCAACAGCGTAAGACTCAGCAGCTCCGTCAGCGACAATTTCAAGAGCATCAGCAGCTCACGCTGCAGCACCAGCAGGAGGCTACGGAGCCGGAACAGAGACATAAACAACTTCGACAGCTTAAGCAACAGCACGATAATGCTCGTCAACGTCTCCAGCAAGTACAAAGCGCCAAGCAGGAGCAGCTCAAGCGCAAGCAGCAGGAATTCTTGCTCAAGAAGCGAAATCAGTTTGTGAGTCAAGGCAGTCTGAGTTCACAGGCCAAGACGGCAACGATCACACCAGGCACTGCGACCGCTGCAGCGCCAACGACACCAGCCTCGACGTCGAAAGCAGCATATCCCCGACACGAGTGCAGTCTGTACGACAGCGATTGACACTGGTGCGCCAGTAGAGTTTGCGGCCTCGGATCCAGAGCTGGCCTCATCCTGGTACGATAGCGTCGCAGCACTCACCCCATTTTCCGCATCTACCCAGCTCTGATGCGACGAACACTCAGTGGCGACAAGAGATCCCAGAGAATGTCTGGGCAGATATGATCAGAGATACGTGAGTAGACCCAGTTCTTAAGCAGCAAAGTACCATCGAGCAACTGACGCAATTCTATTGTGGTGTGCAGGTGTACTGAACTGCACCGATTTTCTGGTGAGAACGACCGAGACAAGGTCTGGGGATCGACCGCCAAGTACGAGTTTATGCTGTGGGCCAACAGTGACGACCGGGTACGCTGCTATGTATTGCAATATGGTGGATACGCTTGATACGACTGAGCAATGCGAACGCGTAGAACATGTACATGACCAGGATGCAACGCAAGATAACGACCTTGAAGCCCAAGCTAGGGTATAGTCAGTAGCTGTTCCGGTTCGTCTCCATGGTGGAGAACTTGGAATGGTCAATGTACGTTGAAGTAATAAACTAGCGCTTGATGGATGATTGATTCAATGCGACTGCCACTAGGAATCCATACACAAGCAAACGTGCGTGGGCACTCGCCTTGGGAACGGGCTCTGTCGTGTGTGTGCTCGATGTTGGCTCGAATCTGCTCTTCCACTAGATCCTCTTGTCTTGAATGGCGTGGAAGACGACATGACGCGTCATTTGGAGACCAAGATCACGCAGCAAACAACGGGCTACACGATGCAGCAACTTTACGAGATCTCGCCAGCGCCTTCGACTGAGCGCACGCACTTCTTTTGACGTCGCAAGCCCCGCGATGGGCTCATTTCCTCGGCGATTAACTGCGTCAGAGACGACATTAAATAGCGTCGTAGCGAGCGAACGATCGGAAATTTTTGGCGAAATTCACGATATCCTGAATCAACAGCACCCTCGTCATGTTACCTTTGCCACGCAGTACCGAGAGAACGCTCTATGCCACAATACCGTTAGAATAGTTACCGTGCGTGCTTGGTGAAGATGATGACAGGCTGTATGGCTTACAGAAAAGAGGCTTTGTAGGGCCCTCGTCGTGGATACTTGTATTAGAGATGTTTTACTGAGCTGGCTGGGCATGACTGGGCTTGGATTGGCTCGGTTCGATATGGTTGTCGCCGCGCACCTCGTTGGGGACGGTTTCGTCGTACACGGCATCGATGACGCGGGATGGTACGGGTTCATCGCCTACGAACGTCACGCCGCCATAGTCTTGACGATAGAGAGGCTTCGTCTGTCCAGCAATGCTGTCCGTAGAATACGTGACGTAGTAGCACTCGCCGTACATTGGATAGGCGTCCGTACGACACACGTAGACGTCGGTTGGAGCCTGGTTCGAGGAAGCTGGTTGGGGTTCGGACGAACGACGCTCAGTGGATGGAGGCGATGCGGGTTCACTATTGCGACGCTCTTGGACGAACTGTTTAGCCTTTGTGTATACGAACTTAATTGGTCCTTTGACGCCTTTGCCACCTTTGTCACGGCAAAAGATGTCCATCGGCTCGTGTGGACGAACAGGTGAGGGAGAGTCCTCCTGTTCCAAGTCACGCGTCATGTCTTCTTCCTTGCCTGTCAATACATACGCACTGACGATCTGCAACACAGCCTCGTGAATGGCCAGATTGCCAATGCCGACGACACACACAGCAGCTCCCTTGCCCAGCGACTTGGTAAATGCGCGCTTGCCTTGAATCTTCTCGTTGATCGGAGACGGCTGGAGACCGCGTCGACGCAGCTCGTCGACACACTCATTCCAGTACTGCTTGTAGACCTTGCGCTTCTTCATGCCCATGACGATACCGATACTGATAGGGATAGCAGCAATACCGCCCGTGACGACGGACAAGCCCACGCCGGCAGTCACTTGAGCTGCCCGACTGCACTTGTGCAGGTTGATTTCCACACGGAGCGTGGCTTCGAGCAGCACGAGCTGGATATCTGTGAGCGAGCGAGCGTTGAATGTGGCCATGGCGATGTGAATCGAAGACGGTGAAAGATAGAATGAACGAGTGGTACCGCTTGTGAAGGCAGCGAAGCCATTTATGTATGTGTGCTAGGGTGTCTGTCTCGTTGATTACGTCCTGTGAATGTGCACAAAATGATTATCACTACCAGTTTTGAGAGGGTCCTCAACAATTGCAAACTAGATCAGGTTAACTCGTCCTCTGGCCTGGCTCAAACGACTTGAGTATTGGTGGACTGGACAGTAGTAATAGCGACGGTACTCATGTCTGTGTTGGTATCTGGGAAGCGGACTTCGTAGCACTCGCCGTACATGGAGTACGTATCGATGCGACGCACGTAAATGTCTGTTGGGCCAACGTGGGCTCTCCACGCGGGTAATCGCCGAGGAAAGGAGCCCATCGCGGGGCTTGAGGCGTCGAAAGAGGCGCGTGCGCTCAGTCGACGGTGCTGGTGCTGGTGCCGGTGAGATCTCGCAAAGCTGCTGCATCGTGTAGCCCGTTGATTGCTCCGTGGTCTTGGTCTCCAAGTGATACGTCATGCCTTCTTCCACGCCAGTCAAGACAAGAGCACTGACGATCTGCAAGATGGTCTCATGGAAGAGCAGATTCGAGCCAACACCGAGCATGCGCACGACAGCGCCCGTGCCCAAGGCGAGTGCCCAGGCACGTTTGCCATTGAGCTTCTCGTCGATCGGAGAGGGCTGGAGACCACGACGACGCAGCTCGTCCACACACTCCTTCTGACGCTGCTTGTAGATCTTGCGCTTCTTGGTGGACGCGATGACAGAGATGCATGGATTACGTCGTGTGGACGAATCATGGGGTTTGCTCACCCAATTCAGATGATGAAAGACAATCAATTATATAGTATCAATCGAGGACAAATCCGAACTTGCTGTGCCAATGTCAACACCCACAACCTACAGCTCATTCATTAGATCCTCCAACTCATGTTCCACCAGTCTGTCGAGGGCACCTTCGAGGAGCTTCTGCGTTAGGTACTGTTGCTGCTTACGCTTGAGGTGCTCTAGCTTGGCAGTATGAAGTTGCTGGAGACTTGAGCGCACAATCTCTTGCTGCTGCCGAAGCGGTTGGATCTGCCGCTTGATCTGATGGTGCAGCTGGGTTATCTGCTGTCGCAGAATACTCGGCTGACGAGCCTCCTGACTGAATGCGTATCCAAGGAATTGCTGCGCTTGGACCTGTTGCTGACGTAGTTGATCCCCTTCCTGATGCTGGATCCGCTCGAGTTGATGTTGTTGCCTCTCAAACTTCATCAGCAGGTGGCGTGATAGAACTTGCTGCGTTATCGTTAGTGTAGCTGCTCTATGGGCAGCGTTGGAGCTGGAGGAAATGGGACTCTCACTCGCCGCCTTGAGCTTGGTAGCACTTTGACTCGCCTGGAACTGGTATTGCTGCTGAAGTTGTAGCTGCTGTTGCATCAGAGATGCATAAACCTTTTGCTGTTTTTGTCCTATCGTTGATTCTGGGATTGCATTGGAGCTTGAAGCAAACGCTTTCTCCACAGTAGCGCAAACTCCGGTTGCACATTGAGTCGCCTGAAGTTGTTTTTTATGCTGGAGCGAGAGCTGCTGTTGCTTCTGGAGTTGCAGTCGCTGCTGGTAGTGTTGCTCACGAAGATGCTCCGTCTCCTGCTGTTGAGTCTGCTGGAGTTGCCGTCTTTGTACTTCAAACTGCGCGGATAGCTGGCTTAGCGCTTCTTGATTGTGGTGCGCCAATGACGACTGATCGGTGGTGATTGCCATGGAAGCTGTCGAGCTGCCAGCACCGTTCAATTCACAAACAGCAAGCATCGCTGACGTTCCAGCCGCTGACGTGAAGCGTGTGCTTGAGTTGGAGGCATTAGGAGGTGCTATTTCTTGGTTGACCAAGGCATCATTCTCCATGTCTTGAGACAACTGCTGCGGCGGCGTAACGTCACTGCTTCCACCAAATGCTGCGGTATTCTGGCTCCCCACCATCGCGGTCACCAATGATAGCCAGTCATTGAACATTTTACAGAGCTGCGGCTGCTCATCAGGCCCCGGTTCTTGCTTCATCTGCTTGTCCATGACGATGACTTTTCCTTTGTTGTCTCCGAAGTTGTGTGTGAATTCCTAGTGGTAGTCACATTGAATCAGTAATCATCCATCACTAGTTTATTACTTTCAACGTACATTGACCATTCAAGTTCTCCATCATGGAAACCTGGACAGTTACTGACTATACCCTGCTTTGAGCTTCAGATTATTTATCTTGCGTCGCATCTTGGCCATGTACATGCTCTACGCGTTCACAATACTCAGTCGTCTCAAGCGTATCCAACAGATCGCAATGCATAGCAACGTACCCGGCCGTCACTGTTAGACCAGATTGTTAACTCGTACTTGGAGGCCGATTCCCAGACCTTCGCTCGGTCGTTCTCACCAGAAACTCGGTGTAGTTCAGTACATCTACACACCAGAACAGAATTGCGTCAGTTGCTCAATGGTACTTCGCTGCTAAAGAGCGGTCTACTCACATATCCCGGATCATATCTGTCCGGACATTTTCTGGGATCTCCTGTCGCCATTGTGTGTTCGTCGCCTCACTAGAGCGTTTTCAAGGTCATCAGAACTGAGTAGATACGGAAAATGGAGTGAGTGCTGCGACGATATCTTACCAGAATGAGGCTGGCGCTGGATCCGAAGCCGCATACTCCGCTGGCGCAGCTGACACCACGACACCAGCATCAATCGCCGTCGTACAGACTGCGCTCGGGTTGAAGACATGTTGGCGATATGCTGCTTTCAGGTGGACCTACTGACCAGCCTCTGGCTTACGCTTCAAACTTAGCATTCTACGCTGCATCTTGGTCAAATACGTTTTCTGTCACCACCACGATGTTCAGTATCAACGTGTTCAATCAATCTCATAGTGCGATTCTAAACAACGGACCCGATCGGCGCTTTTGGACCAGAGTGTGTGCTCGAACTTGGCGGCCGATCCCCAGGCCTTCCGCTTGTCCTTCTCGCCGGATATTCGAAGAAGCTCCATACACCTGTACACGAAGCCAGGCGCTTCAGACCCTCGGTTCCTCTACCACCACCAATGCGAAAGACTCACATGTCGTTGATCATATCCTTCCGGACGCCCTCCGGGACCTCGTGTCGCCATAGCGCGTTCATCATGCAGTCAAGTGAGTTGCTCGTCGTGGCGCATTGAAAGTGATCTCGCGATTGGTGCAGAATGTGGAATGTATCCTCTGGATACGAAGCGACGGTGAAGCCAGAGGCGCAATCTGCTCCTCAAGTGAGACCAATACGACAGATCGGTCCCTAACGGCCAAGATGCTAGACACGTCGCGATCCATCCGTGGTTAGAATACTTCAATCGAGGATCCCCCTAGCTCTCATCCCGTACACATGATCAGCTAGCGCAATGGGCGATTCACCCCATGGCACCCAAGAAATCCTTGAACAAAGAGTTACAAACGGGCGATACAGATTGTTAGGAACCTTTATCCTCGAGGATACACGAAATGGCGCGATGGATGTCTTCATTTGCGTTCGATCGCCGTCTTCTCCGCCCTTCACTTTGAGCAGGAAGACGACGAAGGTGTTGTGGCCTTTGCATGTCCTTCATACTCGTGATGGTTCCATGACGCTGGCCAGAAGCGTCCGATTTCGCGTCTAGAACGGAAGGCTTTGATGCTCGTTCTCGTGTCGCTTTGGTGATCAGACGCAGACAGAGAGAGCGGTGGCATGTTCTAGACGCTCTCTGGCCAATCGCGACCATGGAAAGTGTATCCACGTGCTCCTTTGCTTTGCTTTCGCTCACCGAACATTAAAAAAAATATTCAAGATGAGCTTACGTGACAGGAACGCCAGGGGCCTGCGTGACATGAATCTCAGCCGTCATCACCGCGTCGGTGAAGGGGGTGAGTGGAGGTCCCAGCGCTTCGAAGGACACCACAGGTGGGTGCAAATCTACGTGAACACATCCTTGGGATCTCAACTCATTTGCCGAGCGTGACACCTACTGGCCTGCTGGACATCACCCAAAAAACTGGATTCAAGACCATCCTCTACTTTCACATATCCGCTTTATCTAGTATCAATTCAAATATGTTACCCAATACTTTACTACCTGTAACAGTTGATATTTGCTGTTAAAGTAATGATAGAACCCGTATCATACGAGGCAAAAGATGATTTTTCGCCACCGTTTTTTCCCCACAAATTTGAAGTCGGACCGCAAAAGAGACCTTGAGATGAGATGAGATGACACTCCCAGATACACATCACTCTCCTGCGCTCTCGACGTGTCTGGCCACTCGTGGCCGCCGTCCCCTCCGAGGAGCGCATTCTCCAACTTTCCCCGTCCCAAGCACGAGCTCCTCGACGATCCACCATGATCAAGAGCTTTGCGACCTTCTTCCTCGCGCTCAGCGCCGCCGACGCACTCTCCATCTCCTCCCGCGTGCAAGTGAATCCGCTGCGGGCGGCTACGATTGAGCACTTTGCCTCGCAGATCCAGAACGAGCCGCGCAACTTGACCATCAATGGTGTGGATTACCCGCTCTACAATGGGCCCGTGTGGCGTCCCGACTCGCTGACGATGCAGATTCAGCAGCAGGAGCTGATGAAGCTGCGTCGCTTCGGCATGGCCACGCCGGAGAAGATTGCGCGTCTTGCGGCGCAGTGGGCCAAGGATTTCGCGTCCATGGACGACTTTATTGCCTTTTACGATGACATCACGATGCTCCAGGAGAAGCCCTTCGCGACGGACATCTCGGACGAGGCGTTTGGCGCGCAGCGACTTGCCATCAAGGGCTTCAACATGCGCATTGTGCATCCAAACGAGTACATCACGGAAGACGAGGACTTGTGTGGCACTGACGAAGAAGTGTGCAGTGCGGACCTCACGCCCGCCAAGATCCACGCTGTGAAGCAGCTCTCGCTCACAGACGATCAGCTCAGCGAGATCTGTGGTGCCGGTGTCACGGTGGCCAACATCCGCGACCAGAAGCAGCTCTTCGTCTCCGAGTTCCTCGAAGTCTCGCAGTTCAACGACCCATTGCAGAAGGATCGCAAGTATGTGCCTGACGTGGCCGCCTTCTTCTGCTTCAACAAGGACAAGCAGCAGCTCTTGCCTGTGGAGATCCGCTTGCCAGAGACGGGCTTGGTCTACACGCCATTCGACCGTGAAGACGAGTGGACGCTGGCCAAGATGGCGGTGGAATCGACCGAAATCGACGTGCAGGAGATGCAGCACATGGCGGAGACCCACGCCATGACGATTCCAATTCGAGTTGAAGCGTACCGTTCCATGTCGGACGAGCACCCGGTCTTCGCGTTGCTCTTGCACCATGTGTTTGCCGACTTTGCACTCGAAATGCTCAGTGCCAACATGTTGCTCAACACGTCGACGGAAGTGGATCAGACCTTTGGTTTCGGTGCGACGGGTGCCGTGCGCTTCCTGTACCACCAGATGACGCACGACAACGTCACGGTCTCGCTCACCAACGACCTGTACGCTGACATTGAGCGTCGTGGCTTGGACAACATCCCAACGCACAAGTACGTCAAGTACGGCAAGCTCTACTACGCCGCCTTTGACAAGTTCATCGGCTCGTACTTGGACGTGTACTACCCAACTGAAGATGTGCTTGTGAACGACGTGGAGCTGCAGAACTGGGCGGAAGGCTGCGTGAAGGTGCCACATCTTCGTGGATTCCCAGCCAAGTTTGAGACCAAGGAGCAGCTCCGTAAGCTCTTGACGCACCTCATCTTTCAGAGTACGTTCAAGCACCACGCCATGAACGGTGCGGCCTCGTGGCACGCGGTCGCGATGCCTTACAGTCTCCCTGCGCTCTGGAAGCCATTGCCAACGCGCAAGCTGATGGCAAACGAATCGCTCAACCTCATGGAGTACACGATTCCAAAGGAGCTCGTCCACGTGCAGATCCTCTCGCCTGCTATGTTCTACCGCGCGTTGCCAATCAGTGAGACGTTGTTGGATGCGTACCGCACGGCCCGTTTCGCCGATGAGCCTCAGCTTTACGGCCCAATCCGCACCTTTGAGACGATGATGCGCAATGTGGACACGGAACTCGCGGAGCACGAGTCGAATGCGACGCAAATCTGGCCTTCGCAGCTCTTCCGTCCTGGTATGCTTGCGTACTACACGTGGATCTAATCGCCTGGCATGGATCTAGCTTTACAAATTGCCGTTTTGATTAATATATAACGAATTCGCTACATCTCTATCAACTTTGTTGTTCAACATCCCTTTCCTCCAGCGATCACGAGGCACGCTGTGCTCTCAAAGATGCCCAGAATGTTGGTCGTGATCGACCAGAGCAAGGCAAACGCCACATACGCAATCGTCAGTCCGCCTAGCAGCTTGCTCGAGCCTCCAGTACGCTTCAGGACCTGGGTTTCTGCCTTTTGTGGCGGCAAAAAGACCAAAAACATCCATGAGATGACATTCGTAGCGTACATGATGAGGATGGTGTAGGAAATATCCAGACGAACTTGCTCCGTGTCTTCCTGGATGCGTTCGTTCGACAAATCCCAGTGCGCGTCGATGATCTTGGTCAGTGTCGCGGCAAACGGCGAGGAGAGATTCGAGACAGTTGTCAACAGACCGTACATGGCGCCTTCATTGCCTTCACCCACCAATTCGATGGTCACAAACGTGCCAATGAGGAAGTTGATACCCGCAGGAAGGTTGATAGCAATGGGCAGGCCGAGCCAGAACCACTGACTGCGATAGATATCCCAAATTGTCACGAACGTGGTGATTGCGTCGAGGAAAATGACGAGTGCACCCGTCAACACGATCATCGCGCGCCAGTTCCAGTGCAACCCGAACTTGCCCGTGACTGCAATCCCCACGAGGAACGCAAACGTGCCCACAATGCCCGAGATGACGCTGTTGATAGGCGTGACGTGGACCAAATACCGCTGCACGGGGGACGACGACGTGTATGTGATACCCGCGAAGATGCCGCTGAAGAACTGGTAAAACATGATTTGATGCACCGCACGTGTCTGGATGGCGCTCCACAGCTCACGCATGTAGACAGAGAACGTGGCGGGCTCGTGTTTCTTCTCATTGATGAAAAACCATGCGATGGGGATGATCGGAAGGATCCAAAATGCCAAGGAGAGCATGAGCATGGGGAATGTCAGCGCAAAGTCGAAGGCGCCGCCGTATTCTCGTCCGTTGAAGGCAAAGCCCACGATGAGCTGACCGACAATGTTGAAGGCTGTGCGTGTGCTGTAGACTGCTGACTGTGTACGTCCACGGACGTTCAATGGCTCTCGTTGGGCGAGCTCGACGACGATGCCATCCGCACAAACGTCCGACATGACGTAGCCAAACGCACTGAACATCATCACCAACACGTACTTACCACCACTCGTCGGTGCTTCCTTATTGGCACGCGCCAACGCCATCGCATACGCTAGTGGGTCGTGTTCTCGATCGATGTACGCGTCTTCCGGTCGGTTCCAGTAAGGCTTGTCGACCGTCATGCAGCCCATGAGGAAGAGCATGACGATGCAAATCATCCAGCCCAGCACCATATACGGACGACGTCGATAGCCACGGATGGGCACGCAGTCAGACAGGATGCCGTAAAAGACCTTGAAAGACCATGGCAGCGCCACGAGGGTCGTCGCCGTCACGGCGGTCGTGCCGCTCACATTCAGGTAATTCTGGAGAAACGGGTAGATGGTCGCGGGCATCACGGCGTCCACGAGACCCACAGTGGCGTACTGCGCCAAGACACCAATGTGGTCGCGACTGAAAAGGCGAGGCGCGCCGCCTTCGCGTAACGCGCCGGTTTCGAGTTCCACGACCTTCATGTGACCGAGGCTATTGCAGCACAGAGAGCACGGACGAGCACGAGACTGACGAGAGGAGGGAGCGCAGCACACACGACGCCTTCTGGAGCAGTGCAGAGGGCGGAGAAGACGTCGATCGGACGCAACGAAGAGCTCGTCCTGATCAAGTCTGCCCCATCATCAGTCGCACTCACTGACGCAGGAGCGGATCAGTTGCACACCTGTGAAAATGCATGGACCTGATGCATACAACTGAGTTTTGTATCGAGTATCAAAGGTTAATCGGAACGGACAGTTAGGAACTGGTTACGCGTAACCTGTTCCAAAATCCCACATGGGTACACTTCACTGAAAGACTGTGACGCGCCGAGCTTCTCAACTCGAGCATTGGTCTCAGTTGCGAAACGAAACGAAATGACGGAGGTGACGCTCTCGTGTATGGTGGTGGAGCCGCGAACCAAAGTCGTTCCCATCACCATCGATCCGCGCAAGAATCTCATCTACCTGAGTGTAGCTATCAAGAAAGCGTTCTGGTGTGAGCTGTACGGAGAAGCTCCTTTGGATCTCGGGCTCTATCTTGCCACAAGAGGCGACGTGTGGTTAACACGTGACGATCCGGAGATCAAGGCATTGGAAGCAGGTGAAGAAGCGCCTGATGTGATCAAGGAGATCGTGGAAACAACGGTAGACATGGCACGTATCGAAACGATCGGAGATTGTCTCGTTGGGTCGGGACTGCCGCCACCACCGTCCAACCAAGTCCACTTTCTCGTCGACGTCATTCCGTACGATGAAGAACTTGCGAGAGCCGCGCATAAAGCAGTATTCCCGCGTGCTAAACTCTGTTGGAACGAGCCCAGGCCGCTCGTTGAGCATCCTTCATGGGATATTCAACACGAAGCCTACGAAGAACGTTCACTCTGGGCCATGGGACCTCACTACAATACCTGGAAAGAAGAGCGAACCAGCCGGCACAACAACCCAGTATTCTATTGCGTGGGTAGGTCCAAGGCCGGCAAGTCTCGGCTGTTAGATGAGTTCCAGCACCTTCTCCAGGTCAGAGTGGCCAATAGAAACACCAAGTATGCCGCGCGAGACGTCATGATACGCGATGCGTTCGTTTTCAAGATCTCGTTCAGTCGAGAGAAGGTATTGGGCTGCGCAGAACCAGTGGGCTCTCGTATGCTCTTTCAGCTTGTGGAGACACCGATGCCATGGGAGGAATTTGCAAGCAAGGACCAGCACCAATTCACGCCCCAACGCGTTCTCCTCGAGGTGTCAAAGATCAGAAACATCCCGCTCAACGAGATGAGTGTCATTCTCTGCGTCGATGACATGCATTGTCTTCCACACCCAGAGGGGAATTCTTCCTCGCAGTTCAGGAAAGTGATGTCAACACTTACGACTTTGGCCAGGTCGAGTGTTTATTGGATCACAGTCATTTGCTCGTCCGCTTTACTTCATCCGATCTTCGATTTTCGCGTCAGGTCAGGACATTACTGCCTCGAAGTAGCCCCAGTTCCGCTCACGCGTCCGAAGTTGAATGGCATGTGTTTGCGGAGTTTGATCAGATGCTACCTGCACACCAGCTGGATTTGCTCATTGACTACATGGGTGGCTTCCCAGGTGCACTGGCAATACTGCTTGAAGTCTTGCACAACACGAAAGACGTGGGAAAGCCATTTACCTTTGAAGCCGTGCTGCGTGCAGACGTCTCGGAGCTACATGTAGTGTATCCATCGATCAGTATCCACCTTCCGGCCATGATCGAGGCGTTTCTGGCCGTCATCCGTCGTGACGATGTCACAAGTTTGACCAAATTCGGTGAAACTTGTGACATCGTCACGATGGATGCCTCCTTCGATGAAGCATTTTCATGTGGTTTACTGCGTCTAAACGTAGACGAACGTCTCGAATGTCCATATGTGTTGTACTTGCTGCTCGACTCATTGCCAAATCGCTGGGATGAGCAGGAAAATCACGCACCAAGAGAGCTTCGAGGCGACTGGAAGCCGTGGGTCACGTGGAATGAGTTCTATAGCACGTTTCGAGTGCTCAAGTCGCTTGCGTGGGCCGATCGGAAGGACCACATGGGCTGGTGGCAACTGCATCGAGGTGCCTATATGACCTATTCATGCCAGCAATGGGTGAAGGAGACTCGTCGATCGATTGCTCTTGGTACTACGACCACACAAAACATCGCTGAGAGTAGTCTCGCGTCTGATCGTGTGCACCAATCACCTTGTGGCGATTTGTTCGTGTGTATGGAAGTCATGAACCAAGGCTTCTTTTACGAAATGCACCGACGCGACACAACATGCGGCATGACCAAAAACCTCACAAAGCCGGCACTGCAAAGAATCCAACATTTTGGTCTTGGTCCGGATGGTTTGTTGGTGCTGTTTACACTTAAGGACGCGTCTCTGATGATGAATGAGCTGGTCGATTGTGCGGTGGTGGATCCGAGTTGTATGCCCGAGTACTTTAGTGCGTTCCTTGCTCGCGCGTCGTTCCTATTAAAGAATCCGAGTCGCACACCAGAAGATCTCGAGCTCGCCCAGAGCACTGACGCTGACGAGAATCACCGCACCAGGTACTCACCAGCAGCACTCGAGCGATGTCAGCCGACTCGAGCGGTCCGAAAGACATCGGTGATGAAACCAGGAACCAAGAAGCGTCGCTTAACACGTCCTTGAGAGACTCAACGAATGCACTCGCTCCATTAATCTCGATAACGAAGCAAGCAAACTCATTTTTTCACAGCGTCACGAGACACTCCTTCATCAAAACGCTCGGATTGAACATGGCCACTGCCACTTCACCAAAAGCTCATGAGGCTGACTCATCAATGCGAATCCTCATTCGAACCGATACGAACTTGATTGTTACGAACCCACATATCAAAGTTCGTATCCGTAAATTCCGAGTTGGCGTGTCAATCTGACTCTTGGGAGCACTTGGTGAACGGCATGGCGAGGTTCGATGCGAGCGTATTGCCGAGCGAGCAGCTCGTGCTGCTGGAAGCCACCCTACGAGTGCAGCTGCAGGTGGTGAAATGGGTGCGTCTCTCGCAGATGACGACGGGCACGGGGATGATCTTCCTCTCGGGCGGACTCTCGGCGCTTCCTTCCAGCATCTCCATCATTTCGTCGACCAACCAACGCCGCAAGTACAAAAAGCGCCGACGAGCGTGTCTGAAGGAGCTGGAGAGACGAGAACTGCAGACCGTGTCGATCGATGAAGTCATTCACGGCAAGCGTGCGTGGATACTGGCGTGTGGCACGGGTCTGGTGGTCTGTGTGGTGAGCTTCGCCGCTGATCTTTTCATCCACGAGGCCGTCTTCAAGGTCCTCACCGAGTATCTCTTGATGGAGCTGGAAACCAAGATCACAGGACACTTGGAGGATCAAATCTCCGTGCCGATGGCAGGCCTTGCCATTGAGAAGCTTCGTGGGATGACGACTGGTCTTGAGAAGGAGGCGAAGCTCAAGCGAAGCCAGACGTCGTCGGACGCTGTGTCCGCGGCGATGAGCGAGCTCCCGCCTTCGTGGACCATCAAGCCCATGAAGAAAGCACAGAGTGTCCCCGCGATGCCACTGCCAGACCTCTTCGGCGAGAGGGAGGCCGCCAACTCAATCCGTCGCGCTCAAACCAGCGTCGATGAAGACATACCAGATCTCTTTGGTGAGCGCGATGAGACAAGCAACCCAGTCTCCGGCGACATTTACGTTCGACGTACCAATTCGTTCTCTTTGTTCGGCGAGTGCTACGAGCTCAGATTCGCAGCAGCAGAGTCTGACAAACAGGCAGCAACCGTCGTTGACAATGAACACGGCGAGTTGGTGCAACGACGAACCATCGGCGCTGTGACAATCATCGGCGACGATTCGCTTCCGCCCGAGATTCTCCACGCATTGCAGGGCAACGGCTTGTACACTAGCGAGTCCTCGAGCTTTGAGGACGACGATGACGACGACATCAACGCCCACAACTTGTTTGGCACCGCTGATGAGCTCAAAAATCTCGAGGCGGACAATGAGACCTATAACCTTTTTGGTGTTCCGGTAATCCCATAAGCTGTCCAACACGTATCGAGAGAGTTACGTCACGTGCAGTATTGCGCCATGATTTTACGCACAACCCAGAGTTCACGCGCCTGGAAGAGGTGACGAGCTCGCGCTTCC
This sequence comes from Pythium oligandrum, assembly GCA_020085045.1. Lineage (NCBI taxonomy): Eukaryota > Oomycota > Peronosporomycetes > Pythiales > Pythiaceae > Pythium > Pythium oligandrum. Next base: position 474,619 of record JAHRIK010000021.1, read on the forward strand.
TTGACTCATGCTGCTCGTGCCGTTGTCGCGGAAGTTGTCGCGGAAGTTGTCGCGGAAGTCGTCCACGTTCATCTTGGTCCTCGGTCCACGCATCGTCCACCTCCATCGAGCGAGCACCAAGGATCGTCGTGGATGATTCGCCACCATGGAAGGGGCGGCGAACCTCTGCGACATATCGTCCCCATTGCCCTTCGAACCAAGTCGAAGAGTGCGATACGCGCCTTCTTTTTCCTGGAACCCCGCATCGCCTGACCGCGGATCGGATCCACAACGACGACCATGCTGAACGCATACACGCCTTCCACGCATCATTTCCACCGTTTAATGCGGCAGCAGTCGTTCCGTCAGAAACGTCCAGCGGGCGTTCCGCGCCGAAGCGCAGAGAGAGCGAGTGTGTGGGATGATTACCCACATGCGGTGTCTTCGACGCCTTAGTAGTGTAAACGCACACGCAGCAGCCGGACAGACAGGCACGCGAATGGAGAAGACTTCTTTACGGAGCTCTTCATGCGATCGTCGGTTCAAAGAAGTCGACTCATCAGCCTATCCAAGTACTACGTCTCCTGTCATATGGCATAAGCACCACGCAGCTGCGTTAGCAAAGATCACATAGTACAGGGTTCAACCTCACAACGGTAAGATGTACCGGATAAAGAGGTACAATGTGCCCATCCTAAGCCAAGAGGCATTCAGTACTGGAGCTGGTCACGACGAATGACAGAAGGTGTCGGCTTGATGGGCGGAACATCACAGGCTGGTTTAACAGACCCTCTTTCGGCGACTGTTCCGTGGCTGCTCCATGCGTATCCCTGCCTTCCTTCCTTCCTTGTCTTGTTTTTCTTCGTTGCAACACTTGCTTGCGTTCCTGACTATCGAGCGGACGCACCGAACAAATGCATGACATGGCGGGTCTGTCCAGTGCATCTCTCTTGCTTGCTCTCTCTCTGGCATCTCATGACCCGGCCCTCACTCTCCACCCATGCCTTAGTCATTGCCCGCTTGCTACAAGCGACTTGAAAAACGAAGCATTGGATTGATATGGAAGAAAATTGTTCTGTTTATCGCGAGGGTTCGATCCCCATCGCGCTAATAATCGTTGGTCTGTTCGACCTTGGTTCATGCAGCAGCTCTTGCTTTTTGTTCTTGTTCTTGGCTCCGATCGCCGTCCTATCACCTAATAAACTACCTAATACATATGCACACTGGGCTCGGTGCAGCCGTCCAGTTATAGGACGAAATCGCACATGGAGAGGTCACTTGTTCGACCGCATTCCGATACGTCCGTGTCATCATCTTCGTCGAAGAGGAGCGCGAGGAGGATCTTGAGGTCTTCCTCACCGAGCGGAGTGCAAGGCTCATCCGCATCAATGAGCTCGTCAATCGCTGGCTCCGGTGCACGGATCGTCAAGTCCGCTGGCACGGCGTAGCCGTTCGAGCTGCGGCGCTTCATGGCGCCTTCTCGTTCACGACGCATGCGGCGACGCTGGTCAACGAGCCACTGGTTCTTGTTGGCGCGCTCCCGGTGGAAGGCACAAAGGCGATGCAGGCCACCACCACGCTTGGTGGTGCGCGGGTTATCGCAACGCTTGCTTGGGTACTGACAACGCATTTCGGGCGATGGAGGCGTGTTCGAACCGGTAGCCGAGTTGTTCATGTTCACCGAGGTCATATTGAGATGAGAGAGAGTTGGGCGAGCTTGTTGCTTGTTTGCTTTTGCGCTGGATCGAGTAAATTGTCGAATGAGTGAGCTCACCGGCGGCGGGTGCCACATGGGCGACAAGAAAGGCCGGCGCCCCCATCAGGTACAGGAGGGCGTTATAGTTTAAGCAGTCGAGCGTTGCGAAGCTGGTCATCAAGATGCAGCGAAGCCATGTACAGTGGGCATGGCGTCCTTCAACAAGATCAATTGCAGTTTAGGGTCGCATACAAACTCCAAGTGATTGTACAGAAAGGGCTCATGGGCGAGTATTCGGAGCATTGTTCATCATTTAGGGTTGCGGGTGGGCCGTGGTGCTGGCCAGGCCAGGTATGCGTTTCGACAGGTGTGGCGTCACGCAAGTCGCAATGAAGTGACCCTACCCCGCTTCTCAGATCACTCCATATCGGGTCTCGCAGGTTTTTGCGAAAATTTTCTGCGACGACCACCTCGTTGTATATACTGCCACCCAGATTTTAGAGTATAGACAGATGGATACACCACGCCCACTGTTCAGTTTCGACGAGACCACGATCGAATTGTACACGCTCATCCTGCTCTTGAGCAACGGATTATTGATAGAGAGCTTCTGGGGGCACCGCGAGACTGAAACGGCCAGACGGATGGCTTCCTTTGATCGATCGCTTCACTGCTAACCTTCTACTTTTTTTTTAACGGAATCGAAATCGTCGACGTAAAGGCAGCAAAACGGCCCGCTCTCTCTCCACATATCTCGTTGAGGTAAGGTTTCAGTCAGCTAGCGTTTGACTCAGCGAACGTTCTCAGTCACGACGGCTTGCAAAGAACTGGCACGTGTTTCTGGGTGTTTGTCATTTGTGGCGACGCGTCGCTAGAGCAACAAGGGGATATCGTCAACATTCGTGTACAAATACGCCACATTCCACTCGGTAGCTTCAATTTGTGGTTTTTATTGGCTCGCGTACACGATGAGTATTTGCCATGGAGGTAGGTCGCAGTGTCGAGTGGTGTGCGACACGTAAAGGGCCTCTCAACCGACAGGCCGCCTCGGCTGTCGTGCTTTGTGTGTAGCCATCCAGCTGGAGCGGTCTCAACGAGCTTGCGACACGTTTCGCGGTGATGTTGAAGAAAAGTGCCTCTTTGGTCAACATTTGCATAATAGTAGCCTCTATCGCGTGCCGAAAAGCTCAGTTCCGTACACTGAGCGCAATCAATTCTGAAGGGGTGCTCACTTCCTTCGGACAGACGTGCGACGTGCAAAGAAAACGTGTCAGCGAGTGCGTCAGACGCGACCGGTCTTCAAGATAGGTACAGTCTGTTCTGGAGAATGTTCAGCCGCGCCCACAAAGCACGAGAATGCGGTCTTGCGCCAGAAGATGGCTACAGTCGCCTGCCGAAGGCTCACTTCATCAACAATCCACCAACGGTCCATACTGTATCTAAGATACCAGTACATCCACCATGCTGCGTCACGTTGCCGAGTCGGCTCTGCGACGTCCGACGTTCCACTCTGAGAATGACGGCCCACAAAGGCGTCACTGGATTTTTCTCGTTTCGCAAACGAAAATGAAGATACCACTAGATGAAGATGAGATCCTGTCGTCATTACACTGACTCTGGGCCCCATGTGGGTGGGCACAACGCCAGGAAAGTAGGACATGTAGCTTCTTCCGCACCAAATGCGCCAAAGTTGCGCAGCGTGTCCGCGCTTGCGTGGGCGGGTTGTGGGAGTCAGCACGCATTGCTATTACGTCGAGTGAATGTCCTGGCACGATGGTTCTATGCGAAGCATGGAGCAAGAAGGTGTCAATAGAGAAACGACTGTCAAGTCGGTAGAAAATTCAGGTTGCGTACAAAAGATAGCTGTTCGAGTACTGCAACAGATCTGGTTCACACAGTTGAGCACCATCGTTCGAATTTGAAGCCGCAGACGACTCAAAACCGACTTGCGGGTTCCTTCATGTAGCCAAAATTTGCCGAGAATTATGCGAAAAATAGAGGATTTCCAGGTTCTGGCCCGTTTGAAGATACGTTATTTCGTTGGAACGTTCCACTCAGATGGTCAGTCGCTGTGTTAGACTCTTGGTGGGACTATCCGGTCCACTCGAATAGAGGCCTCACCCAGGATTGTGACTCGCAACTTACGAAGCACCCCAGCTGCTGGAAAGATTCTCACCTGGCTCTACTAAGACACTTATCCATTCATCCACCCGCATCATCGCATTTTTGAGGCCATCTTCAAGCCAGGCGAAAACGCTTCGTGGTGCGCTCGCACGAAGTGTCCGGCTGAGGATCGGTCTGAGCGTTGCTTGAAGAGGGCCGTGAGCCGGTCTATCGGTGGTTAGGCCAGGGATCTCAAGTGTACTGTAGGTTATCACACTAGACAGGATTCGGTTCGAGAGGGAGTCCACTATTCGGCAGCTTGCGATTGCTCAACCGTGGAATGCGTATCGCAGACACGCATGCAGCACGCCGGATCCTCCTCGCCTTTGTGCGGCGACGGAACGAAGCGCATCTCCATCGAGACCAAGCCCACGTCGTGATGCGGGTGTCGCACAGCTCCGGCTAGATGCGATGCGAGCAATACGTGTGTGTGTGTGTGTGCGTACGTATGCGCGTGTGTGGTATGATCATGCAGCTGCGGCATGCGTAGGGATGAGATGGCCGCGCTTCTCCACAAAGTCGTGGGCCGCAGCTTGCGGTGGATGCAGTTGAAGTGGCGAAGGAATCTGCCTGAAGCAAACTGTATCGTTTGCGTGGGCGGATCTATTTTATCAGAGGATGTGCTACGAGTTTGGCACGCCGGTGTTCCTCTGGGTGGGAAGTGGACGAAAGGCGAATCCAATCTAGCTAACGTTGATACTGCCGCCGTCTCCATGGCTCGATGTATGTTGCGTTGCAGCTTGATGCGTGTTGTTCCATGTTGATTCCTCGCTGCAAGATGGCTGTTGATGCACGAAGATGTCTCCTTTGACGGGTCGAAGTCTCGCTGTCTGTATCGTATCGCTTTACTGGAAGCAGTGGGATGATACGATACAAATGCCCCTTTACTCGATGAACTTAGCAAGAGCATTTCCCATGAGCTTGACTGCTCATTCGTCGTCAACCAGTCCTAACGGCGATGAGTCCACATGTCAATTGACCCCGGCGATCTAGAGCGCGCATGTGCGATGAGAGACTTGGGATGTTCATCAGCGATACAATAAATTTCCCAGCACAGGTACTCTCTTGAACACGCTGATTTGGATACGTCTGAGTACTGCACTCGAGCGAGTCCTGATACTCGATTGACTGCGAGACATCAGCGTAGTTATATTAGAGATAAAAGACGTCAACCGGTGATAACGGAGCCCTGGGCGGGGACATCGCTCGTTGACTTCACTCGACAGCAAACTGCTTCACACGACTAGTCAGTTTTAACTCATGCTTACTCAATCGTTAGAAGACGACAGCTAGATGGATAATAAAACGCACTCGTCCCAGTTACGCTCGTCTGTGTTTCCTCTTTGCTGCCTTTCGCATCGGTGGAGTCAATCGACAACGCTGGAGTGTTAGTAATGGGATGTTGGTGCGCTCATGAGCATCTTCGTACGTGGTAAACGGACGCTTCATCACGAATGTTTGACTGGCCTCCGCGTCAAGCCCTTGCACAAGCTCAAATTCCGCTGATGTACCTGAATTTAGACATGGTGGCGGGTTCTTCAATAGGAACAACGCGCGAGCAAGGAACGCGCTAAAGTACTCGAGCATACAGCTCGGATCCACCACCGCACAGTTGTAACGTGGTCGCTATACTAGGAGCGATCGATCGACGAGACTCCTTCACCCACTGCTGACACGAATAGGTCATATAGGCACCTCGATGCAGTTGCCACCAGCCCATGTGGTCCTTCCGACCGGCCCACGCAAACGACTTGAACACTCGAAGCGTGCTATAGAACTCATTCCACGTGACCCACGGCTTCCAGTCGCCTCGAAGCTCCCTTGGTGCGTGGTTTTCCAGCTCATCCCAACGATTTGGCAATGAGTCGAGCAGCAAGTACAACACATATGGACATTCGAGACGTCCATCAACGTTTAGACGCAGTAAACCACATGAAAATGCATCATCAAAGGAGGCATCACCGAATTTGGTCAAACTTGTGACATCGTCACGACGGATGACGGTTAGAAACGCCTCGATCATGCTCGAAAGGTTGGCACCATCCGATGAATACGCCACTTGAAGCTCTGAGACGACTTCACGCAGCACGACTTCAAAGGTAAATGACTTTCCCGCGTCTTTCGAGTTGTGCAAGACTTCAAGCAGCGTTGCCAATGCCCCTGGGAAGCCACCCATGTTTTCAATGAGCAACCGGAGGTGATGCTTAGGCAGCATAGGATCAAACTCGGCAAATACGTCAATTCCATCGCAGACTGGATGGGCGAGAGGAACTGGGCCCAGTTCAAGACAACAGTGTCCTGAACTGACTCGAAACTCGAAGATCGGGCGAAGCACAGCCGACGAGCAGATGACTGTGACCCAGGACGTGTTCGACTTGGCCAAAGTCGCCTGTGAATCCATTACATGCCAGAACGGGGACACACAACCTCCCATGGTTGTGAAAGGCAGTGCATATCATCGACACAGATAATGACGCTCATCTCGTTGATGGGGGTGTTGGTGATCCTGGATAGCTCAAGGAGCGCCTCCTGTGGTGAGTCGTGATGCTGGTCTTTACGAGCTAACTCTTCCCATGGCATCGGTGTCTCCAGCAGCTGATAGAGCATACGACAACCCAATGGCTCGGCGCACCCCACGAACTTCTCTCGGCTGAACGAGATCTTGAACACGAACGCGTCTTGAATTATCGTGTCTCGCTCTTCATAGTTGGCGCAACTACCGACCACTCGGAGCTGGAGAAGATGCTGGAATTCATCAAGCAGCCGAGACTTGCCGCTCTTGGGTCCACCTGCGCAGTAGAACACTGGGTTCTCGCACCGGTTTGTTCGTCGTTGCTTCCAGGCATCATAATGGCATATCATCCAATCTAGCGGTCGGTCATCAAAAGCCTCGTGCTGGAAATCCTATGACGGTCGGTCAGCGAGTGGCTTGGGCTCATTCCATCGAAACTTGGCCCGCGGGTATAGTACTGCGATGGCTTTACACACAGCTTCATGGTCAGGAGGGATGGCGTCGATGAGAGAGTGGACTTGGTTTGACGACGGCGGTGGTAATCCGGCCACTGTGAGACAATCAGAGATCGTGATGACATGTCTGCCAATCTCCGTTTTCATGATCTGCTTGATCATCTCGGAGGGATCTTCGCCGTTTTCCAACGCCTTGATCTCTGGATCGTCTCGGGCCATCCACATATCACCTCTTCTCGCGACATGAAGGTCGAGATCGATTGGAGCGAAGTTAAACTGGTCGCCCGCATCGCGTCAATGACAGCTCTGTTGAAGCGCATGACATGCTCACGTGGGTCGATGGTGATCGAGATGACCTTGGTCCGCGGCTCCACCACCATACATGTCAGCGTCACCTCGTCTATCTCTTCCATCGCGGACTGAGATCAATACGAACTGCTGGAGCATCGACTTGTCCTCCCATGAGTGATGGAGAAGAGACTTTCGTTTGAGATGTCGCGGTCCATCAGTGGCCTTGGACGAAACCTTCGAGCAAAAATTCTACAAGCAATTATACCTAATAGCTCAATGGAACCTGCCAGGCGGACCCTCCTCAGACACAGCGCCTGCGTCATGCAGAAGAGCGCATTCTCCTTCCGTCCTCCATGGGTCATTGGGAAGTTTGTTACGAACCCATTTGATAGATTTCTAACGACGTTCGTAACATATTGTTAATTGGCACTTGTAGCGCAATCAGTCTGTTTGTAACGCAATCAGAGAAGACGAATGACGATGACATGAACGATGTAGAGGATGGAAATGCTAGTCGTTACTATGCGTCACGTGCCGAGTCGTGACGTTGTACAAGCATGGAAGGCCGCGTGACGCTCACGTGCGTGTTCGCGGGCTGTGAGCCTCGCGCTCCGTTCACCATGTCCGTCCAATCCAACGACATCATCTTCAGCATTCTCACTATTACGGTCGGGCCACGCTTTCCGAGACGTGATAGCTCACTGCTGTACAAGCCACATCGAGCGCTTCCTGGCCAAAAGCAACGGTAAGTGGCTTTCGCGTATAGACCCAGATGTGAGAGCTCTTGAACAAGGCGTGGCGACCAAACTCATTAAGGCGCTACTCGTGGATCCTGCTAGCCCTCGTTCCAAGATGTCGAAATGATTCCCAACGTCCAGTGCGGATGACGAGCTTCATGTCCTCATTCTCATGATGGATCGGAACGAAGACCCGCAGTTGATCACCGAGAAGCGCCTGCTGAGCCGACTGAAATGACTGGACCCTCAGGCTTTTGTACCAACGTCAGACATAGGATCCACATGGGACTTCCAATCCTCGCTGAATATGGCGCGGATCTCGAACGCATTACATGATGTGGAGAGCGCATCGCTCCTACACGCGCTATCACCTGGACTTGTGTGTCTCCTTGTCGCGGCACCGAGAAGTCTCGCCTCTTGGACGAGTTTCCTCGGAGGAGTTGATGTATTCACCAGGAGAACCAAAGGACGAGAAGGCGATGCGTGCGATACTGAGCAAAACGCTTGTGTTCAAGATCTCGTTCAGTCACGGATACATCACGTCGCCAGCTCTAGTCTCGGTACGTTTCAGCTTTTGGACACCAACGATTTGGAAGCCTTTTCTCGCATTTCGAACACCAATATGCCTCATTGTATCGTGCTGACGCATTTGTGCAATGTTCTCCTTGGTGGGTCAGTTCGACAAGCTGGGTCAGTGTTATCTACTCGACGATTTCGCGCGAGTCGCTGAGTTAAGTTTTAGAGAATACGAGTCAGCTCTGCGTATCTCTCTCCACGTGCCCTCTCGAGCAACCGACGACTCGAAGTGGTGATTTCGACTTTAGCTCGTTCCGGATTGGCAACCGACTGCTTTTCTCAACGATTTGCTCTTTCTGACAATGTTTTCTTGGTCTGACTGGACTCTTTCGACTGAAACCACGATCCCACGGAAGACTCACCAACTCCGAGAGCAACTCCCAAATGATCACTCAAAAGTGAGCCAGGTAGTAGAATACAGCGTAAATAACGGCGTATTTCTGTAATGGGCGAGGAAATCAGGTTCTTCCGGCAGTTCCACGAGGATCTGTACTTCTTATTAGCATCTCTCGGAGTCAGCACCAACATTCTCAAACGTTCGTTCATTAGACTTTGGTTTGAATCCGGAATATGTCCCTTCATCAAAGCTTTGAGGTCGTTGTCGCCGTTCTTGAGCCATTTGCCTTGATCCCCTTTGGGTTTCGAGAGGTAGATCAGCGTCGATTGAGACCAAGTTCGTGCAAGCTTGTTTGACCCTCGCCTTCAGCTCTCCCACAGTCTCATTATCCACGATGCAGATCATTCCTACTCCGGCTAGCACGTCCAACGCTTTCGTCATGGAGATAATGCAAATATGGCTTTAGGTGAAGGAGAGCTATGGTTCCAGGAATTCTAATTGGATTGATAAATCGAGATGCGATGCAAGAGATAGATAATTGTACAAGATAAAAAAAATGCAAACATTTGGGTTTATTCAGAAAATATTGGAATCAAGGCCTGGTTTCAAAGACTCGGTGATTTATTAGAAGCTGGTCAGAATGTGCTGGTTCGACTTGGCCCACTCGCGGTGCGACACAGGATCCACACCCGTCAATAGTTTGTAATCACTCGTCACCTGACTAGCTACACCAGCAGCCGTTGTCGCATCCAACGACGCGAAGATGTAACCAACCGGTGGGGGCAACGAAAGCACTTGCACGAGACGCCCTGCAAGCTCCTCTCGAGACAAATGCACTACCTCGATCGGCTTGGTGATGACGTCGCTGATATTGGACGTGATCTCTTCAATCGTCAACGCTTCGGGACCTGTGATATCCAGCGTCGCACTCTCAGTACGGTCTGTAGCGAGTGCATAGGCGGCCGCGCGACCCGTGTCGTCGCGAGACACACCAGCCAGCTTGCCGTCACCGGCCGCAGTGAACCATTGACCACCCGTCTTGGACACCACAGTCAATGACGGGAACACGTTCTCAAAGTACATGCTGTTGCGCAAAATGGTGTAGCTTGGCACGCCACTCTGCTTGAGGAATTCTTCTGTCGCGCGATGGATCGGAGCGATCGCCGCCAACGACACATCTGCAGCCTGCAACGACGTGTACACGATGTGCTGCACGCCGGCCTTGACCAATTCGCGGATGGCCTGAGCATGACTGGTACCATCGTCGCTCTCGCGGTTGCTGATGAGAAGCGCTCGCTCTACACCCTCGGCAGCCGAAGCAACGGACGTAGCATCATTCGCGTCGAAGAAGCGCACGACCACACCTTGGTCCTTGAAGGTCTTGAGGGCGTCCGAGTCGACCGACCGCGTACCAGCGACGATCTGCTGTGGATCAGCCTGAAGAGTGTGAATGAGGTGGTGCAGGGTGACGAGACCGAGCTTGCCGGACGCGCCGGTGAGGAGAAGGCGACCTGGAACGATGGTGGCTGGCATCGTAATGAGCTTGTTTGGCTTGTTTGTTGCGTGGTAGTTTGCAGAATGAGGACGGAGAACAGCAACTACGGCATCCGCAACGTTAAGACATGCCTCATACTGATCAACTATGTCTCCTCATGGTGTTATGGCGGCCATGGAGACTCGGAGCACGCGCCATAATCGACTTGGTGGGTCATAATCGCTGTCTGCAGTTGTTCGTGGTCTCCTATTGGCCGATAAAGCGGTACAAGTCTTTTATGGCGAGTCACAACTTTTGATCTCGTTCTTTGGGGTTTATGAGCCAGCATAATCGACGTTGGCTTTTGACGATGGAAACAGGTTGAGGAGCCGATACAAGCCATCCGCTTCTTTTACGTCAAGAGATGGCCAATACCGAGCGATTCGGCGTTATTCACAGTGTCACAAGGCTTCCATACCACGCAAGAGGGTCCTAGGTCCCTGTGGAGCTGAGACCAAGCCACGAACAGCTCTTTTCCTCTGGATTTCGGCACTTTGTATGCAAAAACCACTTTTAATCCTCAGAAATCCACTCAACACGCTCAAGCGAAGCAAGTGGAAGCCGCTTCAAGTGTTCCGCCGATAGTTTGCCGGCATCATCCTCATCCACGTTTGCATCATCACGTGGGACTCACCAACCCACGAGGCGTGGCGCTCGACGCTCATTGGCTGATTTCAATTCCCAAATCCAGCCAATCAACGACGTCTCCTCACCTCCCTCCTTTTGATATCCTGTAATACCGCCGTAATCACGAAAACAAGCTGATTACAAGTGTGTCGCCCAGCAAATCACAAAACACGGTCTACTCCAACCGCCTCCGCTCTGTGCACGGAATCTTCCAGCATACCTTGTTTTGTCGAATCCTTCGATGATTATGCCGCCAACGTCACAATCCACCTCTGATTTGTAATACCCAGAGTGATGGTCATCACGACCGGTTCACTCCTGACCATGCACTCGATTGCATAAGCCTCCCCTTCGGCAGAGTGATTGCGGCAGAAGCGCGAGCGTCTCCGCTGCGTTGGCGTCCGCTCACTTCCGCACGAGCCACCGCAGCTACACATTGAAAGCCCTCTGTGCCTCCTCCTCATGTGCCTTGCTCCCCTCGCCAAGCCCTCGACCATGAACTCGACCAACGCCGGCACGTCGTCCATCGAAGACGCGCTCGCGTGGATGCAAAAGGGCGGACTCGTCATCGTCATGGACAATGAAGACCGCGAGAACGAAGGCGATCTCATTGGTATCGCCGAATTGGCCACGGAAGAGACCATGGCCTTCATGGTGCGTCACTCGACGGGAATCATCTGCGTGCCATCGCACGCCCAGCGACTCCAGGACCTCCAACTGCCGCTCATGGTCGAGAACAACACGGAAGTGCACAAGTGCAAGTTCACCATCACGGTGGATCTGCGTGAAGGCAACACGACCGGTGTCTCCGCTGCTGATCGTGCTCGTACCGTGCGTGCATTGGCCGATCCAAGCGTCCAGCCTGAGGCCTTTAACCGCCCTGGTCATATCTTCCCATTGGTCGCGCAGAAGGGTGGTGTCATTACACGCGCTGGACACACAGAAGCGGCGGTGGACCTTGCTCGTCTTGCTGGTTCGCGTCCGTTGGGTTTCATTGGCGAGATCAACGACGATTACGGCCGAATGCTCCGTCGGCCACAGCTCGAAGAGTTTGCTCAGACCCACAAGTTGCCACTCATCACGATTTCCGACTTGATTCGCTACCGCGTGCGCAACGAGCGTTTGGTAGAACGATCTCCCACATCGTCGACTGTCAAGACTCCGTTTGGTGTGTTCGAGGCGTATGCGTACGAGTCTCAGGTGCACGAGCACGCGCAGCAGTACGAAGTGTTGACGTTTGGTGACCTCAAGGGCCACAGCGACGTCCCAGTGTTCTTTGTTGAAGAAGGCTTCCACGCGAGTCTCCAGGCGCAGTGGGCGCAGAAGCAGATCGCCGAGAACTTCGGCCGTGGCGTTTTGATTTATGTGAACGACTCCAAGTCGCTGATCGAAGTGAGCGGTGAGCTCATGGCGCGACAGAGTATCTTTGGACTGGGCATGCAGATTGTGCGCGATTTGGGTGCGGAATCGATTGTCCTTTTGACTGCCGACGCCGACGCACGACTAGCGTTTGACCCACAGGGCTTTGGCGTGTCAGTCGAGCGCGTGGAAGCATTGACGACGCAGTAAGCTAGGATTCCAAGACGATTATGATGCATACAACACAGTAAATACACTATACAATCTTCATGCAGCTCCGTGCGGCTGTGAAGTGAGAGAATGCAGGTCGAAGAGTCCGCCTTTCTCGTGACTGAGAGCGCTGATTGGTGGACGACACAAGAGAGACCATCACTGGGGGGGGGGGGGGCTCTCAGAATATACTTTGGCGACAGCAAGGCGCTAAATATACCGATCACTCATTGCTCTGGCTCGCAAGATCGCATCGCTGGCTATCTGTGGCGCGTGGATTATTCTCCACTGCGACAGATGCTCCAAGGTGTTCTTATACCTGGCTCGGCTTGCTTTGCACTTGGTCAGTGGAAAGGGGCATAAGACGATCGTTCTGGGCTAGGTGGCCGAGCTATTTCGTCGCGCCAAAGGCTCGTTGAGATCCTGATACTCGGCTTCTTCGTTATTTAGAGAGTCCAGCTGCTGACGCGCTGAACGACGCGTGAAGCAGTCCGCATACTTGGATTTGGACGCACGACCACCATCATGCTTGCTCAGGCGCTGCCACAGGACCTTGAGCACGAATTTCTCAGCATTGATGCGTATTTGGAGTCCACCAACAATGACGAAGACCTCTGGTGCACAAGTCCGAGTCTAGATGCCCAAGATGACGAAGAGTGTGCCATCGAACACGGCGACGGCGAAGATGGAGAGGAAGAAGAAGGGGCGACGGTGACACGTGGTGAGGCCCTGAGCGGAGCCAACAAGAAGCAGCAGCCGACACCACGACCGGAGCAGACTCAGGATGCTCAGGACGACCGACGCGATAGTATGGAGATGCTGGACGATGGCTCTTGGCTGGACTTTGACGGACAGACAGTGGGTTCCTCGCTCATTTCGCCCACGTTGATGCGACGATTGACAGCAGAGAACGACACAGACGATCTATTAAATGAAACGGATGATGACGACCCGGATGGCTTGCTTCTCTGTGACGATTTGGATCTACCTGATATCACGGATGCTGATGTCGCAGCACTCATTCCGACCGTGACCAGCGCGGCGTTTACGAGTGATTCACAAAGCTCCTCATCGTCTCAAGCATCTGTGGCACCGCTGCCATCACCCAGTGGGTTCGCAAATACAGCGAATGCGATTCTCGTAACAGATCAAGACATCCCTGATATGGTCAATCTCTTCAGCTCCATGTATTCGCCCTCAGAAGCGTCGCGGAATCGAGCGCTTGCCGTGAATGTGGCCCCTCCAGCTCAACAAACTCCTCAACACCAGCAGCCTTCGGCACAGTCTATTGCTCAGTCACCTCTTACGATTATGCTACCAGCACCACAGGCGTACAACTCACTCTTTCAGCCGTTTGCTTCAACTCCAGGACAAACGGTCGCACCCACGGCACCATTACCCGCTCTTACCAATCCAACACAGCAGTTTGAATACTTTACACCACCAGGGGTGAACGCCACGCGGTTATTGGACCCAAACAGCATCTTCCTGAGCACCGAGACACTCTCTCCGCCCACCAAGATCACATCTGCGGCTGCGATTCGAGCCACGCAAGCTCAGAACCAAGTCCAAGCAGCTGCTGTCGCTGCCGCCGCCATGGCCATGGCCAACTCCGCCGCTGCGATGAACACCATGCGCAAGCTCAACACAACGTACGGCGTACCGATTGCCCCATTGCAGCGGGCAATGAGCACTGATGTCCTGCCTCTCAAGCCCAAGATGGCGACGACCAGCGCTGCTGGCACTGTAGCAGGAGCCACGGCTGCGTCGATTGCGGCATCGTACAACAACACGAGTAAGGTCTCCAAGATCTCGATCACTCCCGACATTTCGGACTTTAAGCTCGTGCAGATCTTCCACAACTTTTGTGATCCCATGTCCAAGGTACTCCCATTGCCTCGTTTCCACCAACTCCTCCAGCATCACCAGATCAAGGAAGACACGTCGTCATCAGCTTCCACCGCCGCACAAGCATCAGCAAATGCAACGTCGACACAGGAATCGCAATCGCTCTTCAAGATCCTGGACAAGAAAGGCGCGGGCTTTTTGGATCTTGAGACGTTCATGGGCTCGTTCCAGATCTGCAATCGCTGTACCGAAGCCAAGCGCCGCGCGCACTCGGCCGTTTGCGCAGCACAAGGTCAGTCCTTCGTCCCCACAGCACTCGAGCGACAACTGATGGAAGACGTTGCGCCAGTCGTCGTCCGCGTCGTGCCAACGTCGTTTGAAGGCCACAAGGTCAAGAGCTGCGAGCACTACCAGTGGACGTGGTGCGAAGGCTTCGAGAAAACGGGCAACGAGAAGTGCAAGGGCACCAATCGCCACGACAAGTGCCCCAAGTACCTCGCCAACTGCACGCTCTGGAAGCACAAGCTGCCGCCCAAGAACCGCAAGTCCAAGATCCTCGACAACATCGAGTCGCCGTCCAAGAAGTTCAAGCATTTCGCTTAATCTTATAAACTAATATGGGTACACGCCTCTATTCGTTTTAATCTAGTACTTTCAAATTTTGGAGACCTTTCAGATCTGATTATGACCAACTGAATTAATCAAATTGGCCTTTTGATTGGTCCGAAACCGGATCTGATCTAGTTTTTGGAATTTTGACCAATCCAATGGCATGGGACACCCACAAAGGAACATGATGATCGTTCGTTCCTGGAAACGCCACTGCCGCGCCAGTGCCCGTAAGACATTGCCCAAGAGACCATGGGACAGGCGTTCAGTGACTGCTGGTGCTGCGGCGACCGCCGCGTCAACGACGTGCTCAACGACTCGCTGCAGGAGAAGCTGCTGGACGACACCAAGGTCACGGCGGTCGAAGACCGGTCGGGCACGCCGACGCCTCGTCGACGTCGCGACAGCAAGGCCGACGCTTCTTCCATCTACGAGAACGAGAGCGAGCGTAGTACGAGTTCACGTATCTATCAGAGCGAGGCGAGTGACGACGAAGACGGCGCGGCGAATTGCGTGGTGAAGCGACGCGCGACGACGCATACCGACAGCCATGGCTGGGACATGGACGAGTTTGAGCACGGTGGCGACTTTGCGCAGGAAGGCGAGGACGAGGCGCTGCGGTTTGACGAAGAGAGCCGCGTGAGTCGACTGGTGAGCGACCGCTCGGTGCGCTCGACGATCGATTCGTACGCCTCGGGCGTGAGCAGTCCGCGGTTCAGTGACGACCCACGCGGCGGTCTCCGCGGCTCGCGGCTCTTTGACGACGAGGACGACGGCGACAAGCACTCGCTGCGTCGTCGCGCCTCGGCCACGCGTGATTCCTCGCGCTATGGGCCAGGCACGGACAGTGAAGACGAGCGCCTCTATGGCTCGGACATGGGCAGTTTTCTCGACACGGACTCGTCGCGGACGTCGTTCCTCGACTCGCGACGGATGCTGGAAGGCACGACCAGTCCGTCCAAGCAGCACTAAGCACACGAGTAGAGGAGCTCCTCAAAATTATGAGTACGTTTTTGGTTGGTTTGTTTGCTCGAACTCCCCCTATAAATCCCACACGGCCTCGGCCGGGGGCGGCTGACTGCGTACGTACACGGGCGGATGGTACTGGTCGTCGGTGCTCGTGGTCGTCGGATGATGGATGAGATTGTACGAGCTCCATTTCTTCCAGCTCTCGTCTTCCACCACGAGTGGCTGCTGCACGTCGAGCTTGTCCTTCTTGGCGGGCTGGACAGCGCTGCCGCGCGGACAGCAGCGCGCCCAGCACGCATGACAGGCGCTCAGGCCCTGCCCCATGGGGTTCTTCCGTGGATGGATGCCTCTGGCGTGCGGAAGCGCAGGAAGAAGACACGGAGAGGCCGAGTAGCCAAGTCGATAGCGGCGAATCGACTCGAGTGGGTCTCAAGAGCGTTGGCAAGCCGCATGAGTCGCCGCGACGAGTCCAGCGTCGTCAAACGCCGCCGACGACTGTTCATGATACCTTGGTGATTGATGACTTTGTAGTTTATGCGATTAGTTTATAAAGTGTATCCACTCGGTATCCGAACATTTCGGTTTGGGCCACTTTTCGATCAGAAACTTCGAGAAGGGATGTACTTTTGCAGACCGAATAATGTTTTACTTGTTGTTTGTATGATGCAGGATCTGTCGGGTACGGTACGTGCTTCCCGCCCATTTCCCCGTCAAAGGTCCAAAAGCGCCGCCAAGCTACCATGGTGAACGCCGCCGCCGACGCGAAGAAGAAGTGCGTAGAGCATGCTTATGGCGCCGCTGAGGTGCTCATCCGATGCGCGAGATGACGACTAACGCGATGCTGCCCTTGCGGCGCTCTCACGTGCTCTGTAGCGAGGGTAACGACGCCTTCAAGAAGGGCGACTGGGCCGTGGCCGTCGAGAAGTACTCGGAGGCCATCGCCTTGGACGGCACCAACCACGTCTACTACTCCAACCGCAGGTATATATTCATGCTCTTGAGACGCATCTACGGGCTCTGGACGGTCGTATTCACCGTGTTTAACGGCGTAGTGCCGCGTACGCCGGCTGGCAAAAGTACTCCGAGGCTGCGGCGGACGGCGCCAAGTGCGTGGAGCTGAACCCGGACTTTGTCAAGGGCTACCACCGCCACGGCCTTGCGCTCAAGCAGCTCAAGAAGTACGACGAGGCGCTCGCGACGTTGCGTGCGGGCCAGCGCAAGGACTTTGACAACAAGGACCTGAACAAGCTCATCCAGGAGATCGAGCCGTTGCAGAAGAAGCTGGAGCAGTCGCGTCGCTCGGGTATGAACCCGGCCGAGCGTCTCAAGGAAGAAGGCAACGACGAGTTCAAGAAGGCGGGCTTTGAGCGCGCCATCGAGTTGTACACGGAAGCGATCGAGGCGTGCGACAAGCAGGACTCGGAACTCGCGCTCTCGTGCTACAACAACCGTGCTGCGTGCAACCAGCAGCTGAGCAACTTCTCGGCCGTCATTCGCGACTGCACGCACGTGTTGGAGCACGACGCGCAGAACCAGAAGGCCTTGTTGCGTCGTGCGCTCGCGTACGAAGGCCTCGAGCGATACCGCCTGGCACTCCAGGACATCCGCTCGCTCTTGGCCATCAACCCAACCATTGATGTGCGTATCAAAGGCTTGTATCACGCTATGAGAGGCAATAGAGGACTGACCAATTGCTTTTGTATGCACAGATTGCCAACAAGGCGCAGCATCGTCTTGGCGAGTACGTGCGCAAGCTCAAAGAGGGCAACTAGAGACGAGGATTTGATCGGCTAGAAGAAGAAAAACAGCAACTCTACGTCGTCAAATATACTGAGTTGGCTTGATGTGGTATAGTAATGTATCTATCTCGGCTTGCGGCGGATGTACGGGAGTTTCTTTGCAGGCGAAGTACTTGTCACGTGCGTTTTGATCGAGCTTACGGACGACCATGGGAGTAACTCGGTTGGAGCTGCATACAAAGGTCCAGAACGGTTCGTCGAGAATTCAGGTTTGACAACTGAGGTCGGAGGCGGTAAAGATGAAGTGAGAGCCATTGGTCGGTGGCGAGGTGCTAATCGATCTTTGGGTGCTGAGACGGCGGATGGAAGTGAGAAGGTGTCCAATGTGTCCTGGCCGATACCGTTGAAGAAGGAGTGGAACGTGCGAAAGCTGCCGTTGCGTCGCCACGTGACTTCTTCACTCTCCAGCTCACGTAGAACGGATGCGGGCGGTAAGCTTCTCGTCTCTTTCTGTGGCACCCAGAGTTAGGACTCTCACAAAATTATGCAGTGGATAAAACCTTACCAGCGAAGCGAACGACACGGTGTCTTGGCTTTCCTCTTCAGTGTCGTCGATGTGATCCATTCTCTGTCGATTGCCACGTAGCATTGGCTCAAGTCTCGTTTCGGCGACTTGAATTGATGAGGACGCTTTGACGCGTCGTGGAGTTCGCCTACGACTCTCTTTATGCGGTGATAGCTTCTTGTGACGCAGCTTGAGAAGACGTAACTTGGATCTCCAGTTACGCTCATCATCCTCGTCACCATCGTCAATGTTCGTATCGTCTTCGGCGATCAGCTCCTCTTTCGATTGAGCAGTGGGTGTTGCTGCCATTGTGCTTCCGTGTGTTCGGGCAGATTGGATGGGCACCAGTGCTGTTTCCACACCATCCAAAGTTTGTAGCCGTGGACTCGGCGTCGCCTTCGCGGTCACTGGTTGAAATGCTAGCTCCTTCTTACCATGGTCTAGCTCACTAGCCGCCGTACCACCTTGCCTGCCGCTCGTCGTTTCTAGAGCGATCTCTTTTGTCTCGGCCGAAGATTCCAGATCCAGGTTGAGTTGCTCGCTCACGTGCGGCTGATCTACTGGTGCGTCTCCGTTTTCTGGTGGTGGCTCTGGTGGTTGCTCGTTTTTCTCCTCGCGCGTCGATTGGTCTTCGATTGCCTTATCCGCCTCCTCTTTTGCAATCTGTTCCGCTTCGGCTCGCGCATCACTTCGCCGGCAAACTTCAAGGCAATACGCTACTATTGCTTCTTGACATAGCTCTTCGATGAGCATATCTTGGACTTGCTCGATTGTTTTTTGGGTCGCCTTGTTCACCCGAAGAAAGCGTCGAATACCGTACTGCATCCGTCGTGCCGCAATTCGAGTACACAGCTGAACGCTTCCAATGAGCTGTCGGGTCTTTTCGTTGTTTCGCATGGGATGCTCGGCATACAAGCGCTGTGTCAGTGCGTGGTAATACCAGAGAGCCTTCTCGAATTCGTACGCTTGCCATTGCGCGCCAGCCATGATCTCGTCGTGCAATGTATGAAGGGCTGAACCGATGTGATCATAGAGATAATGCTCTCTCTGTGGATCCATCTGCTGTAGCACGAACTGCTTCTTGCGATGGCGTGTCTCCGTCCAAGCAGCCTCATCCTTCTGAAGTTTCTCGAATTGTGTGACTTGGGCTTTCTGAACGTCGCCTCGCCCAGCAAACGGTAGAATCTTGGCGGAAGCCTGAGCATGGTTGTGTCGAAGAAACGTTAATACAACTGGGCGTGCGACACTAACGCGATCAAGGACGAGCTCAAGTGAGCGATACACGTCAAGACCAGTGGAGCAGAGCTTTAGAAAGTGAACTCGGTTCAGCTGGCAGAGGGTATTACCAGGTTGAACCGCAGCTATCTGCTGTAAGAGTGGCTTCTGCTTGCTCGTAGCTACGTCCAGCGTCATTTTCCCTCGGATATGAAGTGTGAACGGACCAACTAGTGGTGCAAGCTCGTCCGATCGTGCCCGCGTGGGGTAGAAGACAAGAGGAACGGAAGTATCCTTGCCTCCGAGTCGTCCTTGGAGCTCCAACGCAAGACCAAAGAATGAGAAGCGTGATTGCTCGATAGCGGCGGTGTCATCCAGTGGCTTTGGCCATGAGTCGATAAGTCTGACGTGATACAGCACCTGCTCCAAGGGTGGAGGATCCGTCGACGTGACTGCCATAGCGAAGACGATGCAAGAGGCGTGAACGAGGTGAGTGATTTCACTATCAAACACATTCGTTCATATTGGGTATAATTAACTTGCTTGCTGTCTACATTCAGAACGTTCTACAACGACGAGGGATTACGAGACAAGACTGACGGGCGAAGCGTTATTCTCAAGCGCACCATCGCACTTCACAGCGTCCAGATGGAGATCTGGAGTCGGTGGTGGCACTTTGCGACGCAAGTTACCGTCGTTGTCGATGAACGTCATGGACTTGGAAGGTGACCTGGCGGTGTTGACTTCGGTGAGGTCGAGAGCAGGTTCATCTTTCGGAACGTAGCGGTTGTCATACCAGAGCTGGAGTCGAGTCGACACAAGTTCATCGCCTTCATCGATCCATTGCTGTCTCGCTTGCTTGCCCTCCCGCTTGAGGTCGGCGTTGGCCTTTTGCTTCTTTTCAAGTTCTCGAAGGGCCTCGCTGACTTCAGCATTGCGCTCTTGGGTTTCTTTCAGTCGCATTGCTAACGACGTGTGTGCTTGCTCATCGACTGTGAGCGTCACCGCTTTGGCAATCGAATGTCCACGCTGCAGCATCCGCCGCGTCACCTTCTCCGAACGGCGCAAGATGCCATCCTTGTCCATGTATTCGACTTTACTGTCGAGTGGAGGCGTGGCACTCGCGACGAACGACGTGGTAAGTGTTGGAGACAACCCCAAAGTCGGCGAACTGGTGGTGAGCAAAGTCGACTTGGTGATCGAAGGAAGAGGCATGTTGGAGACTGACTGGAGGCTGGGCTCTTGAGACCGACGAGGGAGATAAGCAAGTGAACAAGGCGAGACCGACCGAGCCGGAGCTCCATGCTACTCAACGACTTCCCTATCCTTCAAGACGAGAGCAAGACTTGTCTAGGGGTGGAAGCCTCGTGTATCATCCTCAATGGACGATGACTTGTAATTAGTATGTCTCTGCTGCGTCCTCCTCACTCGGTCAAAGGACGAGTCCTACCTACATATCATCGGTTCTGACCCTTTTCACGCCATTTGATTGGTTTAATATGATGTTTTGGTGCTTTTGGTTTGCTATAATTCAACATGGGTACGTTTTGACCGTGGATTCTGTGGAAAATAATAATAATCCTTGCTGCCTTATGCTACTTGGAGCGATGGAGGAGGCAATGGCGACACGCCTTCGACACTAAATACTTGACGCCAGTTCTTCTCACCACATGGTCGCAACGCCAAGGTGGACTGCACGCCCGTCGTTTCCACACAGAGTCCTGTCTTGTGCGGGTTCGTGAGCTGACCCGAGTTCTCATCGAACTTGAAATGCTGGTCCTCGCTTGTGTCGTCGCATCTTGCGAGAATAACGGCGTTATTATCAGGTGTGTTGGCTGTCAGACAGAGCCACGGCTTGGCCACACTGCGGATCTGCGGTGCGTCCTTGCGGTAGACGAACGTCTGCGTCTTCGCAGGGTTGAAGGTACATGGCTCCGTACCGATCACACCACCCTCTGTACTACTGTCAGCCACACACAAGAACGAGCTGAAGAGGCGAAGACGGAAGGGAAACTCGATGGCGAAGAGCTTGGGCGTTCCATTTGTTGGAAAACTTGGTAGCTCGCTCTGTGGACCTGGGACGATCATGGTCATCTGGGTCTGTGGGCAAAAAGGAACTGAGAGTTAGCTCGAGCCACGAAGAGAACGGCGACAAGCTGTTTGACTTACCGGAGACCCAAATGAATTGCAGTCACGAAGGGTGCCGGCTGTGTGCTGGAGCGGATTGTAGCCTCCGTCGTCGATACATTGCTCCTTTTCGTCGTTGCAAGTGCCAGCTTTGATCCACTGGAACGTGAAGAAGTTGTACATGAACTTCTGATTGTAACTGAAGGCATCGCACGGCCGAAGACTCAATCCCTTGGTGTCTGCATCAGTGTCGTCGAGACAGAACTCGGGATGAGCGGCGTTGTGGAGTGAGTACGTCGCGAGGTCGTAAGTGAAGAGCGTGCTCTCAGTGTGCTCCTCGCAGGGCATGAGCTTCATAAGACCATCGGAAGCACCCAGGCAGAGTGAAGCGTAACCAGGGATCATCATGGGCGAATCATCCATATCTGGGTTTCCAGTGCTGTTGAATGGTGGCAGTTCCGACTGCATTGGGGGTGACAGCTTGAAAATGGACTGCAAGTAGAACGGTTGGCCGGTTGTGAGCACCCACCCACCACTCTTGAGGGACATCTCAAGCGCCTGAGAGAGTTCTTGGAAGCCGAGCGCTGATGGTGCACACAGCGCTAGAAGTAGAACAGCCATGGAGATCATGGAGCGAAGCATCGAGGCGATCTTCATCTTGTACTGCTTGATATCGGCGGATTGGAAACTGAAAGCAGTCTGGAGAGAAGTCCGCGCGATGAGAACGAGATCGCAGGTAGCCGCAGCTCACCCACCAGCGTCGCATGTTGAGGCCACATCCTTGCGGTCGTTTCTCTGCTTTGATGGGCTCTTTTGCCTACTGTTGGCTCAAAAATAGCTTGGAAACTCAACTGGCACATGAGACTAAGCCCAGATTCCCAACTGACACCTATCCAGATCCCAGGTTGACCAAACGGACATGATGCGCCTGAGCCCAAGTCCTTGATAATGAAAAAAAAATGAAATTTTGTGAGATAGGACTTGAATGTATAGGAACGAGCCAAGTGCAGTGTGGCGGAATACAGTGTATGACTTGTTACCCTACGACTAGGACTACAAGATTAATCCAATATACGAATGAAGTCGAGGAAGTGCTCAGTGCTCAGTGCTCAGTGTTCGCCTCGCAGAGCAGGGCGCTTGTGGTCGTGCCCGTGATGGCCATTGTGGTGGTGATGGTGGTGGTGATGATGATGGTGATCCCAGTCTGCAGACGATGGCACCTCGTTGGCATCAGCGTCCGAGTCCTGCGGAGTTAACATCGATGGCGAGACCAGCTCGAGGACAAAGAGCTGGGTCATGTCCAAGCGAGTCGTCGATGGGTGACAAGCGGAGACCCAAACGGTGGTCTCACCAGCCAGCCAACCACCTCCGTCATCAAGACAAATTGGAGCGGAGCTCAAGCTCCGGATCGTACCATTGGATCCCGAACTGGGGTTGTACATGAAGCGCTGGTACTGGGCGCGCTCGTGTTGGACGTCACAAGGCTGCAGACGAAGATTGTATTCACCATAGTCATTGATGTCCCAGCACCAGCCAGGCTTGCTCCAACTCATGACATGCTGAGTCACCACATCGTAGACAAACGTTTCGCTCGAAGAATCTTCTCCACATGTCAACATTCGGAACGCGTCCACGCCATCCGTGACACAGAGGTTTGCTGCCTTGGCGGTGCGAACGCGGAATGGAGCCTGGTTCACAATACTCTCGAGAACAGAAGATGATGCGTTGCTGCTTGGGGGCTCTGGAGTCCATGAGCTTGGCTCAGGTGTTAGTGTTGTTGGCTCTGGCGTCGGTGGTGGAGGCGGCAACGTGATCTCTGGCACATACCCAGTTACCAACTCGATCGAGAGGAGCTGGTTGTAGTTGGCCATGTAATCCCAGTTTCTTTGGTCGCACGCGCTCATTTGAACACTGGTCGACCGAGGACCCCACGCCTCACCGTCGTCCAAGCACTGGCTTGGGCGATTCACGTTTTGCACAATCCCAAAGCCGTCACCCCACTTCACAGGCTCAAATGCAAATTGCTGGTGCTTCAGCTGCTCGGCATCCGTCGAGCACAGCTGCAGTTGCATGAGAGAGGAATTAGAGCCATCGTGCCAACAGAGCCCGCGCTTGCTCACACTCTTGATCTGCTGGGTCTGGCTGTCGTACTCGAAGGTCTCTGACGCAGGCTCGGAGCCACAGTAGATCATTTGGAAGTTCAGACCGGTGGCGTATTGACTTGAGTCGCCATCACCGACGCAAAGGTTCTTGACAGTTGTACGGAGACGAAAGCGTGCGTGCTCTTTGGCGATCTGGTCAAGCAGACTGGGTGGAGGCGGCGATGCGGTAGTTGGTTCTGGCTCTGGCGTAGTCGGCTCGGGTGTAATTGGCTCAGATGTGGTCGGCTCCGGCGTTGTTGGCTCGGGGGCGGCTGGCTCCGACGCGATCGGCTCCGGCGTAGTCGGTTCAGGTGTTGGTGGCAGACCGCTCGGCGGTTGCACTGGTAGCGGAAAGCCACTTAGCATGGGCTCTAGTCCGAAAACTTGTTCCCAGTTGTGCGGACTCACGACGTTGAGCGGATCACATGGAACAACTTGCATTGGCAGTGTATGTGGACCCCAGGCACCTCCATCTCCAATGCAACTGGTCGGGTCATTCACCTTCTGCCACATCCCGTATCCTTGTCCCCAACGCACTGGAACGAACTCGAACTGCTGATCTCCCGTTGCTTGGCATGGCAGAAGCTGGACGCGAGATTTCACGTCCTGAGTTTCCACACATTGGCCTGGCTTGCTCGCGCTCCGGATTTGACGGGTCTCAGGGTTGAACACGAAGATTTCGATCGTCGGGTCATTTCCACATGTGACCAATTCAAAATCGTGCGAGGTTGCAGTTGGTGAAGTACCATCACCCATACAGAGGTCCCCCTTAATGAGATTACGTACACGGAAAGGGATGTGACGGGTCAAGATGAAGTCAAGAATCGATGCTGGTGGTGTCATGACATCTGATGGCGGGATAGTTGTTGGCTCTGGTGTCGGGGTTGGCTCCGGGGCCTCGTTGTTCAAAGTCATCAGCACTTGACTCAGTGTGAAAAGCTGACTCCAAGTCGAAGGAGACTGCCAGTTGAGCTTGTCGCAGGGAGCCATGCTGATCGACTTCTGAGCATCGACTCCTACGCCATCATCCAAACAGAGGTCCGGATGGGCAACGCTCTGAAGAACTCCAATGCCATCTCCCCATGGCAAAGGCGTGAAGACGAACTGCTGCTCATCAAGTGGCTCACAGGGCTGGAGCTGCATGGTCTCAAGTCCAAAGCTCCAGCAGAGTTCTGGCTTGCTTAGACTCTGGATACGCTTGTTCTGGGGGTCGTACACAAAGGTATCACGCGAGAGATCGCCATCACACGGCTGCAACTCAAACTTGGCATCCGTCGCCGCAGATGTGCCACCATCGGCAATGCAGAGGCTGTTGCCTTGGGCTCGGGCGACCTGGAACGGCACCCCAGCGTTGAGAATAATCTCTAGAGGCGAGATAGAGACGGGTGGTGGTGCCAAACCAGGCGAGGGAACTATCGAATCTCCTTCGGAGGCTGCCACAACGGCCAACAAGAGTGGGCCAAGCCCCGAGAGCTTGGTGACGAGCTTCATCGACCTGGAGACTTGCTTCCTTGTTGGCAAACTGAGGAATAAAGAGCTCCAGACAAGCATGCCGTGCACCCAACTCGAAGGAATCAGATGCCGTTAGTTTTGTGTCTCCGTCAAGCCAAAGTCGGAGATCTGAGCCGACTAAATCGAGTGGCGGTTAGTTCATCGGTTAGGCATGCGACCATGCTCTCGATGTCAACTCTGATTCTAGTATTAGATATTCCGCTTCTACTTGGACAAAACGGAGCAAACACCAGCCAGTGGAGAAGGAAGGAGGAGATTCATGCGACGAGACTTGCCTCTTGCGTGTGCTGTTCGTCTACAGTATCGCAATGCACCATAAAGTTAGATTTTTCCGTCTAATATAATACATCGCATGGCTACATTATCTTGTATATGATAATCTGATCCCTCCCCTTCACAAACCATGCACCGACTCGAGGCTTTGTACCATTCACAGTCAGTTGGTATATTCATTCAATGGAAATTGCCTTGACTTGATGCATGAGAAGAGCAAAGCTGGCTTGCACTCGACCACTTCTCACAATCCGTTCCAGACGCTTCTCCGTGCCTGTCAATGCCTCCTTCTTTAGCTTCTTGCGTTGCAGCCTCTCCCGCGCCATATGAGTCGTTTCTAAGTGAATCCCAACCAAGAATCCATACTTCATGAGGAGAGCAGCGCCAGAATCGCCGCGGTAGCACGGACATGAATGCACCATTAAGTCGTTCTAATTGGAGACATCAACACATGCTGATGGGCGAAAGCCCAAGATGTTCTGGTCCCCACCAGGAATCAGATACGTTCCCAACGCCAGATTGCTTGACCCAACGAGATCTTCGGGTGTCCAAGGTCACGGGCAGACGAATGGGCGGAGTTCAGTCGACTTGAGAATCGCGAAATTCAGATCAGGATATCGAGCCACAACTTGGACGCTTGCCGTTCCTTCGATTGACTCGATCGAAACCATCGCACCCACAGTCTGCAGCTCATTCAAGTTGTGATCGCACGTCACTGCGAGGACAGGCGTGAAAAGACACCGAGTGCACTGCTCTCTTGATCGTCGTCATGCAGAATCCGGAAGGCAGTTCGACTGACGTGCTGTCGGGTTTCCGGGCGAATAGAATACCTCGGCATGTGATCGGAGTTCTGTTGAACATGGATCAACAGGGTCTCATTCACATCTATCTCCCTCACTGCAGTACCCACGTGCAAGGGTTGTTTTGCGTCGCGTTTGCCTTTATTCGGATAGACTTGGATGTGATTCGAAGCTACGAGAGGAGAAAAGATGCGGCCTATTTGAGCAAACACTGCTTCTCGGAGCTGCAAAATGGTTGCATCATCGGATACTTCCACAGAACTCACCGGAGCGAGATTTCTTCCCTCATCATCGACCAGCTGAAAGCATAGCTTTAGAAGAGACTCATTGATGGGTCCCATTGCAAATTTGGAAATGAAGACGGCATATAATTCCTTAATTCCTCTGGGTCGCAGCTGAACGATAGCGACAAATGACACATGAAGACCCATTTATTACCTGAGCTGTAACATGGCAACATGCCAAGAGAATGAAAATCCTTGTCCTTGATTGAAGTTATTAGAACGCCTTAGCCGCCACTCGCAAGTTGGGTTCGCCGTCACACGGCACTTCCGCAGATGCCGGGGCTGGATCAGGTGCCGGAACGGGCATGCCATAAGAGACTGGCACAAGTTCATATATTTGATACCAGTAGGTTGGTTTCTTGATGCCATCCTCGACGCAAGCGCTGGTGATGATCTTCTTCTCATCGCTGGCGCTACGAGACTTGAGCTACATGGGCTTTTTGCCGCTTGGGACGAATCCTTCGCGTTGGTTCACGGAGGGGTCTCTAGGTCGCGTCCCGAGCTCGATGGGTCGCGCCGACTCATCATCCTGAGCATGGCTGCTGCGACTAGGTCCAACGAGAGTGCATATTCTGAGCATGCCAAAGTGTAACGAGGGAGACTCTTTGTAGGGTCGCACCTTCTACCACCACCAAAGAGTTCTCCCAGAAGAATTCGTCTTTACTACCACGCCATGCAACACATGTGAAAACAGAAGAGTGCATTTTACTTCCTGGGCCAATGCAACAACGGATCCTTCGCTCTCGACGTAAGCGAAATCGATGTTTGACTCTAATGGGCTATCAAAAAGATGTACTCAAGAAAATTATGGTCCATAGCTGGAACCTCTATAGCAGGAAAAAAAATACGCTACCTAACGATAGCAAGCTCCTCAACTTAAAGTCTGGCAAACGACCTACCACCCGGAGGACTAGCTACTAGTACCATATAATGTCCGTCCACTCGTATTGAAATTCAATTCTGGATTAGTCAGACCCACAAGCCTTTGGCGGGCTAGCAGCCGTTGGCTTTGGTACAGACACACTCGGGGTTGGCTCAGGATCGGACACTGGAACGGTGACACTTGGCGTCGGAGCAGGCGAAGGAGGTTGCGGAATGGTTGGCGTAGGTCCACCCTGTGAAGGTGAAGGTGACGCGGAAGGAGTAACCGTTGGAGTTGACGCTGGCTCGCTCGCTGCTGGTTCTGGGGTCGGCTCCGCCGTAGATGGCGATGGCGCCGACGACGGCAAACTGCTTGCTGGAGTTGGCTCGGGCTCGGTCGCCGCTGGCTCTGGTGATGGAGTGACCGTCGTTGGCTCGGGTTCAGGGTTTGACAATGGCTGCAAGCGAAACACCTGGTACCACGTTGACACCTCCTTCAAGTTGCCTTCGTTACAAGCACTCAACGTCACGACCTTGGCCGTCGGCATATCGGTTCCCGCTGGCCACCAAGCCGGTCCCTCATCCAAGCAACCGCCAGCCATGCTTGGTTTCTGGATGATCACGTAGCGGCCGTTTCCCCATGACAACTCAGTGATTACGAACTCTTGTCCAGGGGCAGACACCCCCTCAGCTGCACACGCATCCAAACGGAGAGGTTGACCGACGTCAGTCGAAGACCAACACAAGCCCGTCTTCGCCACACTCTCGATTTGTTTCGTCACCGGGTTGTAAACAAACGACTCTGCTGCCGAGTCGGAGCCACACCATAAACTCTTGAAGATGGTGTCGCCAGCAGTAGTCGCACCACCGTCACCAATACACAAGTTTGTCTTGATCATTGGCAAGATGCGGAAGTGCGCCTTACGCTTCAGGATGTCATCCAACGTCGCTGTTGGCACTGGAGTCGAATCTGGGACGTACTGTGGAACCACAGTCGCGACCGGCGTAGTCACACGCTGCAACTGGAATACCTGGTTTGTGTTGATCCAGGTCAAGCCGGTCAGCTTGTTACACGCTGCTTGCATCCACACTGGACTGCCACCGGGCGAATAGCTGCCACCATCATCCATGCAGAAGCGATCTAAGTTAGGACTCGTGACCGTGACTGCCGATCCAGACTGCAAGAATGTGAACTGGTTACGAGGGTTGACCGCGTCCGCAGACGTCGAGCATGGATGCAGTAGCAACATTGATTGCACACGGTAGTCGAGCTGCTGGATACCGTCGTTCCAACACAAGCCTGGCTTAGCCACGCTCTTGATCTGCTTGGTTGCTGCATCATACGTGAACGTCTCCACAGTTGGATCGCTACCGCAGTCTACCATGCGGAAAGTGTTGGCTCCAGGCTTGATGACGCCACCATCACCCACACAGAGGTTCTTGTTGGTGTTGCGAATGCGGAACGGCGCACCGTTGTTGACGATGTCGGAAAAGTCATCGGCTTGCACCGTCGAGGCGAACAGGAAGGCCGAGAGAAGCGAGATGCACGTAGCGAGCTTCATACCAGACAACTTGTTCTGGTGGGTTGGTAAGTACCTTGTTGGTATTGAGTGGGCTGTGGTGAAAAGCCGAATGAGAGTGCTCGAAAGGTGTCGAGGAGGTTAGTCCGAGTGCGGAAGACGGCGTGGCCACCGTAGAAAGCGTGATCATGACGCCCTCTTGCAGCATGATAACTCTCACAACCGGCGCAATTGCGGCCATCACAGCCGGTATGCACAGTAGGTCGACCACTGGCAATCTACGCCCGTATACAAAGTTCAAGATCAAATAGAGTTGAGTGCCTCGTCTCTGCCGGATGGTGTACCACTTGATCTGTCGTACCGCCAGTTGATGATATTCGATCACGTGATTGTGATGTGATAGAACTCATATCTGCGTCATTTGATTGGTGTATCCGTGCATCCCTCCCTGGGCAAATCGCACAAAGGGTGTTTGATCGCAGTTATAGCCACCCCTATGGCACATGACGTCAGCTCTTCTTACGTGCGCGACGGTGCATTCATTGGCGAGCTTCACCGAATGCGTGAAAGGCCTCGTGGATCCGAAAGCAAAGAGTACACGCGTAGGAAACAATGAATTTGACAAGTCCGTGGCGGTATTTTGATTCTTGAAGTGTACGATATGGGAGGGCACCAAGATAACATCCTTCCTGGATGTTGGAACGAGAAAATTCTGAAGCGAATGCAAAGCAAGAGATTATTAGCGTGGAATCACTGGTAGGATCCACATGATGACAGCTACCTTGAGGGTCTCGAACTTGCGTTCCTGGATTAATTCAGACCCATAGGCATTGGTTTCACCAACGCAATAGCTGCCATCGTCGGCACCCTAGCC
Organism: Pythium oligandrum; assembly: GCA_020085045.1. Taxonomy (NCBI): domain Eukaryota; phylum Oomycota; class Peronosporomycetes; order Pythiales; family Pythiaceae; genus Pythium; species Pythium oligandrum. The sequence goes on from JAHRIK010000021.1 coordinate 504,432, forward strand.
TCGCTTGCTCGCTTGAGGTGCTGCTGTTGAGGCTTCATTGTGTGAAGATTCGCCGTTGTTTCTGCTTTGCTGAGACTGTTTCTGCAAAGTACTGTGGCTTTACCTAGCCAATTGTCCGTTGCGTTTATCGTTTCGGATACACTTGGAAACTCAAGAACCAAAGCAGCGAGCGATGCATCCATGACACCAGGAAAGACGAGGCAGGCTCTCCAATCTGACCTTCGCCTTGTGTGAGGCGACTGAAGAGCGCCGAAGCCATGACTGGCGCCCTCCGCAGTGTGAATCACGAGGCGCAGCGTCTGGATGACGGCGGTGGGGCACTCGCTGGTGTCTCCATCGTCCAGCTCAAGGCGTGCGACGCTGAGAGTTGATGGTGTGCAGAACAACCAAGACCGTGGATTGGAACCTTTTTCTTTGGTTAAAATATAACATACTCTCTTTATTGGATGAAAATGATGACGACGATACGGGTACATCCTCAACAGCCCCAGTCGTTCATATCCTGCTTCTTTCAACGTTCCTGTGTCGTTTTAGTGTAACAGCAATAGTGGTATCCTCATGTCGAATTCGGTGGGTCGTTATTCTAATAGCGACTAGATTAAAATATGGTTGATGGTGGCTGTTATGGCTACGTAGTGCCTCATCCGTTTCACATCGTATGTCTCAGGCTTCATCTTTGCGATTCCTCTCAACGGCCAGCGTGAAACGACCCGCCTGCCGAGTAATAGCAGCCTTGCCGCGCATTCCAAGCCGTTTTGGATGCTGCGACCACATGGATGCTACACCATCGACAGTTGGGATACAACGACTTCTTGAAGTTGCTACTGACCCCAGGGCATTCATGCTGCAGTGCCGACATGAGGTCATTCTCGAATTTGCCCTTGAAGGACATCAATACCAGACACAAGATGAAGATTCTACGATCGGTGGCAGTGCTGATGGCGTTCGCCACGAGCGTCAGTGCGCAATCTGTGGTCGAAATACTTGCCTATGGATTGCACTTTCGGATTGTTCCGATGTTCACTATGGATCTCTGTGTCAGCGGTGGCGGTGGCAATCTTCTAGTGAGACGACATTCAAGACAGTGTCGTGTACGTCCACCCCTTCTTCAGACACCACTTTTACTTACGATCCGAGCAGCAAGCAAATCCAGAGTGTTGCTAAGCCAGGACTCTGCATGCGCGACGGCGGTAGATTTGTGACAGGGGTATCAAGTCTTAGCCTCCAGCCATGCATCATTGCGGGTGGCATCGCCAAGCACCAGCAGTTCACGATCAACGAAGTGAACGACCACATGTTCTATGGTGGCGTCGGCATCCATAGCGTGCACAAGGCCGCGTTACGCCTGGGCTACGATGGCACCGATGTCAACTTCCAACTGTGCAGGGATTGGGGCATGAGCAAGTGGTTTAACCTTGAATTTGTAGAAGACACCATCACCCCAGTCGCCCCGGTGATCGTCCCAACATCCTCTACACAGGTGTCATTGCAGGACATCCTCCAGAACCAAGTGCCCTTCCGTCTACGCTCTGCGACGCAGTACAACCTCTGCGTCACAGACAAACGTGGCACCGGCTCAAGGTTCGGGATGTACGCATGTGACATGTTTCCATCAGTGGATATCAACCCAGCCGACAAGGCGTTCGAGTACGTGGCTGCAAGCAAACGTCTACTGAGTCGAAACGAAACAGACGTGTGCCTGCGCCACGATGACGTATATGGTTATCCTCCAGCCACCGTCGATGTTCATCCATGCTTTTCTCCTCAGTATCACCAGATGTTCAACTTTGACACGCTTGATAATGACACCATGGCAGTCAAGCTCCGCAGTGATCACAACCCGGAACTTTGTTTGAGTTTCGGCCAGACGACGGACACCAGCTACAACGTTTTCATGCACTTTTGTACCGAAGAGAACCCGAACCAGGTGTTTATCCTCGACGACGTGGATCTCCCCGCGATAGCAAGTGGGCAAGGCTCGGTTTTAGCCGACGCACCGAATGATGATTGTCACCCGAGCTTGTTGCACTGCAAAGAAACTTCACGCTCAGCAATGGTACTACCATGCTCGACACTCGAATACATCTGCTAACTTGAACGTTTAGTATTGCATCCGTTGTACAGTTATTGATAGTCTAGGGACTTTAGAGCATGAGGATCCATTCATACATGCGTTCCACACCGGAATGCCTTGTTTTCGATTACGTAGGGTGAAGTGTCACCCAGTGTACATGGGCGGACCAGCTCCTCCCACCCAAACATGATAACATACGCCGAAGTGCTCCAAAACCAGGTACAATTAACCCCAAACTATCAACTGATTACTGTCGAGTAACCCACCTGTTTCTGTAAAGTTGCCAGCAGAGATGGACAGCCGGCTCGAGACATGTTGGCTCATCGTTCACCCCGCCAGTCAGTATGGATGGTGATGAGGGGAAAGCCGCTTCGGTGTTGTTGGTGGTGATGTAAACTCACGTGATTAATCGCCAACCCCCAGAAACCCCGTCCCTCCAGCTCCAGTTGCTCAGTCATTCGCCATTGTGCTCTCTAGATCTCACCATGGTCTTCACCAAGTTTGCGCCTCTTGTTATCGCCTCGGCGCTCCTCGCTTCGGATGCCTCGGCTGCTCGTGTTGACCCAGCTGTGCACCGTACGCTCCGTCAGCAGGGCACCGTCAACCTCATCGTGACGATGCTCAAGAGCACCAAGGAGACGCTCAGTTCGGTCAAGGAAGCGTCGTTCACGTCGCGTGGTGCGTTGATTGAGGATGTGGTCAGCCGTCTTCAGCAGCACGCGGAGGATACCCAGGTCGAGATTGGCGCGTTGATGGCCAAGGAGTCGAGTGGCGAGTACACCAAGGCTGAGAGCTACTGGATCTCGAACCAGGTGTACATCCAGGGTGCCACCGCTGGTTTCCTCGATCGTCTCGCTGCGTTGCCTTCGGTCGGTGAGATCCGCGAGGAAGAGATCTACCGCATCCCAGAAGTCATTTCCGCTCCAGCGAACGCCTCGAACGCCACGAATGAGTGGGGTATTGAGATGATCCAGGCGCCAGCCGTGTGGGCCACGGGCAACACGGGTCGCGGTGTGATTGTCGGTGCTATCGATACTGGTGTGCGTGGCACTCATGAGGCTGTCAAGGCCAACTTCCGCGGCGCTTACGGCTGGTTCGACCCAGAGTCCAAGAAGGCCGAGCCATACGACAACAACGGCCACGGTTCGCATGTTATGGGTACGATCGCTGGTGCCAAGGGCGTTGGTGTCGCTCCAGGCGCGACGTGGATGGCCTGCAAGGGCTGTCGCGACACTGGCTGCCCTCAGTCGGACTTGCTGGCTTGCTTCCAGTTCATGACGTGCCCAACCGACACGGACGGCAAGAACGCCGACTGCTCCAAGGCGCCGCACCTTGTTAGTAACTCGTGGGGCGGAGGCCAGGGTGCTCCCACGTACTTTGCTGCTGTGGCTGCTTGGCAGGCGGCTGGTATTATCCCAATCTTTGCCAATGGTAACAGTGGTCGCTCGGGATGCTCGACGGTCAACTCGCCTGGTGATTACCCTGATGTTATCTCGGTTGGTGCGACCGATTCCTCGGATGCGCTCGCTGATTTCTCGGGCAAGGGCCCTACGATGGGCGGCTTCATGAAGCCAGACATCTCGGCGCCTGGCGTTGATGTGCGTTCGGCCTGGTTTAATGGTGACGACGCCTACAACACCATCTCGGGTACCTCGATGGCCACGCCTCACGTCTCGGGTGCCGTCGCGCTCCTGCTCGCGGCCAAGCCGGGCATCAAGTACGACCAAGTCCTTGAGGCTCTCACGAAGAACGTCGACACCGAGTCGCTGAAGCCTTCGGGCTACTCGTGCGATAACACCAAGGACGGCGTCTTCCCTAACAACATGTACGGCCACGGCCGTCTCAACGCTCTCAAGCTTGTCTCCGGTACTTCTGCTGCTCCTCGTTCCGTCAGCGCGAAGCAGGTGGAATGCAACGGCTTGACATTCACGCAGTGCAAGGCCGAAAGCGTGTGTTCCTGGGACTGGCCACGCAGTGCGTGCCTCAACTTGATGTAAGTGAGGAAATCACTGTTGCGTGCGGTGGGCGATAATCCTCTCAAGTCATTTAATGCAAGAACCACGAGTAATATGTCTGTAGAGTACTCCCATTATTACTCGCTAATGATTCCTTTGCCAATTATGCTTCCTTTGTCAATCAAGCTTTTGTTTCTTGCATCTTGGGATTTCCCATGGACGCCATGTAACTTTTAATCCAGGGGGATTAACAGCAAAAACGTGCACTACAGGGAACACAGCATTTAATGGCCTAGCTAGAGTTGCTTCGTCCTCACGGCTACATACTATGCTTGCGAGGTCGTACCAGTGGTACGTAGCAGACACTCATTAATTTGCGCTGAGAGAACACGTTTCCGTTTCGCGTGATCTCAACAAGCATCTGCCCACCGCGATCTTCGTCCACAGGTACAACAAGCCGCCCACCGTTGGCCAATTGCTCCATCAGACCCTGTGGGGGCGTTTCTGCTGCAGCGCCGACGTGGATGTAGTGGAATGGTCCGTCATTCGGAAGCCCGTCCCAACCATTTCCGTGGTGGATTGACACAACTCCTTTCTCCATGAGATCTCCATCGGCATGCTGCAAGTTGTCCCGGGCAAACTGCACCAATGGGGAAACCAGCTCCAGCCCAAAGACAGATCCTGGCTTGTCTTCAATTAGTCGACCGAAGCATGCGGTGAGATACCCAGATCCAGCTCCAACATCAAGAATGCGCGGGTGTGCGACGTCCTTGACAGCTGCCCAGCCCAGTTCCAGGGCGTGTGCATGCATGTGGGGCGCCGAGATGGTTTGATTGTACCCAATCGGATGGGGTGCATCACAATACGCCCGCAACGGACTGATCGGTTCGCTCTGCGGCGAGTTCATGCCCATGTACTTCGCTCGATCGACCTTCTTCATGGCTTCAAAGACCTCGGGGGACTGGATAGCTCCTGTTCTCAACAGGTTCTGCACCAAGCCTTCATTACTTGACGAGCTGCAAGGCCAGAAGGACATGGTGACGAGACAACGACGAGCTGGACGACGAAACACGCTTGAAATCTACTCGGTCTTGTGGTTTAGGAACGTGCTTGACACGGCAAAAGCGACACTGGTCACCAAGCAGCCACGAGTAACAAAGCCATCGAGCAATGCGACAGTTGGTGCCCAATCTCTCCAACTGGCACTCGAAAGTTCTGGATCGTGTGGTGCCGGGTCTCAAAGCTAGTTGAAGTTGGCTAGCGCTTGCATGATCTAGCCTAGCTAAGGTCATAGAAAATTCTAGACTAGCCTAGAGTTGGGTGGTAGGCCAGACTAATCCATCATGGATGGTGGCACTTGATGGATGTGGCGACAAGACGAGGCACATGCGTCAGCTTCGCCACTGACGACGAGGCCATGTGGAGCGTCGCACGCGGACTTCGTGTCCAATACGCGGCCGCCGCGTGGAATGATGAAGGGAATCCGCGACATCCTGGTCTGCCCTCTGTCATGTCACGGTCTCCGCTGTCTGTGTCTCACTGCCTGAGTCAGGAAATGGAAGGCGAAGGCAGAAGAAGTAGACGACGATCTTTTCGCGTATAGTGTCGCGCGATCTAGATCGAATGAGTGTATACAAAGGGACAGATAGTGTAACGGCACTCGCAGTGATCAACGTTCCGCGCGATTTCGCCACGCCCGTCATCAATCCACAGACTGGGGCTTGGAAGGGTGTCACAACGGGCATTAGCCATTTAAACCCCTGTCATTTTGCGTATACAGCCCTCCGAGTGTATACGCGATTCGCTCAAAGGACTGGGGTGTATACGCCAAGACTGACTGTATTCCCGCGTGAAGACACTTGGTACTGGGCACAGTGGTGGGGTCTTCAGCCTCCCGCTGCGATCGGACAGCCGAGTACAGGCGCACGTTGCGTCTCGATGCTACGCGACCACCACTCACGGGCGTTGAGCAATCGCCTCAGAGACACTGGCGTCAGATTCGCCTCGGTGTGTGCGTCTTGTCCCGCCTCTCCTCACGCTCTCTTGCCTTCCTCCGGTTCAGTTTTGACAGGGCAGGAAAGTCAAGGAAGCGTTTTCTTTTCGAGCAAAGAAAGCAGACTGAGCACAAGCACGCACGCGTCGGCGACGACGGCGCTCTGTCACGGCTCGATAGAAGACGCACGTTGCACTAGACAAGCAAGATCCACTACCGCCTCTTCGCCACCAAACGAGACGACGCGCTCATCTTCGCCGCGGCTTCGGCGGTTGTGTCATGAGCCTTCCAGGATGCGCAAGCAGCCAGTCAGTCAGAAAGACTTCACATGGGCGCTCGTTTTTTACCACGGTCGCCGGTAAACTTCAACATTTTCAAACTTATCTCAGTACGTTTAGGTCCGGCTCGTCTGCGCCGCTTGGTCGCTTCGTTGCTAGACGGCTGGCCCGTCTCCGGACTTAACAGGTTCCGACCCACCCGTTTGCCGCAACACTTGGAATTTGTATGCCGGCGAATCTTTTGTGGTTTAAACCCGGGTGGGTTTAGACGTCTAGATGAGGAATATCCAATAGTCGTGCAGTAGCTTTTCGGAATTTCTTCGACTGTCCAGCCGGCCGCGGCCGCCGAGACGACGATCTTCGACCCAAGCCATTCCCGCTTTTGCCGACTCGAGCCCAAGGAAGGACGAAGGATGTGGACGCGATTCCAAGTGCTGGGCGCCTTGTGCGCGCTTGCCCTGTCGACGGTGTCTGGCGCCGGCGCGCCGCCTGAGGTGCTGCGCGCGCTGACCCCGCCGCGCACCGTGACGCTCAACGCGGTGGCGGAGCCCGTGGTGGCCGACAAGAAGAAGGACGACGACAAGAAGGAGGACAAGAAGGACAGCGAGAAGGACGACAAGAAGCCTGTGAAGGACCTCAAGTGGTATTGGGAGCACGAACAGGACCCGCGCTTCATGGCGGCCACGGGCAACTTTACCAACTTCAAGCCAAACGACCAGGAACAGACGTGCTCGCATGACAAGCACTCGACGCCGTTCAACAAGCAAGTGCGTGGTGCCAACCTCGGCGGCTGGCTCGTCTTGGAGCCATGGATCACGCCATCGCTCTTCTACCAGTTCCTCAGCACGCAGGAACGCTTCGGTGACAAGGCGCCGGAGAAGACCGCCATGGACAGCTACTCGTTCTGTACCGCGTTGCCCAAGGAAGAGGCCAACCGCCAGCTCCGTATCCACTGGGCCAACTGGGTGACGGAAGATGACATCGCCGAGATGGCGGCTGCTGGTGTGAACTCGCTCCGTGTCCCTGTCGGTGACTGGATGTTCACGCCATACGAGCCATTTATTGGCTGTACCGATGGTGCCGTCGAGGAGCTCGACCGTGTCGCTGACCTTGCGCTCAAATACGACATCGATCTCTTGATTGATATCCACGGTCTCATTGGCTCGCAGAATGGCTTTGACAACAGTGGCAAGTCGGCCGCTGTCAAGTGGACCTCGATCGCTAGTACGCAGCCTGTGGGCACCACCACGTTCGAGCACTGGCCAATCCGTCAGGCTGAATGGGCTGGTACCTTTGACCAGAACAACCACAACTACTCGTCGATCAACTACGCCAACTTGAACCAGTCGCTCCATGCTGTGCTTGAGATTGTGAACCGCTACAAGGACCACCCAGCCATTCTTGGCCTGCAGCCTGTGAACGAGCCTTGGGAACTCACGCCAATCCAGATCCTCAAGGACTACTACTGGAAGTCGTACAAGCGTGTCAAGGTGCTTGCTCCTCACTGGAAGTTTGTGCTCCATGACTCGTTCCGCTTCGGTGTGCAGTACTGGTCCCAGTTCATGAAGGGCTGCCCTGATATTGCTTTGGACACGCACATTTACCAGGCCTGGATGAACCCAAGTACCAAGGCGGACTACTTCTCGAACGCTTGTCAGCAAAAGTACACGATTGGTACCATGGAAGACTCGATGATGCCTGTGATTGTTGGTGAGTGGTCGGTTGCCACCGACAACTGTGCCATGTGGCTCAACGGCTTCAACGACAACTTGCCCGGCTTCCCTAAGGTCGTGTGCCAGCTCCAGAAGTGTCCTGTGGAAAGCACCTACCTCGGCCATGGTTTCCCAGGTACCCCTCTCGATGTCACCAAGCCAATCCAGGGTCCGTACGGCACTGGTATGTCCGGTCCATCGTTTGGTCTCTGCCCAGCCACTAGCAACGTCACCGTTGGTCAGAAGACTCCACAGGACGAAGTTGACTTCACGCGTAACCTTGTCTTGAAGAAGCTCAACGCGTTCGCTGTTGGCCACGGCTGGTACTTCTGGAACTTCAAGACGGAGTTGGATGCGCGTTGGGACTTCTTGCAGCTCATTCGTATGGGCGCTTTCCCAAAGAACGTGTCGGACTACGGTGACGAAGACGGTGTCTTTGATGCCTGTGACAAGGAAGACAAGGGCGAGTTCTTGTGTAAGGCCAAGCGAGGTGTCAAGGAGTACGAGCTCAAAAACGGTCTCGCTTACGCTTGTAACTCTGAGGAAGTTGACTGCACGGGCATCAAGGAGAAGTACTTGACGCTTGTGGAGCAGTGTGACTACGCCTTCAACGAGTACTGGCACTCGTACCGTGAGGCTGGCGCGACCTGTGATTTCGGTGGTGCTGCTCACCTTATCGCTCCACCAGTCAACGTCACTACCGGTGTCTTCTCCATCAACACCGAGAACATCTCGGAGATGTTGGGCGGCTCGGACACCATCAGCGCTATGGCGTTACTCTTGGGCGGTGCCGCCATCGGTGCTGTCTTTGGCGCTGGCATGGACCGCTGGCAGCAGCGTCGTCGTCGCAGCCAGTACATGTCGATCGGCAACCCGTAAGTGAGTCAAGCAGACGGCAAGCGCCATATACTAGTGACAGAGGGCCTCTGGAAAGGCACACACCCAGTACAGATATGATTGTCTCGATGATAATACACCATCCATAGTTTGATGAACTCAAAAGTGTTTCCTCAGAGATCCGCTCGCTCAGAGACATGGGTGATACTCCAACAAGAGAGGCTACCCGGTAGAGTCACGTGGATCCTTGCCGAAGGAGGTTCATCAGTGTATCACGCATGAGGCAAGTGAAAAATACTGTGAAGACATGCATACATCGCGACGCTCCACCTGTATCTAGGGGCCACACGTGGCCTTTGAGCACACACAATCGTCAACTGATGTCATCGTCATCACCGGGCAAGCAGTGAGCAATTCGTATTCCCCCTCCTGCTTGAAGATGTCGAGCTCTTCGTTTACATCATGTCCCACATGTGCATCTGGCACGCCCCTGTAGATCGCTCCAGATCACCGAAGATGTGGTTCCCCCATCTGGCGCGGTCCACAGTGTTCTTCCCTGTGATACTGCGTATCGACTAGCAGAGGGATGACGTGGAAAGGGGCGTCGGATAACTGGTGGGTGACATGATTGGCCAGGAGCTCCATGGGCCGCATCTGGTTTCGTGTGAGGAAGTGGCACACCTGCCTCGTGTGAGATTCCAACGTTCCCCTTTGCCTCACGGTGGCTCACTTTGGAATTCGCGGCGCAGCACTCAAGCACCTCCAGTTCTTCAATCCAAGATGGCTTCGCAGGGAGACTACCGTGTCGCGGACATTAACCTCGCCGACTTTGGTCGCAAGGAGATCGAGATCGCCCAGATCGAGATGCCCGGCCTCATGCAGTCGCGTGCCGAGTTCGGCCCATCGCAGCCGCTTGCCGGCGCGCGTGTGGCGGGTTCGCTCCACATGACCATCCAGACCGCTGTGCTCATCGAGACGCTCAAGGCCCTCGGCGGTGACATCCGGTGGTGCTCGTGCAACATCTTCTCGACCCAGGACCACGCCGCCGCTGCGATTGCCCGCGATGGCTCGGCCGCCGTCTTTGCCTGGAAGGGTGAGACCCTCGAGGAGTACTGGGAGTGCACCTTGAACGCCATCACGTGGCCAACGGACGATGGCAAGGGTGACGGCCCTGACATCATTGTCGATGACGGTGGTGACATGACCCTCCTCATCCACGAAGGTTACAAGGCCGAGATTGAGTTCGAGAAGAACGGCACGATCCCTGACCCAGCGTCGACGGACAATGCCGAGTTCAAGTGCGTGCTCGACATCATCCGTCGCTGCCTCAAGACCGACCCAAAGAAGTGGCACAAGATCGCTGCGCGCTGCAAGGGTGTCTCGGAGGAGACCACCACCGGCGTGCACCGTCTCTACCAGATGGAGAAGAACGGCTCGTTGCTCTTCCCTGCCATCAACGTCAACGACTCGGTCACCAAGTCCAAGTTCGACAACCTCTACGGCTGCCGTCACTCGCTCCCTGATGGTATCATGCGTGCCACCGACGTCATGCTTGCTGGTAAGCGTGTCGTGATCTGTGGTTTCGGTGATGTCGGCAAGGGTTCGGCTCAGGCCATGAAGGCCGCCGGTGCCGTTGTGTACGTCACGGAAGTCGACCCTATCTGTGCGCTCCAGGCCTGCATGGACGGTTTCCAGGTCGTGCGCCTCGAGACCGTGGTCGACAAGGCGGATATCTTCATCACCACGACCGGTAACAAGGACATCATCATGGCCAAGCACATGGCTGCCATGAAGAACAACGCCATCGTCGGTAACATTGGTCACTTTGACAACGAAATCGACATGGCTGGCCTCATGAAGGCCGCCACCCGCCAGAACATCAAGCCACAGGTGGACCGCTTCATCTTCGAGGATGGCCACGGTGTCATTGTGCTCGCGGAGGGTCGTCTCCTCAACTTGGGTTGCGCCACGGGCCACCCATCGTTCGTGATGTCCAACTCGTTCACCAACCAGACCCTCGCCCAGATCGAGCTCTGGACCGAGCGTGACACGGGCAAGTACGTCAACGGCAAGGTGTACGTCTTGCCAAAGCAGTTGGACGAGAAGGTCGCGCGTCTCCACTTGGCCAACCTTGGTGCCGAGTTGACCGTCCTCAGCAAGGACCAGGCCGAGTACATTGGTGTCTCGCCCGAGGGTCCTTTCAAGCCAGAGACCTACCGTTACTAAGTCTCTCGCTTGTTGCGTAGCGTTCTCTCGACGGGTTTCGTAAGATCAATGCAGAACAACGCTCGAGAAGAGCATGAGTATCATCACATTTTCCATTGTTCGTTTTGTTTGTTGTCATAAAAGGTCGTCCTAGATGACGATGATCACGATGAGTGCGGCAAACTCGATCAGAATGACGATGTAGTACGCGCACAGCTGTGTCAACCGCCACCACATAATCAGCCTCACACCATCGTGAGTCGTCTCATAGCCACGTACCTCGCGATGCTTCTTCTTGACTCTCCGCGCCACAGTAGTTTGCTCTTGCACGGCTTGCTGCGTGTCCGAGATCTGCACCGAGATCTCGTCGATCATGTGGTTCTGGTGGACGACTTCTTCGTTCGTGGCGATCGCAGCGCCATGGAGACGCTTGGCGCCTTGGTAGATCGCGTCCAATTGCCGGTCCTACGCATTCGTCGTCAGAGAACTCGTGATCGTAGCTCTTCACTTCAACCGTCCTACCTGTTCCCGTGTGTCCTTCTCTATCCGTTCCTGCAGGCGAGGCGTCGAGACCTCATCATAGTCCGCAGAGGGGCTGTTCTCGCGTGTCGCCATGGCCGCCGGCGTCCTCTACACTCGCTCGTCGAGACAAATGGAGTTTTCGGTCGTATGAAACGCGAATGGAGAGCATGCGACCAGGACACAGAGCGGTCTAAGTTTAGACCCAACCACTTCAACTTCGACGGTGCCGCCGTTTGCCTTTATTCACAAAAGCGTACCATAACATTGATAAACTCATTTTCTAGACATTCTTTTTCAAATTATTTACATGACAGAATTTTTAATTACATAAATGACCACAATATTTGTGGGAATTGTTGAAATAGCCTCTAGCCTGCTTGTTTCTGGTACAAAGCGTGTCTTGCGGTGTGTGGTCATTGCGCACCTGCCGAAGATGGTGGCATTGCAAGGCAAAGCGCTCGCTTTGGCGCGTGCGGCTCGCGCGGTGCATGCTAAGCGTGATGCTCGCTCACTTCGCATCGGCGGCATGGCTCTGATCCAGCTGCATGCGCCGTCCATGGCTCAGAAGGCCATGATTCGTCCATCGTTCGTGCGCTCGATCGTCACGACTGCCGAGACGACGGAGAGCGCGGACGCCTCTGCGCACATCCACGGCCACGTGCAGGCGCGCTTGGACTACAAGAAGCTGGCGAACAACTTGGAAGACGCCATCGCGAACGTCAAGAAGCGCTTCAGCGATGCCAATCCAGCGCTCGTGGCGGAGCTCTACGAGCAGCAAGCCAAGAAGAAGCACGAGATCAACCTCTTGCGTGCCGAGCGCAACACGAACGCCAAGCAGCTCGGACAGGCCAAGGCGAAGGGCGTGAGTGACGAAGAGTTTGAGGCGCTGCGTGCGCGTGGCCAAGCGCTCAAGACGGAGATTGCCGAGAACGAAGAAGCGTTGGAGGCGCTCTTGGTGCAACTCGAAGCGGAAGCCATGAAGATGCCCAACGACACGCATCCAGACGTGCCTGTGGGCGAAGAAGCCGACTCGGCCATCGTCGCCATGCACGGGAAGAAGCCAGGGTTCGATTTCGAGCCCAAGGACCACTACGATCTCGCTATGGATCTGGAATTGTTGGATACGCACACTGCCGCCAAGGTCAGCAGTTCCAAGTTCGTCTACCTGTGCAACGAAGCTGCGATGCTCGAGCTTGCGTTGGTGCATTGGACGCTGAGTAAGCTGCGTGCGCGTGGCTTCACGGTGTGGTTCCCACCAGATGTGGCGCACTACAAGATGGTCGAAGGCTGTGGTTTCCATCCGCGAGGCGAGGCCACGCAGATCTACTCCATCGCCAACTCGGATCTCTGTCTCACTGCCACGTCCGAAATCACTCTTGCGGCGATGAAGAGCAACGAGATCATCCCGTCGACATCCTTGCCGTTGAAATACGCAGGCTTCTCGCACTGTTTCCGTACTGAAGTCGGTCACGGTGGTCGTCAAACCCGTGGCATCTACCGTATCCACCAGTTCAGCAAGGTCGAGATGTTCGGCTTCTGCGCCGACATGGAGCAATCGCTCAAGTTCTTTGACGAGATGGTGGCGATCCAGACGGAGATGTACACGGAGCTGGGCATCCACTTCCAGATCGTGGACATGGCGACGGCGGACCTCGGCAACCCCGCCTACCGCAAGTTCGACATCCTCGCGTGGATGCCAGGTCGTGGGGAATATGGCGAGATCTCGAGTATGTCCATGTGCACGGACTACCAGGCGCGTCGTCTCAACATCCGTCATAAGCATCGCAAGGAAGACCCGACGCAGTTTGTGCACACGCTTAACGGTACGGCCTGTGCTGTGCCGCGTCTATTGATCAGTCTGCTGGAGACGTACCAGCAAAAGGACGGCTCCGTGGTCATTCCCGAGGTGTTGCGTCCGTACATGGGTATGCAAGAGGTCATTACGCGGCGCTCTTAGACTCAGACAAGAAGGTCGAGAGCATTTTTGTCGCTTTATAAGGAATAGAAACACTGTAGCTACACTTGGTCGATTACATGGACGCTGATATGGCCCTGCTTCCAGTCGTTGATGGCGATGGTTGAGAAGACGCCAGAGGGCATATTCGACTTGACCGCAGATCGCAGTCCCTCAACTCGAGGTTATTGCAATCTGTGGCCATGAACCGTACTTCAACACTCGGATTGCGCTGCCAAAATATACCAAGTCAAACCATTGACGGTCAAATGCAATGCGATCCTCACTCCATGGAAGAGGGGCCTGGGACGGGCAAGTCACTTTCAGCTTTTCGTGCGACAGGAGATGGAGACAAGAACAGCTATGAGCACAAGCCATCGCTCAAAGCGAAAAGCAGTGAAAGACTGGTTTCGAAAGCGGATGACAAGAACGACCCCTGCACTCGCGTCAGCTGAGTCATTGGACGATAGACTGGCTCGTGTAGTGTCCTACCGTGAGGCAATCCCTTTGGTGAGTGTGTAATAACTGGCGTTCAATCATCTGAAGATAATCAGTCTGCTCAATGCGTTTCTGGTAGATCGATGAGCTACTGCCATCAATCCAGATTGGCCTTGACGACCCAGCTTTCATCATCGACTGGCAGCCGACCAATGTAGCTGCGTTTGTGTTTGTGGCAAACCAGATGGACCCGGCGCAAGCGCCACCCTGGTTACGGACTAGACCAGGGGGAATGACTCCGGAGTCATTCATGGATGACGTCGTCAACAAAGTCCAGCCAGACGTCGATCGTCGCCGGGGATGGGTTTCTGGCGCCAAATACCATGGAGCAGTACGGTGCAATCTTAGGACGGTTCATTGCAATCCAGAACGCTCCGTTTTTGCAGGACGTCGCACAGGCAGCATTGCCAGTCATCAACAATGTCGAGCCATACCTCGCCGTCACGTATTTTCTCACGGAATCAAGAGCGCAGCGAGCACAGCCGGTTAACCTCCAGCCGAATTGCTTCAATGACGCACCAATGCGTCAGCTCTTTATTTAAATGTTCCAGTGTCCAGTGGAGTCCTCGAAGCGCAGTCAGAGTCTAGTTTTGATACAGTTGGTCTGTTGAAGTCCGCGGGCTTCTTGCACTGTTTCCGTACAGATGGTCGTCAAACTTGTGGCATCTCCCGGATTCACCAGTTCAGCAAGGTGAGATGTTCCGCTTCTGCGCCGACATCGAGCAATCGCTCAAGTTCTTTGACGAGAAGGTGGCGTCTGTTGATCAGTCTGCTGGAGACATACCAGCTAAAGGACGGCTCCGTGGTCATCCCAGCGGTGTTGTCTCCGTACATGGGTATACAAGAGGTTGGGATAGTTTTTTTTCGCTTTATAAGGAATAGAAACATTGTAGCTACACTTGGTCGATTGCGTGGACGCTGATATGGCCCTGCTTCCAGTCGTTGATGGCGATGGTCGAGAAGACGCCAGAGGGCGTTCGAAGAAAGACCTGGGACTCGGTGGCGGCCGTGATCACGCCGCCTGTGAGCACTTCAGTGGGTTGCGATGTGGCTTTCTTGCCTGGTTTTGTGGTGGTTGGCGTCTGAGAACGCTTGAGGGCGTCGTACACGAGCACGTTCTGGCCTTCCTGGAGCATGGACGGATTGTACATCAGCCGACGACGCTTGAACGTGTTGACCACTGGGCTTGGCTGACGAGGAGGGCCATCAATTACTGCAGTATCATGCACACCTGCACGCACGAAACGCTCGTCCATGGCGGTTTGCGACGTCATCCGACGCTCGGTTTCCTTGAGAATGGCCAGGTCGGCGTCGATGTCTTTGGTCGGCAATGTCTTTGTCAGCGACGGGAAGATCGGTGTCGCCGAGAGCAATACTTCCATGCGTTTCTTCTCCGCAAGCTGTGCTTGCGACGTGCGGTCGTCATTGGCAGCCGAGGCGTCGTATCCCAGTGCTGCAAACGTCGGTGGCTCCATCCCAGCGCCCAATCCGGAGCCACTGGTCGTCATGCCACCGCCTCCTCCAGAGCCACCACTTCCATTGTTATTCACACTGTTCCGGGTCAATCGCCGACGATCCATGACAGAAACTCCGTCCCGCGTCTGCTGAAGCCGTCGGATTTCGCGTCGGATCTCGTCGCTCATCGTGTGTTTGAGCTGAGCGCATCGCGCAATGTAGCGACTCCGCGCTTGCTCACACTCGTGGGCATACAGCATCGACGCGCTGTTCTTGCTGCGCGTGTACTTGGCGTTCGCCAGTGAGATCTGCGTCTGCTTGTAGGCCAACAGCACTTCGCACGCCTGCACCAAGTCGTCATCCGTCTCCTGCTCGAGACTCTGGAGCTGCTCGTTCACGCGCTGTAGCTCTTCTCGCAGAGCTTCTTCGTCGCTGGGAAGCTCCGATTCAGGGGAAGGCGCCCGTGCGGATCGACTGAGGTACTCCATGCGGCAGTTGACGCCTTCTGGGAAGAGAACACGCTCCTCCCGCGTCGTCATGTGCCTTGTCGCCGGTCGTGTGATGATGCCTCTTTGCGTTTGCCGCCAAGTGATCGAACAAAACGCACACTTCTGATTGGTTGATAAGGTAGCTAAATGGCTTTGATTGGTTAAAACATAACGACAGCGTGACCACGTGACTTGACAGAGCGCGACTCGCACGGGGTTGATCTCGAAGCGGCAAAGGAGTGAAGAGACAAAGGGAGAAGAGTCTTTGTCCAGTTGTGGTGCATGAGTCGGTGAGTCAACAAGGAATTGTCGTTGCTCACCAATTCGATGATGCTGAGCTTAGCTGCGTCAACCATGACCAACAATTGTGCCGAATACCAGGGACTCATTCTCATTCATGAATTCCTCATGCCATGGATCATCGACGCAGTTCGCAGGCCATGCATCCAACGGTACGTACTGGGCATGTCAACGTAGACGCCCTTCTCAGCAACGATTTACGTCCTTGGTTTGCCGCATCGAGCGGGGACCAAGTTGATTAGCTTACATATTTCTCCTTTCCAATGCTATTAGGGTACAATAAATGCGCTCAATAGACTTCACCTTCATCATCATCATTGGGGGACTTGACGTGTGCGAAGCTGGGTAAAATCGAAAGTGCTAAGCGGGCAATGCTGAGCCGCAGATGTGAAGGCACTGTATGGATGAGAAAGTGATTATGATGTCATATCCAGGTTGTACGTTCCACGTCATGTATACAGTCATTTATATATCTTCAAATTCGTGGACGTAAAACCTATGAAGTATAATAAATTGTCAGCTTCAATTTATTATACTTCATAGGTTGTACCACCAAACGAAGACCCAAACGAAAACCTGTGCAATTATTATGAATTTACTTTCAATGCAAAATATTTTACGGGATCTATATGAAAATCAACCACCTGTACGAATGACGGAGGAATGGTGACTCCGGCAGGCCGCCATAACTATTGAGCGATCCCAACAGCTATCCAGAGGCCGTGCAACATGTTTAAGAAGCTCTTCCACGATGTGCTGGTCTTGATGCGTCGTCGTCAATTCTGACTTGCGAACTCACTGTCCAGGTTTGCATGGCTGTCGCTTTGCTGCTAAGTGCAAAGATATCCGCATGTCGTTTATTTGCAAGTTCCAAGTGTGCTTGTCCAGTACTTCTGGTTAGCAGATACTAGTATGGATTTGTTCGATTTATCGGACGGTTTAGGATCAACTGAAGTGATCTGAAAATCCTCGCAAGGATGATGGTGTTGAGTGTCTAGTTGCATTTATAGGAAAACAATTATCGAGAGCGCAGGCACGTCGACGAATTTGACAGAAGCCCTCAAGTCTCCGAAGGCACGAGAGTGTTCTGATGCCGTCGGCGTTGAGCCCAGGCAGCTCATGAAGAACGGTACGTGGGGGTTGGTCGAACGTAACCCGTCGATCCCAAGTGTCCCCATTTCACCCAACCAGAGGCGTTTCAGGCAGGAGCTGCGGTTGACCAATAAAATGTGTCAGAGGTATCATTTGCACCAACTAACTGTCCAGAAGTCACTATTATATAATATTTGCCGATTTTGTGGGCTGCTTGACAAATTTTGCCAAGCAGCCCACAAAACCGGCAAACAAACTCTTGCTACGCTTCGAGAACTGACGAGCCTTTGCTTTCATCCTCTGCATGGTGAATCCTTATTCACACTCCTTCATCGTTTGTGCGTGTTTAGTACATTCTTTCTGTGTTTGAAAGACGCCACTTGACTTCTTTGCCTTCATTCTCGACACACAAATCCACTAGCACAGACGTCGCGAAGTGTACGATCAGCTCCACCACCTCGCGATTCAACCGCTGGACAGCCGAGTCGCGAGCACTTGGGTGCCGAGTTACACTGAGAAGAGACAGAAGACATCCTCGACGACGTCTGCTGCCCGCCTGGTCGTCTGGGAAGCCCAAGCGGTCCCAGCTGAGCGCTCGCTCCTCACTATAAGAGAGTGGCTCAGCGAGCTTTTGACTGGCTGTTTGCACGACTTTGAAGTGCAGGTATTCCAGCCCTGAGAGCCGACCAAGCGCTCTTTGGATGGCACTCCGACTTTGATTAAATTCAGCAGACACATGAGCTTCCAGGCGAAGTGCTCGTAGGTGCCGTAGTGATGTCTGAGCCACTGACTGGGATGGAGCGACGTATCTTGTCATAGGACACGGGAGACGTGATCGCTCTAGTAACGCACTGTACTCGCGACCGGACAGCTGGCTCACTGACGATCTGGACATGTCGAGTTCTGGGTCACGGGGCAAACAAAGTGCTAACTCTCGCAGTCGGGGTGTCGTAGCATGATCGTTCAACTCCCCGGACCAGTACGCACCATCATGACACACGCGAAACGATTCAAAGAACGGACAAAGCTGCAAGATGCGACCCACAGTGTCCGCACTGAACTCCTGCACGCCAACGATATCAAGAAATCGAAGGCTTGGACCAACCAACGTCAGAAAACGAAGGAGCACTTCTTCACGTGTTTGCTTTGACTCGAGTACCAGCGACTTGACACTTGAAACCGACGGAGATCGAGATCGCAACTGAGAGATATTGCTTGCAAGCGTCCAACCCAAACCGTAACTTGGCGCAATCACACCCACCCACTCGGGAAGCGCACTAGCATCGTCATCAGACAACAACACAACGTCGACCGACACTCCTTCAGACGTCGTAAGCATTACCTCAGCATCGGACGTCGCTTCATATCGGATGACGGACCCACTCTGAAGATCGGCTCGATGATACGCTGTGACTTTTGATGTTTGGTCAGACTGGATAGTGCGTAAATTGTTTCCCATCGCCATATTCTCCAGCGTCTCAATGTTCTCCATCGTCAATTCACTGATTTCGAGCTTGAGATCTGACCAACACGACGTTTCTCCGTTGGGATGGAACAACGCATACCCAATCCAGGCACAGTTGTAGGCACTCAAGACTGATGTCCCACCACTAAGAGTCAACATCTCCAACGATCTTGTATGTGGCAACGCCGAGCAATACGCGACCAGATGCGGATCATCGGCCCCACACAAGCTGTGACACCCATGCTTCACGCCAGCTTGCACCGACGGATCTGTACCGAACAATAGCTGGGTATACTGGGCGGGATTATAGCGCCTGTTGATAGGCATTGGCGCCACGAAGTTGACGAGTGTGAAGTCAATCGAATATGTCTGGAAGAGTCTCCTCAACCTCTCCAGCTTTTCTCCTTCTTCAACGTAGTCTTGTCCATATACGAGCGCGGTCACAACAAACGCTGGTTCACACGTAACTAACGGCGCTGACAGAACTGTTGAAGCAGATGTCGTGGTTGGCACGGTGGCGAGAAGATCGTACATTCCAACTGCATCTCGGGGGAAGCAGAACAAGGAACTACTGTACAGTGACGTGGGGATGACGCGACACGAACGTGACGGTTCTACATACTGTAGCAACTCATCCACCAAAGTCTTCATTTGCAACTCGGTCGCCTGCATCATGACTGTCGGGTTCTCCGTGCCGTAAAAGAAAAGTCGGAGCAGAGGAGCTTCTTTGGCTCGATCGAGATGACCGAAATCAGCTTGAAAGAGCTGAACACGAGGGAACTCAAGTCCATCTTCAGCGAAGAAGCGAACTGCGTCCGTCACGAGGTTCTCATATTCTTTGTGATGTTCGGAAACTGGTTGCTCACGGTCGGAAGGTTGGCGACGAGGCTCACGTAGCGTAGCAAACACCCGCTTCCAAAACGACGGGTTTTCTCGACCACTGTACCCACGGCAACACGTCAGCGCGAACCACACCGTACACGCGGCCTTGAAGACGTGGACTTGCTCCAAGAGATCCTCCAGGTTTGCACCGCTTTTGACGAGGAGTGTGACCCACTCGTAGCTTCGCACGATGCGGTTGGTGAGGTACGACGGCACGAGACGCGCGCGCTCCTGCAATGGCTCCTGCCACGCCAGCGCGATGCGGAACGCGTCTTCTTCTTTCAATAGAGGCCTGCAAGTGTCTTGCACAGTCGTCATGATGCGCTATAGAGCGAGAATATCGCCAAATGACGAGGGCCGCGAGAGTCCGTACGTGTCGTCCGTCTTGTTCCCTTCTGAGTTCGACCCTTTTCCCCAGTGATTGGCTACTGATTCATGTACAGACGCAACGATTGGCTCGAGAAGAATGAGATGACCTGGCGGCTTTGGAATGCCTTGGGTGCATATGAGACCGCGTGAAAGAAAATGATATTCACGATGGTCTCTGGGTTTCATGAGCGCTGATCAAATGGGGAGGAAATCTGGTCAGTAATCTCAACAAGAGACACAAAACAGGGTCAGTCCGTCCTAGCCAAGTTACCTTCAACTTGTGGTTTGGGTCGGGTTTGCAATCAATATGGGTCCGACCCGTTTGTTCGGTCTCTGTTTCAATTGGTTAAAAAACGTTCTGTACGATTCTAATTGGTCCAAATAGAAACTCCGTGTGAGCGATGGAGACAAGCGCATCTCAAGAGCAACCATGGCGAGCGTCGTGGGCACGCCTTCGGCCGGCGTGCGGCGGCCGGCCGTGCGCATGAGCCACGTCTTCTCGCAGATGCTCGGGGAATGCCCGCAAGACGTACGTGTCGACTGCGCCGCTTGCGAGCTTCGACGCCTCGCTAGAAGTGTCGTAAACTGACCTGGGACGTGTCTGAACAGATCCAAGTGTATGGCGCGTGTGTGGCCAACATCACAGGCGGCGTGGATCGCGGCGCGTGCGAACAAGAGTTCGAGAAGCTCAAGCAGTGCTTCACGCGCGTGCTCAAGACCAAGCGCGGGGGCCTTCGGTAGGAAAACAAGGCGACAGGACGAGAGAAAACTGTGGAGAAAATACATCACAGACACATGACGCGACGGCATTCGCCGTTTTCCTCGTTGCTCGACGCGATGACGTCATCTCTGACGCTTCTCGCTGTGCTGTGCCTCACGCTCGTGGGCTTTTTGCATGCCGAAACGCCGTCGAGTCCACTGAATGCGACCGACTGGTACGTCCAAGACCGACCGTACCTGCACCTCATGCGCTACGTGCGCGCCGCCAATGGCTCGTGGGTCGTCAATCCCAACGCAACGGCCGCGCCGGTGACCTGGGAAGACATCCGACGCAATGCCACAGTCAACGCGCCGCCTCTTGTCCGCTGGCTCGCGAGTCCGACGTTCCGCAGTGCCAAGAAGAAAGGACTCAAGGTGCTCCTGTACAACTTCGTGTCGCCCATGGACTGGGGCAACTCGATCGGATCGCAACGCATGCGAGCCCTGCGGAACAAGGGGTACCGCATGTTCTTCTCCGAGAAAGTGGTGCTGCCCATGCTCCCCGGGATCCTTCGTAACCTGGAAGAGCTCTTTCTCGGTGGCATCAAGAAACAGATCCGGAACCAGCTCGAGATGAAGCGTATCTCGAGTATGACGCTTGATGACGTGCAGCGCACGCTCAACGTGTCGTATACGGAGGACGAGCTTGAAGAAATGTACCAGTTGCTGCGTGATCCACGCACGAATGTGACCAAGCCGTACGAGTACGAGCAGCCTTGGCGACTCAAGCAGCAAGAATTCGTCGAGCACTTCCAGCCGTATGCTCAGTACGCGCGTCGCTACTATGTTAAGAACGAAGACGACCTCCCACCACCTAGTTTGCCTGCGAGAGTGTATCCGTGGCGATGGAACGAGCGACTGCAGTCAACGAGGGAGATTCTGCTCGCGATCATGGACTTGTACGCACAAGAAAGACCAGACGACCAAGATAGTGAGGAGGAGGACGAGACTCGACGCTTGCAGGGGACTGACTCAGCAAGCTACTTGGACGACCAAATTGAAAGTGACAGCGGCTCAAGTGAAATGGAGATATCCAACTTCACGGACTTGGAGCAAGACCTGGCTATGCTTCGCGTCCTGGAACAGCGCGTAAACGAGTTCCACTTCGTCACAGGCATCCCACGGTTGAATTTCATGCGCGATTACTTTGACGCGGTGCGATTTCCAAGTCGCCACGAGTTTTTCAACCTCTCTCTTCAGACCAACGCGTCCGAGATGGTCCATTCAACACTCGCGGGAACCTTTCAAGATGAAAATGGTGTTGAGGCCGAGGCAGGAGTCATCCACAACGCGTCGGAGGTCGTTTACGCCACTCGTGACGGTATTTACGAGGCAGCCAAGCACTTTTACTCGTTCCCAGCGATGGAAATGCAGTTTGTCAAGTCCGAATATCGCCCCACTGCCGTCACAGAGAAGCCTTTGCCACGTGAAGGCATTCCTCAATCTGAGAGACAGAAGACACCCGTTGATCAATTCGAGACATGTACGGTGGCTGCACCGTGTCTTGTGCGATCAGGTGTGACCGTGTATACGCCGAGATTGCATTCGGATAGGATCTATCAGAGCCTGAGCAACGTGACGAATGCGGTAGAACAGAGGCAGCAACGGGTTGAACTACTCAAGTCCTTGGTGAGTGAGACGGCGACTATGGAACGAGAGACGCTTCGCATGGGTCTCCAGGCACCGTCAACTGCGTGGCACTCGTGTTATGATCGTGAGTTTGATCTCTTTGCCGACGCTCTCGTGGGGTTTGTCAATTTGACCAAGAAGACTGAGAATCCGACACCGCTGCAGATGTTTGAGCGACTTCGAGGTGGCAAGACCTCGTTCTTCGAGACGGACGTACCTTTGTACTTCTCTTCGACGAACCGAAGGACAGAAGCAGCCATGCGGGTCCTAGCAGAGCTGGAAGAGTTCACAGAGATCGAGATGGTGAATGTGACAGCGCACTTTGTGGCGGAGATGAAGGCGATCGCTGAAGAACTACGAGCATCAATGCGTGTGAGAGAAACTGACCCCGCTTACCAGCAAGCCACGCAAGTGACACAAGCTGGAGCGTATTACATTGGTCGCCCGTACAGTGTTCTACGCTATGGCTACTTTCTACCGGCCACGAACCATAAGAACGTGGCGTATCGCGATTACAAGCAGCCAGTGCCATTCCATCTTGTGATGCGACTGCTAGTCCGCTTCCAAGAGAGCCGACTGATTCTACCAAACGAGTCCAAGTCCATCGCAGCCTGCCTTGCGCTGCTGCAGAACAACCTGCGCTTCTACAAGTGCGTCCAAGTGACGACAAATGCGACACAGACAGCGTAACGAGAGGTTTGTTTGTATAGGAATCTACAAACAGTTAACAAGCGAAGAGTATTCGCTTGTAGAGGAAGTGTAACAGTGACTTCTCGAAATCTCCGGATCCATGTAGCTCTTCATGCCCTATCTCGTCAGAGCCACGTTCAATCTCAAGCACTCAATACTGCATTGACGAAACCAGTATTGATGAAGCCATCGTCGCGTGAACGATGGGTCAGTCTCTCTTGTGATCAGCTCACCAACGATCTTGCTCAAGAGTCACGAAGCAGTGATCGACATGGCGAGGTCTCTGTGTTCCCTTCCTTCAACGGAGAGTCACAAGAGAAAGCATGCTGAATGATGCAAATGGCGTTATGTATTGTTGGCTACTAGCGCAGTGCCTACCGACACCCAAGTGCCTCACGCGCGACATAGCGGCGCTACCACGGCAGCATTTCCCCAGTACACTAGCAAATGGCAAATATACATGCCACTCTGCATGGCGTGGATGCCAGCAACCACCTCACCCGGGTTACGGATGACGTCAACCAAAGTGGTCACCATTACCTTCGGATCGCTGACCTTCAAGGGAAGCGGCGGATCCCAAGGACTTGGCTTTTCGAGTGCTGGTACGCCGTCAGCAAAAGCTTCACGACCGAGTGGTCCCAACTGGGCAATGATACCATTGGCTTCTGGTTGGAGAAAGACGTCATACAACTGCCACTCGGGAGATTGCTGCAAATCGAGCGACGGTAATCACTTGGCGGTGATGAAGAGATCGATCTTGGGCAGCGAGCACACCCATTGCTTGTACACTGCCCACACTCCAGTGTCAATGCCATTGATCTCGATAATGTGCATGTCGTGTTGGAAGTCGTCACGCATCCCGCCCTCGCTCATCATCTTGTCGACCAGCTTCTGCCGCATCTTGGGCTTGCGCGGATAGCCCCGCGTCGTCTTGCGCTTCGTCATCTTGCTCTTGGCCATCGCTTTGGTAGAATGACTCCGCAAGCGCCGTGTCCGGGAAAGGGCCAACTTCAAAAGGTCATTCAGGTCGTTTGACATCATTACGCGCGTGATGTGTAATAGCAGAGCGACAAACGAGTCGCAGCATGTCTTGCGCTGTTGCAGAATGATCTGCACTTCTACGATTTGCGTTCCAAGTGGCAAAGACCGAGACGCAGACAACACAGCGAGACAATTTTGTTGGTATAGGAATGCAACAAGCAAAGCAAAGCAGAGCGTCTAGTTGCTCATGTACTTCTTGTTGGCCGCGAAGCCTTCAACCGACGCCTGACCCAGTGGCGAGCTGAAGCAGTACTCCTGGATTCGCTTCATGATTGGCGTGTTGATCTCTTCTGGAATCACGTCCTTGCCCGAGATGTAGTTGAAGATGTCGATCGTCTCCTGGTTCAGAATGTCCTCGTACTGCTTCAATTCCTCCGCCGTGAGGCCCATGACGTTCTGAGCCGCCCACGAGCCGAGCAAGAGGTCGACTTCGAGCCATCCACGCTGCTTGGAGCGGTAGATGATGCGCTTGCGGTTGGCTTCATCGGCCGAAATCTCCGCCTCGCCTTGGCTAAAGAGCCCCACAAGCCATCAGAACATGCGTACTAAAGCGTCAAGAAACCAAAACATCATATCTACCTCTGCGAAGGGTACGAATCTTTGGCCGCGACGTGCTTGGCGCGGATTTCGGCACTGCGTTCGAGCGCCTTCTTGGCCTGGTCTTCCGACACGCCGTTGAGAAAGCCCTGTGTGAAGACGCTCTTGTCGTCTTCCGAGGCCGTCGAGAACGAGCGCATCGTGCGCAAGCCAGGCGTCATGGTACGCTGGGCCACGCCATTGGCACGCACGGCCACACGCAGCACACTCGTCATCTTCATCATGGTCATCACGTTCGCAATGCGCTTGGGTCTTCGTAGCCCTTCGGTTTGCCCAAGAGTGCAGGTCATCAATTCATCGAATTGCTCCAATGCAATTCACTTGACGGAATTGACAGCTGAATCGTTTATCAATTCATTGAATTGAACACAGATCGTGGCCGCAATTCATCCCACAGGGTCTTTTTGATCTTTGAAGAGAAGGCCGACACAGAGGAGCTCCATCGGACGACGAGGACGACGAGGACCATCGCGCTTGCCGTGTAACGAGCCATCATGAACGCCTCCGATGCCGACCGCCAGATCAAGCAGATGGTCAACTTCATCCTGCAGGAAGCGCAGGAGAAGGCGAACGAGATTCGCATCAAGGTGAGCGTTTTTCGTTTCTTCCCCCATGGGGTCGAGTCGATAGATTGACGGACGGACGGACGTTGCTGGCCTAGACCGAGCACGACTTCAACCTGGAGAAGCAGATGCTAGTGCACAACGCCAAGCTCAAGATCCAGGAGGAGTACGCGCGCAAGGAGAAGGAGCGGGAGATCAACAAGCGCATGTACGTAGGCAAAGATACGAAGTGAGGACGAAGCAACTGACTGTGGGTGCGTAGTGCGCGCTCGGCTGAGATTGGCGCCTCGCGACGAAAGAAGATGATCGCTCGTGATGAGCTGCTCAAGACGCTCATCGTGGACGGCCAGCAGGCGTGCCGTAACGCCGTCACGGACCAGAACAAGTACAAGACGCTGCTGCGCGACCTCATCGTGCAGGGTCTGATCAAGCTCTACGAGACGGACGTCATCGTCTCCGTGCGTCAGGCGGATGTGCAGCTGGTCGAGTCGATCTTGCGGGAAGCCACCGACAAGTACATCACCATCATGAAGCAGGAGGCGAATCTTGACGTGAGCAAGGTCAAGGTGACGCTGAACAAGTACGCTGAGGGCATGGTGCCTGCGAGCAAGGCCGGCGGCGTCATCCTCTACGCCAGGCAGGGCAAGATCGTGTGTGACAACACGCTGGACACGCGTCTCAACCAGGTCTACTACGATCTCAAGCCGCAGGTGCGAAAGGCGCTCTTCCCAACGACCTAAGTGCCTTTCGTGTCGAAGAAGCCGTGCGTTTGGTGTGGACTGCTTCCACGCCCCAGGTCCAAACGAAGGATATGCATGCAAACAATGGATAGAAGCCGTTGGTTTCGCTTTATCTTGTACTCTGTGCGATGAGTTGCTCTAACGTGATTGCTTCCCATGCCACTTGCTGCTCTTCAGATGACCAAGACTGGGACTGAGACGCGAGTGCAGAGGTAGGAACATGAGGGAGGACGCTGCTGAGCTCGGGCTTCCACATCTCTGCGATTGGACCAAGCGCCACGCTGATCACATGCGGATCCTCGGCTGCCGTCTCGACGTCGTGGCTCTCGAACTGCCATTGCGTCGCACGGACGCCATCTAATCGCATGTGCCAGACGTCCGTTGTCTCGCTTACGACGGGCGCAAACTCGGCACGCAGCAACTCAAACCCCAGTCCGATGCCTACGGCTTTAATGTACGACTCCTTGAGGGACCAGAGGCGATAGAACGACTCGAATTGCTGTCGTGGCTCGCTGGACCGACGGATATACTCCCATTCCAGTGGAGTAAAGTAGTCCTGGAAGGCGCGGAAGAACTCATTTGGCTCGTTGCGCTTGCCTCGTGGTCGTTCTGATAGCTGCATGACGTCCACGCCCACGAGTTGCGTGGGATGAGCCGCGATGGCCACCACTGTACCATGGTGCGAGACGTTGTAGTTCCAACACGGACGATCTGTCGTATCGTGTCGACGCCAATACGGCTTTCCCTGCACCCACAGTGCGTCAGTTTCCGCATAATAACCATACATTCCCCGTATTTCCACCCATAACGCACCTCGAGCGTTCGCTCGATCGCAATCTCCTTCCAGGGCACCTCAAACGTCGTGTGGATGAGATGTCGCTGCAACAAGCGACTAGCCAAGGCGAGTCGCTGGTCCTTGGTAAACACAAAGCGCTGGATCTGCTGCTGCTCTTGTTCTGACAAGGTGTCCACCGCCTGCGTCCACACAGTGGACGAGGGCGCCCATGCACCCACATCAACATAATACCCCCGCATCATCCTCATTAGTCATCGGAGCTGCTCGCATCCGCACTTAACATCCGCACTTAGTCACCTGTTCTGATCTGCTCGTTAAGTACGCATCCGCGATCGGTCAGTCGAGTCAGCAAGGTACACAACGTAATAGGATCCGCGAAGAAAATGCAAGTGGCGGAGCTGCTCGTGACGGCCGCGTACCTCTCGGGCGCCGTGTGCATCGTGCTCTTCACGCTCTCGGTCGGCTGGATCGTCGTCTGGAAGTTTGTGCTCGCGAAAATGCCCTTTGTCCAGGAGCTCTTCGACCTCAAGCCCAAGCCGATCGCGACCGACGACAAGGAAAAGTCAATTTCGTTCCAAGAGCGATACCAGTCCTATCGAAGGGTACGTGGCTGTCTTCCGTGTGGGTATGGCGGCTTGTTCTCACGGGTACTGTGGTGTATGGGCGTCTGGTAGAAGCGACAATTTGACACAGAGTCCTGAACCCATTCGTTGCCAGCATCTCCGACCAACATCCTCTGCGGTTCCATTAATATTAGGAAAAGAGCGGCCCCTCAACATGTGTACATTGCGCTACCGCACGAGCCATTTACCCCCAGAGTCTTCCGTGCTGCGGTCTTTTTCTTGCAGTTGCCGCACCATTTGGAGGTACTCGTTGTCCGTCCCTTGCGTATCTTCTTCCCGCGATTTCTGCGGGGCAAGTCGTTGCATGGCCTCGGCTTTCTTCTGTGCGGCCTGTGCCATTCGCTCTTGCAGCGCCGCCGCGGAAAGCGGGGCACCTCCGTTGTTTCCTTGTTGTGTACTCTCACTGGCACTCGCAGCTGCGAGCAGCTCCTCTCGTTTCTGGCGCTTTTCTTCTTCCGCCTCCCGCGTCTTCTCCTTCTCCGTCAGTTCTGGCTCCCATTCCCGCAGCGTCTCGATCAACGGCTTCTTGACGTGCGCCACCAGTTCCTCCGGTAATTCCCAATAGCTCCGATTGTGCACCATATTGAAGTAGTACGTGCGCTATCGACACCCACAACACACCGCAAGAACGACCATTAGCCTCTACGAACCCTTGTCCTTCGAGCTATACGTCCACGTACGCCGGTGGCCGCGTCGACATGTTCCGTCCAGATGCCGGTCTTGGGTCGGTGCTCCATGTTCCACACTGCCCAAGAGCTCCATGAGGGACGTCCTGTTCCGTATTGCTAGGTGAAACAAGGGACAATTCGGATCCAACACGGAACACAAGCACATGGCTACACTCCAGTAGCTCCTGGATGAGCAGAGAGTTTTCGTTGTTTTTCATTGCGGTGGCCCGCCAAAGTAGTTCCAGACGCTCACTTGTCGGTCCCAGGAGCACGAGGCCACGAGGCCGTCGACGAACAAGCTAAAGTCGATGCCAAACACGAATTCGCGGTGCTGGGACGCCGTCTGTAGCCGTGGATATGGGGATTTCGTGTTCCAGACGCCCACGGTCATGTCGTACGAGGCCGTGGCGATCACGTCGGGGTCGTGCGGCGAGCATTTGACGCGGCGGACGGCGTAGTTGTGTCCGGGGAGCACACGCAGTTCTCGCGACGGGTTCCGCGTGTCCTAGGACATCGCAAGCGAGTCAACACACCAAATCACGAACAATTCACACCACACAAGCCAACGTACCCAGATCTTGATGGAGCAATCGGCCGAGCCCGATACGACTTCAAAGGGATTGTACTTGTTCCAGTCGAGCGCGAGGACTTCGTTGTTGTGCGCCAGGATGGTCGCGACGGAGCGACCCATCTTGAGGTCCCAGATCTTGAGCGTGCCATCCCCCGAGCACGACGACACGAGGTCTGCGTTCTGCGTGTTCCACACGGCGTTATACACGGGCTGCGTGTGTTCTGCCAGCGTGAGGATCGAGGTGGGCAGCTCTGGACGCCAGAGTTTGATCGAGCCGTCCCACGAGGCCGAGACAAAGGCGTCTTTGGCCACCAAACTCCAGTTGACGCCCGAGACTTCTTGCTTGTGCTCGTGGTAGTTTTGGATCGGGAAGTTGTCGCGCGTCTGGAGGTCCCAGAGCTTGAGCGAGCCGTTCGCACACGCGCTCACGAGCTGCTGGCCGTTGGTTTCGCTCCACGCGCAGTCGTAGACGCCCTCGGGTGTGTCAAACGCACGGATCTAGGCCATTCATACGCGAGTTAAACCCTCGACAAGCATCTGTATCGACGCGTTGCAACGTACCGGTGCAAGGTCGCCGTTCGGCGTCATCTCAAACACGTTCTGTCGTCCATTTCCGATGATGCCAAAGTACTGCGCCGTGCCGACCGCGACGAGATTGTCCACAAACGGACTGAACTCCACCTGTTTCCGGCGATCCAAAGCGTCAGACCCACTAAACCAGCCATGCTCTATCCATCTAAACCATGTAGAGACGCACCGCATAGCCATGGAGCTCGGTTTGCCGGCGCTTGGGCTGCAGGAACATCGCGTCGACCTGCGCTCGTGACGGACTTGACGTGATTGATAAACAGCAGGGTCGGTACTACCTATTATGGACATGATACTATCTTAAATTACACAGATGGCCCTTGAAGGTCATTCTCGTAATTTTACGGAACATGGGGAAAGTGCGGTCACCTAGACACATGATGCGGATGGTGAGACCAAGCGTCCGTGGTTTGAGGACGATTACGCACGTTCTGCGCGTCTTACGACGACGTGGGTGGACGCATTCGCTTCTACTCGTCACGCTCTATCTGATGGTGGCCTGTCTGTCGCTGACTGCAGCGAATACGTACGTATTTCATTGGCGTGTATGCTGCTTGGCGCGATTATTCGAACCTCACTCTTGTCGTGCTTTTATCAGCCTTCAGCTACGCAACCAGCGCATTTCCAACGTCACAATGGTCAGATGGGGAGATGGAGCACCCGAGTCACTCGTTTTTGTGTCGGTATCAAACAAAACCGTCCTGGAGCTCGCACAATCGGACTTTGCTTCGATCATGGAGGTCGACCTCAGTGACAACCGTCTCGTGACAGTCCCCACAGAGCTCTTTCGAGTGTTTCCCAATGTACAACGAGTGTATGAGCTCCCTTTTAGCTCTTATGTGGTGCTTTTCATTGCTTATCACGTGTTTTGCTAGTGTTTTGTCCAAGAATCCGATCCAAGAGCTCCCACCGAAGCTCTTTTCTGGACTCTCCGAGCTCCAGGAGATCATGTGAGACGTCTCCAGTTGGTTTGAACACCTCCTTATAAGCTAACTAGCTTTGTATGGTGCTGTAGAATGGAAGATACCGTGCTAACAGGGTTCCCACCGACGTTTATCGAGGAATGTCCGAAGCTTCGACATGTACAGATCAGTGGCGCCCTTGTCCACACGATCCACAGCAAGGCAGTGCGTGACTTGCCACTGCTCGAGAGCTTGTACGTACCCTCTCGTGTATGATTTTCGTTAGGTTTTTCACGGTATCCGATATTTTGGCAGCAATCTCTCCCACAATAACGTCACAACGCTCTTTTCCGACTCATTCCAGGGCCTGCCGAACCTCCACACCCTCGATCTGAGCCACAACAACCTAACCGTCATGCCAGACGGAGTCTTCTTACTCTCCAAATCGTGGCATGCGCTTGACTTCGAGAGAAACAACATCACAACTGCACCAAACGGCCTGAAAAACGCCGTGGTTGATGGATATGTGTACGTTTGCCCACCCATTGAGCATCGCCGTCGACGGAACTGATGTTCTCTATTGTGTAACTTAGATCCTTTGCACGCAATCTGTGGGTCGAAGTCAACGCTTCTGAATTCGCAAACGCCTCGCAGATCCGAGAACTTCGCCTGAACACGATGGGCATTTTCACGGTCAACTCCAAGGCGTTCAGCGGTATGACTTCTCTCAAGCGATTGTACGTGTCTCCCAACAAGAGTTCGGGATGCTATGACCATCTCTCACTCGATTTGTATTAAAGGGATCTCAGTGACAACGTCATCTCCATGCTAGCTAACGATGCATTCGATGGGCTGGATAATCTCGAGGAGTTGTTATTGCATGCAAATCAGCTGCGAGAAGCAACGTTCACGCGATTTCCACCACAACTCAAGACATTACGGTTGGATTCGAACCGACTGGATGAATTACCTCAATCAACACTGACAAACACTGCAAAGCATCTTCAGAACCTGTAAGTGGACGACTCGAATGAGAGGAACTGAGTGTCCTAACCTGGTCTCGCTCAGAAATCTAAGCCAGAACTGGCTGTGGCGAGTTGATTCGTTGTCCGCTTTCCCCAATCTAACCACACTGTGAGTCCATGCACGATCAATTTGGGATGACGGTTGCGTTTTGATGGCCTTTTGTAAAAACCCGCAGCGATTTGAGCTGGAATCGACTGGAGCAGTTGACATCTCGAACGTTCGATCCAGTAAATGCTAGCATCCGAAGCGTGTACGTGGTTTTGGTACTAGACTCGCCGTTGGACGTGATGATACCTGATGATTGTCTGGTGCAGCCGACTGGAATACAACGAAATCGCCTCTGTGTCTCGAAGCATGCTAACCAGTATGATTGGAAGACGTCTCATCAATATGTAGGACTATATCGTCCGTTTGACCTCGTAACTGCGCTGATATGTGGTCTGTCGTAGCACAATTGATCCGAATCCCGGCATCGGCTTTTCATCACAAGTCGAATTTCGGAGCGTGTGTCCAAGAGGAAGCGTGTACGAGGTCGTCAAGGTGGCCAACACTACAGTATACGGCTGTGTTCAATGTGCAGCTGGGTCATATCATGACAACTCGAGCAATACGTGCGCTTTGTGCCACGACGTATCGAAACGAGCGTACACAGCAGTCGAAGGTGCTACGACATGTTCGCATTGTCCAATGTCGGCGAACCTTCACTCAAGTCGCGACGATTGCCACTCTGTGCACTGCAGTTGGTACTGCTGGCTCACCATCAGTATTGGACTGGCCCTGCCCGTGGCGATAATGAGCGGCAAGTACGCGTTTCGGCGAAAGGAAACGTTGTTTACACCCATGCAAGAACACAAAGACGAAGATGTTGATTGGCTCATGGGTCAGCTTCAAATGCAAATCGGACGACTTTCACCAGGAAGTGATGATACCCCATCCAAGCTTTATGATCTCCCGAGAGAAGCCCAACTGTCAGTACTGAGCGCAATACGAGATCAGTTCTTCCAGCGGCGTGCTGAAGGTCCTCATCACCTCATTGCCAGCCCAAGACCCACCAAGTGGAGTGATCTAGAGTGGTCGTCGTTCCAGATGTCGCGCATTCTGAGTCGAAATTACCACAGTGAAGTCTTCCTCGGCGAGTACGATGGCAGGCAAGTTGTTGTCAAGCGTCTGATCACTTTACGTTTTGATATGAACGAGCTCACCGGCGCTATCAGCGACGTGGAGTTGCTTCAATCACTCGAGCATCCCAACATCGTGGCTTATTACGGAACGATGTGGAACGAAGTCGAGCATTTCTGTGTCATCACCGAGTATGTCAGCCAAGGAGATCTGTGTACGTTGCTAGAGATGGAGGTCTTGGGCGACCACAATGTCTACTTTCGAATTGTACGCGATGTGATCGCTGTTCTTGCGTATATTCACGCTCGAGGGGTGCATCACCACGATTTACGGAGTCGGAATGTGCTGATTACATCCGAGTATCACGCCAAGGTGAACGATCTGCGGCGTAATATTGATACTAAGTACCAGTGGCGTTCACTGGTTGTGGACAAGGAACAAGTACCCTTCATCGCGCCAGAAGTTCTCACAGCATCGAGTGATGATGCAAAGTCCGATATCTACAGTGTCGGCGTCTTGATGGTGGAAATGTGGTGCGGCAGGTTTAGCGAATTCCGGAACATCTCTCCATCCACACCGACGAACGCAAAGGAAGCGTTGGTCGACGAGTCAGACGAAGACGACGTGGTGCGTTTCATGGGGAAAGTCCGAGCGTACTTCCAGAGAAACCTCACCACAACAGCAGACGATACGCTCGTTGGACTCATGGAAGACTGTCTGCACCGTGATCCAGCCCAACGACCGACGGCACAGACTCTTCTGAACCAGTTGGACGCCTTATTAGTCAACCCAAGCGCCGAAATCAGTCGAGGAGCTCACATCCAGTGAGTGTAGCCATGTCCCGTGTTCCGTGTCAACAATGTCCCGTGTCAAATGAAAAGACCAATTATCGACGAGGTCAAATGTTTGAAAAATGGCGGAAATCCATGCAACACAAGGATGTTGTGTATGTGGCTTTCTCTGTGGCGTGTACACCAGCGCGTTGAATTAAATACGGTGTTTATTGGATTCTGGGGCATAGTCTTCCTACTATGGACGAGGCCACAGGGAAGAAGTGGCGCGGCCATGACGATTCTAAACTCGACAGCAACGCGCGGGGCGGACTATCACGACCTCTGGGTCTGTCTGGGTCTCTAGCAAATTCTATTGGGGGCTCAGAAGAGCAGTCGTCGACGAGGTGGACACCGACGCTCAAGGCCGAGGCCAGTTCGAGCCCGGCGCTGGAGGTATTGCGAGCGGCAGGTCAAACGAATGGCGGACTTGCAGGCGGCGAGGAGTTGCAGCTGGTCGAGTTCGTGCTTTGCGCACCCGTTGCGACGCTCCTGTTGCTTTTGCTCGTCGGCCTCTTTCTCTTGTTGCCGTTGCAATGCGAGTTGCTGCTCTCGTTCGCGCTGAATCTCTCGCTTGGTCTTGCGGAAGACGAGCGGCTTCGCTGGAGCTGTCCCTGCCGTCGGTGCAGCCATGCGACTCAGACTCAACCTTCTCGACTGGGAGGACCGAGCCATGAGCGTTTGCTCGCCTTCATCTCCTGTACGGAGCATACGATTCAACTGTCGACTGTGCACGATGAGTCCGTGGATGGAGCTCCAATGCCGACGCGGCGCCACCTTGGAACGCTTGGAGCCTGGACCAAGCGTCATCTTCTTTATAGTATCCGCACGTAGCTGCATGCAGGCAGAAGCGCATGAGCCATCAGGACCTCCTCGCACTTGATCGTTCATGGCGCGCCACGCACTCACCTCCACCGCCTCGCAGACGTCGCAAAATCCACACCACCACCACGCACACACACACACGTAGGTTCTCCCTCTCCGCCCACACACCCGTGAATGCCGTGCGTACGCTCGGGTAGCTTGGTAAATGACTCGCTGTCCGACTAGTGCGCTCGTGGCATTCACCACTTTTGAAATGCGAAGGAATGCGAACTTTGGATGTTTGAAATTTAAACTTCAAATCGTACTTAACCCATCTCACTAAGTACGCACTCACAATAGTAGCTCGTATATACCGTCGCTCTTTCAATAGTAGCCCCCCACCTCCATGAAGGGGGTGTTGCCACCTGTTCCACGGCAAAGGCAACGAGCATCACAAGCATGTCGGCGATGGAGGAAATGGACAAGGACGTCGAGTTCTTCTCGATGGAAAGCATGAAGCACAACGAGCAGCTCGTGGACTTTTGTCGCACGGCCATGTGCGTCGTCTCGGGCTGCATTGCCGGCGTCATGGGGCTCCAGGGCCTCTCGGGGTTTGCGTTGATGGTCGCCTTGTACGTGGTCACGTCGCTCGCGCTGCTCGTGTTCAAGCTCGGCTTCGACCTCAAGACATACTTCAACATTGGGCTCGTGGGCTTTGTTTTTAGCGGCCTCTTTGGCCACTTGCTCTCGTACATCCTCTTCTGGACGCTCTCGTACGGCTTGGTGCATATTTATTAACGACTCCAGACCAGACCAGGACGCCCCCTCCCTCCTACGTGGACGGATAGAGCAAGAGAAAGCGTAGAGAGGTGAGTGGTTCCCCCCCCCCCCCCCTTCGTCTGCGTCGTGGCGTAAACAAATAACAGAGCGAGGACGTGTTGGAATGTGCTTTTGTTACGCGTACATCGATACTTATTGGCGATCCGCGAGCTTGAGCTTCTCCTGCATGACGTAGATGACGCCCTCGAGCATCTGTCGCTTGCTCTCGAGCACCGTCTTGAGCGAGTCCGTGTTGGTCTGAAGGAACGCCACCTTGCGATCCATAAACTTCTTGGCGTCGTCCACGTTCTGCTCGACAAAGTAGCCCGTGCCAATATCTACGAGCACTTCCTGCACGTTCGAGAGCGTGCCAGGCACGAACATGGACGATGTGAGCGGCACGAGGATCTGCTTGTCGAGGTTCTTGTCGCTCAAACTCCCGAGCGCTTCCTTGGACTCCTGGAAACGCGCCTGGGCCTCCCGCAGCCCGCCGAACGACGTCGTGAGCTGCTTGAGCTCCTGCTCCAGCTGCGTCTTGAGCGAGCTGAGCTGCTCCAGCGGCAGGTCCATCAAGTTGACCTGCTGTCCTTCGTCCGCCATCTTGGTCTCTTGGGTTGTCTCGGGATTTCCGCCACTCACATCGAAAGCTTCCGGACCAGCAGGTCAAACGAATATCCACCAATCAGAACCCACTTTGTCGTAATTTAAACCAATAACATTGATTTAGGATCACCATTTCGGCCAATCACAAGAGTCGCGACCTCTTTACAGCGTCCTAGCTTGCATGGAAGCTCTTTTGTCGAATGCAAGGCCCGTGTGCATGCGATCCCGCCGTCCACTCGACCACATCCCTCTTCTGTACGATGCTCAAGCTTTATTGTGCGCAGAAATGTCGATTATCGCGATTTTAGAACTAATCCGAGTCTTTTCCTTCGTCGTCGTCGCTCTCGTCCGCCCCCAGGAGGTTCCAGAGCTGCATGGCGACCTGCTCCGCCTGCTGACGACGCTCTTGGTCCGACAAGTTCTGTCCAGTCTGTCTTATCCGTCGCACTTGCGAGAGAAGATTGCCAAACGCCGCGAGGTCTGGGTCGTCGTCCATGCCTTCGCCAGCGAGACCCAGCGCCGCGAGCGAGGCCTGCAGACGATCCGCGTCCGACACTGGCGGAGCACTCGTCGTGGTCGTGGCACTCGCTTCGGTCGGCGCTGGCGTGGATGGCGTGTCTGGGCTCGCCGCAGGAGCTGGAGGCGGACTCACGGTCGCCTTGTCCTCGCCTGCTTCCGTTTCCTGCGTCGCCAGCTCCTCCTTCACCTTCGTAAGCTGAGCGTTGGCGCGTGGAGGCGGTGGCAGCATCTCCATCGACCGCCACATGTTGCACTCCAACGCCTCGAGCACTCGGTCCACGCCTTGCTTCTCGTCGGCAGGACCTTCCGCGGCCTTCGCTGCCGCTTCCACCGCCGTCTCGTCCACGGGAATGAACTCGAAGCCGTTCTCTTGACACCATCCTTCCATCTTCTCCACCTGGGCCTTGCTTGCCTTGTCAGCGCCATGTCCAATCAACAGACTCACGTCAAACGACAGCTCTTCCAGCGACTTCTCCACAAAATGCTGCACTTCCACAAAGCTCCGATCGGTTGTCGCGTCCACCACCCACAGCAGCGCTTCGTACTCCTCGGCGTCATGCTGCAACGCCGTCACGATCTCGTTTGCCTCCACATCATGCACGTGGAACTCAACATCCGCTTCGTAGTACTTGGTCTTGAGTGTCAACGGTAGCACGTCCACTGGCCCAGCGTCGTCGCCACTTGGCTCACTAGTCGACAGAGCAATCAATCGCTTGAGGATGGCGTGCGTCACCTGCGCATCGGCGCCCAGCACGAGGATCCGCGACGGACTCGCAGGCGTCGCCATGAGGAGCTCTTGGTGTGCACAAATGGCGTCACTAGGTACGCATTGCGCACTTAATGAATAACGTCGTACTTAGTACATACGACAGTAAGTACGATGGTGGGGTCCACATCAAAGATACTTTCTGTCATTTGCTGATGATTTCGCTCATTCAACTACTTCGAAGTACTTCCAAGGCTCCAGAGTCGACATGTGATCGTGCCACATGACGTTAAGCCGTCACTCTTCGTGAGAGGCACGACCATCTCGAATTCTCCATCATGAGTCTTGACGGTACTCAGCTTGATTGAGCCTCGTCCGACCAATCTATGATGGCAAGACGACGTGTCAGTGCTGTTGTCGCGTGACGAACTGACCATAATAAGCAAGAATACCTGTCACTCCGAAGTACCAATTTGCTCGGACGCTTGACTTCCACTACCAACTCGCAGTCCTCGAGGTCCTGCATCGATTGCACACTGCTCAATACGAATACTTCCTGCCACCACGACTGAACAAGACCTCGTGTGGGTTCTGGATCGTCTCGCCGCTGCCCAGTCGAACTGATCGGGCACAATCCACCAGCTCCCACGTGCAGTACGCTAGTCGTGCGTCGTCTGACGCTAATCTGCTTGCTTGGAAGTCACTCAGGTAGAACATCGGCTGGACATCAGTGCGCGGTACGTGATTGTTATTGGTGTCGTTGAGAGAGTGCATCGAGTCGCTGGCGTAGTCCACGCGCAGTCTGTACAACTCTGGCTCTTGAAGCAACTCGTGGCGATGAGCCCACCGATATCCGCCTTCTTGCAAAACCATACCACACTCGAGTTTGGCCAGGTCGCAGATCTTGTCGGGCTGGAAGTCGGGGTCGTGGATCTTTAGGAACGCACGGAGCAGTCCGTACATGCCTGCTGGTGATACTGGTCGCTGTTTCGATGCATTCAGTACGCCACCACTCTCGAGGCCGAGGTTGCCCAGCAAGTCGTGAATGGCACGCGCATGGGCTAGTTGGTTCTCCAGTTCTGTACAGCAAAACCAACGACAGACAAGTCTGTCAATATCGATACAGCTCAAACAGCATCTCGACGATCTCCAGGCAGCCTTTCCAGCATGCACAATGCAACACAGACCAGCCGTTCTACATCAATCACAATACCATGGAGTCAGTGTCACCCATCAGCATAACACGAGGTGTTCGTTTGACACTTACATCGCCTGCGGCTTTCACGTCCGCGCCGTGGGCAGTCACCAAATACTCCGGAACATCTACCTGACCACTCTCAGTTGCAAAACCCAGGGCGGTCCAGCCATCCTGACACACATCGCCAGTCAGATCGAGTGTTTCTTTGTTGTTGAGATGATACCAACGTACTTGGTCCACTGCATTCACATCCAATCCCTCGTCCAACAAAAGCGCGACAGTATCCAAACTCCCTCCGCCACACGCAACATGTAGTGCAGTCATTCCATCCTGCTCAGTGTACCAAGACGATCATTAGGTGGCGCGCGAGGATTCGTGACTGCCAAGTTTTAACACGTACCGCAGTCATGGCGTTCGCGTCAACGCCGTGATCGAAGAGTAACTCAACCACCTCGAAACAGCCTTTCTTGCAGGCACTATGAAGCACCGACCAGCCGTCCTGGGTTCATGACGTGAGCTTTTAGTACACAAATACTACTAAAGCGCTGGATATGCAGCTTACCACTTCCATTGCATTGACGTCCATGCCGAGGTCTGTCAACAAATACTCCGACAGATTGATCTTCCCGCTATCCATAGCATAATGCAACGTCGTTCACCCATTCTGATGTCCCACGCACACATACATGAGCAACAAGCACTCAATACTTGGCACTCCCAGTGCAAACACGTACATTGTTCACCGCCATTACGTCCAGACCACGAGCCACCAAGAACTTGACCACATCCAGCTCTCCGCCTTCACATGCCGAATGCAGCACAGTGACACCGTTCTATTGAGAAACGTATCATAACAACACGAATCAACACTTGGTCATTACGTTGTCAACTGCAAGACGTACCGTGGTCACAGCACTCGCATCAACGTCATGCTCGAAAAGCATCTCGACCACCTCCAAGCAGCCCATCTTGCATGAGCTATGCAGCACAGACCAGCCGTCCTACGTCAAATGCACGAATCAGCACCGACCATGAGAACAATGCAGTCAATCAAACGCACCTCGTCTACAGCATTCACATCGGCACCGTGGACGGCTACTAACAATTCCGGAACACCCGGTGTGCCGCTAATCATCGCGTATTGCAATGATGCCCAGCCGTCCTTTTCGACCACAACTTGTTACACAGACAACCGAATTCTCCAAAGCACCTCTACGTACGTGATCTCCAGCGTTCACATCAAAACCCATGGTCATCACAAGCTCCACGACATCGACGCTGCCGCCGTGACATGCCGCATGCAAGACAGATTTGCCACTCTGTTCCGACAATCCTCATTCCGTCAGTCCTCCTTGTAGATCACAGACGGGATAGCTAGCGCACAACGCACCTCAGTCACCACATTTTGATCAGCACCAAGCTCGATAAGTATCTTGACAATCTCCAGATCGCCTCTCTTGCACGCAGCGTGCAGCACCGACCACCCGTCCTGATTGGTGTCAAGACCCATCGTCAGCACCCACCATGATCCATGCTCGCAGCGTCCACCGCCGACGCACCTCATCCACCGCATTGATATCCACGCCTTCGAAGCCCACCAAGAACTTTGGGACGTCGATCGAGGCATTCACCATGGCAAAGTGCAGCGTGCTCCAACCGTTCTGAGTTTATCATACCAGTAAGCACTTATCTTCTCCACAGACATACGAAGCACCTACCGGTTCGTTGGCCACCGCGTTCACATCTGCACCTTGTTCCAGCAGAAACTTGACCAAATCGACACGTCCGCTTGCACTCGCTGCATGAAGCGCAGTCACTCCATCCTACGTGGTTTTAGCTCGGTTAGGGCCCACAAGAATGCCAATACGAAACAACCAGACTTTACCATGTCCATGGCATTCACGTCCGCATTGTGCGAGACCAACAGCTTGGCCACATCAAGGTTATCATGGCCGCTCATACAAGCAGTATGCAGCAACGTTTGCCCAGACTATGAGAATATCGTCACGTTACGGGGCCAGGTTTTATTGACAGTCTCACGTACCTCATTCGCCTCATGAAATATACTCTCCTCTCTCTCGAGCCATTGCACCACTTCGTCCACGCGGCCTTGCTCCACCGCCTCACTTAACAGCATCATCGTCCTTCTCTCTCGATGCCGAAAGAAAGTTTAATGAAGAGTTCACGCTTAACGAGAGAGCCATGAGCGTGCCCCTTTGCACTGGGTTCACAGAGGGAAAGGCGCACCCGATCTGTATACTGGTAAATCTGCTCGGGTTCCTGACGACCGAATATTGTGGACAACAGTGTCGCGACGATCCAACTGTACGGAGCCAGTCGTCATTTGTGGACAACTTGGTTGGTGGATCACACGAGAGGTTTCAAACGGCTAGTCGGACAAGATGCTGAATTATGCGCGTGCCTTCCCGTCGACAGAAGTTGCGCATCCCACGACAAAGGATGACCCGTGGGTGAGTCTGGGTCAAGCACGTCTACGATCTGACGGCCTTCCTAGATGAGGAGCAAGCTAACAGAACCGCCGCTAATGTTCGACTTGCCCAAGATGGGTTCGAGCTAGCATCAGTTCGCCACAGCCCAGCCATCTCGACCCCGTGAGGCAACTACTAACGCCTTCACCCACTCCGGC
This sequence comes from Pythium oligandrum, assembly GCA_020085045.1. NCBI lineage: Eukaryota > Oomycota > Peronosporomycetes > Pythiales > Pythiaceae > Pythium > Pythium oligandrum. Next base: position 544,949 of record JAHRIK010000021.1, read on the forward strand.
AAGTACTAGTCATTTGAGGCAGTGCGAATCGACTACTACGAAATGCGTCAGCCACGAGGGCTCGATCAACAAGAAAGCCAAAGCCAGCTGATATTCACACAGAAGACAACCTTCAAGGGACGTATCCATCTCGAAAGCACGCGCTGAACTCTTGTCAAGAGTTGGGCACCGCCTGTGCTGTTCAGTTGCTTGTCGTACTCGTTAACTAAATACATTTCATCACGAGTGCACTGCAAACTGCATCCAAAACTACTTTTGTTAGACATAAACCGGTACAGACTTCAACTTTGGTTTTCTTGAAGTACCTTTACCGGTATATCACCAGTACGCTTCGATCTTGTGTGTGCTGGTAATCGCAGTGTCGCACGCAAGAAGCCAGGCGAACGAGAAGGAGAGCAGCATGGCGGACGCCAAGTCGCGGCTCACGTCGCTCTTCCAGGGCAACCCGACGCCCACAGCGCAGGGGAATGACGCCCTACGCTACGTCGCGCCCAAGGAGCCTTCTCGCCAGCAGCAGCCGGCGCCCACGCAGGCGGCGCCGCAGCAAACGCAGCAGTCCACGCCCAATGCCATCGTCTTCAACACCACCGTGTCCCTGTATCAGTACGACAGCGCCGCGCGCAAGTACCAGCAGATGGGCACGAGTGCGTCCACGGTCGTGGGCTGTGTGATCGTGGGCAGCGAGACCACGTACGCCGTGCTCTTCTACAATGCCGACAAGGCCACACTGTGCGAGATCCCGGTCAAGGCCTGGAAACCGACTGTGCAGCCCAAGAATTACCTCAACTTTTACGACGAGAAGGGCACCAACTGGTCGGTCAAGTGTGCGAGTGAAGACGCGCTCACCGAGTTGATGCGGCAGGTGGTTTTGGCCAAAATCCACATTGAAATCTGGAGTCCGACGCGTTCGCTTGATGCGAATACGCTCTGGAAGGAGGATATCGGTGCCGGAACGCTCAAGTCGAACGATAATGGCCCGGGCATCAGTCCTGGCGACACGGTTGCGGTCGAGTTCAAGTGCTGGCGCGTCGTGGGCAACGCCAAGGCGGCGCCAAAGGACGTCGTGTCCAAGTACCCACCCTTTGAGAAGACAAATGACGGTGAATTGCGCAAGTTCCGTGTTGGTGAAGGCGCGGAACGCATCAAAGCGCTTGAAGAAAGTGTTGTCGGCATGAAGCGTGGCGGGAAGCGCTTGGTGCTGGCGCCGCCGGGCAAGACGAATGGCCAGGACTGGTATCTGCTCGAAGTGACGTTGGTCAAGACCAAGACTGGGGGCTCGAGTGGCAGTAGTCGACGAGAGAGCGCGCCGGCCACTTCGGCTCAGGCAACCGAGCGTCGTGGTTCGAACAATTCCGTGTCTGCAGACCCGCCAGCGTCGAATTCACGCTCGAAATCGCGCCGTAAGACGGTGAACAATAGCGATTTGGTGCCGTACGACGAGGATCCAACGTCGCAACAGGCCAAGGATGAGCTGGAGTTGAAGGAACTACGATTATTGCAGCGGGAGAAGCAGCTGGAGATGCAGCAACGAGAGTTGGAGAACGCGCGCAATGGTATCCCGAACGGAGCTGTCCCGACGCCAGTTGCTGGTGCTTCGTACGCGTTCAACCCGAGTTCTGTTCTTGGTGGTGGTGGCTATTCTCCATACAACTCGATGTTCTCGTCACCTGTCCAGTCAGCGCAGAGCATCATCTCTACGTCTGGTCGTCCGATTGATGGGATGATTCACGAACTCCACGCAAAGATCGACTACTTGATCCGGATGGCTCCTACTTCCAATGCGAACAACTCGTCTGTTGCGGCTGGCGGCTATGGTGTGGGTGCGACGGATGTCCAGGCCGTGATCCGTGGCGTTGAACGACTTGCCGGTGAGAACGAGCGTCTCCTGCTTCAGATCAACTCGCAGAACCAGCAGTACGTGTCGTATGAGAAGCGCTGTGAAGAGCTCCTCAAGCAGAACCAGCGACTTCAGGAGGAGAAGCGAGCGTCCGACGAGAAATACCAGTCGCTGGCGAGTCAGCACCTCAACTACAACACTGATATCGCGAGTCTGACGAGTGCGCGCGATGCTGCGATCACGCAGACCAACCGACTCCACGCCGAGTACCAGCAACTACTTACGGCATTCTACCAGAAGCAGCAGCTTTCGAGTACGTTTGCTGCTCGACCCAATTGGTGGAATATGTCTGATCATGTGTATGCGTTTGCTTGCAGCCGAGTCTGAAGAACAAAAGAACGAGCTCAACTTTGAACGACAAGCCCGTGTGCGTCTGGAGAAGGAGCTGACGAAGGAGACACAGAGCAAGTCGCTTGTGGAACAGGAGCTGAACCTTGTGAAGAAACAGTTGGATGTCTTCACCAAGCTCCGCGAGTCGGAGCTGCAGAACTACCGCAAGGAGTTGGAGAAGCAACTGGCGGCTGCGAAGGCAAAGGACCATCAAGATGTCGAGGAGCGTGTCAAGAAGGCGACCCAGGAGCATCAGCAAGAGTTTGAGCGACAGCAGCAGGAGTGGCAGGCACACCACGAGCGTCAGACAAAGCAATTCCAGGCCCAAGTGGAGGACTTGCAGGCGCGCTTGGCTGCCACCGCAAACGCCAAGCAGGCTGCCCAGGAGGAGTTAACGAGTACCCAGGAGCAGGTGCGAGCGCTCGAAGCTTCTCTCGCGGATGCGGTGGCTTCTGCTACGACGAACTCGGTCGTCTCGGAGGGCTTTGGTCTTGCTGAGGAAGAGAAGCGTATCTACCAGGAGCAAATCGAGTTGCTCCAACAGGAAGTGAAGGACCTCGAAGCCGAAAAGTTTGCTCGGGTGCAGCAAGACTTGGATGCTGGCCGTCTCTCCCCTACATCGAGTCCTCGCCACCACAAGAAGCTGGAGATCTCAGACGACAGCAGCACGTGCACGCTTTGTGATGCAACCAACGCCAAGCTCCGGGAGGCACTGGCCAAGCAGGAAGCTGCTGATCGCACGCTGGCTATGGCGGAGGAGATTAAGCGTGAGGCGCAGACAATGTTGGCGAATGGTGGTAGCTCTGACGCGTCCGAGTCTCGCGACAAGCTCGTCGATCTGTTCAAGGAGGCGATCAACGAGATGTTCTTCCGTTTCCAGGACGTATTCGAGGACGAAGCTGCGACATCGCTGGAGGGCAAGCAAGTGCTGGCGGTGATCCGCAAGGTGCTCAAGCAGAGCACTCGTGAGGTCATCCAGCGATTGCAGGACGCTGAGGTCAGTACGCCTGAGCCAGTTGCAGCTGAGGCGGTGTCACATCCGACGCTACCAAGCGTTCCGCTGTCTGTCGCAGTTGCTTCGTCTGCAGCACACGCTGCCGATCACGACGACGGTGAAGAGAGTAGTGACGAACCACCGCCACCTCCAGTCGTCGCACCTGCCGAGGAGAAAACCCCGGTAAAGGAATCCCCCGTGGAGAAAGCTCCTGCTACAAAACCTGAAAGCCCGACTGCACCAAAGCAAGAGTCAGCTAAGCAAGACGGTGAAGAGGAGGAGGACGATGAAGAGGACGATGACGCCGCTGGCGACGATCTGCTCTTTGGGACTGCGAGTGTTAGCACGTCAAACGCCGTTCCTGTTACCACTGCAGCCATTCGAAGACCGTCAAGTGACGATGACGACTCGGACGATGACTTTGAGGACTGATGAGGGTACCCATGGACAGTCCGGGGGATACGTAAACGCGTAGACACAAAGGAGGAGAAAAAAATATATTGAACGCTTACCGTGACGAGACAAAAGATGGAAACCGTGTGTCCATCATACCATTAGCTCTCAGCAGCAAGCGTCCTATAAGTGCGGGGTGGCATACGACACGGTCCTGTTTAGTGCGAGGCGATGCTGGCCGCCCGCGTCTTCTCGAGCGGATCCGCCTTCAGTTGCACAAACAGCTGACGCATTCGCGACACGTCCTCCTCTTCCTCCTTCTTGACAGGCTTTGGGGCCTCGGCTTCCTTGTTCTTGCCGTCCTTCTTGGCATTCAGCGCCGCGAGCTTCTGCTTACGGTTGGTCTCCAAGTCGACCAGACTCACCACGCGCTCCCACGGGTTCTCGCTCTCGAGGTCGAGCGCCAGCTTCTCCAGCGTCGCCTGCTCCTGCACGCGGTTCGACTGCTGCTTGGACTCCTTGATGCGGCTGCGCTCGGCCGTGAACTGCTCCATGTCGTGCTTGGCCTTCTCCTTGCACTCGACGCCGACCTTTTCCTGCTCCTGCGCCTTGGCGGCGATCTCGCCCTCGTACTTGCGCATAAACTTGCTGCTTCCAGACACAAATCAGCACTCCATCCATGCATGCAACCCAATGAATCTCCACGTACGTGAGCTCGTTCTCCTCCTCGATCACTGGGACGGACATAGGCGCCGCCGCCACTGGCTCGGGCACGTACGCAGCTGGCGCTTCGTACTCGACAGGGGCAGGCGTCTCCTCCTGCTGCTCCGTCACGCCGTACGCGCTTGGGTCGTAGTCAAACGTGGCCTGCGTCTCGCTCGAGTCAACTTCGTAGAAGCTACAGAGACATCACGTGAGTTCTTTGTCCATATCTCGACGTGGAGCGCGGCGATTGCGGCCGGAAGACCACGCCTGCGTTGCGCCACGTCACACACACACTCGACAAACACGCAACGTACTCTCCATTGTACGCCGAGGCGTCCGCTGGCGGCTGGAAGTTGCTCAAGTCGGCGGCCTCACCGCCCTGTTCCTCTCCGAATGGGTCCATTGCCACGTGCTTTGCTGGGTCTAACGAAGGAAGGTCTAACTGCGCCGCCGCTTCGTGGCACCGTCCGTCCTGGTCTAAAAGATGTCGGTTAGATCCCTCCCCTCCCCTGTTCAAGGCAGTCTAACTTCAAACCTTAATTCCTAAAAAACCTCAACAGACACAGACTCTAACGGGCGGTGGTCCTTGTTTCAACGTCTTGATCCTCTAAACTAGGTTTCGTCCTGAATGTGGTGTCTCGAACACTAGTTTCGGGTGGAATGAGGTTTTTCGACTGAGGTTTTGGCCCTAGTGCCCATCGGTTGGTTGGCTCGCATGGCCTCGATGGCCTCGTGACTGGCGTCGGCGCCGAGCTCACACACAGACAAACCCTTCCTTCTCCTTTTCGTGTCACCATGGTCAAGCAGAAGAACCACACCGCGCGTAACAACACCGTCAAGGCCCACAAGAATGGTATCAAGAAGCCAAAGAACCACCGATACCACTCGACCAAGGGCGTACGTCTTGCTGACGCGAAAGAATGGCGAGAAATGGCAGAGAAATGACTGAGCAACGCGCTGTGTCTCTATGTAGTTGGACCCTAAGTTCTTGCGCAACCAGCGATGGGCCAAGAAGTTCAACAAGAAGCACGCCAACAAGTCCAAGGTACATAGCAAAACAATTGCCACTGGCCGCGAGAAGACGCGTGGACTGACGACGGATGCTTTGTGTCTGACAGGACGAGGAATAAGCGTGCGCTTGTTTGGGGCAGTTCTCTCGCTCGTCGAGAGCGGTGATCCGAGCGTCGTGTCCATTGTGACGGTGACGGAGCGATGGATTCGACGTGGTGGTCAAAGCGTTGCGACGAGATCTTCTAGAGCGAAGGAATGGGGGAAGCAGGCAAGAGAGGCGGTCGTGCGGCGCGTCGACGGAGCGCGTTCTTGCATTCGGCGGGAAGAGCGAGCGGAGACAGCTGCGAGAAGCACAGATTTCTTAACACGGCGGTCTTTTTTGCGGTTTCTCATCGACTCGTGGACGGCGTATCTTCCAGCTCTTTTGGCTTCGCGCGTGCTTGGACGTGACGAAAGCGGCCGTGCTGGCGGCGAGATCGACTACTATGGTTGACTTGGTGCACGCAGGCATCCATCTTTGAATTCCAACGAGCAGGGAGTGCGACGAGTGCGAGCATTGCCGATAACCGAGTGGCGAGATGGCGTGGAATCGATGACGAGACGGAGCGGACGAGCGACGCAGTGACGAGTGGAGGGCGCGTGTTCAATGGAGCTGATGAACACCTGAAACAATTTCCTTATCTACATTTTCTGAACAATGTTGATTAGAACATTTCGTTCTGATCCATTGAAAACGCCCCTCCCGTGTCGAGCCTCGCGCGTCTCGACTCCGTCTTCCAGATTCGTCCGTCGTCCGCCAGGTGGGTCGGTTCGTCGCAGGCTAGTAGTTTATATGGATCGCTCGATGGCTTGCTTCCTTCCTGCTCAGTTCACAGTCGTCTTGGCCCAGTTCCTGTTTCCTCTGACCTGTTTCCACCGTCCTGATGAAGTGTTTGCCAATTAGATTCCTAGTGACGCAGATCGAAGTCGATGCACAAATACATTCTTTTGTCTTGCCTAGCTATCGTTCTCTATTCTTCCTTGTCTTCCTTATCCTCTTCCGTCTTCTTGGCCGACTCCTTTGGCTTGGTGGAGACAGGAGGCTCGATGATCGAGCGCACGTTGTACTTGCGGTACTTGTGGAAATTGGTCACGATGCTCAGTCCAAACGTGTTCTACATACTCGGGAATCAGTCGTCCAAGTCCTCTGAGCCACAGCATCAATCACAACAACGTACGCGGAAGATCTCGATGAGCAGCACGACGTTCGGCGTCGTCAGGTTCACCTTGTGGTCTTTGCCCACGAGCCCAGCGAGCAAGTCAATCACTTCGCGCGACTCGACACGCGAGCAGTTGCGACGCTTGATCTCGACCGAGTACTACAGGATCATACCAACACACATGAGTTCGTGATGATTCCCTCCTGATCCATGGCGCTCCATACCTCAATCGGCGTGTCCTTGGTGGCTTCATCCGCCTTGTACGCGGCGATAAACTCCTGGATCATGGGCTCCGCGACCTTGGTGATGTCCTCCGTGCTCGAGTGACCAACAGCTTCGAGTGGAATCATGCGGTTGATAAAGCGCGATGAGAACTCCTTGCTTTCGTCCACGTCTTCGAGGATCTTGCCGACCAGAGCCACTGCCGAGAGCGCAGGGTCCTTGATCTGGATGAGCAGGACGCCCTTGACGCCCGTGTCCAGCGCCGTAAAGCGGCCAGTCACTCGCTTCTTCGCGTCGGCCTTGAGCGCTGCGATCTCGTCCTGCAACATCTTCTGCACTGACGTTGCCGCAGTCGAGTCCTCTTCCTCCTCGTCCTCGTTCTCGGCCTCTGCGTCGCCCTCACCTGCTTCCTTCGGGAAGTACTTGTCCGCCGTCTCGTTGAGAATGTTCAGGGCGTCACGCACGGCCTGACGCTCCTTGGTGCGGTCGCACGTGACGAGAATGCCGCGTGATCCCTTGGCCGTCGAGGCATCCGCCAACGCACCCTTATGGCGTTTCTACACGTCCAGAGACCGGAATTTCGAGCGTGAGACCGTGATACCAGTCCTCAGAGCACACAGAACACACGTACATTGTCCTGGCCGCCGGCCTTCCACTGCTTCTTGCGCTTGTCGCCGCTTGCTTCGCCTCCTGCCATTCTCGCTCGTCACCACCTGTTGGGTCTGACCTTTTGACGAGGAGCTCCGCTATCTGACAGCGTTTGATTGGCTAAAATACTATTTTATGGGCGTAAAATCGTCTTTTCAGCCAATCAAATCGTTCTCTGAGCCCAAAAGGTGTTGGTTGCCACTGCCAGTCGAGTAATGCAGTGAGTGGCCGAGACCCTCAAGACAAGCGGCGGATTCCTCAGCTTCCTTGCGCCATGGCGACCTCGACACTCAACGACCACGTGCTGCTGCTCGGCTCCAACCAGGAGAGCGAGCTTTTCGTCGCCGATGCGGCCACGGGCGGTCAGTTGTACTGCTTCAAGAACTGCAAGACGTCGCGCTTTGGCGTGCAGGTCGTGCCGCGCACCGACCATTTCGTGGGCATTCAAGACGGCAAGCTGGCGCTGCACATCTGGACGTGGTCCAAGGACATGCCCGTGCTCAAGTGCCACACGGCCGAGAAGATGGGTCCGACGGCTGTGACCAAGTGCGGCAACTTTTTCTTTGCCGGGGCGCAATCGGGCAAGATGTACGTCTGGGACGTCAAGACGGGCGAGCTCGTGATGGTCTGGGACGCGCATTACAAGGGCGTGTCGGCCGTGGCGTTGACGTCGGATGACTCGCATGTGATTACGGCCGGTGAAGACGCCGTGGTGCACGTGTGGCGGCTCATGGACATTCTCGACGAACCAGACGTGACGGCGAGCTTCCAGCAAGGTCTGACGCCATTGGTCTCGTGGACAGACCACGTGCTGCCGGTGACGAGCATCCACGTGGGTCTCGGTGGTGTGAATGCCCGTGTGTACACGTCGTCGCTCGACCGAACGTGCAAGATCTGGAGTCTCAACTCGAACCAGTGTCTCTTCAGCCTCACGTGTCCGTCGTTTGTGAATGTCTGTCTCACGGATCCAATGGAGAACCGACTGTTCCTCGGGTGTGGCAATGGCAAGATCTACGTCGTGGATCTGAACGCGGCGGCGAGCTCCCTCACGGCCGCCACGGCGCGTTTGGTCAGCACAAACAACGACAATGCCACGCCTTGGGGGTCTGATGCTCTGCAGCCTGACGCGTTTGAAGGTCACGAAGTCGGTGTATCGACGCTCCAAGTCAGTCAGTGCGGTGGGTTCCTTGTGTCAGGTGATGAGAGCGGTGTTGTGCGTGTGTGGGACAGCGTGAGTCGCCAGTCGTTGCGAACAATCAAGCTCTTCCGTGGTGCCGTGTCGTCGCTCTTGCTTTTGCCCAAGCCGCGGAATCTCTACCACAAAGTCAAGCTCTCGGCCACCGCGCGTCTCAGTGAGCCCGTGGCACTGCCGATCGCGCCGTTCCGGAAATACATGGGCGCCGGCAACAGCGCCGAGGCCAAATAGACAGCATGGTGCCGCTCGGGAGATCGTTTTCAATAGACATTGCATGTGAATTTTGACAACTACTCGGTCGGATTTGTTTGGATTCAAGTGGAAATGGATAGAGTATGGAATGTAGACCACGCTAGTGTTGCACGACGGACACGGGGAGTGAGTTCCGACATGAAAGCAGGCGAGTCAACCCTCGAATTGACGAAGGTGGGGTTCGTTATGTGCACCCAGTGGAAGATACAGCCTGGACGGAAGAGATACCAAGCGAACCTCTGTGGGGTGCGAGCCAACAAGGCGTTCTACAGTACTCAATACACTGCTTCTCTATGGCTCTAAACGCAGGAATCGGCAAGTGAGCTCACGGCAAACGACCTCTTCGTGCGAGCCATTCGCTGGGGTCCAGTCATTCTTTCGAGGTGTTCACTACATGTTTCAAACACATTTAACTGTTTTAGACACATCCTGATTCTCGACATTTATTTCGACCCTGTCGAAAATGGAGATTGATGACTATAAAGTCCACGCCATGGCGAGCAGAGCTACGAAGATGCTGGTGCCGATTACGAGGATAAAACGGAGAGAAAGCGAGCGGAAGAAGCCACGACGAGACGGCTGACGACTGAGGATGAGGGAGGGTCGTCGGATGTTGGGTCCGGTGTCATTGCCTGGCTTGAGGACTCCGATGCAAAGATCTTGGAGCATCTCGTGAGCTTCTTTCGAGTGACCAATGTCCTAGAACCACACATTTGGATAGTTGATAGTTCACACACCGATCGAGCTGTAGTGGATTGATATACCTCAAACTCTTCTTGGATATCTTGTCCGGCCAAGTCCAATAGTAGCTCTGGTCCGCCAGGATGCTCCTCGAGGAAGGCCGTCAGATCGTAAACGCGTTTGTTGCCTTCTTTCCCCAGAATCGCCCAGCAGTCAAGCTCGGTTGTATGCTGCGCCACTTCCGCCAACGTGTACGCACGCTCACTACCCACCATTTTGTCCTGGTGACCTTTCAAAACTCATCTGACGACTCAGCGTTCCCAAACTGTCTCGGCATGTGACAAGGACTCTGGCGCCATCTCTACTCTCTGGGACTTGTAAGTTTCGACAGCAAGAATCAGTGCTCCCAGCCACTGTCACGAGTTACTCATGTCTGCGGGGATCAATCTGCGTTTTCTATTCGCATTTATGGGGGTTACGGCTCCTAGCTAATCCATCTGGAATCAAATGTTGAAGAAAGTGTGTGATAGTGGATGTTGGTTAGAAGCTTGATACAGGGGATTCGTAACGGAAGGGATGAAGTTTTTTCTAAGGCGCCACCCCCAAATGGTCGCAGGTTCAAACTTAAGCAAGTCAGAGGCAAATCCGACAGAGCTAGTACACATGTCTGCCATCCGAGAAGGCGATGGGTACACTTAACATGTTTCAGTGGATTTACCCTTGTACTTTATCGAATCATCGAATAATGCAATAACATAAAGATAAAGCCCATACGACCTTCACTCTGTGAAGAGGTCCCCATTGAATGCAGTGTTCGTAGGCCTCGAGACAAGCAACACGGCGACGAAGCTATGGATCTGGTGGAAGAGCAGGCGAGCCAGCTGCTGGAGGCAGCCGAGAAGGGCCAGTTGGACCTCGTGGAGGACTTGCTGGAGCAAGGCGACGTGGAGCGTTTGTTGGAGGCCAAAAACAAGGTCGGTTATCCGTGTTTCCGATGAGAAGGAGCAAGATCTGACGCTATATGGCTGCAGGAAGGCTTCTCTGTGCTCCATTTAGCATGTGAGGGTGGCAATCTGGGGATGGTGAACAAGCTCTTGGCGCTCGGGATGGATGCGCATGCCTTGGCACCGGTACGTCGTGTGAGAAATCGCATAGGGGATCTTGTGCTTTGTTGACACTGACTGAACGATAGGACGGTCGATCCATACTGCATTCGGCATACGAAGGTGGGAATCTTGACATCATCAAGCTCTTCCTGGATCTCGGACTGGATCCAACTGCGACCGACGCGGTGCGCTCTCCATCAGGCAGCGATGGGATGCTCTTGCTGAGGGTGTTTCTTGTCGTAGATCGGATACACGTCGCTCCATTTCGCATGCAGAGGTGGTCACTTAGCTGCTGTGGAGATGTTGTTAGCTGATGGTGCGAACTATCATATCGCAGACATGGTTGGAAGATCAGATGTCTTTTAGTCGGCCATCTCAACAGAACTGACGTATCGTTTTCATGCTAGATGACGGAAACCATACTCCATGCAGCGTGCAGAGGCAGTCTGGAAGTTGTCAAGCGGATGGTGGGCCTCGGGCTGGATGTGAATGCGGTGGACGATGTAAGTTGGAGTGTGAGCGTGGCTGGTGGACGGAGAACTGACCGATTCTTCTCGGAAGTTTGGTCGAAGTGCGTTGCATTTCGCTGTAAAAGGCAAAAACCTCGACATCGTCGAGTACTTGGTGAAGGAGCACGGGCAGGATGTCAAGGCGGTGGGGATGGTATGCTGGGACCAAAGGAGAAAGTCTGATGATTAGTACTGAGTGACTGTGATTGACGGTAGAACGGCATCACCTTGTTGCATACTGCGTGTGAAGCTGGCAGTTTGGAGATCGTTAAGTTCTTGCTGGAGCGTGGGCTGGATGTGAGCACCGCGGCTGCGGTACGTCATCCGCACACAACAGATGAGCGAATCAACTGACTCTCATAGTTGTTTTCTCTATAGGATGGTTGGACTGGGTTCCACTACGCGATTGAGAGTGGCAACTTGGAGTTGGCAGAGTATTTACTGGCGGCGGATGGTACGACTAGCACCGAAGACGACTCTGTAAGGCAATTCCGACATTATGGACGCTCAGGATATGGCTGATACGAGCTTATTGCCTTAATAGGATGGCCAAGCAAGCTTGGGCGACAACGTTGAGCGAAAGAAAATGGCGCGTATCGCTTCGCAACTTGCCAACACGACGGCGGGGACGGTAAGACTCGCCGTAATATTGTTTGTGAGAACCGTGACCGACTCTTTCATTCATCTGGCAGAATGAATGGAGTCTTTTGCATACTGCAGTGTCGACTGGTAACCTCCACATGGTCCAATTGCTACTATCACTTGGAGTCGACCCGAACACGTCGGACAAGGTACGTAATTGTTCACATTAAATGGAGGACAATGCAGATAGCTAACGCGCTGACCAAGTCCGAGTGGAGTGTACTACATGCCGCAGCCTGGGCAGGCAATCTCGCTGTGTCAGCATCACTCTTGGAGCACGGTGCGAACGCCTGTGGAGCGGATGAGGTTTGTGCTACCAACTATACTCTTGATAGATCGTCTGTGCGACTGATTTTCCTTGGTTTGCTCGACATAAGGTCGCTTTTTCTGTACTCCATGCTGCAGCTGCTGGTGGAAATGTGGACTTGGCAAAACTACTATTGCAGCGTGGTGCTGAGGCTTTCGGCTTGGACAAGGTAGTGGTTGCCCTCTTACCTGTCTAAAAGTTTTGCGTCCTGACGAACAGCACACCGCCATTGTAGCATGGTCGAACCATCATGCACGCGGCCTCTCAATGGGGTACTAAGAGCATGTTCGAGTTCCTCGTTCAAATTGGATTGGATGCGAATGCAACTTCCGAGGTATCTCGTTCAGACCGGTGGAAACCTCTGTGTTCATCCTAACAGGAGCGGTTGTACCCAGGTTGGTAACACGTGCATCCATTTTGCTGCGACAGATCACAAGCACGAGATGGTGGAGCTACTGGTGAACCATGGAGTTGATGTCAACGCTCGTAACAAGGTGTGTCTTGGTCAAATCCGTGATAACCCTGCGGTTAGAATGACAGTATTGTCCATTTGTAGAATGGGAAAACGGCGCTCTCTCTTGCTGTGCAATGGGATAAAGACGAAGTATTCTTCAGTGACATCCTCCAAACCGTCCATGTTCTCATGTCCCGAGGAGTTGTGTATGAGCCTTTGCCCGATGACTACCCAGAAGTGACTGAGTATGTTCGCGCACAAGCTGAGATCATTCCAATCTGTGTCAAACACTGGACAGGAGAGCAACAGCGAGGTAAGAAGATCCTCACAAGAGTCCCTCCCGAGGTTTTCAAGCGTGGGGCCAAGGCTGTTCAAACGTACTTGAGCGAGATCAGCGCCTCGAGTGAATCGGAACTTGTGTTGCGACGCAAAGTATGTGTGATTGGATCAAGCAAGACGGGCAAATCGAGTCTCATCCGGTCAATTATGACCATGACACCGACGCTCGTAGATGTTGAGGACCGTACGATTGGTGTGGATTTGTTCCATCTCGACTTTACTGAGCCTGGCGAAAAGGATGGACCAGGCAAGAACCATCAGATCACGTTTTGGGATTTTGCTGGGCAAGATGAGTATCAAGTCGCCCATACGCTCTTTTTCTCGCGTCGAACGTTGTATCTGTTGTGTATTGATGTAGAGGTGTTCGCCCAAGTGGTAGACAAGTCTCGTGAATGCGACGATAAGGACGAGGCGGAAGCAATGATCGATACGTTCGTGAAGGATCGCGTGTGGCGTTGGTTCCGTTTGGTGTTTATGCGGCAACCAGATGCCGAGTTCGTGATGTTGGCGACCAAGGTGGATGTGTTCAATGACAGTCCACACCGGGTGAAGGAGCTGGAGGATACACTGTTCAGCATTCTCGGCGAGTATAAATCTGCGTTTAATGCAGAAGTGGATCAAGAAGTCCAAGCTCTTCAAGCGAAAATGGACAGCCCGTCCTACAATATAATCGATAAGAACGCCACTTCGCGTATGGACCACCTCAAGCACATGAAGACACGTCTTACCGAGAGTCTGCCGACGTCGTGGCTTGCATTGGACGTCACCAAAGCCAACTCCATCCAAGATGCTCGCTCTTCGATCGAACAAGTCGTGATTCGGAGTGATCGTAGCTTTCTCATGCCGGATAAGTACTCTCGTGTCCTCGAGAGGGTCATCAAGCTACGAGAGGAACCTCCTCATCAGTCTACGAAGGCTCGTATCAAGCAGCTTGTTGTGCCACTACCAGAATTGCGTGATCAACTTGTTCGTGACGTCGAGCTCCTCAAGCCAGAAGACTGCGAAACAATCCTCGAGACTCTTCACGACCTGGGTGACGTGTTGTGGTACGACCGAAGCGGTTTGGGGGTGCTCGGTGATGCAGTCATTCTGTCTGCTCGTTTGCTGATCGAACTCGTGCGTCAAATCATCTGCCATGACCCAATCAAGAACGTCAAGAAGACGAGGGCGAGTGTTCGTGTGGCCAAGTTGGTGGAGAATATGCTCTTGAGCGGACAAGTGCCACACGATTTGGTGACTACATTCACCTTGTGGAAGTCACTCGAGTACCCAAAACAGGTGCTACGTTTCAAGAGGCTGCTGCAACATTTCCAGCTCGCCTATCCGGCCAACACGACTGCCATGGAGGCTGACTCGGATCTGATTGTCCCCACATATTGGAAGTTACGAGAAGATCAGCTGGACGTATTAGATCTCGAGCCATTGGGCGAAAAGTTCCGCTCCTCCCTGTCTGAGGAAGCAGCTTCGACAGTGCGCGTGTTCCACTGGGAGTACGACTTCCATTTCGAAATGGTTGAAACGATCTTCGAGCAATTGGCGGTGCAGAGCTACAGTGTGTTCTCGAAACGCATAGCTAACCGTAGCTGCATCGAGTCTGTTTCAAATCCTCACTATGGGATTCGATTGTCGTTGGTGAAAGAAAACGGTCGGCAGATTATCTCGTTGGAAGTTGCAGCAATTGACGCGGTTGTTGCGGAAGAGTATCTGCAGAAGCTGTACGAAGCTCTGGAGCAGGTGCTTGAAGATTACCCTGGCATTACTGTGACCAGGTATGGTGTGAACGGTGATGGAGGCCGAGAGCGCATCGATCAGGTGTTTGACAATGCTCGTGCGGCGTCCTCGGCGAGACAAGCCGTAATGCGGATTGAACACGAGTGGCTTCCGAACAATTTGGGTTGGTACAGGCTCCCAGGCGCGATGGGTACCCCAGTCGTTCCAGCAGCGCAGCTGAAGAGAGCAACGTCAGTCCTTCAGGCACTGAAGTCAAAGCGGGATTTGACACCGTCGAAGCCGTCAAAGTCATGGCAGGACCTAGTGTCCAAGGTCTCAGCTCGGTTGTCAAACCATCGCGTCGCAGTGGCAGCTGAGCAAAATACCAAGGTAACTTTGCGCTCGCAATTGCACACACTGCCAAGTGACAGCTTCCGCACCGAAATGAAAGCTTTCGTGAAGGATGAGCTGGCGACTCTGCAGAACGCTTTGAAGAAGAACATGGATACGGTTGGCGACAAGCTACTCCAGACCAGTGCCGGAGACGGCAATCATCGCGACTTACCAGCTTTGTGGATGGTGGAATACGTGCAAAAGCCGAAGGCGAGATTGATTTTGTGGATTCTGAGTGAGATTTCGGGCCGTTGCTTCCACAATCCAATTGAAATTGCTGTATCACGCCAAATTCTTGCCAAGCATGGTGACAAGCTTCAGGTACGGCTCTCGAACACAACTTGGTCGCAATTGTGACGATATTGATTGCATTTCTGTGTGATTTCGTCAAATAGCTTGGTCTGTCGGTGTTTTCAAGTGTCTTGCCAGATGCTCCCGTGGTGTCCATCGTGAAGAGCGCAATTGATTTGGCCTCTCCAGGTGAGTTTGGTCCATAAATCGCTTTTGTAGGGGCGGTTCTTACTGATATTTAAAACCCTCGTTTAGTTCTAAGCAACCAAGTTGATCATGCACGTTCCGTTCATGACTTGCTCGGCAACCTAGGTCTTTCCGAAGGGGGAGCATTGGACACATCAAAGCAACGTCCAGTGTCACCAGCGGGCATGTACGGACTGCTCCGTGCGCTGTTGAAGATCCACGACCCTGACTTCCAACCAGGCAAGATCTGTGACCTGGCCAATCTCGAGTGTGGCATGGTGCTACAAGAGGGCGGATATCGCTGGGCCCATCGCCAAGAATTGCTTTACGAGCCAGAGTTGTACAGATTGCGAGTGGACTACGCCGGTGACTCGGTGAACTCGCGCAGTAACACCGGCGACCAGTTGCCATCACCACACATTGAGCCGATGTATTACCTGAGCGACTTCCGTGCCAGTGGTTTGCCGGATGATGACGCCCGACTGGCTTACTGCACGTGGGAGCTCGTAAACCGTTCCAAATCGGTTCGTGTTGGCGAAGGTCGTACAATCCAGAATCCACACGATGGCCCAGTTCAGTCATGGTGGCAAGAGGCATTTGTGGTGAGCGGTATCAAGTCACCTGATGACTTGCGCGAGTGCGAGTTGGTGGTGGAAGTGAAGCGTCCGAGCAAGTTGTCGCTACGAAGCGACAGGTAGGATGAATTATTGTGTGTGTTCCCACGTACTGCTTCTTACGTGTCATGCTTTTGATGTAGATTCGTCGGGCGAGGCTCTATCGTGCTCCGGAGTGTCATTCTAGACGATGCGAAGCCGCTTATTCATGGCGGTCGTATCGTCATTCCTCTTTCGACGACAGACAAGTCGACATTGTGTGGAGCTATCGAATGTCAAGTGTGGGGATACAAGTCGGGATCCAGCGACAGACTCTAACTCAACTTTCAACTTGTTGCTTACATGAACACACACATTGATCTCGCTGATTGCATAGACCTCGCACCTTTTGCCTGTCGTCGGTCATGTCATGATTGCTAAACCTCTCTTGGTACGTCGTTATCGATCTATCCAAGGTGCAAATGCTCCTTATCTAGGCTACGGATCTCACCAGCTACTGAAAGCCCTCATCGGATTCTCTCACTCTTCACTGACTTCCATACGTGAGTTGGGTCAGGCGAAACCAGATGGGTCTCACCTTCTGGTTTTATCCATGTGCTGTCTGAAGAGCAGCTACGGCCTCCACCAGAGCAACTGATCTTCATCCTGACTCGAGTCTATTCAGTATCAGGTGCCTGAATTGGCAGTGCTTGGAGCTCTACGAGGGACAAGACTACCGAAATCGAATCCAAGCTCAGCACCAGCAAATCCTTTTTGCGATGTGGGTTGATACTTTCATTCGTATATCAGTGCATCAGGGATCAATCTACAGCTGGACCCAGTGCCGGAAGAGAAGACAAGGAAGAAGACGACGAAGAAATGAATGCGATGGATGAACAACAGACGCTGTTGCTCAGGGCAGCCACGGAGGGCCACGCGGACCAAGTAACGCGTGTGCTGGATGAAAGCGACGTCGAGCAACTGCTTGGGGCCACCGACGTGGTACTTAGTCGCTTCACGAGAAATGGTAGATTCTGAACGAGATCCTGACCTCATGTGGCTGTAGGAGAAACTCACGGTGCTTCATGTGGCGTGTGAAGGCGGCAATCGCGATGTCGTGAACCATTTCCTAGCGCTTGGAGCGGATACAAATGCGCTGTCTCCTGTATGTCAGGTCTAGAATCTCGCTGGGGTTATGCACGAGCGATAATGATGGTTTTGCGATAGGACGGTCGGACGGTGTTGCATTCTGCGTACTTGGGTGGGAACGTCGACGTTATCAAGCGTCTGTTGGACCTCGGATTGGATTCCGCCGCGAAGGACGGGGTACGTTGTTCACCCGCGAATTGATTCTACATACTGGTTGTGATCCTGTACTTGGTGGTAGAACGGCTATACTTCGCTCCGTTTCGCGTGCAATGGTGGTCATATCGCTGTGGTGGAGATGCTGCTTGCTGATGGCGCTGACATCCAAGTCGTCGACGAGGTTGGAGATCCGACTGTTCAGTCGTTTATCCAAAGAGGACTGATGTTGTGTTGTAGGATAACGAGACCATCTTTCACGCGGCGTGTAGAGGCAGTCTGGACGTTGTCAAGCGGATGGTAGAACTCGGGTTGGATGTAAACACGGTGAACAAGGCAAGTTGAGTGTGTGGACAAAATAATTGGGTGTATTAACTTACGATCTGTCTCTCGTTAGTATGGTAAGAACGCGTTGCACGCCGCGGTGGAGAGCAAGAACCTCGACATCACCAGGTACTTGGTGACAGAGTATGGCCTGGATACAAACTCAGTGGCGAAGGTATGTCTAATAAACCGGGTCGATTTATTCTGATGATGGCGTCATGATCGTTTGCTGTGTGTAATTTCAGCATGGTATGACGGTGGTGCACTCGGCTTGTTGCGGTGGAAGCGTGGAAATTGTCAAGTTCCTGTTGGAACGTGGTCTGGACGTGAACACAGCTGATGATGTACGTCAGGTATGCGCAAATGTGATCTTGTCAGCGATTTGACTCGTTCGTTTGATAGGGCGATTGGACTGGGCTTCAGTACGCCATCACCAACAACCACGCTAAATTGACAGAGTACCTGCTGGCTATGAGAGGCTCAGACGAACTTGAAGACGATTCTGTACTATATCTCTGTGGGTCGATTTTGAGAACTCAAAATAATTCTGACGATTTGCCGGTCTAGAATGTTGTAGTGGATCCCGACGTGGACGAAACAAAGATGATGTCGCCCGCTACTTCCGAACTAGATGAAACGACTGTGGACAATGATGTATGGGAAGCATTCAGGAGGCTTGACATGCGGTAGTTAACACCAGTTCTTCTGTCCACAGGATGAGTCGAGTGTTTTGCATATTGCTGTGCGCGCTGGAAATCTCCACGCGGTCAAACTGTTGTTGTCTCGTGGGATGGATGCGAACACGACAGAGAAGGTAGGTCACTGGTCCTAATCCATCGACAATCTCGAGACGAACATGTTTCTCTGACGCGACGTAGCACCATTGGAGTGCACTTCATGCTGATGCCCTTTTTGGCAACCTCCCCATTGCGGAGTTGCTCTTAGAGCACGATGCGAATGCGAAAGCGAGCGATGAGGTATGTGTCATGAGATGTTTAGGATGGTCTCACTCTATGTTGATCTAAGACCTTGCTTTGGATCATAGGACGGCTACACGGTGCTTCACGCCGCAGCAACGAGTGGGAACGTAGAGCTAGCAAAACTACTTCTTGGTGCCTCCAGACGCACAATAACCCGACGTAATGTCGCGACGTCGGTATCACGAGCGATCGCAACCGAGCGGACACCCGTAAGGCTCCCATCGACAAAGTAATCTAGCATCACCGCCGACATGGTTATTAAGCAAATGAGAGAGTAAGGCCAAGTGCCCTCAACAAGTCAGGTAACTTCACTCGTTGATGATATAGTCAATTCTGTGAGAGCATTGCCTAGAATGGGTTTGAGGAGATCCGAGCATCTGCAACTGGCACTGTTCTCACTAGGAGAGTTGAAATGAAGCTGTTTACGCAGTCTACAGCGATGCGACAGTGGGTGTAGTCGAGGTTCCGCGGCAATTGTTTAGTGTCGACGAGCTCCGTTTCGTCGTCTTTAACGCGCAGCGCTACCGCCGAATTGGTGTACGAGACTTGGCCCTCTATCTGGCGAGGAAAGGTGGCCAATGGCTGACCGGTGGGTCCGACGTGATGGAGCATTTGCGGCGTGGTGTTGTGGACCCGGCGTACCAAGAGATGGATCCATCGTGGCAACTGGATCACGAAGAGCTGTTTGGGACGGAGCTCGAGCCAGAGGACGAAGCCATCCACGTCGCTGTGACAATTCCCCCGCCCAAGCCGAAACTACGCGTCGGACCATCTCTCACGCGTCGCAAGTTCTTGGATGCTGTCGCTCAGCAGCTGTTTGATTTCTTGTGTTTGATGTGGAGATCCCTCGACGTCCCACTATCGGAGATGTCTTGCGTGCCATCGCCCTGGACTCTTCCTGGGCTGTTCGCACCGAGCAACCCGAGCACATGGATCTTCGACTGCCGGACATGTTCACCGAACAAGAATGGGAGACGCTGAGGTTTCTCAACGACACGACGAACCAGAGCATTCACAGCGGATCTGTGTCCAAGGCTCCCGAGAGGAGTTCGTACGTCACGCTTCCCCATCGTTTGTGGGATGAGAAACGCGTCGCCATGATGGAGTCGATTGCACGCAAGAGCGAGTTGATGACGGTGTGTGACAGATTCTGGGTGTACCCGGACGCTGATCTCGTCTCCACAAGTGGCTAGTGACGGCACCACAACCACAAGGATAGCGTAGCCATCGGTGAGTCAGCGTTGAAGTTGGTATACATGTATTGCGTCTTGAATATGGAATACACGTTTCAATATACGGAGAGTGTACCCAGCGGTCGACCATCACTCTTGAGGACTCTAATAGGGGGAAAACCCTCTTGTCTCCCGTACATAGGACAACGGGGCTCAAAAGGGGCCACTCTCACCCTCAATGTGCAACCAAGCCAAAATTGGGTCATGCGAGGCTTGTGCCGACACGCCAACCTTCGCTTCGCTCCGGTGGCTCTGCCGTCGGCACGCGCTTCGCAAAACAAACGATTGTACATTCTGAACAGTGTGGGTCGCTTGCCGCTCATGCTTCGGGGGGTACCCCCCCCCCCTTCGCATGGCTCGCGCTCCATGCCAAAATCCACCGCAAATGCTGTGATCGAACTTAAGGGTCGTATCACATTGAGGGTGAGAGTGGACCCTTTTGAGCCCCGTTGTCTATGTACGGGACCTCTAATAGTAGTCCGTCGTCATGGAACCAGGTCAACAAGGTCAAGATGGGGATCATGACCGGAAATGACGAAGTAAATGTGGTGGATGGAGAGGAAGAGGACGACGGGCTGACGTATAGACAGATGACGTAGACGATGGCTCTGCTGGAAGCGGCAAAGGACGCGCAGTTGGACCGCGTGGAGGCTTTACTAGGTCGCGATGACGTCGAGCGTTTGCTCAACGCCTCGGACGAGGTGAGTAGTCGTCGTAATGCGCAAAGGGAAACGCGGAAGGAAGCTGATGAATCGTGTACGGCAGGAAGGACTGACGGTGCTGCATGCTGCATGCGGCGTGCAAGAGCGGGAGCATCGACATTGTGAGCAAGCTCCTGACGCTCGACGTGGACGTGAACGTGAACGCAGTGGCTTTGGTACGTGACCACAAGTAATTTGGTGTTTCCTCGTCTCCTGATAGTTATTGCTATGCGATAGGACGGTCGAACAGTGCTACACTCGTCGTACGACGGCGGGAACATCAACGTCGTGAAGCTCTTGCTCGCGTGGGGACTGGAACCGACGGCAGTTGATAAGGTTGAAGACGTCGTCATCCTCACACGTGTGTTGAAAGGCATGCGACTGACGTCGTTGTGGTAGGATGGCTACACGGCGCTGCATTACGCGTGTAAAGGTGGTAATAGGGAGGTGGTAGAGTTGGTGTTGGCGTTTGATGTGGACGTCATGGCTCTGGACAAGGTACAGAAAGGCAACCTCCCTTATACGAGCGACCCCGTTCTGACTGGGTACGGTGTGGAACAGACCTCGGGGACGACGCTGCATGCGGCGTGTGATGGAGGGAATCTGGAAGTGGTCAAGCTCTTGGTGGCGCGTGGATTGGACGTGAAGGCTGTCGACGATGTAAGTCAAGTGTATGCAAGTGGAGATCCTTTTTGCTGACGCTTGTTGTGGTTGATGTTTATAGATGGGTTGGAGTGCTTGGCACTTTGCGATGAGTAGTGGAAAGCTCGACGTACCAGAGTACTTGGTGACTGTCCATGGCTTGGACGTGAACGCAGTGAACAAGGTGCGTCATGCCATGTGATGCTGGATTAGATGCGTGCTACGTACTGATGCGGTGGTCTTTGCGAGTGTAGGATGGTTGGTCTGTGCTCCACTCTGCATGTACGAAAGGCGAGTTGAAGGTGGTGGAGATGCTGTTTGCTCATGGCGTTGACGCAAATGTCGCGAGTTCGGTATGGAAAGCTGATGATCTATTACACATCAGTTTGGTGATCTGCGTTTCTTTCATGAGTAGGACGGGAGATCTGTGTTGGATGCGGCATGTGACGGTGGGAACCTCGAAGTTGCCAAGTTTCTGCTGGAGCATGGCCTGGATGTGATGTGAACGCCGTGGATACGGTTGGTATTGACAAACTCCGGAATCAGATCGAGCTCTCTCATCTCAACTTCATTGACCGCTGTGATAGGACGGGTGGTCGGTACTCCATTGCGCGTGTATGAGAGGCAAGATCGAGCTAGTGGAGCTGCTGTTCGCCCATGGTGTTGACACCAGCGCAGTGAGTTTGGTACGTTGCAATGCTCCAGGTCTCGAGGGTATCGCACGTGCTGACCGCTTACGGTTCATTAGGATGGACGATCCCCGTTACACGCTGCATGTGATGGTGGTCATCTTGAGGTTGTTCAGTTCTTGCGGAAGCATGGATTGGACGTGCACGCAGTGAACAACGTGGGTGCTGCTCTACTTGTTCGGCATAGTCAATGCGCGACACTTATCTTTTCCCATCTTTCCTGCTCATAGAGTGGCTGGACTGCGCTACATTTTGCGATGGGGAGTGGAAAGATCGACGTCCCAGAGTTTCTAATGACTACTCAAAGCTTGGACGTGAATGCTGTGAATGGAGTACGTATTTGGTCGCGATGAATGCTCTACCAGGTCGTAGATGACTGATCTCATTGGTTATGACAGGACGGCTGGTCTGTACTCCACTGTGCGTGTATGAAAGGCGAGGTGAATTTGGTTGAGCTACTTCTCGCGCATGACGTCGATATGAATGTCGTGAGTTTGGTATGTGGCAATCTGTTTTCGGTGATCATCACCTTGTTCGAGTTGGGAACAATTACAATGGCGTTGTGACCAGGACGGAAGGTCTGTTCTCTACGCGGCCGGCGAAGGCGGGAGTCTCGATGTCGCCAAGCTCTTGGTGGCTCGTGGGTTGGATGTGAAAGCGGTGGACAAGGTTCGTACGGTGCACCAGTGAGTCCACTCATTTGATACTGATCCGTTCTTGTATATCGCAGAATGGTTGAAGTATGCTGCACTTTGCGATGGGAAGCGGAAAGAGTGATGTGGCTGAGTACTTGGTGACCACGCATGATTTGGATGTGAATGCAGTGAACGGGGTAAGTCACGATATGTAGCTGTTGAGCTCTCGTATTGTCTTTTATAACGGTTTTGTCCCTGGTATCGCAGAGTGGTTGGTCTGTACTCCATTGCGCATGAAAGGCAGCTTGGCGTTAGTAGAAATGCTCTTCGCGCATGGTGTTGATGGTAACATCACAAGCTCGGTACGTGGCGATATGTGGCTCTTACTCTAATGATCGTGGTTTTCAACTGCCACGTCGATGTACGTAGGACGGAAGATCTGCGCTACATGCTGCTTGCGATAGTGGCAGCGTAGACGTTGTCAAATTTCTGTTGGAGAGCGGCGTGGATGTAAACGCAGCAGACGAGGTATGTCCTGACCTCACAGGTGTGGTGTTGAATATGGACTAACTCAAGTGACTCTTGTCGCTGTAGGATGGCTGGTCTGTGCTTCACTGTGCATGCATGAGAGGAGAAATTGAGCTGGTGGACTTGCTGTTCGCTCATGGAGTCGATGCGGCCGTCGTGACCTCCGTATGTGAATCAATCGCTTGTCAATGATCTGGTGGGTCTCTCTAATCAATGGCTGGATAAAGGGCGGGGTGTCATCCGTACTCTGTCGTGCGTTGACTCAGATGCTGATGATGGGATCAGGAGCTTTGCCGGCTGCGTGTCCTTGTGGCATCAGCCAGGATTCCGATCCAAGACCCAGATACGACTGGTGTAGTGTCCATGTGACCAGGTCCTGAAAAATTGGATCCGTCACAAGTGCAAGGACGCCACGTATGATGCGCATCCCTGGCTGATTTTTCGAAGTGGGGCCTTTGTATTAGTGGATGATGTACTGACCGAGTTGTCAGCATATCAACAGACACGATACTACACTCGGGCTGTGTACCCAAGTACCACTGTGCTACCCCACCAGTCCCCTTGAGACGGACCGACCATGAGACTGTGAGCAACCTCTGCGCGTCAGGCCATTGGCGAAGAGGAGGAGAAGAAGGAAGACCATGGACGAAACGGTGGAGGCGCTGGTTGAGGCAGCGACGGACGGCCAGCTGGACGAAGTGGAGCGCCTGCTCGACGGAGATGACGCCAAGAGCCTGCTTGAAGCCAAAGACAAAGTAACCAGTCCCCCTATTTGGTGCCTTGAAGCGATGTCTGAGCTGTGTATGACAGGAAGTGGGCCATGTGGTGCTGCATGGAGCGTGTGAGGGGGGAAACCTGAGCCTGGTGAACAAGCTCTTGGCATTTGAAGTGGACGTGAACGCCTTGGGCCCGGTGAGTGACGATACGGATCTATGGTCATGGAACGAGCCTGTCATGACAGCGGCTATGTGATAGAACGATCGGACAGTACTGCACTCTGCGTGCGAAAGCGGCAACACCGACCTCATCCGGCGTTTACTGGACCTCGGATTGGATCTAGCAGCGACAGATGTGGTACGTGTTATTCGAGAACTCGTACATACTGCGGAGGGCTTCTAATGGCAAAGTGTTGGCAGAATGGGTTCACACCACTGCGGTACGCGTGCAACCGCGGCGATATTGCTGTAGTGGAGCTGTTGCTCGCTGAAGGTGCGGATGCGACAGTCCTGGACAAGGTTTGAACTCGTGTACTCGAATCGAAGGCATGCAATCAACATCTCTACGATATCATAGGAAGGCGAAACGTTGCTCCATACAGGATGCAGAGGTGGTCTAGACGTCGTGAAACTGATGCTGAAGCGCGGCTTGGACGTCAACGCTCTGGACGACGTACGAGTTCCAGATTTTCATATTCATACGTAGTGGAATTGAACGTCGTGTTTGTGCCCGACAGTACGGTCGAAACGCATTGCACTTTGCTGTGGAGGGTAACAACCTCGATGTGGTCAAGTACTTGATGGATGAGCATGGCTTGGATGTCAAGTCAGTAGCCAAGGTACGTCTGCACGAAAGGCGGCATTTCTCTCTGGGTATTGGTGTATTGACTACTGTTCTGTAAGAACGGCATGACCATGCTGCACTCGGCTTGTATGGGCGGAAGCGTGGAGATGGCCAAGTTCTTGCTGGCGTGTGGTCTAGACCTTGATGCAGAGGCAGACTTGACGATGGGACAGGTTTGTGGAGAAGAGTTGACGGATGATCCCCGTATGAGAGCTGATATGCGTCGTGGTTAGAATGGCTGGACTCCATTTCGTTTCGCAATTGAGACCAACAACATCGAGTTGGCAACGTATTTCTCTATGGCGAGCGAACTCACTGCGAGTGAAGGCGATAAGGTGAGAAGCAGTATACTGGCCCTTCGGTCTTGGTAGTGTGGCTAACGGCTCATGACTGCTACTATAGAAGGACGCGTTGGACCCTGCCGGAGTGGATGAGAGCAAGGCATTGACGCGCACCACGTCGACAATCGACACAACAACTGTGGACAAGGTACGCGAGAGCGAGTAAGCGTATGTGTCGCGTTGTCAGTGGAAATAGGTACTTAAGCTTTGAATAGGACGGGTGGAGTGCTTTGCACACTGCTGCGAAATCCGGCAATCTCGAAATGGCAAAGCTGTTGCTGTCTCTTGGCGTGGACGCAAACACATGCGACAAGGTACGTTGATACATGTCCACCATGGAGTAGCCATCCGTGCATGATCAAGTCTCTTACTGCACTAGGATCAATGGAGTGTACTGCATACTGCGGCGAACACGGGCAACGTTGCTATCTCATGTTTGCTATTGGAACACGGTGCGAATGCCAAGGCTGTTGACAAGGTATCTACTATGAGCTGTGTTCTACTTTACGACGTACGACTGATCGGTGCCTCATATGACGACGTGATGACAGGATGGCTACTCAGTGCTCCATTGTGCGACGACGAGTGGGAATATCGAGTTGGTGGAGATGCTGCTGGCTCATGGCGCTGATGCGTTCGCAGTAGATGTGGTAATACGCACTATTCGGCTTGTGTTATCACCACCTGATTAACGATTGTCCCTGTTTGGTTCAGCACGGCCTGAACATACTCCACATTTCCGCCGTGATGGGGTTTCCTGACATGTTCGAGTTCTTCGTACGAATCGGATTGGATGTCATGGCACGCACGGAGGTATGGCTCGATGTAAGGCAAAACCATTCCGCATCTGACTCGAGTTTCTTTGTATGCAGAACGGATGCTCAACGATTCATCTCGTTACCAACATACACAAGCACGAAGCAATCAACTTGCTGGTGGAGCGTGGACTCGACGTCCACCTGCGCGATAACGTACGGAACATATTCTCTGTTGTTGCCATAGACGTGCGTCTGACTACTCGTTTTCATGTCGTAGCAAGGGCACACAGCGTTGGCGCTATGTCTTCAGTGGAGTCCTGATGAAGATGACTTTGCGGCTGTGCTTCAGACAGCATATACTCTGATGTCTAATGGAGCTGTGTTCGAGGCATCACCCGACAACTACCCACAAGTTGGTGAGAAGAATCGCGACCAAGCTGCGATTATTCCCATTTGTGTCGATCGTTGGACTGAAGAGCAACGCCGAGGCAAGAAGAATCTCACCCAGATCCCTCCAGAGGTATTTGTTCGTGGTCCGAAAGCTGTTCAGACCTATCTCGATGAGATCAGTGCCTCAAGCGACTCGGATCTTGTCTTGCGACGCAAAGTATGTGTGATTGGCTCAAGTAAGACCGGCAAGTCGAGTCTCATCCGGTCAATTACGACCATGACGCCGACGCTCGTGGATATTGAAGATCGTACGATTGGTGTTGATCTGTTCAGTCTCGACTTTACGGAAGCGAGCGACGAGGGTGAGCCAGCGAAGAACCATCAGATCACGATTTGGGATTTCGCTGGGCAAGACGAGTATCAAGTGGCTCATACGCTCTTCTTCTCGCGTCGAACACTGTATCTGTTGTGTGTGGACACGGAAGCATTTGGTCAAGTGGTGGATGAGTCTCGTGAATGTGATGATGAAGACGAGGCCGAGGCAATGATCGATGCGTTCGTGAAGGATCGGGTGTGGCGTTGGTTTCGTTTGGTGTTTTTGCGTCAGCCTGACGCGGAGTTTGTGTTTGTGGCGACCAAGGTGGATGCTTTTGGCGGTGTTCCTGAGCGTTTGAAGGAGCTTGAGGACATGATGATGGACATTTTGGGAGAGTACAAGGCTTCTTTTGACGAGGAGGTAAACCAGGAAACACAAGCGCTTCAAGACAAAATGGTGAAGATGTCCTACGGGCTGACCGACAACAGTGTGAACACGCGAGTCAGGCATCTCGAGCGTATGCGAACACGTCTAAACGAGAGTCTGCCGACCTCATGGCTAGCAGTGGACGTCACCAAAGCCAACTCGATCCATGATGCCCGCACTTTGATTGAGAGAGTAGTGACCCAGAGCGACCGCAGCTTTCTCATGCCAGACAAGTACTCGCGAGTGCTGGAGATGATCAAAGAACTACGAGTAGAACCTCCTCACCAGACGACGAAAGCGCGAATCAAGCAGATCATCGTGCCATTGCCAGAACTGCGTGAGCAGCTAGTCCAAGGCGTCAATAACCTCGAGCCTGAAGACTGTGAGACCATCCTCGAGACGCTCCATGACCTCGGTGACGTGTTGTGGTACGATCGCGACGGCTTGGGTGTGCTGGGTGATACAGTCATCTTGTCAGCTCGCCTTTTGATCGATCTGGTTCGCCAAATCATCTGCCACGACCCAATTAAGAACGTCAAGAAGACGAGAACAAGTGCGCGTGTGGCCAAACTGGTGGAGAATATGCTGTTGAGTGGTCAGGTGCCTCACGAGCTGGTGACTACGTTCACCTTGTGGAAGTCGTTGGAGTATCCGAATCAGATGCAACGCTTCAAGAAGCTTCTGCAGCACTTCCAGCTCGCATACCCAGCAAACACGACCTCAATGGAGACCGACTCGGATCTGATCGTGCCTACGTTCTGGAAGTTACGAGAAGATCAACTGGATACGTTGGATCTCGAGCCACTGGGAGACAAGTTCCGTTCGTCTTTGGCTCAGGACGCGGCTGCTTCGATAGTGCGTGTGTTCCATTGGGAGTATGACTTCCACTTTGAGATGGTGGAGACGATTTTCGAGCAGCTGGTTGTGCAGAGCTATAGTGTGTTCTCGAAACGGACGGCTTATCGGAGTTGCGTCGAGTCGATTCCGAATCCACACTATGCGATTCGGTTGTCGTTGGTGAAAGAAGACGGCCGACAGATCATCTCACTCGAGATCGCCGCGGCTGACACGATGATTGCGGAGGAGTATCTTCGAGAGCTCTACCAGTCGTTGGAGGCTGTGCTGAGTGATTATCCCGGTGTGGCCGTGACTCGATACGGTGTGGATGAGGACGGTGGTCGGGAGCGAATTGACCAGATGGTGGATTTGATGCGCAGGTCGTCGCCAGGAAGGCAAGTGGTGCTACGGAATGAGCACGAGTGGCTCCCAGAGAACTTGAACTGGTACAAGCTTCCAGGCGAGAGGGATACGTCAGCCAGTCCACAGTCTCGACTTGAGAAGGCAAGAGCCATCGTCGAGGTCTTTCTGGCCAGGAAACACCTGAAGGAGACCCGTCCATCGCAATCTTGGCAAAAGCTCCTGACAAGAGTATCGTCTCAGTTATCCGGCCGCAGTATGAAAACCGAGCAAGAAGAAGTTACTTTCCAGCTGCCGCCGCAGCTGGTAACGCTGCCGGGCGGTAGCTTCCGTTCCGAAATGAAAGCTTTCGTCAAGGACGAGTTGGTGGCAATGCAGACTGTGCTCATGGAGAATATGGGCATGGTTGGTGACAAACTGCTTCAAACGAGTGCTGGGGATGGCAATCACCGTGACCTACCAGCTTTGTGGATGGTGGAATACGTGCAGAAGCCAAAAGCCAGACTTATCTTGTGGATTCTGAGCGAGATTTCGGGTCGTTGCTTCCACAAGCCAATCGAGATCGCCGTGACGCGCCAGTTTCTGGCCAAGCACGGCGACAAAATCCAGGTGTGTGTCTTGGAATGGGCAAGGTGCGCGTATACTGGCTCACGATTATTATGTGACTTGCAGCTTGGTCTCTCGATCTTCTCCAGTGTCCTACCTGACGCACCTGTGGTGTCGGTTGTCAAAAGCGCGATTGATATGGCCTCTCCAAGTGAGTATTCTGTCTGTTTGCCTATTCAAAGCAGCTCGTCTGAGTCTTTATGTATGCAGTCCTGGACAATGAACTCGCGCATGCTCGTAGTGTTCACGACTTGCTTGGTAACCTTGGTCTCGAAAATGGAGGAGCATTGAACACGTCCAAGCAACACCCGGTGTCACCAGCAGGCATGTACGGACTCCTTCGTGCGCTCCTAAAGATCCATGATCCCGATTTCGAACCGGACAAGATCTGTGACCTGGCCAAACTCGAGTGTGGCATGGTGTTGCAAGAAGGCGGATACCGCTGGGCTCACCGCCACGAGCTGCTTCGCGAGCCAGAGCTGTACAAATTGCGTGTCAACTACGCAAGTGACTCGGTACACTCAGTCGTCAGCAGTCACGTGCCATCCCAAGCCGATATCAAGTCTGGTTCCGAGGTCGAACCGTTGTATTACTTGAGTGATTTCCGTGCGAGTGGCTTGGTGGATGACGAGGCAAGGCTAGCGTACTGTACGTGGGAGCTTGTGAATCGTGCGCAGTCAGTTCGTATTGGTGGAGGCGAGACGATCCAGAATCCGTACGAAGGTCCAGTGGAGTCGTGGTGGCAGGAGGCGTTTGTGCTGAGCGACGTGAAGGCTGAGAACGATTTATCTGAATGTGAGTTGGTGGTGGAAGTGAAGCGCCCGAGCAAGTTAATACTACGAAGTGACAGGTATACCAATGTGATGCGGTCGTGCAACTACTACATGGCTAATATTTTCGGCCCTTGTAGATTTGTCGGAAGAGGATTTATCATGCTGCGAGAAGTACTATCAAGCGGTACCAAGCTCACAGAAAGCTGCCGTTTCGTCATCCCTTTGACGAAAAATGACGGCTCGCCATCGTCTGGTACCGTCGAATGTCAGCTGTGGGGATCCGGAATCTTCTAACCAGATTCTGAGTCGACAACGCTCACCAACACGAAGGAATGGGTTCATGCATGTTTGGCTGGTTGGTATTACGTCTCAAAAGCACATCTATCTGGATATTAGTAGTTGTGCAAGGCACAGCGAAGCTCTATCGTACGTGTACCACTATTACTTACGCCTTCTTACAAATATCGCCAGGACAGAATCCTGGGCAGTTCTGGTTGCACCACGTCGTCATCGAAGCCGAGTCAGGACGAGCTGGACCGCTGTACACGTAGCCACCGGCACCAGCAGCAGCAGGACCAGGCGCTGGAGCCGGAGCTGGTGCGGGTGCTGGAGCTGGGCCAGGAGCAGGAGCAGGAGCAGGAGCTGGCGCTGGTGCACCGCCGCCACCACCACCGATCTTCACATCAGCGCAGTTGTTGAACAACTCGTGAGGCTGCAAATGCGTCGCCTCCCAGTAAAACTCCAGCACACAGTGATCCTTACCACAGACCTCTGGGTTCTCTGGCACGTTAATGGTCATCTCGGCTGGGATTGGTGGGTCCCCCTTGGCGCCCGCCGCGGGGTGCAACGAACGCATGCAGTCGTTCAACTGACCGATCTGCTGCTTCTTGTTCTTGTCCGTCGGACTCACGAGGTACATGGTGCACGGACCGATGTGGTTGGCGCCGTCGTTGGTGCGCATCTGGATCTTGCTGGTGCCGACAGGGATGGACTGGAGGTTTCCATCCGGAGTGAAGTCGAGGCAGTTGCCTCCCTTGCCGTTGGTGTATCCGGCTCGGACGTTGATGGGGTGACCGAAGGTGCTGTCGATGCTGAGACCCATGGTGCGGATGGCGCGTGGGACTGGGACGACCATGCCACCGTGGGCGTTGACGATGGCAGGTGCGGCGGCGGCGGCGGCGACGAGGACAGCGGTGATCTTCATGGTTGTTGTTTGTGTTGGTGTGGTGTGGTGTGCCGAAGCTGGTAAGTTTCCGAATGAGTGAGTCGACGCGATCGGATCGGTTCGGGTCAGATCAGGTCGGATCGAATTCGCGTTGATGAGATGCAGCGGCGAGGACGTGATCAAGATGGACGTTGAAGTCGAAGTCAAGTACACAGGGCGACCGAGAGTGCGGCGGCCTCATCGCGTTCTGGTTGTCATTCGTGGTACTTGACAAAAGCGTGGAGTGGATCTTGTGGACGACAGCCATGTCCGTCCACGAGCTGCTGAGCAGGTGCTGTCGAAGCGCACTCTTGTTCTGGCGGTCGGGACTTGACTCAAACTGTTACGTACTCTAGTCTGATGAGCTGGTGTTCAATGGCGATCATCCATTTCTTGTGGCTCACCACAATCGCTCGACCCCAGCTGGTCCATTGGCATCGCCTTGGGATGTGGCGGTACATGACGTCAAGGAAACTCTCCAAGTGAACCAGAGGCATCCGTCTAAAGGCGCAACAGCTGCAGGAAGGTCACGATGCTCCTGAGAACGCGAGCCAATCAACAGAGCGACTGCCGAGTGACGTGAGACTGACGCATGACCAAGCGAGAGTGGACCACAAAGTGGTAATTGACGTGTACTATCATATGTTAGTATATGTCCAGCGAGTATCTGTGTATCAAATATGTGTTTTCGCCCCCGTGTGTCTTCATTATACATCAATAATGGTAGCTATGACGTGTTTGCACTGGAACGACGCAGCTCTTGACTGCTGTGCGGTCTACTTTCGAGTGGATGACATGTAGAGTACTGAAGCCGCATCGTCCTCTCCAGGTATCGTAAGCCAGTACTTATGCCCGACGTAGCATCTGGAGGTCATCGAGACGGATGATAATGCACCTCTCCTTTCGCCAGCTGGTGCTGAGATGCGGCCAGCTGATGTGGATCTTGGTGGACGAGCTTCTGGTTCACACGACGGACTATTTGACATCACCAACTTTGATCAAGCCACAAGACATGGATGAGAGTCATTCGCCGCTGTTGAACACCAGGTCTGTCAATCGACAGGGCCGCCAGAACAAGAGTGCGCTTCGACAGCACCTGCTCAGCAGCTCGTGGACGGACATGGCTGTCGTCCACAAGATCCACTCCACGCTTTTGTCAAGTACCACGAATGACAACCAGAACGCGATGAGGCCGCCGCACTCTCGGTCGCCCTGTGTACTTGACTTCGACTTCAACGTCCATCTTGATCACGTCCTCGCCGCTGCATCTCATCAACGCGAATTCGATCCGACCTGATCTGACCCGAACCGATCCGATCGCGTCGACTCACTCATTCGGAAACTTACCAGCTTCGGCACACCACACCACACCAACACAAACAACAACCATGAAGATCACCGCTGTCCTCGTCGCCGCCGCCGCCGCCGCACCTGCCATCGTCAACGCCCACGGTGGCATGGTCGTCCCAGTCCCACGCGCCATCCGCACCATGGGTCTCAGCATCGACAGCACCTTCGGTCACCCCATCAACGTCCGAGCCGGATACACCAACGGCAAGGGAGGCAACTGCCTCGACTTCACTCCGGATGGAAACCTCCAGTCCATCCCTGTCGGCACCAGCAAGATCCAGATGCGCACCAACGACGGCGCCAACCACATCGGTCCGTGCACCATGTACCTCGTGAGTCCGACGGACAAGAACAAGAAGCAGCAGATCGGTCAGTTGAACGACTGCATGCGTTCGTTGCACCCCGCGGCGGGCGCCAAGGGGGACCCACCAATCCCAGCCGAGATGACCATTAACGTGCCAGAGAACCCAGAGGTCTGTGGTAAGGATCACTGTGTGCTGGAGTTTTACTGGGAGGCGACGCATTTGCAGCCTCACGAGTTGTTCAACAACTGCGCTGATGTGAAGATCGGTGGTGGTGGCGGCGGTGCACCAGCGCCAGCTCCTGCTCCTGCTCCTGCTCCTGGCCCAGCTCCAGCACCCGCACCAGCTCCGGCTCCAGCGCCTGGTCCTGCTGCTGCTGGTGCCGGTGGCTACGTGTACAGCGGTCCAGCTCGTCCTGACTCGGCTTCGATGACGACGTGGTGCAACCAGAACTGCCCAGGATTCTGTCCTGGCGATATTTGTAAGAAGGCGTAAGTAATAGTGGTACACGTACGATAGAGCTTCGCTGTGCCTTGCACAACTACTAATATCCAGATAGATGTGATTTTGAGACGTAACACGGATTTTTATCCACCAAATACCAAGCATGAATGCATGAATGAGTCCCTTCAATTCAGCCAATTGAGGCTGACAATACCTGGGATGGGTAGAAGGTTCCTGGTCTCCATAGCTGACATCTGACGATAATTTACATGGTTGCCTAGGTTTCCATCTTGCGCATATCAACATATATAATTCCGTCACGAGAGTATTGCAGCCGGGGTCATACCCCCTGATATCGTAGAGAACCACCTGGCGCTCGCGCTAGTGAGCTTACAAGTGAACAACGACGACTCCTTCCTCCGTCAGCAGACATGTTGCTCATCAATCAAACTATCCGGTGTGACCATTCCAACAAATAATCTAATCAAGTACACGTATCCACAGGACTACGTGATGCCAGTACATCTGAGTCATCATGCCGTTTGATTATGCCTCTCACCAGCTGACGTGACCAGATGGCACTGGCGTTGGAGGCGGGATCTGGTTCTGTCGAGGAGACTATCCCAGCCGAGATCTTCCAGGACTCTTCTCCTCTACTAACTGTAGCGCTCTACTCATGGAGAACTCTATCCGCTCAGTTGATGGCGAGGCTACATGTTCCCTCAGTCCGGTGTGAATGCACAGCATGGTGACCGTACAGTAAAAGATACATGAGACCCGTTTCACCATACTATTGTCCCCATTCTGATTTTTGTCCGTAGATTATTCCCGTCTGGAACGTCCAGATGCTTCCACGGAGCCCAACACAAGCGGGCAGGCCCTTGTGAAAACCAGAGAGCCTTCCGGTCGCTTGCACGCTCGATCGTGGATGATCAGCGCACGCCTTACACTCAGTGCCGCTGGCACACGGTCGTATTGAACTCGCACTAAGCCGCAGATACAAACACGGCAGATTGCGTAGTCTGTCAGCACGTTTACACGTTGCTCGAAGTGTGCAATCGCCAGACATTGTTTGAATTGAACAGAAATGGGTGAGACGGGAAGCTCTCCATCTAAACCAAGTACATAAAATGCCACATTTCTCTCATATTATGTGTGTAGCCACTTATTTAGGAGTATATCCCCACTCCTTTCAGGATTGGCGCCACAATGGAGACCAGCTGGCATGTGATCATCAAGCACACACAGTAAAGTCGGCCATATCTTCCTGATAAAAGCGGATGCAAAGTGTCAAGCCTTGAGATGCCGGTGTGTTCGATGCCAGCTGGCGTTTAGAGTAATTGAGCACCCCACAAGCCGTGGATGACGGCCAGTGGAAGCTCTATTGCAACACGCCCTTTCGTGGCCCGATCGCCAGAACACGAGAGGGTACCTTCTCCTCGTCTCTTGGAGTGCAGTCCCTGCCGCCCACAAATGAGGAATAGACGAATCTTCCCCCGAAAGACTAGATGGTGTTTAGATATTATTGTCTCCCGCAAATGCCTTCGACTTCGATCTCGGCCTTGATGCCCGGGTCAGTCATTCGCGAACTTCCCAGCTCCGACACACAACAACTCCAGCCATGAAGACCGTCGCTGTCCTTATCGCCGCCGCTGTCGCCGCCCCAGCCATCGTCAACGCCCACGGTGGTATGGTCGTCCCAGTCCCACGTGCCATCAAGACCAAGGGTCTTGACATTGGTAGCACGTTCGGTCACCCTATCGCTATGCGTGGCAACTGCTTCGACTTCCCTGCTGCCGCTGACAAACAGTCCATCCCAGTCGGGACCAGCAAGATTCAGTTGCGTGCCAACGACGGCGCCAACCACATCGGTCCGTGCACCATGTACCTCGTGAACCCTGCCGACCGTAACAAGAAGCAGCAGGTTGGTCAGTTGAACGACTGCATGCGTTCGTTGCACCCTGGTGCAGGCAAGTACGGTGATGCTCCTATTCCTGGTGAGATGACCATCAACGTGCCAGCGAACCCAGAGGTGTGCAGCAAGGATCACTGCATCTTGGAGTTTTACTGGGAGGCGACGCACTTGCAGCCTCACGAGTTGTTCAACAACTGTGCCGATGTGTCGATCGCCGGTGGCGGCGGTGCTCCAGCGCCAGCTCCTGGCCCAGCTCCGGCCCCAGGTCCAGCTCCAGCTCCTGCTCCTGCTCCAGCCCCTGCTCCAGCTCCTGCTGGCGGTGCCGGTGGGTTCGTGTACAGCGGCCCAGCTCGTCCTGACTCGGCTGCGATGACGACGTGGTGCAACCAGAACTGCCCAGGTTTCTGCCCAGGTGACATCTGTAAGAAGGCGTAAGTCTAGACTGAAAGTAGATGTGTGAACGCAAGCGTAATGACAACAATCCCTTTGTTTCATAACCCGTTGGATCATTGGATCAATTACACCGAAAACTAACAGCGGTTAACTCTCAGAGTCTAGAACGACGACTGACATGTCTGCTTTAGCGTGTTTTCCGTGCAGAAGAAGGCCGAATTGCATGTCTCGCGGCTGCGAAAACCACAATCACAGTTGGGCACAATGGATGATGGAAAAAGTGGATAGCCGTCTGATGTCAAGTGTACTTTGTGCGAACAGGACGGTGTCACACCTCTGCGTGTTGGGTATTTGAAAGAGCATGTTGGAGTGCTGCGAACGCTGATCGAGCTGGGGGGCGAGCCAACGCTGTGAACCGACAGATTGTCTGAATCTGGAAATGCTCGATGTCAATCGACTTGTGTGTCGCTTGCTTTACTAGTTTCAAGACTGCAAGTTTAGCTTTAGAGGTATCGAGACATGCGATTTTTGCCCTTCTTTTGCATCTACAACACCCTGAAGCAGGCAATTCAATCCAGAAGTGAGAAAACACCGTTTCAATATTTGCTCGTTGAATGTAATATCCTCTTCGACACCGAATCCTTACTTGGTACCAACTCCCCACAACTGACACTCGATAGATGCTCCTGTGACCGAACCGTCTTTCTTCGTGAGCGGGACTACAATGCGGAATTGGTCGACCACTTGGTTTGTATCGTTTGGTAGAACGTCTGCGAGCCTGACAGAGCCGCGTGCAACGAATCTGTAACAACAGGAGCACAATGGTTAGTTTCACTTTGATCATAAAGCAATGTTGCCCCACTGTACCTGTCACTGCGCAGCACCAGCTTACTTGGACGCTTCACTTCCACGACCAACTCGCAGTCCCGCAGATCGTGCACACTTTGCATACCGCTCAACACAAACGCCTCTTGCCACCATGACTGCACGTCACCATCGTTGGGGTTCTGGATCGTTTCACCTGCACTCAAGAGAGATCGCGAGGCGTTCACGATCTCCCACGTGCAGTAAGCCAGCCGAGAGTCGTCTGTACCCATGCCATTCGCACGGAAGTCGCTCAAGCAGCACATTCCCGGCAGATCAGAACCGAGCTTGACACCCCCAGTACCGCGCG
The DNA here is from genome assembly GCA_020085045.1 of Pythium oligandrum. Lineage (NCBI taxonomy): Eukaryota > Oomycota > Peronosporomycetes > Pythiales > Pythiaceae > Pythium > Pythium oligandrum. Next base: position 581,188 of record JAHRIK010000021.1, read on the forward strand.
AGTGCACTGAGTCAGTAGCGTACTCCACACGTAGCTTGTACAGATCTGGGGCTTGGAGCAACTCATGGCGATGCGCCCAACGGTATCCGCCTTCGAGCAACACCATACCACACTCGAGTTTGGCCAAGTCGCAAATTTTATCTGGCTGGAACTCAGGATCGTGGATCTTCAACAGCGCACGGAGAAGTCCATACATGCCTGCTGGTGACACTGGCTGTTGTTTGGACGTGTTCAATGTCCCTCCATTCTCGAGACCGAGGTTGCCCAGCAGGTCATGAACCGAACGAGCTTGTGCCAATCGGTTGTCCAGCTCTGCATGCGCAAGTTCAAAGTGGTTAACGACACAGTAAGAGCCATTGATTGTCGGGGCTTGACAATGCACCACACCAAACCAAACTCACCTGGAGAAGCAAGTTCGAGAGCGCTTTTAACAACCGATACGACTGGGGCATCTGGCAGAACGCTGGAGAACACAGACAGGCCGAGCTTTATACAAACATATCATCAGTTTCAACCGCAACCGTGAACAACACAGTCTCACAACATATACCTGGAGTTTGTCACCGTGCTTGGCGAGAAACTGGCGTGAAACAGCGATCTCGATTGGCTTGTGGAAGCAACGACCAGAGATTTCGCTCAGAATCCACAAAATCAACCTGGCTTTCGGCTTCTGCACGTATTCCACCATCCACAACGCTGGAAGATCGCGATGATTGCCGTCACCCGCACTCGTTTGCAGCAACTTGTCACCAACCGAATCCATCTTTGTCTTGAGTTCATTTTTTACCCCATCTAGCTCGCCTCGGACGAGCTCTCGCAGTTCGCGCCGGAAACTGCCACTTGGCAACTTCAGCAGTTTTGCTGGCATCGCTGGTGTGGATTCCACATCGCCCAACTTGGTACTGGACAACTGAGCCGAGACCTTGGCCAGGACGTTTTGCCATGAGCGTGATGGTCCAGCATTCGGCATTGATAGCTTCGTCTTCGTATTCAATGCCAACAAGAGGGATGCATTCCGAAGCAACTTGACTGGGGCGACAGTCGACTTCTGTTTCTCCTCTGGAAGCTTATACCAGCTTAAATCCGCAGGAAGCCATTCGTGCTCGCTGCGTAGAACCTGGAGTTTTGCGGGAGAAGCAGCACGAACGGTATCAACGACTTGGTCGATTCGAACGCGGCTGCCGTCTTCATCAACACCATATCGCGTGACCGTGATGCCAGGGTAATCCGCGAGCACACTCTCCAACGATTCATACAGTTTCTGAAGAAATTCTTGGGCGATAGTGGCGTCGACCGCAGCGACTTCAAGCGCAATGATTTGTCGACCATTCTCTTTCACCAACGACAGCCTAATCGCGTAGTGAGCATTTGGGATCGACTCGATACAGCTTCGAGCGGCTGTTCGCTTTGAAAAGACACTGTAGCTTTGCACAGCCAACTGCTCGAAGAGCGTCTCCACCATCTCGAAATGGAAATCGTACTCCCAATGGAACACTCGAGCCGAAGATCCGGCTGGCTCTGGCAACGATGAACGGAACTTGTCACCCAGAGGCTCTAGCTCCAGCACATCCATCTGTTCTTCTCGCAGCTTCCAGAACGTCGGCACAATCAAATCAGAGTCTGCCTCCATTGAGCTCATATCTGCAGGATACGCGAGCTGGAAATGCTGCAATAGCTTTTTGAAACGAACCATTTGGTCGGGATATTCCAGCGACTTCCAAAGAGTGAAGGTTGTCATCAGTTCGTGCGGCACTTGACCACTTACCAGCATGTTCTCGATCAGCTTGGCCACGCGCGCGCCAGCTCTCGTCTTGGTGACATTCTTGATCGGATCATGGCAGATGATTTGACGGACCAGATCGATCAACAAGCGTGCAGACAGGATCACCGTGTCACCGAGGACACCCAGGCCATCTCGGTCGTACCACAGGATATCGCCCAAGTCATGCAGCGTCTCGAGGATGGTCTCACAGTCCTCCGGTTCTAGATCATCGACGCCTTGGACGAGTTGCTCACGAAGTTCAGGCAATGGTACGATAAGTTGCTTGATGCGGGCTTTTGTTGACTGATGCGGAGGCTCTTCTCGTAGCTCTTGGATCTTCTCAAGCACCCGCGAGTATTTGTCGGGCATGAGGAAGCTTCGATCGCTCTGGGTAACTACACGCTCAATCAAAAAGCGCGCATCTTGAATAGAGTTGGCTTTGGTGACATCCAGCGGAAGCCACGATGTTGGGAGACTCTCGTTGAGGCGCGTTCTCATATGCTCGAGATGGTCGATACGCGCGCTCAGAATACTCTCGTCCGCGGTAAAGTACACACTCTCCTTCCTGGTTTCAAGGCACTTCATCTCTTCGTTCACTTCTCGATCGAACGCTGACTTGTACTCCTGAAGAATGCCCATCAGTGTGCCTTCGAGCTCCTTGACACGCTGCGGCTCAGTGGCAAGCGCATCCACTTTGGTCGCAACCAGTACGAACTCAGCATCTGGTTGACGCACGAACACCAATCGGAACCAACGCCACACTCGCTCCTTCACGAACGCATCGATCATCGCTTCGGCTTCGTCGTCATCATCGCATTCCCGGGAAGCGTCCACAACTTCAGCGAAAGCCTTGGTATCAATGCCCAACAAGTACAACGTTCGCCGCGAGAAGAAGAGCGTGTGTGCCACGTGATACTCGTCCTGTCCAGCAAAGTCCCAGAAGGTGATCTGGTGGTTCTTAGCAGGGGCCGTGCCATCACCGACTTCGACAAACTCGAGATGATGCAAATCCACGCCAATGGTGCGATCTTCCTCAGCAACAAGAATCGGTTCCATCGTCGTAATCGACTTGATGAGGCTCGACTTGCCCGTTTTGCTCGAGCCGATTACACACACCTTGCGACGCAGCACGAGATCAGAGTCGCTCGAGGCATTGATTTCATCCAAGTAGGTCTGGACGGCTTTTACACCTCGCATAAAAACCTCAGGAGGTAGTTGCGTGATCGTCTTCTTCCCACGTTTCTGCTCTTCAGCCCAATGCTTGACGCAGAGTTCGACAATCTTAGCTTGATCTTGATACTTCGAGCTCGTTGGAGTAAAATCTCCGGGGACTGCTTCATAAGTCGCTCCACGGGACATGAGACTATAGGCGGTTTGAAGAATAGACAAGAAGTCGTCTTCGCCTTCGTCGCTGGCATACAATTCGGCTACTTCTTCGTGCCATTGCACGCAGAGATTCAAAGGTGTTTTCCCACTCTTGATGCAAAGATCAACAACATTAGTTACCCGTATTCACCTGTAAAACATCGAAGCTTCTACCTTGTTGCGCAAGTTGAGATGGCACCCCTTGCCAATTAGTGCGTCCACACCTCGATAATGATGGCTTCGTGCAGCTGCATGAACTGGGGTATTCCCCTCCTGCAATGCATATATCTGTGATTCTCTCACGTGACGGGTATACCATAAAGTGGGGTCTTACATTCGATGAAGTATTGGCGTCCATGCCACGGTTCAAGAAGAACTTCAACGCCTCCGTCTCTTCATTGAACGCTGCAAAGTGCAATACGTTCCATCCGTCCTAAGAAACACACAGAACAATTGATTGGAGCGAGCACAAACCACTCTCCCGTTTTGAGGACGCACATTATCCAGTGTACAAGGATCAGCATCGTGGGCCAACAGAGCTTCAATCGCCTCGATGCTGCCTCCAACTGCTGCAGCTTGCAGCACAGTGTATCCATCCTACAATATATAAAAATTCGTGAGAGCACTTGAAGATGGTGCTAGTAATAATGAACAGCAGTACCTCATTAGCTGCAGAAGCGTTCGCGCCATTGTTGAGCAAAACTTGAACGACTGCAGCATTTCCTTCACTAGCTGCCGCATGAAGCGGAGTATCCCCGACCTACAAAGCACAGGTGCCATCAGAATCAACCTCGAGACGTGTCCAGGAGAGCGTTCCCTACATTGTCGACAATGTTCGAATCCATGCCGAGTGACAATAACATGTTCACCACGTTTACATTGCCTGATTTTGCTGCAGAGTGCAAAACGGTTTGCCCATCCTAGCAGAACAGTGAACGCATCAGATTAACCACACATTTCAATACAGACGCAATGCTTTTGACCTTGCTCGAGGTGTACGCATCAAAAACGGGTGAGGTTGCAGCAGCGGCTCCATCTTGGTCGCTGTGTACCACACGTAAGCTCTCCTGATGATCCATTCGGACAACATTCCAAGTATTCTAGTCAATTTCAAGACAAATCAAGTAGCCAGAATGTGCGGTCGAACCTGTCGTCCCAGGCCCTTCAACATCAATAACTCCAACAACGCCTTATTCCCACTTTCCGACGCAAAGTGGAGAACACTCCATCCATCCTGGGTATCATTGGAAGCACCAAGTTAATAGAGTACAACTGGGCGTCAGACAGTGTGTCACTTACGTTGTCCACTGCGTTGATATCCACCCCAAGCTCAAGCAGATGCTTCACGGCATCGACAGATCCAAAGTTGCATGCTATGTGTAGCACCGTTCTTCCATCCTGTCATGCCATATACAGTGTAAAGGTCAAACGTGATCTTCTGCTGTACACACATCACTTGAAGGGGACCAACCGAATCAACAGCCTTCAAGTTGGCACCTTTCTCGACTAGCATTTTGATGATTTGGACATCACCACCCTCACATGCAGAGTGAAGCACCGAAAAATCATCCTGAGCGAATACACGGATTAGCTTAGGGATAGATGGCGTGTCTTTCTCAGCATAGTACCTCATCCACCGCGTTGATATCAGCACCAGCCTCGAGAAGGACCTTCACAATGTCGGCCTCACATTCTTCGCAGGCAGTGTGCAATGGTGTCCACTTGGTCTACTCGAAGAACTGATGTCAGTTGGCCTCTTCGTTGCATTCACTTACTCAAATCTTGTGTACCTCGGATGCTGAATTTACATCAAGTCCGCTTTCGAGAAGAAACTTGACCACATCGACCCCAGACGCACCATGTAAGACTGAACTTCCGTCCTAAGTCGCAGATGCGTGAGATCTTCATCATCGTATTGTCCGTCGTGACACTTACCACAGCCACAGCCTTCAGATCGACGCCTTTTGATACAAGAAGCTTCACAACGTCAAGATCACCTCCTTCGCACGCAGAATGCATGACCGAGAACCCATTCTGTTGATTCCCAGCACACATCGTCATAGAACGAACTTCAAAGATATCGGCAACGCGATGGTACAGACATACCTTATCGACAGCCTTTAGATCAGCTCCATTCGTCAGTAGAAGCTGCACAACGTCTTTGTCACCGCCTTTGCACGCGAAATGTAGAACGGTTTTCCCATCCTGTCGAGAGGTAAAGGTGTCAGTCCCACGCCCGCACACTCGTTCCTGAGTTTCCATTGCCTACCTCATCGACTGCGTTGAGACTAGCTCCCTTTTTGACCAGCTTCTTCACGATAACAACGTCACCGCCTTCGCAGGCAGCATGCAAAACGGAATTTCCCTCCTAGAAATACAGTCCGCCACAAGCTTTAAGTCAGTAAACCATCACTCCATCGGCTGGACATGACATACCTTATCGACCGCATTCACATCCGCGCCACGTGCAATCAATGAATCCGCTACTTCATCACTTCCTTCCTCACAAGCAGTGTGTAACAGTGTCGTTCCATCCTAAGAGGCATAGAAATAGAGGCTCAGATAAAGCCTCTTCATCGTTGATGAAGCAAGCGACACATACCTTGGTGGCTGCGTTCAAGTCGGCACCTTTTTTCAGCAAAAGCTTGAATACATCGATGTCGCCGCCTTCACAAGCAGAATGGAGCGCTGAGTATCCATCCTATCCTCAGCAAAGCAGCAAAAATAAGGTGAGTAGAAGCCCCGAGTGATTCAATTGAATAGGAAACCTCCGTACATTGTCAACAGAGGTCGGACTGAGTCCACGGCTAAGCAGAAACTTGACCACGTCGGTATCGCCGCCCTTACACGCAGCGTGCAAAACCGTTTTCCCATCCTTGTGTTGCAGTTCAAGCAGGTCAACTCACTTAGCCCTTTAAAGCCGTATCATGGCCATGACTTACCTTGTCAACCGCATTCAAGTTGGCACCCTGATCGAGCAGTAGCTCGACAATGTCGACATCATCACCCTCACATGCGGCGTGCAACACAGAGTACTCCTCCTGAACAGCGTCCAAATCCCAGTTACCAGTACTATAGCAACACCACAGTACAAGTTCTACATACATCGTTGACCGCATTCACGTCCATGCCACGCTCGAGCAAGAACATCACCACGTCGCTGCTGCCCTCTTCGCATGCAGTGTGCAAGACCGTCGTACCATCCTTTCGAGAACAAGGACACGAGCGATGAGCGAGAGAATACAAAGCAAGAAATCAAGAGGGGGCACAGACCTTGGTCTTGGCGTTGATGTCGACGCCCTTGGCAAGCAGCAGCTTTACCAAATCAACGTCGCCACCTTCACAAGCCGAGTGCAAAACCGAATAGCCATCCTATCCATACGCCCATCCAAGTGAACGCTTTGGTGTACTCGTGAATCCTCAGTGTAGCACGTACGTTGTCCACTGCCTTCGGATCCAGCCCTCGGTTCAGCAGATACCTCGCCACCTCTTCGTTTCCGCTTTGGCAGGCAGCGTGCAAGACCGTCTTTTCGTCCTATGAAGCAGATACAAAGCTATGGGATCGCGTCAATCGTACACTTCCCGAGGCCTCCGTACCTCGTCGAGGGCGTTCAAGTCGGCCCCCTTGGCGAGCAACAGCTTGACGATGTCAAGGTCGCCGCCGTCACACGCAGAGTGGAGCACAGACCACTTGGTCTATGGTATAAGAACCAGCATTGAGTGCACGTACGAGCGCGAACAGGGCTCACAAGCGACCCTCACCTCGTCCACGGCGTTCACGTCGAGCCCTTGGCTCAACAGGAACGTCACGACATCCGCCTTGGCGTCTTCGCACGCCACGGGCAGCACCGTCTCTCCATTCTGGTGAGGACACGCGTCCCCGTCAGCTCGGCCTCTATCAGCAGTCCTCGTGCCTTCCTCACGTACCGAATCCACGGCCATGAGGGCCGCTCCATGCGCCACAAGCTTCTTCACCACATCCAGACGCCCATTGGAGCACGCCACATGGAGCACCGTTTTCCCTCCCTGCTCAACACGCTTTCATTACTCTCCTTCTCCTCTCGCACTCAGGAAAAGTACCTACGCAGTCGGTCGCTTTGAGCAACTTGCCAACATCCGCGCGCTTGAGCAAGCGCTCCACTTGCTTCACGTCGCCCTTTTGCACCGCTCTGAGCAACTCCATCGTCTAGCGAACGCGTCTACAGGTCTCTTCTTGTGCTCGTCGCCTCACAAACTGCGCAAGTCATGGCGATCGCCCAACCCCGCCCTCGACGTGCGCTTCGTTGGGTTCACATCGCATTCAATCAGTACATATTCCAAGCTAACACCAGAGCAATGTGGGATGTGAGTACTGATCCACGTTATAAGTAGAAATGAGTTGAAGGCTGACCATCCACGTGTGCGATCCACCTCTTTGCGTCCATCACCCGCGTTCGAACAATTGAGATACGTATCAGCACTCGACTCGAGTCTCTCTCCTTCCGAGGAGAAACGCTTTGGCGGCTGCTGTGTGACACGGTCACTCGCGGATTCGCCCCCGTTGACTCGGAGTCTCTCTGTCCGATGACGCTTGTCGCCTTTGCAAAGTCCTCAGACACTTTGACTCGGCCAACTTGTACACTGGAAGCTAGAACACGAGGACAAAGTCCGAGATGGTTGCTCCTGGCGTACTCGTAGTGCCCCTATGACCGTCGATGCGGACAACTCGTGGTCACCTACCTCGGGGACAGCAATACCCATACCACGTCGTTTGGCTACATTGTGAAGGAGGCAAGGAGTATCTTGACAACTCACCCGGTTACACGACGATTGGGACGACTGGCATGCTGGAACGACGTGCTTTGGCTCGGTGGTCGCGACCAGCATACTCGGCTTCGGCCATTCAATCAATCGCGCGGTGGCTGTTCAACTCGCAGATTGCTCGCTTTCCGGATCCAGAAGCTGCGATTGTACCTTCAAAAGTCGGGAGACGTACATTTCTGCGTTCGTCTGTGCGTACAACACACTGACACAGGCATGTCCGCCATCGCTCGAGGCTTCCTGAACAGAGATGTCTCCAGCACCATTCGATCTTGGCTGTGTGCTCCTACGCAAGTGTGCTCAAACGAAGGCCATGAGATCACTCATAATCACCTTGTCGATCCAGCTCAAGCTCGTATGCAGGCACACACACACTACGCGTACTCACATATGACCACCTTGATGACAACCCGTTTGGTCATCTGATGACCAAACGGGTTTACGCACGATAGGAAGGCATTGTATTCGGATGGAGTCGAATGTCAACAAACGACAACACAACACTTCATTTCCAAAAACCCGACGCTGAGCTAGTTTCACCTGAGCACATCGTCAGAGTGCAGTAGACCAAGCTCATCAGGCTCATCACGGCGTGAATCAACGCAGTCATCACAGACATCACATGCGCAGACGTACTACTTCAAGCCACTACGTCGTTTCAGGATCCCATCGACTGGTACTCAACCTGTTGCGAACCGTACACTTGGCTTTTCTAATCCAGTGTACTATTCACATCACTCTCGCAGAATTAGTAGGCCCGCACCCATCTGGGTGACGTCTTGTTATCTGAGACCATCTGTCTTCGCCCGAGTTTCCATCGAAACTCCAGTTGCTGCTGGCGATCCAGCCCATCTTTCCGCCACATCATCAAAGACCAGTCCATGTGTCAGCCATATCCTCTCCAACTTGTGGACGAGAAGGCTCTCGACCACACACTTGGCCGGATGCCTCATGCCAAATGGATCCAGTGACACAGGGAACGTATCCACCTGCACTCTCCCTCCTAGCTCACTTCCCTGGGTCTGCTAAGCAAACCTCTTGAGGCTCGTCATTTTCGAAGTCTCCAGCCGACGATGAAGCTCACCACCATCTTTGTGACCGCCGTTGTGGCCGCTCCAGCTCTCTACCTCGCCCCAAGTGTCGAGGCCCATGGTGGCATGATCAAGCCAGTGTCTCGAGCCATCCGCACGATGAAGCTCGCCATCGACAGCACCTTTGGTCACCCAATTCCAATGCGTGCATCATACACCAATGGCAAGGGCGGTGACTGTATCGACTTCACGCCAGACACCAACCTCCAGGCGATCCCATTCGGAGAGAGCAAGATCAAGATGCGCGCCAACGACGGCGCCAACCACATTGGTATGTGCACGGCGTACTTGATCAACCCAAAGGACAAGAACTCGAAGATCAAGGTCGGCGAGATGAAGGACTGCATGCGTTCGTTACACCCAGGTCCAGGTAACAAGGGCGACCAGCCGATCCCAGCCGAGAAGGCCATCAACATTCCAAAGGACCAGAAGGTCTGCGGTGCTGAGCACTGTGTGCTCCAGTTCACCTGGGACGCCGCGCATTTGGCTCCAAACATTGAGCACTACAACAACTGCGCTGATGTCAAACTCAGCGGCGGCGGTGGCAACCCAGCACCAGCGCCTAGCCCAACCACCAAGACTCCTGCGCCTGGTACCTCCATGGTCCCAGCTCCTGCTCCTGTTCCTCCCCCTGTTCCTGCTCCCACCCCAACGACGGGCGCTCCATCCAAGGGTAACGGCAAGTACCGATACAAGGGCGGCCCATATGACCGTGCGTCCATGGACCAGTGGTGCAACTGGAACTGTCCTAACTTCTGCCCTTCGGACACCTGTGAGCTCGTCAAGTAGTTGTTAACGTATCAGATTTTGCTATTCAATGCGTAATATTCTGCCTACAACCTCATCCGTTGGTCACTCTGATCCATGCGTTCTTCGAATTTCGAACTGGATATTGCTCACGAACATGCTCGGAAATGAATCATGTGGCCATATTTCCATCGATTCAGAGAAGATTACCCGACAATTCCACACCGGGAATGCATTTCTTTGATCGTCAACCGACCTCCAAAGAGATCTCTTCACTTTCGAACACTGCGGTCGTCATGGGAAGCCTCCTCTCGACCCTCCCATCCACCTATGAACTCATCATCGCCAGCGTTTGTCTCTTCGTGACGTTGGGACTCTCGGTGCCTCTGCGTGCGTTGCAGCGCAAGCTTCGGATCGCTCAGGGGCTAGCTCCAATCCCAGGGTCCAAGGGCACATTCCTTCTCGGCAACATGCCCGAGCTCATGAGGCATCAGCATCGCATTTATGACTACCTGGTACGCCCATTTTGGGTTTACGTGCTTCATAACGCTTGCTAATGACCATTTCTTGCAGGAAGAGAGCCTCAAAGCGTGCGGGGGACGCATGAAGACGCCGTGGCACCTCTTCTACGACGGTTCGCTGTACATTACTGACCCGGTTGACGTCGAGCACGTGCTGGCGACCAATTTCAACAACTATATCAAGCCTCAGGGCTTTATTGACGCCTTCCGCGAGGTCTTTGAGCACTCGTTCTTTGCATTGAGTCACGCCCACACGCCAGACAACGGCGCCAAGTGGCGACTGCAACGCAAAGTCGCGTCCAAGGTCTTTACGACGACCAACTTCAAGTACTTCACCGAGCAAGTCTTCACGAAATACGCCCGAGCCATCGCTGAGCGTTTGGAATCTGAGGGCTCATGTGATATGCAGGAGGTCAGTGCCGAGTACACACTCACGTCCATCTTCGACATCGCCTTTGGCACGGAACTATCGCGCTTCATGGATCCGGAACGCTTTGCCGCTCGCATGAACTTTGTCAACGAGCACTGCGCCAGTCGCATCTTCATCAAGCAGTACTACAAGTGGTTCCGCTGGGTCATGCCCAGTGAGTATCGAGTACAGCAGTACACAGCCGAGATCCGCGCGATTGCGGATCAAATTCTGCTTGAACGCTTGACGGAGCCAGCTGAGAAGCTCAAAGCACGGAGTGATATCTTGTCGCTGTTCATCAAGAAAGCTCGCGAACTGGACGATGAATCGGCCGAATTGCTCTCACCCGAGACACTACGAGCCATCATCCTCACGTTCCTCTTTGCTGGTCGTGACACCACTGCTGAGTGCATCACGTACATGTTTTACGCGTTGGCGCGTCATCCCGAGACCCAGCAGAAGATCTTGGACGAACTCGAGGCTGCGAGTGCGTCCATGCCAGGTCAAGGCACTGAGACACTGAGCTACGACCTCGTCAAGCAGCTCAAGTACTTGGACGCGGTAGCTTACGAGACTGTGCGTTTGTATCCATCGCTGCCATACAACGTCCGGCACGCTGTCCATGACGACCACCTCCCTGACGGCACCTTCGTACCAGCAGGGGTAGATGTCGTCTATTCACCTTGGTACATGGGTCGCAACGAAGCCTTTTGGGGCAAAGACGCCTTGGACTTCCGCCCTGAACGCTGGTTGGAACGCAAGACACGACCCACAGCATTCGAGTTCCCAGCCTTTCATTGTGGTCCTCGAGTCTGCCTTGGAATGAACATGGCGCTCTTGGAAGCCAAGATCTTCACGCTCGTCTTGCTCCGCAACTTTCACGTGCAAATCACCGATGGCGAGCCAAAAGAGCGTGGCTACGTGTTAAAATCCGGTCTCTTTATGGATGGTGGCTTGCCGCTGACGCTTCGTCCTCGTGCCCGTGCCCATACGTAGTGATAGTCGTTCTCTCTCTCTCTCTCTCTCTCTCTCTCTCTCTCTGCATTACTCGTAATCAGATATCTCGTGTGTTTCTTCTTGTGCCGTTGACTTGTCCACACCAAGCGCTGACGCGAATACACTCATGGCTTCTCGTCCGCGCTTCCTGCTTGGTGTAGCCGCCACTTCGTCGCCTTCCTTCTTCTCGTGGACGCTCGCAATGTGTGAAACCAACACCTTCTTGTACCCAAACGCACCATCACAGCCTGCAATCGGACACTTGAAGCGCTTGGACTTGGTAGGGTCATGAGTGGCGTTGTAGTGCGCCATGAGATTCGATTGCCGCGTGTACGCACGCTCACAGCCTTCGACAGGACACACATGACGCTTCCGGTCGTCCACGGCGTCAAAATGCGTGCGAAGATGACTGCGGAGGTTCTGGATCCGCTCGAATTCGCGGTCACAAACCTGACAGCGCAGTTCTCGTGCAAACACACTGCGTTCTCGTTTGGCCGTTGCCTTCTTGGGCTGCTCTTCTGTGTATCCGTGAGCGTCTCGCATGTGTTGCCGCTTTTCGTCGACACTCAGCAACAATTCGTCGCAATCCGGTTCGTCGCAGAGGAATACCTGGGTCTGTGATGGCGCTGTCGAGCCATTGTGCGTACGTTCATGACGGGCGAGCTGGAAACGCTTGGCAAAGCGCTCACCACAGTCACCACACTCGAACGGCAGCACGCCGGTGTGGACAAAGGCATGTGCCTGGAGCTGAGTCTTCTTCTTGAACGCTAATAAGCACACTGAGCACTGATACGGACGCTCCGCCGTGTCTGAATGACAGTTCTTGTGGTGTCGCGTAAGACCGTGCCTGTATACAAAGCGTACGCCACATAGAGTACACTGGAAGGGTTTGTCTTCGCCAGTTTTCTCATGAACGGCTCGAAAATGACGCGTGAGATGCTCACGTTTCGAGTACGAGCGTCCACAGCCGATCACTTGACAAGCGAATGACGCGATGACAGCTGTTATATCGTCCTTGTGGCTCTGGGAAACGTGCAAGTCGCATTCGTGACGAGTATTGAAGCCCTCGGCACAATGTTTGCATGGAAACGTCTCGCCTTCGACCACTACACGCATCATTTGGTCAGTAAAACGCACAGAAAGCGGGTAGATGCTATATGAGACACATACCTTGGTGATAGCGCTGGATGTGATGGTGGAGCTTGTCCTTCTTCTTGTAAACGCGTCGACAAGAGGCCACATGACACATGTGACGCCGTCCTGAGCGACTCTCTTCACCATTTCCAGCGCTTTCTCCGCGCTTTCGCTTGCGATTCAACTGATCAGCCACCTCTCCTCCTTCATGTTCGTCTTCTGAGGCTTGGTTGTCGTCAATATTGTCATTATATTCGCTGTCTTCGCCCATTTCAACGTCTTCTGCATCAGAACTCTCTCCTTCGGACACGATTTTCTCGGGTTCTACTGCGTCTTTTGCTTCAAATGAGATCTCAACGGACTGCATATCGTCACCTCTATAAGAAGATCCACTCAAATCTGCATTTGGAGCGGTGGAAGGCTCGTTATTCGCGTCCGACGTCGCGCACATGTCGTCTCGATTGCACACCATGATGACCAATCTGTTTTCAGCCAAGCGTGGTCCTTGCCGTCAATCACCCAATCACCCAATTTTACAAAAAGCGCTTTTACCATCCGAACTGGCCAAACACGTCTAAAAAGCGTTTTTTTCTCTACCGTTGTCTATCATAGCGTCTACTCACACCCTACGTTTAGTATCCTCCTCTCTGCTTGCCTACACCACCTATTGTCGACCAAGTGATCATCCTAGCACATATACACGTCTGAAGCCAGCACCATTCAATAGGTCCGCGGTCTTTAGACGTAACGAACACGGCACTTGTCCTGGCTTGGGGTAGGCGTCGACACTGGAGCCTTGGACGAAGACACTGGTGCTGGGGTGGTCGATGGAGCCTGGGAGCTTGGGGCTGGGGCAGCACTCGATGCAGCTGGAGCCGTACTGGAAGCAGCTGGAGCTGGAGCGCCGCCCATGAGCTTGACATCGGCACAGTTGTTGTAGTTCTCAATGGTTGGAGCCAAATGCGCGGCGTCCCAATTGAACTGGAGCACACAGTGCTCAGCACCGCAGACCTTCTGGTCCTGTGGGATGTTGATGGTCATCTCGGCTGGGATCGGCTGGTCGCCCTTGTTACCTGGACCTGGGTGTAACGAACGCATGCAGTCCTTCATCTCGCCGACCTTGATCTTCGAGTTCTTGTCCTTTGGGTTGATCAAGTACGCCGTGCACATACCAATATGGTTGGCGCCGTCGTTGGCGCGCATCTTGATCTTGCTCTCTCCGAATGGGATCGCCTGGAGGTTGGTGTCTGGGGTAAAGTCGACACAGTTACCGCCCTTGCCGTTGGTGTACGACGCACGCATTGGAATCGGGTGGCCGAAGGTGCTGTCAATGGCGAGCTTCATGGTACGAATGGCACGCGACTCTGGCTCGACCATACCGCCATGGGCCTGGACACCTGGGGTGAGGAAGAGAGCTGGGGCAACCACAGCGGCAGTCAAGAGGGCAGTAGCGAGCTTCATCGTTGGCTGGTAAATTCGAGAATGGCAAATCCTCGTAGCGAGCAGCTCCGGTATTCAGCGTCTCAGTTGATACTGTAGTGTAGGTGAGGGTGTGAAGTCTCCATTTTCGCGCGAGGCAGCGACGTAATCATGTGGCTCCGGCGGTCGTGACCCACAAAGACGTCGAGTTATGGATGATATACGGATCAAAGTGGCAGCCACCAAGATGCACTCAGTGGTACACACGGTGTTGACCAGCTGGTCGCAACGAGCGCCGCAACCATCACGGATGGACCATCATGGCTGCGACTTGCGCGTCAGCGTGATGTCGTCTAAAAAAAAAGCGCTTTTATCCGGACTATACATTTGTTTTAATCATCAGCACGAATAAAACAGTTTAAACCGGTTTAAATACCGGTTCCGTCGAAGTGGATCCTGAACCGCCGCACACGAGGGAAAATGGAGCAGCGGTTGTCGATGCCAAGACGCGATAAATAGCGCGTCCGGTCACGAGGAAACCCCCTGGCGGTGTGGTCGTTCACTCACCGGTCGCTCTCTGTGTGTGTCAGCGCGCTGCGAGGCCACTGTCGTCCGCGCCGTCGTCCGCCATGTTCAAGAACACGTTCCAATCGGGCTTTCTCTCCATTCTCTACAGCATTGGGTGCGTACGACCTCGCTTTCTGTATGTTATGATGCTGGAACTCATTGACAGACTGGTTGTTTAGGAGCAAGCCACTGCAGATCTGGGACAAGCAGGTGCGCAATGGACACATCAAGCGTATCACGGACCAGGACATCCAGTCGTCCGTGCTCGAGATCATGGGGACCAACGTGAGCACCAACTTCATCACCTGTCCGGCGCAACCGGCCAAGACACTGGGCATCAAGCTGCCGTTCCTCGTGATGATCATCAAGAACCTGAAAAAGTACTTTACGTTTGAAGTCCAAGTGCTGGATGACAAGAACGTGCGTCGCCGCTTCCGTGCCTCCAACTACCAGAGCTCGACACGCGTCAAGCCCTTCATCTGCACCATGCCCATGCGGTTAGACGAAGGCTGGAACCAGATCCAGTTCAATCTCTCCGACTTTACGCGGCGTGCATACGGCACCAACTACATCGAGACGTTGCGCGTGCAGATCCACGCCAACTGCCGCATTCGTCGTATCTACTTTAGCGATCGTCTCTACTCGGAAGAAGAGCTGCCGCCAGAGTTCAAGCTCTTCTTGCCTGTGCCAAAGGCCAACAACAGCTCGGGGCCGGGAGAGACCAAGCAGCAGGCGGGCGCGGAGTTGCCTTCCATGTAAAGAGATACAGCTATCTTCTTTCGCATCCAGCATTCTCCTTGTGAGTCGTTCGAGGCATTTGATAAGGACATGGGGAGAAATGATCAAATTTTACTTTTGCATTCTTCTGTTGGTGCATCATCTTCCTTTTGCGTGCTGGTAAGAAGCATCACGTGCTTTATCTATCATCATTTCCGCGACTTGGCGCGGGAAAACTGCTCTGCCAGCCACGCAATGCCCTCTTCAACGCCTCGTCCTGTCACGGCATTACTTGCACTGTCCACATAATCGCACCGAGTCAGTTGGATCAAGGCTCAACTTCGTCATTATATACGTACGTGATGTGCCAGGTCTTGCCAGGGAGCTTCTCGAGCTCGAGTTGCTCCATGCACTCGACTGGCGTGAGCGCGTTGGGTAGATCCATCTTGTTGGCGAAGAAAAGGATCGGGATCTTCTTGCCCGCCAGCTCCTTGTGCTCGAGGAGCTGCTCCAGCTCGTCCTGTTGGCAGTGGAGACTGCGTTAGTGCTCATCTCGTGGATATATGCTCAAGGGGACGCCTTGTGTACCTTGGCAACGCACATGCGAATGGAATCAGTCGAGTCAAGCACGTAAATCACGGCCTGGAAGAAGTTATGTCAGCCAATTCCACAATAAAATCATCCAAACGAACCACAATAACCCACCTGGACGTCACTGTAGTAGTTTTCCCACAGACTTCGATAGCGACTCTACGCACAGTCATCATCTCCATCAAGGCAAGCTCATAGCGCCGCATATTCGCGTGACATTACCTGTCCAGACATGTCAAAGACCGTAAAGTTGAGGTTGGACTTGGTGAACTCCTCGACCTGGAAGCCGATGGTCGGCACGACTTCGCGCGACTGCGATTTCTTGGGCTTGAGATGGTTCACGAGCGTCGTCTTGCCGCTATTATCCAGTCCCACCACGAGAATGCGCACTTCCGTCTTCTTCATGCCCAAGGCGTTGGCGAGTTGCTTGAAGAGACCCATTTTGCCCTCTATCGATCGCTTTTCCACCGCAGAACTCGGTCGAATGGCACCGCAGACGCCTCTACCTCCTGTTTCTCAATACGACGGACGCAGCCACACGCTCCACGAGGCAATAAATAGCCCGCACGGCCGACGAGAAGGTCATCTTGGGCTCCATGTCATCCGGACGAGCTTGAAACGCCACTCAGGTGGTCCACGCCATGTGAAATACTACTACTGAACATTTGTTACAGGGCCCTGAGCTGTAGACGAACGAAAGAAGCAACGCAAAAGCAAACGCGTGTGTGTCAGTTGGTAGCAATAGCTCTATGAGGATAACATTAGGAAACACAATGAACTCGACTACTACGCATCGTTTACAGCTTTGGGCCGAAGACCGAGTAGTCCGTGTGGTCCTTGGACACGTACTTGGCAAAGTTCTTCTGGAACATGCCCGCGAGCTTCTTGGCCGTCGCATCGTACGCGCTCTTGTCGCTCCAGGCCTCACGTGGGTTCAACACGTTCTTTGGGATCTGGCCGAGCGTCACTGGCACGTCGAAACCGAAGATCGAGTCCTTGGAGAACTCGGTCTTCTTGATCGAGCCGTCAAGAATCGCGTCAATGCAGGCACGCGTGTCCTTGATGCTCATACGCTTGCCGACACCATAGCCTCCGCCGGTCCAGCCAGTGTTGACGAGGTACACGGATGTCTTGTGCTTCTGAAGCTTCTGCTGCAAGAGATCAGCGTACTTGGTTGGGTGCAATGGCAAGAAAGCGGCACCGAAGCAAGCGCTAAAGGTCGCCGTTGGCTCGGTCACACCACGCTCCGTACCAGCGACCTTGGCCGTGTAACCCGAGAGGAAGTGGTACATGGCCTGGCCGTCGCTGAGCTTGGACACTGGAGGCAAGACACCGTAGGCGTCACACGTGAGGAACACGATGTTGCTTGGGTGGCCACCGCTCGAGTTTGGCTCGAAGTTTGGAATGTGGTAGATTGGGTACGACACACGACCGTTCTCCGTCTTGGACGTGTTGTAGTAGTCTGGCTCGTTGTCCTCCGTCACCCACGTGTTCTCAAGCAAAGCATCACGCTTGATGGCGTTGTAGATGTCCGGTTCGTTCTCGCGGCTGAGGTTGATCGTCTTGGCGTAGCAACCACCCTCAAAGTTGAAGATACCCTCGTCATCCCAACCGTGCTCGTCGTCACCGATCAAGTCACGGTGAGGATCCGCCGACAAGGTCGTCTTACCGGTACCCGAGAGACCGAAGAAGAGCGCAGTGTCGCCGTTCTTGCCCTTGTTGGCCGAGCAGTGCATGGCCATGATGCCTTCCAATGGCAACCAGTAGTTCATCATGGAGAAAATACCCTTCTTCATCTCACCACCGTACCAGGTGCCACCGATGACGGCCACGTTCTTCTCAATGTTGAAGGCAACAAACACCTCCGAGTTAAGGCCGTGCTTCTTGTAGTCATCGTTGGTGACGCGGCAGGCGTTGACAATGGTGAAGTCCGGCTCAAAGCCCTCGATCTCCTCCTTGGTCTGTGGACGAATGAACATGTTGGTCACAAAGTGGTGCTGCCAAGCGAGCTCCGTGATGAAGCGCACTTTCTTGCGCGAGTTTGGGTTGGCACCGCAGTAACCATCGAAGACGTACACCTTCTCGGCTTCCTTGTAGTGGCCCGTGACCTTGTCGTAAAGGTCATCAAAGACCTCCGAGCTAATCGGCTGGTTGATATCACCCCACCAAATGTTCTTGTTCGATGGCGCCTGGTCCACAATGTACTTGTCCTTTGGCGAACGACCGGTGAACTTGCCCGTGTCAATCGTGTACGTGCCGTTCTTGAGGAACTGGCCTTCCTTGTTGGCCTCCTCATGCGCAGCGATCTCATCGTAGCTCAAGTTCTGGAAGACCTTGGTCTTGTCATTGATGACGCCGAACTTCTCCAAGCCGAGCGCAGCAGCGCGGGCGTTGGTGCTGAAGAAGAGCGACTTGGACTGGAAGCGCGTGGCGTGCTGGAGCACACTCTGGCGCTGGAGACGCAGCGAGGCGCGGAGAGCAGACGTGAACATCTTGGTCGGGAGTTCCTCGCGCTGGGATGCAAATTGCGTTGTGGTCGTGCTCGACGGTGGCCCGTTGTGGACGCGTGTGGACGGACGGAACAAAGCCAGAGAAAAGATCTGGTCGAAGAGGCAACAGCCCCGTGTAATTTGACTACCAGGAAGTGTACGCACGTTCTGTCACATGGTTTTTGATTCATTTGGGCGAAGAGACGAGCCATCGGAGGGAGCATCGCTCTGATTGGAGGATTATTAATAGCAACAGCCAATCAGAGCCGTTGATTCGAGAGAAAATGGAAGGTGAGGTCGGCCTCGTCACCGTTACACAACCATGGAAACAAGCCTTCAAACCTACCCGCATCGTATAAAACACCTGCTGACACATATGACTTGAATTTTGTAGCGGTGGACTTGTTTTTGTTTCAAAACGTTTTAAACAGACCGCGGCAACTTCAATGTGCACGCCTTGTGTGTCATCCACTGGTGATGATTCTTGGGCGGTGCGCAAACGAATGGGTGAGCACATGAGCTGAAGTTTCGTGCGTCGTGCTGAGCCTGTCCTCCACGCCCTGCCCATCTGTTGCTTGGAGGCCGGATCGCTGACGAGAGCGCGTCATGCGCTTAAAACGACATCGCAGAGTGTCAACGGATGCAATCGAGGGCGGAAGACCCTGGAAGACGAGTCTGCAGCAGCAACCTTCTGGTGCTTGGCTTTACGCGCCACGCTTGCATCATAGACACGTTCGTGCCATCCTCCTCCTCTTCCTCGTTCTGAACCCTACAGTACGTTCCAGGTGATGGAATGCCTGGGGACGAATTGCACCAAGCAAAGAGAAAGAGGAGGATGCTGAACTGTAGATACCGTCACTGTCCTCATCATCAGTGCGTTTCTTTCCTCCTTACCACCGCGTGATAAGCAGGACAGAAGGCTCGAGCCGGTTGTTCCACCTGGGCCGGGGGCTATGGTCACAATTGTAATTTTTCTATTTTACGCGACCTTTGTGAGTCGAGGTCGCACTTGACATCCTAGGTCAATGGGGCGACGTTTTCCTCGCGACTGTTTCCTTCGGGCGCTGTGTGCGATCTACGCAGCCGCATTTGCATCGATTGGGCAACAGATTCACGGCCTCTACGGTGTGTACGTAAAGAGCGAGCATATTGTGTATGATAGATGACTCATCTCTCCACTGCGTCCAGAGGCGGTTTAGAGCCTGTGGATGTCTTTCTCGATCGACTTGTCGAACAGCATGAGCTTCAGCACGACTCGACACGGCAGCGCCTGTGGAGATATCCAACTCTGGTGTGGTTGTACGAGGATCTGCAGTGGTCACCGAGCTTTTGTATGCAAGTTCTGGCATTTCTCGGGATGACCGTAGCATGCCTCGGAGTTTGCAATGCGTCCTGGCGCACAATCTTACCGATGGCGGTTATTTGGACCTGTTATCTATCAATTGTTCAGTGTGGGCAGACCTTCATGCGATTCCAATGGGACTCCTTCCTTCTTGAAGTCGGTTTTCTTGCGATTTGGCTGACGCCATGGTGGCCAGTCAAGACCAATGATGGAGATGACGAAGTGTTCCAATCGCCTGCTTCAGTCGTCTGGACTTTGCGATTCCTCTTTTTCAAGTTCATGCTCATGTCTGGTGCTGTCAAGATCCAGTCACGATGTCCGACATGGCTGGGATTGACTGCACTTGAGTACCATTTCGCCACGCAACCGTTGCCACTACCCCTCAGTTGGTATGCCCATCAGCTCCCGGTACGTGGTATGACATTTGAGGGTATTAAGATACATAGTCCTGTTTAACCTACGCTATTGACCATACAGCCAATTCTGAATCGACTGGGTGTCGCTGCGACTCTGCTGATTGAGGGCCCGTGGACATTTTTCATCATCGCTCCACCATTGTCTTTGCGTCAGTTCAGCGCTGCGATGCAAATTCTGCTGCAAGTTATGATCATGCTCACGGGCAACTACAATTTCTTCAACATTCTCACGACAGTCATGGCATTTGCACTGCTCGACATACAAGACACAGATATCCACGTCAAAACCAGCTCGACTGACAGTCACATCGGTCGCCTGGTCCAGTATATCGATCGTAAATGGCTGCATTTCCAGGAGAGCCGACGCATATCGGCGCTTTGGATCGTGGCTGCTGTGATCTATTGTGGATATTCCAGCAACCTTGTCTTCTCCATGGGTATCGATAGCCAAAATTCTCAGATATCCACCTGGGAAGACGTGATCATGTCAACGTGGATCCGGTTCATTCCGACAGTGGAAGAGACACAAGCATGGCTTACACGGATTCTGCCAGTGTCTTTTGTTGTGTCTGTCGCGCTCATCGGAGTAGCGACCATGTGGCAACTTATTCGCTTCTCAGTAACAGCTTCAGTCTCGCCGAGTCGTCGAGTCATTGGTTGTTTTCATCTCCTTACCGGTGCATTCGTCTCGGCTTGGGTCTTCTGTGCCTGTGTGTTCACACTTTCAGTGCTAGGCCGTTCGTTCCAAGAGTCACTGCCGCCGTTTGTGTACAGCGCATATACTTCCACGTCTCATTTCCGAGTCACGAGTCCCTACGGACTTTTCCGTACTATGACCGGTGTCGGTACGATCGAGCGAGATGGTCAGCGCTTCTCCGTCGTTGCTCGTCCCGAGATCATCGTCGAAGGCACTGATGACGGTGGTGCTACTTGGAAACCGTACCATTTTCGATTCAAACCTGGCGATATCAGCGTTGCACCACGCCTCAATGTTCCATTTCAACCACGTTTAGACTGGCAAATGTGGTTTGCCGCTCTTGGAGACTATCAAGGCGCTCCTTGGATCGTCCACCTTGTTTACAAGCTCTTGAATAACTCGTCAGCCGTGAAGGAACTGCTTGATCCCAGTCGTGATCCGTTCCCAACACACCCACCAGCCGCCATACGCGCTCAATTGTATCTCTATGACTACACACGACTGAACACGACGTGGAACCGAGCCATTCCGAATGCCTTCATCCTCAAAACTCGATTTGATGAGCAGTGGTGGACGCGTACGCTGCACAAAGAGTACGTTCCGGCGTTGGAACAAGGCAATCCAAGTCTCGAAGCCTTTGTGAGTCACCATTTCGGTGCACGCGAGCGTCGGAGCCGGCTCGATGCCCCCAACTGCCACGCCCATCCAGCGTCATGGAGTCAATGGAGTTGTCGCTGGCTCGAACGGCTCTGTCGAGCCCCTATCACCGCGTCGGTGGCGTTGGCTCTCGGGCTCAGCATTGCTCGCCAAGTGAGCAGATCTGCCAGTGTAGCCATGTGGTCAATCACCCAATCACCCAAAGTAAAATTCGAATAACCTGGTCTGGTGGTTGATAGCCATCTTTCCACCAATCAACTCAAAATCCAGTGATCTGATTGGCTGAAATCCGACACTTCAAGTCTGGGCATTTCACAGAAAAGAAAACGCCGGGAGGGATGACCCACCCATGTCCTGTATCACTCGAGCTGAGGCCAACGAGTCCGCTTTTGCCATGGAAACACCCTCTTCGACACTGTTCTCGATGTTACCCCCCCTACGCACGCCCCCCACTCTGTCTATAGGCTGCTCCTTGCGTACATGATGGCCATATCCGCTCGTGTCTTCCTCTTTCCCTGGGTGTAAAACCTCGGGATGCCTTGACGTCGCCCCTCCTGAGCCCTGGTCGCTTTCCTGTCTTGTTCCGTGTCTCTGTCTCTCATGCCGAGGTTTAATCTCCGATAAAACCTCACCGGAGCCGCCCATGAGCAGCTACACAGCCACCCACTTCCAACTGGACCGCGTGACTAGTAAGGTACGGACTCGAAGATGTGCGTGTTGCTCGTGGACGTGGCGCTCACGCGAAGGATCTGATGTCGTATAGAACACCATGGACGCCATCGACAGCCGCAAGTGCCACAACTGTGGCAACACGGGCCATCTCCGCCGTGACTGCCCAGAAGCCCCATCGACGGAAGGTGGCTTCAACTCGGGCGCCGCCTGCTTTGGCTGCGGCAAGTTCGGCCACTTGAAGCGTGACTGCCCAAGCAACGTGGGTGGCGGCCGTGCGTGCCACAACTGCGGCAACTTCGGTCACTTGCGTCGCGACTGCCCAGAAGAAGCCCAGCCTCCAAAGTGCCACAACTGCGGCCAGAGTGGTCACCTCCGTCGTGACTGCACGTCCGAGCTCCGTGAGAACCGCAAGTGCCACGGCTGTGGCCAGTTCGGCCACTTGCGTCGTGACTGCCCTGAGGACAACGGCGGCTCGGCCGACAAGTGCTACCAGTGCGGCGGGACGGGTCACTGGGCGCGCGATTGCACCAACCAGTCCATCACGGCCTAAGAAGCGTGCCCCTTGGTCTCTTGCGATGCTGCACGAGACTCGAGATGCATGAGAGAAGAGAGAGGAGGAGAAGATTGTGTATCGTTATAATGGCGGACATCCCGCCTGTTACTAGTTCTTTTTGGTAGGTCAACGACGCCGGTATCTTCCGGGCGTCGGAGGTTAGGAGAGGGAGGGACGTCGGCTCTGGATAAACTATAATCACTCTTTGATTTTTTTCTTCATCGTTATCCAACAGAAAAAGCGGATCACGCACTGTTGCTTCGTTCATCACAAACCCATATTACTTTGTCCAGCGTGCCTCAAGATCTAGGAACTATTGACGAAGCGGTACAAAACGTGGGTCCTCATGAATGAGAGCGCGGAGAGTGGCCCTGCCTCGCGGACTTGAGTGCTGCAGTCGTTTCATCAGCTCATTGGCGACGTACGTCGACGCAAAATGAGACACCGTCCACTTCCCATCACCGCAGGTTCATCGTGAATGAGTGCTAGGCGTGTGTCATCACAGTTGCTGGCCATGAGTAGAGTGTAGAGATCACTCGGATTTAAGATCGAAGCAATCGCTTTCTTGATACTCTCAAGCTGAAGATCCGGACCTTCCCCGGTAAGTGACAAGCACTGATGGGCCACACCACCAAATGTATCGAAGCGCTCATCAATGGTCTCGCCTTCAGCTGGTAGATTGAGTACCTCGGCTGCTTCATGAAGCTCCTCTCGAGTCCACAAAGGCATGTACACTGTGCCAAGATACTTGGCAGCTGATCTCAGCCATCTCTCATCCGGCGAAGTGAAGACGACCGTTGGGTAACCACCTTTCGCATTCAAAGGTGGTCCATCACAAAGAAAAAGCACGTCTTCGCCAGCAAGTTCCGCCTTTGCCATCGCATCTTCGACTCTTGTGGTCAAGTCAAACCGATACATATCCGCACGTTCACCTCTGGCAATGGTAGCCATTTCCATACGCTGATTACCGTACGACGCTGCGATGATCCACGTCGTTGGGTGCGCCTCGCGGAAGCGATCATAGAAGTAGGCATAGAATACAGACTTCCCGATGCCTACAGCAGAGATATCAGTGACAATACTCCGGATATGCACGATATGCACACACACGAACACACACACCGGTCTATATTATACACAGAATCACCTACCAGGCGTACCCGTCACCGTCACCAGCTTCTTCTTGCTGACAAGTACAAGTTCCTCGACCAATCGATAGTACTCGTCGTAGCAATGTCGAACGTAGTAGTACTGGCCAGCATACGGGTACAAGAGCGGCACTTTTGGAAACACACACCTGTTGCTGCGTTCTCCATCGTGCACGGGGTCCTCAACTGGAACTGTCTCTTGGACCATGGTCGATACGATACTGAGGCCCGGTCCTCATCTTCATCTCCGATAGGAGTTGACCACATGGTCGCGATTCCCAACAGAGGTCGACACTTGTCTGGACCTTGTGCGTAATGGCTTCGGATACGACGACTGCAAGCGTTGACATTGTGGAGAGGAAACAAATCAAGGCACGTTCAGCTAGGATATTTCGTCTGTATTACCCTGTACGATCATTTGACTGTGCAGATCATCGAGCTTCGACTGGTGGCGATATGATTATCTTGAAAACTTGCTCTTCGTGATCCCATGACCCACCAAACTCACCAGCCCGGACTGCTTATTGATTCCCAGAGTCCCGCGCGGTCGATCTGCGGTCACGGTCGTCCATCCATCGATCCCAATCAGTCACCAATTGGATTTTGCTCTGTCCAAAACATGCCGAATGACGTCAGTTTTCACGTTTTCGCACGGCAAGTGCCGCGTTTTTCGCACGTACCGCCTGCTGGCTGCGCGCCTGCGCCTTGGTGACGGCACCAAAGCCGACACCCATGAGCGTGAAGGCGCCCACAAGCACCATGAGACCTGGCACCACTTGGTACGGCATTGTCTTCCTCTTCGTTCACACGACCACACAGGAGGAGCTCCCCGGACCGCCCAAACGCATTGCGTACATTCGAGACACCTTCGTGCAACATAGCAAGTACTTGGTGTGCACCACATAACCATACTGGTTTGACACAAGGATATGGGTTCATTCATCTTTGGTGCTCGGTGTATTGGTCGCTTGACTCATTTCCGAGTCGCAGTGTCGTGTCTTTTGGAGCTAGTGGTCTCTATTCGAACGTGGACTTCGATGGTTCGCGCATTCTCGACGCCTTTGAAGTCAGTGAGCGAGAGCGGGTCGAGCATCAATCGATCGTTCAAGAAGAGTTGCTACGCAAACAAAGGGAACAGAGTGAAATCCGTGAATGGATTTAGCACGACAGGAAGCCTCTGGGAGATATATTGCAATACAATACCGCAGTGGATTGCTGGATCTCGAGTTCCTCCTCCAGGTAGCACTTCAAGACCTGGACGGTCTGACCTTTTTTGAACTGAGTTCATGAGCATACACGACATCAGTCACGCATCGTCACGGTAATGCAAATACTGGTGAACTACCGCCTGTGTGATCGTAGAATCATCTGGAAGGACGAACTTGACCTGACGTGAACGTATCTTGTGGGTAAATCATCATTCGCTGGACCTGCTCTCCATCTCCGCACCTTGATCTGCTCCTCTTGCAAGGCGATGATGTCATCGAGCTTGCTCTCTTCCTCTTGTGCTTCTTCTCGGTGGTCTTCGTGCGCCAGCGCCAGCGACAAGCCCAGCGAACTCCGCGTTGCCTCGCTCATCTTTCTGTCTGTAGCTCCAGTGTGTCGTTTCAGGGTATGTTCAATTCATTTTCGAATTGGTATACTTGAATTGTATGCAATTCATCACCATGCCCCCGACATTGCCCAATGCTGGAGTGACCAATATGGAGCCGCATGCACCCTTGTTCCCGTCGTTTATGACGCCGTTGAGCGACCTCTACGGCGCCAATGGGTTCCGTGTGGGCGAATCGTATGCGTATACGCAAGATCTCGATGAATTAGATCGAGAAGAGCTGGCATTCGAGCAATCAGTGCGCGCATTAGTCGACCGCCCAGCACCAACACCGACCGGTGTCAAGTTTCATCGACCGCATGGCTCTGGGATGGCCACTCCGTCGACTACAGCTCCTTATCCTGCACAGTATCAAGCTGGCGGTCCGATGACGCATGGTCGTGGGTTTGGAGAACGCCATCAAGACGAAGAAGAGGAGGAGGACGATGAAGATGACATGGAGGAAGACGAAGGAGACGACATGGAAGAGGTTGCAGAAGAGGAAATCACTGCCGAAGACGATGACGAAGAGCTCTTTCCTGAGGATGATGAAGAAGACCAGGAACAAGATGGCTCGATGGACTTGTCCATGGATATGGACGATTGAGGAGTCATTAAAGCTACGCACGACCTATTTATTATTGAGTTGCCATGCGGAATGAAGCCCTTGTCCGTCACTTGGTATGCTTTGTTTGCTACCAGTAAGTGCGATGACCTACTTCCACTTCATGTGACACGACGTGAACGCTACAAGTGAGGAGTATTTGTCGAACCCTGTGATGGTACACGTCAGGAAACACGTTCGTTTGACGTGAGTTGTAGTTCTGCGAGTCGTGAAAGCAGTCCATCATGGCCTGTACACTACACAGCCTTGCTTGTGATATCGCACGCATGGCCTCCACATCACATACCTGTGGACTGGCATGCCGAAACTGAAGTACTCGATATTCGCTGCTCACACTTCACTGCGTCGCATAACGAGCGAAGGACTTCTCCGCAAAGCACTGACGGCGACATGTAGCTGTTCACGAAAAACGAAACAAACATGCCTGCGCTAGAGAATATAGCATGATCCAGATGACCACCGGAATCAAGGGTCGGGGCCACCTAAACGACGACAGAGACGATGGGAACAAGACGGAACTGTCTAGAAAATCTCCGTGCACACCTTGCATTTCCTCGTTAATGCTTACATACATTCGCTCCGTCGCTGGGTGTCGCAATCGAGTCGAGAAACCGGCTTGACGCTTCACTCGCTCCAGAGCGAATCAAAGAGACTCGAGACGCGCCTTGACCGCAGTAAAGCGCGCGCTTAGTCCCAGTGCTCACGGTGGTGCTCGTCGTTGGCCTGGACGCCCCACTTGACGGTACCGACCAACAAGACGGCCGAAGGCACGAGCACGGCGGCGTTCTCCTTGATCTTACGGGCGGTCTTGTATGGGATCGACTCGATCAAACTCTTGACTGGGTGGATCTCCTTTGGCGAGAGGTGACGCGTGATGCGGCCCTGCTCCTTGGCGTGCTTCAGCCACCACTTGGCGAGGTGCGTCGACGGACCCGCCACTGCCTTGACTGCCATTTTCCTCTGCTTCGATCGACGAGAGCCGTTGGTGAGAAACAATGGAGGGGGCCTCGTCGTGCGGTGTCTGCTGACCCGCGGAACGACCTTGCGCTTTGTATGCCATACAAAAACCAAGTCAATTCGAGATGCATAGAATCGCGTCGCACCACATCGTTTCTAACATAGTGTTTCTAAAGAAACCGGCAGGGTATCGGTTACGGTGCGGAATTAGCTTAGCTTTGGCCAATTGTGGATGAAGAGTCACCAACATCAAAAGAATGACTGGTTGGTCTCACCGTAGCCATGCTGTACCCACAGGATACGTGGGCTCTAGTGTGGCGAGAGCAAGCATCTTGTGCAGTCTACAAACATCGATGACGGCGACCAGGCTGGCCAGCTTGTAGAGAGTAGGTAAGGGATAGCGCGACTCTAATCCCAAGTCACCTAAAGCGACGACATGAAATTACAGCACGACTGACTACTTCAAGTCATGATCACAATCATCGAAGCAGGCATCGCATGAGTTTGACTCATTCACACATCGAAGAAAGGAAGATACCAGGTATCTGCTTAACCTGATTCAGAATACGGCTGGTTGTCCTCGTGGGTACACAATCATTTTGATTGCTGCGCCAAGGCAAATCATCTCACGCTTCCATTGTTCTCGAGACTTCCTCGTTGAGCCAAGCAAGATATCACTCAGCCGATTCCTGGCCGAGCAAACCCAACCAACGCGCCTAGGCTGTGCATGACGTGCCTGGGTTCGCTCCACCTGATTGGGTTGGGCTTGACTGGGTCACCTTCGACACCAGCTGCCGGAAAGAAAGGTCACCCCATCCTGCTCCTGATTTCTACATATAAATGAATGACCCTCTCAAAGTCACATCATAGAACTCAACTTTAAACTAGGCCAATATTGAATTAGAACCTTTTATCATTGCAAACCTGTCCATACAACTTCAAACTATATATCGATTAAGGAAGGTTTTGGATTACGAAGGTCGAATTCGGGTGGGTTTCCATTGACTCATGCAGGTTTCAACCCGCCACCTGCCATTTCTAACGTGAATCCATCGTCACTTCCTGATTTCACGTGCACTGCCCAAGAGCTCCGGTCTGTTTATCTCGCTCAATATGATGCGCCCAGCTCTTCTCGCAGTGGCTATGGCGGCCTGCGCCACCTCGGCCGTGATGGCCGAAGCCGAAGGTGTCAAGGTCGTCGTGCACGTCGGCCACGAAAACAAGCACGCCAACAAGCACGGCAAGGGTATCTTCGACGACATCGGAGACGCCCTCGAGTCGGCCAAGAGCGCCGTCGGTGACGCCTTCGACTCGGCTGGCAGCACCTTGGGTGACGCTTGGGACTCGACCAAGAGCGGTGCCGGCGACTTGTGGGACTCGGCCAAGAGCGGTGCTCACGGTGCCGCTGAGCACGTCGGTGACTTCTTCGATGACGAAGACGAAGACGAAGAGGAAGACGAGGAGGAAGAAGAAGAAGAGGAGGACACGAAGGCCAAGAAGGCTGTCAAGAAGGTGGTCAAGAAGCATGCCGCGTACATCAAGCACAGCCAGCCAAAGAAGGTCGTCCACAAGGTTGCCAAGGTCACCAAGCCAAAGAAGGCCACCCACAAGGAGTTTGATGAAGACTCGTACGAGTCGGAAGAGTCGGACGAAGTTGAGGACAAGAAGGCCGTTAAGAAGGTGGTCAAGAAGGTGGCGACTCGTCACAACCCGCAAGTGGTCAAGCACAAGATGCCTGCTCCTCCAAAGCACCATGGCAAGCACCACCACGGCAAGCACCACCACGGCAAGGACCTTTTCGATGACCTTGGCGAAGCCTTGGACACGGCCAAGAGCGCTCTCGGCGATGCCGTTGAGTCGGCTGATGATGCCTTGGACTCGGCTAGCAGCACGTTGGGTGAGGCCTGGGATTCCGCCAAGAGCCACGCCGGTGAGGCTTGGGACACCACTAAGAGTGGTGCTGGTGACCTTTGGGACTCTGCTAAGAGCGGTGCCCACGGTGCCGCCGATACCGTCGGTGATTTCTTCGAAGGCGATGAGGACGACGAAGAGGAGGACGAAGAAGACGAAGAGGGAGACTGGTACGATGACATCATCTCGGATGACCGCCGCCACAAGGTCAAGGTCGTGAAGAAGGTCCACAAGAACCACCCAAAGCACAAGGAGCACAAGAAGACTGCCTTGCGTCACGGCAAGCACCACCACGAGGCGAAGAAGGCCGTTGAGCACAAGCATAAGGTGGAAGAGGTCAAGCTCGGTCTTTTCAAGGGTCTTAAGAACCTTGTGACCCAGGAGACTACCCAGGCAAAGGCTGAGAAGGAGGTGAAGGCCACCACGCTCTCGCAGACCGAGTCGAAGCACCACGTCGGCGTGGAGAGCTTCGCCATGATCGGTTCGGCCGTCGGTGCGTTGGTCGGTGCGGTCATCATCGCTGTTGTTGCTGTCACCCGTCGCTCGTCGTCGACCCCAGAGGCCTCGACCGAGGAGGCTGATGCCGCCGCCGTTGCTGCCGTTCCAGAGTCGACCAAGGACGACGAAGAGGCCGTGTTGAGCGACAAGGAAGAGGAAGGCGAGAAGGTTGAAGGTTCGGTTTAAGCTCCTATCATCGTACCTCGTTGTTGTGTAATAATGCCTTAGCTCCAGTCGGTCAGTTGTTTCGCTGAATGAACGCTTTGATTATCCTGACGGAGATTCGTGCAACTGTTGTGTGTGACAGTCATATTCTTAGTGCGTTCTGAGCCCTGGTCTGCAGATGTTCAAGGGCAATTGATACGCATTGCGACAAGATCTGATCACCACACAAGCGCCGGTGACGTCCGAGTTTAGTTTGTCTTCTAGGATCACAGGTTCTCAGTTCGCGCAGTATTTCCAGTCCGCGAAGGCATTGGTCGATCAGTATATCTGGTCGTCGTGCAGGTATTCTTGTCAACATTGCGGCAGGGACCTACGTCTCCCCACCCCACGAGCTCGAAGCACAAACGTGTTTGTGTATCGGCACTTCAGTTCAAGCACTCGCGAAAGCCATCCACACAAGCAGAAGTCATGCGTAAAGGCTGTCCTGTGGCACCGAACGCGTCCATTATCCCCATAGGGGCGACCGTGTCGGTGGAGAAACCATCGAAAAGCAAGGAGTACCAGCCAGGCAAGTTCCAGCTATGTCTCATCGGCTACTCGATCGTGCTCGGAGGTCAGTACTTCGGTTGGAACCTCATGCTACTCTCTGGTGTGTATGGCTGCATCGCCAACTTCATGATCATTAGCAGTGCGTACATTGCGTATTGCCACTGCGTCGCTGAAGTCAGTGGAACGCTTCCGTTTGCCGGTGGTGCGTATGGTCTAGCGCGGTGTACTCTCGGTTTTTTCCCAGCCTTTCTCGTCGGGTGTTTCCAGGCGCTTCAATTCATGACGGGCGGAGCCATGATGATGCTCGTGTTCGTGCAGCTTACTGTGGGCTTCTTCCCTATCCTCATGGGCTACGAACCCATCTTTACGCTATGTTGCTACATCTTCTGCATGCTTGTCCACGTTCGTGGCGGCCACATCTTCTGGGGTATTTCGTTTCTATTGGGCTTCTCAAGTGTCGGACTCTTGATCGTCTATTTCTTTGGGTCTCTTCCTCGTGTCGATATCACGCGAAACGCATTGGATGATCCGTTCCCGCACTTCTATGGCGGCTTCAAGGGGCTGATCTCATACCTTCCGTATGGCGCGTGGATGTTCGTTGGTGTCGAGACGCTCAATCTCGCCAGTATTGAAGTCGAATCCCCCAAGAAGACGGTCTCAAGTGCACAGGTGATGTGTGTGTGGACATTGTTCTTCACGGCGATCATGACCATCTTTTCTACTATTTCCGTCCCACTTCCAAATGGGATTTTTGGCCTTGCACTGTCGTTCGATCCACTTTCAATGGGCTTCCACCGCATTTTCCAAGTCGATATTGGCGTCGCAGTCATCTTCTCGTTGGTACCGACGTTTAGTGTCTGCTTCGGCTTCATGTGGGCTTACGCACGAGTGATCAATGCCATGGCTCGGTCCAAACTCTTTCCACCATGGCTCGCCAGGGGTCCTCAACGATACGGCACTCCTGGCGCAGCAATTGTCGGCGGTGCTGCTTTCGGCTACGGTCTCTCTATTGCAGCGCACTTTGAGCCAGAGTTGATGAACTTGATCTTCATCACCAATCTCTTCTTCGCGTTCGTCTCGTACATTGGACAGTGCATAGGCTACATCTCGCTCAAGGTCAATTACTCGATCATCAAGCAGAGCGCAATGAAGAATCCGTTTGGGATCATTGGAGCAGTCTATTCGATGATCGTCTGGATCACGTGCATCTTCTCGCTGGTGATACTGCAGAAAGCTTACTTGCCGTTGATCTTGGTCATCGTCATCTCGGTCATCGCCGCGCTGTACTACTACCTCATTGCGCGTCGACGCCAGACCTTCTCCGACGAAGAAAACAAGGTGTTGCTCACAGCCCACGTCTCACGCTTCAACGCCCGTCGAGCCAAAGTCAAGCCACGAGGCAAAGGAGGGAAAAACAAGGTGTCGGGACCCAACAGAGACTCGGCCCGAGGCACAAATCGTGGCAGTGGAGGAGGCGCCGCAAGTCACACTGACATGCCCAGCGCTCGCAATAGCACAAGGAACAGCACGCGACTGAGTGCAAAGCAGAGTGTTCGAGGGACTTGAACATAGATCTAAGAAGCATTTACACCCACATATTCGCATATTCACCCACCATTTCCACATAACATCCATCGCATCCCTCCGTGTCTTTTCATGTTTACTCCTGTTCTATTGGCTAAGTTTAGATCCTTTTTGTCCAATCATGTACGCATAATTCTATAATGTTGCGTGAAGGTTCTCTGAAGGAGTGATGGTCTTTGTATCGGCAACCCGCGCGCGCGGAAGCACTTGGTTTCCCTTACGTAGCGGGGAATGGACGGCGCGACGGCGGACGAAGATGTGCGTCCCACAGGACACGTAGAAGCGTCAGAGATGTCTCTATGTGTCAAGGAGACGTGGACGCATCGATTGGATGTGTTTGCGCAGGAATTCGACACGGCGATGGCGATCTGGAGGCTAGAAGACCCAGCAATCGATCGACTCTGTTGGGACGAACGCCCGTTGACGCGAGGACGGATTGGTGACAGTCAGATCGAGTTGAGTCAAGGGCTGGAGAGTGTCGAGCATATGCTGAGACCGAGTCGGAAGCGGCGAAGGAAGACGGTGAAGGGTGATGCAGACCGGGAAACCCGCACGCCACGACCACCAGTGTCGTCGTTGTCGCAGTTTACCAGCGTTGATGAAACACAAGAGACGGAGACGCTACTGACTCAGACACAAACCCAGACACAGACGCAGTTCTCGACGCTCACGAACAGCGAAGACGCGATATTTACCAGTTTGACAATGGGCTCCATTGCAGGTGAAAGTGTATCCAGTACAGGCACTCAACGATTGCTGGTGGATCAGGTTGCCAAGGCAGTTGACGAGCAAGCATTACCGACGCGACGCCAGCAAGACTCAGCAGTATCACCTCCATTGGCGCCAGTCTCTGCAGTGGATGAAGGATCACGAGAGCAACCTATCTCTCTCAGCAATGCTGTTGTCGACGCGACTCCGCAATCTGAGCCGCCTAGTATGGAAACGCAGGTGTCAATGGTCTGGACTCAGGACCCATTCGACAGCTCGAAAATCCAGTCTGGTTTTCAGACTGGTCGTGGACAGACAATCGGTATCTCCAAGAAACGTCTGCAAGAGTTTCAAGAGCAACTTTGGGATGACACTGACGTCTCGTCTAGTTCACATCGGCCAACAATTGACGGAAACAACGATCGACGAGAAACCCTCGATACGGTGGCTGATGATAGATCCTTCATAGCTACCCGAAGTTTTGTGGATGGCGGCTCTCAGATTACGAGCGATGGATCCCAGCTCATAAGTAAACACAGTCAGATTGGAGAGTCAAGACCTGTTGCATCGTTTTCGTCTGGGTTTCAGACGGGCTCCGGCAAAAGTCTTGCGATATCAAGAACTTCTCTCAAGAGATATCAAGCCCTCCTTTTCAACGACGAAGACGAAGTAGGCGATAAGATCGGGAACCGCCAAAGTGTATCTTCGAATGCGAACTATGTAAGCGACTCCATGAATGCCGCAGATGTCAGTCGGAGAAGCACTTCAGAAGGAAATGACTTCGCAGTGGCGAGCAAGAGCGAGTTCGAATTTGCCCACTCTCGTACTACAGCCGACCAAGCTTCTCCCCAAGAACTTAATATGGTGCAAAGCGCTTTCATGACAGGAAGTGGAAA
Organism: Pythium oligandrum; assembly: GCA_020085045.1. Taxonomy (NCBI): domain Eukaryota; phylum Oomycota; class Peronosporomycetes; order Pythiales; family Pythiaceae; genus Pythium; species Pythium oligandrum. Next base: position 614,765 of record JAHRIK010000021.1, read on the forward strand.
ACACGTTGCCATCTCTAAGTCACGTCTCCAAGAATATGAAAGTCGGTCAGTGGAAGAGAATGGAAACGCAAATTCGGCTTCAGCAAATCCATCGGTGCAAGAAGAATCTTCGATTATTGATCGTAAAATTGTCTCGGGCTTCACAACTGGTTCTGGGAAACAGGTTAAAGTGTCGGAGCGTAGCTTAGCACGCTACCGGGAGTCACTTGCAGATGAGGATCGAGTCTCTCATCACGATAATGTCGACGCAAGGCAAGTCGTGGGCTCATCCGAGCGAGAAGATCCATCAGCGAGCACTTCCGTCTCCAACCATCAGGATGAGGCAAGAACGGCACCAGATCTTGGCTCAAGCTTGTTCCAGACTGCAGGAGGAAGGGACATCAAGATATCACCCGAGAGATTAAAAGAGTTTGAAGCCAAGCTGTTTGAAGAGTCAGTGCAGTCAAGCCTTCCAGTGAGTGTTGTTGAAGCTGCTAGTGCTACCATTGTGCCGAAGCCTGCTGGGTTTCAGACTGGATCCGGTCGACGCATCTCCATATCCCGCGAGAAATTGCAGCAATACGAGAAGATGTTGTTTGACGACACTCGAGGTGGTGTAAGCGTCGCTGGGAGCGATCCTATCGATCAAATTAAGTCCACCGAACCAACTAGGGATGCCATTGCTGCAGGCTTCCAGACGGGAAGTGGAAGACAAGTCATGATCTCACAGCAAAAGCTTCAAGAGTATGCAGAGAAGATTCGCTCGGACTCCGAGAATGACTCACTCAAAGTTGTTGGTACGCATGACGTGTCTACGAGTGTCGGTGGTGTCGAGGGCTTTGGATTGGATGTCCATGGTAGGAGTACCCTGAACTCTAGCATTGAAGAAGCGTCTCAGCAACGCATTCGTCCAAATCAAATGTCAAGCGCGAGACGGTTCTCCTCTGTTCACGAACGTTCTGGTAGCTCACAGAAGACAGTGACTTTCTCAACGAGGCGTCATAGCCTTCCAGCCTATGGTCGAGGTTCATCGAGTCATTCCTCACGCTCAGATGGTGTAACAGGCCAAAATCCCCGGCCACCTCCCCTGGAGGATATCAGTAACAGGTCTACTCAGCCTCGCATGAATGGGCTTGGTGGGAGTAAATGGCGTCCTCCGAGATTGCAAGGCGAGTCATACTTAACGCCGTCGAAGGAGCAGGCATCTCAAGTCCGGTCTCAATCACTTAGCGGGAAGAAAAGATTCCGACCACCGATTCCGTCAAAAACGCCGCCCAAGAAAGCTCTGACTTCGCCAGACAAAAAGGAAGAGCAGAAAAGTGAGCAGTCATCTCGAAAGGTGATGGTATATCGTGAAGCGATGCGAATCTCATTGCAACACCTGGTAGCAGCATCAGCTCTTGACACCCTCATGGTCCCAGCTGGTCACAGAACGAAGCAGCTTCGGCTTATTGATGCTTTGAAGTCCATTGATGTGAAATTTCAATCGGATTCGGATGGTGAATTTTTCGTAGCCCCTCATACTTCGATTGAAGACGCCCAAGGATTCGTTGGAGTTGATGAGTTGTTCGACTTGATGGTCTCCGATAATTATTTTGGCGAGGAGAAAGACACCTACCGAGTCTGGTTTCGTAATCAGTATCGCTGGATCGTCTGGAAGCTTGCCCGACGAGAGCTCGAATTTCCGCGTTTTCTTCTCGGGAAATATCTCACTCGGAGTCAAGTGATGTTCCAGATTTGCCATCGATTTGAACGGGATGTATTGGCAGCTCAGCGCTCGGTGCTCAAGAAAATTTTGAATCGAGACGCCAATTCTGCCTCGTGCATGGTTCTCCTCGTCGCAGGGGTGATTCCTTTTCCTGCTGACCAAGAGAAGAATCTCGACATCATACCACCGCCATACTGGAAGTTGTGTTTGGTGCTCACAGATGGATGGTACGGGATTCATTCCGTGCCAGACGAACACCTTTGCGCTCAGGTGTGGAAGCTTCATCAAGCAGGATGTTTGGTTGGTCGGAAGATTGTGATGTGGAATGCTTCTTTGCAGAACGTGACTGATGGTGTCGATCCGTTGGAATGCGCACTGGCAACGGGTGAGTTGTCTCATCCTCTTGGGAAAACAGACGAACCCTCGAAGTGGCCGTACCTCCAACTTCACCACAACAGCACTCGACCGGCAGCCGCAACCTGCCCAGTCGGGGTTGAGCGCTTGGTTCGAGACGATTCGTTGGGGAAGGAGCAACAGTACGATTTCTACATGCTGAAGAGTCTTCCCATGCGAACGTTGGAGGTCGGAGGCGGTATGGTGCGCTCCGTGCGCGTTATGATCAACCGCATATCCCCGGTTTTGCATCTCCAACCCAAAAATTTCACTATTGGACCGCGAATACTGTGCGAGGAGCAAATGTCAACGTACCTTCAGCTTCGACAAGATCTTATTGTACGAGAGGTTTCAGAATCAGCCAACTGCGAGTCTGGGGATGTTCCAGTGAACGAACAGCCACTGCCAGTTCCGTTTATCAAGTTGGACGTAGTCTGCACCCACGGCATCGGATCCGGGAGCAAGCAGCACTGTCGTGGCGTGCTGACTCTGTGGCGACCTTCGGAAGATGTGAGAAGTCGACTTCATGAAGGACAAGAATGCTTCGTCAACAACGTCTCAGTCAATTGGAAAATCGATTCAGGTGGATGTGGTGTATTCCTGCGACTTGGTACGACCAAGGGAAGTGTGGTTCAGCATATCAAGTCAGATGAATCGAGACAAAGCAAGCTACATTCGTACACGGGTTACCGCCCCCGTGAATGCCAAAGCATCGAAGCTGCGGCTAGCCAGTATCAAGTACACTACTCTTCTCATTCCAGCGAGGAGCGGTTTGCCGTGGATGTGTGCGTTGTAATTCTTCACGTCGAGGAGCAGCCTGCATCAGTGGGCAGGCAGGGTGATCAGGTTTTGACAGATCATGTCTTCGTCACAGATACGAGTCTTCGTGTCATGAGCATTCGTGTCCCTTCAACACTGGTGAAACGAGAAGCAGCAGGAAACAATTCACGTGTGTTGAATCGGGTCTTTCGCCGTGGAAATAAGAAGCTATGGCAAGAAGGCTCGATTGTTTCTCTCAGTGGATTAGTCGTTTCACATTTCGACCAGCGCTTGGATCTACTCGACTGTGAATTGGTGGAGAGCTCTCAGATATTCTCCCTACCGTCGAAGAAGTCTCCTTTTTTCGACGCGTACGGCAACCTCCGAGATCTTGTTCGGAATGACTCGGCTGAAGGCCTGGCTTTCCGCCAGAAATTTGACCGTTTGAAGCGACATGTACAGCGACATGTCCTGCAGCTGGAAGGATTTTCGAGTCAAGAGGACGCAGACGAAGATATGGCATTTGACGAAGCAGAACGTTTGACCCAAGAACTGTCAGCACATCCTGAGGATGCGCTGCACTGGATGAGTCAACCGCTGGGAATCACAATTGCTGGTACTGTCGTCAAGTTGGTACCCTTACCACAAGAATGCCAGAGCTTTTATGTCGGCGCTGTTGCGATCGCGTATGTGAAGCGGGTCGATGTTGCTGATGATTGCGACTGTGTTGAGCCAATATATCTGACAGGAACGATTGTATCAGATATGCTCAACCTAGTCGGAAGCGTCGATTCATATACCAGGCTGCAGGATCATGCCGTATCATCGATAGATCAAGTGTTCAGCTTACTCGAGCAATTTGCTCAAGATGAAGTCGGCTCCAAGACTGAGTTTCGATTTGAAACAAATTGGGAGACCAGTGAACGTATCTTAAACAGTTGCCGAAGCTGGGAGCGGGAAAACGCAACGTTCATCCTTGCGACTTCCATCTCGAAGGCAGACGGTGATCAGGAAAGGCAACTCTAAAATTAGTCGGCAAGATAAGCTCCAGACGATTCCTGATCGACTTGCAGTGGCAAAGCAGTGGGGAGCATAACCAATCGAAGCTGGAATCATGCCTTCATCGACCAAGGCTTCCAAGCGTCAGGAGGAGGTGCTTCGTCAGCGTGAGAGCGGGTTCAATTTGAGTGGTGTCCACCAAGAGAAGCTACCTTCGTACAATGCTCTTCTCGACCGCAATCTTCGACATCATTTTGAGAATCGGAATGTTCAGAAGCATTTGAACACTTATGGACTGGTGGATCAGCGAGGACGAATCGTTGACTTGGAAAAACAAAAGTCCAAGCTATCGATCATCGAGCAGGAATTCAAGCTCGCTGAACAAGCTGAGCGTTTTCGTGAGAAAGAAGAAGAAGAGATCCGCCGCCGTGTGCAAATCAAGCGCCACGGTGCGATCCAGGAAGCGAGACAGAAGGAGAAACTCATGCAGCTCAAGGAGGAGAAGAAAATTGCGCGCGAGATTGTGCAAGCTGCGAAGGGCTACTCATCCGTGAGCAAGCCATTGTCGCAGTGATAAGAGGGGCGAATGCACGTCATTTTATTTATCGACAGGAAGTTCTTCTGAATTGGTGAGACTATGGGGTTCAACACGTTCATGTTCTACAGGTGTACTACGGCTTGCTGTTCGGATCCACGATCGAGGTGTTTCGTCGACCGTCTTCTGATACTCGCTCTGTGTTCTCTTGAGCGCAGACTTCGACGTAGTTTCGCCAGCATCCTTGGTCATATGGGTTGTGGAATTCGTCCATCGGTGTCTTCAGGTACGGATACTTGTCTTTGTTGAACACTTCGTTGGTTGTAAGATTGTTTTTGATGTTTCGAAGCTGGATGCCGATTAGAATTGTCGTCGGGATACCAAACAGCATGGCTCCAAACACGAGAGTGAAGTGAACGATCCGAAGGACAAGAGGCGAGGTCGATGCTGACGAAGGGGCTGAATGCGAGAAGATGTGTTTCCACAATGGCTGTCCTTCATCAGATGTAGCTGGAGGCGTCTGCAGTGGCAGGTTTCCACACAGAATCATCATTGACACAATCGCGATGAATGCACAGAAGATGCTCAAGCTGGCGAGGAAGAAGAGGAACCCTCGATGATTGCCAATGCCGATACAGTTGTTGATCCACGGGCAGTGGTGGTCAAAGCGGTAGACGCAGCGTCGACATGACGAACAGTGCTTGGATCGCAAAGGCTTGAGAGTCACGCACGTCGGACAAGGCACAGACGAGCACTCGACAGCCAACAGTTCGTACGCGGGCTGCGTGGATTTTGGTACGTACCCTGGATCCTTGAGCCAAACGTATGTGTACAGCACACATGTGACAGCACAAATCACCAGTGAGACGGTGGACCAGAAGTGGGCATTTGGAAGCGACGGCACGGCATACCACAGCGATAGCGTCTCGGCCAGCACGACAGCAGACCAGAAGAAGATGACCGCGCCGCCTTTTCGAGATATGGAGGTGATGAAGCGGTCCGATGCACCAGCTTTCAAGGCACTCACTGTCTCGAAGTGACCACCCTGACGGGCGACATCAACCGCCGTACGACCGTGCTTGTCCGTGAACTTCAGTGGTGCACCTTCTATCACGAGTTGCTTGGCGAGGAAAGAATCACCTAGGGCGCTGGCAATCATCAGTGCGGTCTGTTGTTCAGAATCACGAATCTTCTGGTCGGCGCCTAGGCCAACGAGAAGCATTGCGGTGTACTGGAAGCCTTCAAAGACCGCCCAGTGCAGTGCCGTAGCTCCTCGACTGTCGGCCTCGTTGACTTCTGCGCCTCGTTCGATCAACAAGCTCACGATCCCAGCGTTCCCAGTGCTCGAAGCATAATGAAGAGCCGACATGCCCGACGAGTTTCGTGCCCGCAGCGATGCTCCGTTGTCGATGAGGATCATCGCGACGGCGACAGACGTACAGAGCATGAGCGACGTCGCACGATGCTTGGAATCTCCACAGCGGTTGTCCAGCACTTCCTGGAACGCCTCGGCCGAAGCGCAGTGTCGCTTGGCAGTGGCTACGAGGTACTCGACGATGAGCGGATGATCATACAGTACGGCGAGATGCAACGCGTTCATCTGGTGCCGGGCGTCATGCGTCGTGAGCAGGTGCACCACCGCATCGGAGAAGAGTCGACGACGTGGCACATCTCCATCATCCGCAGCCTGACAACGCGCTTCCACCTTCTTCACGACCATCTCCACCGCCGTCTTGGCTTGCATCAAGTCGCCTTTCATACACGCCGTGCACAAGATCTTGGTCGGCGACGCAAAGTATGCCACGTCTTCCGCGTTCGCGTCGTCCTCATCGCCGTCACTGTCTTCCAGCTCCAGTCCATTCACCGCCGCGACACTCGCCACACTCTCGTCGGCGGCCTCGTCCAGCATCGCACTCAAGTTGCCTCGATGCGAGCGCGAGCTCGAACTCGTACTGGATCGCACTTCGTCCTCGCGACTCGCCTGCAAGAGCACATGCGGCAAGTGCTCTCTCGTCGGCGACGAGTACTGCGCACGCGGCGACCGCCAGCCATTGCTCGTACCATTGGCCGGCGACGACGGCGACGAGGACGTGATGGACGATGCTGCGTATCCGTCCGTCGTCGACGAGCGCTGTCGGATCAGCGGCGTGAGCTCCGTGGGGCCCGCGCCATTGCTACTGCGCGTCATGCTCTTGTCACCGCACACACACTCAGACACACAGCGAGACACACACACGGCCGTCGCGCGTGTGGCCGTCGCGTGATCTTCTTCGTCGTCTTGGTCGTCGGCAGCTCCGCTTGGTGGAAAGTTTTCACGTGGACCACTTCAGTTAGTGGTAGAGAGCGTACCGGTATTGATACCGTTTACGATCGTGTAGATTCGATGTACCGGTTCTTGTCTGTAACAACACCGGTTTGGCTCCTGCGGGATGAAGGAAGTGACGCGTGACACAACACTCGACGAAGAGCTCCAGACACCGCACGAAGAAGAAGATGACGACGGTGTGGGACGAAGCCACGCAGACCTTCCACGGCGGCCAGGACTGGAAGTTCCTCAACAACTTCACCGAGGACTTTAGCGTCACGACCAATGGCCTCGGCACGCCCGTCAAGGCCCTCGAGGCGGCCACGGCGGCCATGCACACGGTGCACCACTACCCGCCCGCGGACTTCCAGCCGGCCATCAGCCACTTGGCCGAGTTCCTCTGGCCAGAAGCGTGGCAGCAGCACTTGGACTTGCTGCTCATGGGCAACGGCGCCTCCGAGTTGATCGACTTGGTCATTCGCAGTGTGCGCGCCGGTGGCTGGCGTCCAGGAGGGACGCTCACGCAGTACAAGGAGTACGAGCGCTCGAGCAAGGCTGACGGCCGCGAGACGCTCGCGTGGGACGACCGCAATGCCGCGCTCACGTGTCTCGTGAACCCTACGAACCCAACGGGTGACTACATGGAAGTCGAAGAGATGAAGAAGTACATTGAGACGTACTGCCCGGACAACCACACGATCATCATTGGTACGTTTCCTCCTTCCTCTCTTGTGCATTTTGACGGAGATGCTGATGAGCATGTGATCTGGTGTAGATGAGAGTATGCAGCCTTGGGTGGGTCCGCACTGGCGTCAGGACTCGTTGATTCACCAGCGCGAGTGGGTGGCCACCCTCAGCGCCACACGCAAGATCGACATCTGGGTCATGACGAGCTGGACCAAGATCTGGTCGTGCACGGGTCTCCGTATCGGCAGCGTTGTTGCCCCAACGGCGGCGCACGCGGCGGCCATTAAGAAGAAGCAGGTGCCATGGTCGGTCAACTCGATGGCGCTCGCGTTCGTCTCGGAAGTCGTCAAGGACACCGAGTACATGAACAAGACGTGGGAAGTCACGCCAAAGTGGCGCGCCAACCTCGTCGAGCAGCTCGCGGCGCGCTTCCCTGCCTGGGAGGTCTTTGGCAAGCCATACCTCTCGTGGATCTGGGTCGACACCAAGTCGGAGGAGCTCACGGAGCGCGCTGTGGCCCTCGCCAAGGAGCACGGTGTCCCCGTGCGTTCGGGCAAGCCAGGCTATGCCTTGCCCACGTTTGTGCGTATCGCTGTGCGTAACCCACAGCAGACGGCCGTGTTGCTCAAGGCGTGGGAGTCGCTCAACTAGACTCGTACGAGTCGCTTTTGGATATGATGCATAGAGTACGACGGCGCAGTGGAGCCAGGACGGTCCCAAGACCCTCACTCCTCCACTCTTATCAGCCGAGAAACCCCATAAAACAATACGAAAGCATGCATGTGTATCATCTCACTTAAAGAACGACTCGCTCACTCGCGTTCGGGCGCCATGCGGTTGTCCAGACGGCGGAACTTGCCTTCCCAGCCGCGAATGACGTCGCCGTACTTTTCAATCAGGTCGTTCTTCTCGCTCAGTTCGTTCTCGAGATGGAGAATCTCGAGCTCCAACTCGGCGGGCGACTCGTTGCCTTCTCCTTCCTCGCGTTCGCCGTCCGTCGCCGCGTCGTTGAGGAACAGCAGCTCGATCTCCTTGGCGTGCAAGAAGAACTCTTCTAACCGCGCTTCGATCTCGGCCATGTCGGCCGAGTCTTGCTGCACCGGGTTGAACCGACAGTGGGGAGGGTACTGGATCGGCGGACACACGAGCGAGAGGCACTTGGCGAACGCAGTGTTCATCTCCTTGAGCGACGTCTCGCCATTGCGCACAGACGCCGCCGTCGAGCCGTTCGCTTGGGTTTCCTCCGCCATTCTCTGCTTTTGTGAATGCGGTTTGTCTGGAACTTCGACAATAGTGCCGCACTGTCGATAATGTGGTCCACACGTTGTCATCAACTCCATTTTCGACAGCATGATGAAGTGGTCCACACATTTCAACCTGATCTGAGCCGATGCATCTGAGTCTTCTATCTCACCTGATCTGAGAACTTTCAGAGACAGCGCGTTGATGCGACGGACGCCTCTGCCGTCATTCACCCACTCGCCTCGCCACGCGTCCCCGCGCTCTCCTGCTCGCCATGCAGCGCGCGTCCATGGCTTCTTCGTCTCGCTTCACGCGCTCCGAGTCGGTGGATCCGGCCATGATGTTCCCGTCGCAATCCGCGGCCTCGAGCTTCCAGGACGTCTCCTCGACGAATACCACCACACAGGCGCCGTCATCGGGCAGTTCCATGCGCGACACTGGCTCTCGACAGTCGCTGGCGGCGGCCATCCGCGATCGCTCCCAGTCTTGGGCCGTGCCATCGTCGAATCCCACCGTCGCGCGCACTCAGACAGCCAACCGTTCGCATTTGATCGATGAAAAAGCGTCGGGCAAGCTGCAACGGGAAGTCGCACGCGTGGTCAAAGTCGTGGACACGTTCCTCTCGCCAAAGCTGCTCAAGGACCAGTCGATCCCCAAGGAATTGCTCGTGGAAGCGAATGGCCTCGTCTTCCTCACGGTCTACAAGGCCGGCTTCTTCTTCTCGGGCAAGATCGGCAACGGCTTTGTCATTGCACGCACAGCCGCGGGCTGGTCCGCGCCGTCGTTCATCACGTCCGGTGGATTGGGCTTTGGTATCATGGCGGGTGGCGAAGTCGTCAATTACATGATCGTGTTGAGCTCGCGCAGTGCCGTCAAGGTCTTCACGCGCAACGGACAGTTCCAACTGGGCTCGGAATTGGACATTGCCGTGGGTCCCATTGGTCGCGCGGCGAGTGCGTCGTTGAACGTCGGACGCGGAGGTTTCGCGCCCAACTACTCGTACAGTCATAGCATGGGTCTCTACGGCGGGATCGGTCTCTCGAGCGCTCTCATCTGCACTCGCAAGTCGTTGAATGCCAAGTGCTACGGCTCTTCCGTCACAGCTCGACAGATTCTTGGCGGGGAAGTGCCTTGTCCGCTGGCTGTGCCGCTCTGGCAAGCGCTGGATCGAGCGCTGGGCGTCACACGACAGTATGTCGATGGACTTCCGGTGCTGCCACCTGCACTCTCTGGGATCCGATGCGACGCCTGTGGCCACACGAATACGACCGAGAACAGCCAGTGCTCGCGTTGTCGGAACCTCTTGGTCTACAGCGTCAGCATCCACTCGGGCAAGCGCAATGTCGGCGAACTCGTCGTCGCCGACCAATTTCAACAGCCCGCCGCGTCCTCGTCGTAGGCTTTTCATGGATCTGTCTCGTATTATAGCTCACCTTGATCGTCATTCTTGTTGGTTGTTACTCGCTTGTCGACGGAAGAAGTACAGTGGCTTGCGGATCGATCGGGGTTGCGGGTTGCTAGCTGGTTGAGTAGTAGATGCTTCGACGTCTTCGAGAAATATTACACTTTGTTGACTGCTTTCTTTCACCGCTGGGCTTCTATCGAACTCACTGAAGACCCAGCACCGACTGCCATCGCTCTGTGTGTTGCTACCAAAGCGCGAACGCATGACACTGCTAGCAGTGAGAGACGACGCGGCTTTGGATGATACGTTGGAGCAGCAAACACACTGGCCTTGCAGTGGATGCATGTCCTTCCCACATACCCATTGCATACAGGTCGCACACTGAAACCGTCGACAGCGTTCCCGTCTTAATAGGAGCCCTCGGAAGCGGCGATGACAAAGCGCACAGCGTTTCGGCGTCGGAGTTTTCGGTTCCTCCACGATCTCGACCTGCGATTCACAAGTGTAATCACTTCGCAGTTCACTCTCTTCGACTTGTTGCTCCTCTTTCGGGTGGAGATTAAACCTGGTCAAAAACGAGGCCACTTCATACGCTTGTTCGGCGGCAAAATGCATCTCAACCCGAAGTAACGTCTCGCTCAACAGCTTCCATGCCGTTTGTACGATCTCTTCCTCACTCGACGAAGGATCATGAAGGCTGGAGCTGAGGACATCAATAGCTGCATGGAGATCGCCGTGAAGGATAAACCATTGGGCTTGCTTGACGGCGAGTTGAACGTAGTCTTCTCCTGGCGGTTGGTTTGACATCACTTGGCGCTTGAACTACCGACTCTGGCTGGGTGGTGAGCACAGGTGAAGCTGACAAAAGAAACATCAGTCACGTGATAAATGGCGTTGGGGAAATCGCTGGCGTCATCCCATGCTTCTGAAAATACACGCTGGTTACATCGCCATTGAGTTCTATATTGACATGGACCGAGTCCATTTTACCTTCTACGATCATGATACGCACCACACGCCTATGCGTCCATGACGTTGTGCAACTGCTCCACAAAGTAGTGAATATCGTCCATCTGAATTTCCAGCACAGCAGACGTGAAGCCGTCCTGTCGGAAGTTGGCGCCGGTCTCACCAGCAGCGAGTCGAAAGGCTGTTCCCAGCGTGCTACAAAACAATCGTATCGTCAACAACTGGCTATCCATCTAACGAGAGACCAATCAAACTTACTTTCGGTGCACTTCGCCTGGATTTGTCGGGCACGTGATACCCACGACCATGAAGCAATTCTGAGCTGGATTACGCGTGATTAACACGAGAGGAACGATCGGCTTCTGTGCCGCGGCCTCTTCCTCGTCCTCCTCGGCTTCGCCATCATCGTTCTTAGTCTTTCGATTACGCTGGATCGCTTGACCACCCCACTTGCCGCTCGCACGATGGACGTTAAGCAGAAACAGCGCTAACTGCGTGAGAACGCTTGCATTTGCGAACAACTGCTGCTCACGCTCTGGGATGTGGAGGGACACGTATCGGAAGTGCTTGACACGAACGATGAGCTTCCGTTCCATGATGGAGATGCCCACTCGCACGATGGCTTGCTTCAGCTCCATCGAGACTTTGATTCCTGACTCCATGAGTGCACTAGACTCGACAGACCGACAGGACAGAGCTGTGTGGGCAAGGAAAAAGTTCTGGTGCTTGAAGTCTTGCAGGTTATCCTCGGCACTTTGATCATCTTCTTTATCGGCAGCATCCTCACCGTTCTTCTGTGTAACTGGAGTAATACCGTTGCTGTTAATGTGATACGTACTCGTGAGAGCCTTCTGTTGTGGATGGTGATGGTTTTCAGCCTGAAAAACGGCAGTGATGTAGGATTCGGGAGCTTCCAGTAGAGCCTGTAGCCCGTAGACTGCATCGGCCGCACACAGTTGGTACTGGAACGCAAACTGACGTTTGAAGGAGCCGTAAAACACATCCTTCAGACCGAACTCGGGAGCCATTTCTTGAATCTTCTCCCGAAGCTGCTGCTTCATTTCGAGGGGCATGTAGGCGAACTTCTGCTGACTTTGACGCAACGAGAAACCCATCCGAGCGAGGAAGACGTGGAGTGTGGTCTCGCCTTCACTGCCATTTGCGGCATTGCGTGCACCAAATCGACGCGCTTGATCCATGTAAAGACCCAATTTAGCGGCGATATAGTCGGAGTAGTACATCGCTTCGTAGAGAGACCAGTGCCGATAGCACATGAACCGGTACTCTTCTTCGAACGAAATGCGACCATGGTCGTACGCAGGGTTGATGACTCCGTCGTTGCTCTCAGTTGCTCCGGTCACGGCAGACGTATCCAACGCAAGCACTTCATCCTGGAACCGATGGATCATGAGGTTGTAGTTGTCGGCATCGATCTCCTCGAGAACGAATTGCTTGGTCAGTCCAACAATCGCACACCAGAGAAGATCACGCCGAGATGAGTTCATCTGCTGAGCGAGCTCGAACGCAATCGTCGCCGCTGGCGCGCCATTGAAGGAACCACGATAGTATCGAAGGATCTCTTCGCGTCGTTTCCGCTTGAGCACCTTGGCAGATGCCTGTTCTGGCTCCATCACAATGTCGACCGCGTCCACATCCTTGAACCTCTTCGCCGGAGACACGGTATCGTCCTCGACCATTTCTTCCACGGGCTCGGACATGGACACATCAGTCTCATCGTCATCTCGCTTGCGCTTCTTCTCACTTCCCGAGACCGACTCGGTATCAATGCTATCCACCGCCTTCTCCGTTTCTCGCTCATCGTCTCCATCGCCACTTTCATCCTGTGGCTGCGTCACGCCAAAGTCAACCTCTGCTTCGCCTTCATCTTCGTCAACCTCTTCCTCTTCTTCTCTGTCTTCTTCGTCGTCCTCCTCGCCGTCGTCCTCACCTTCTTCCTCGTCACTCTCTTCAAACTCGTCATTCTCAATATCCGAGCCATCCGCGGGAAAGTCTTCAATGCTCTGTGCGCCATCGTCAAAGACCACAATCTGCTGCGTCGTGTCGTAGATGTTGGCCAAGTGGATCGGACGATGACTGTCAAAGATGTAGCACTTGACGCTCGACGGCAACGCCAGCAACTGCGTCACATTGACAATGGCACCACAATTGAGCATCACAATAGACCGCAGCTCGCTCGCGCGTACGTTGCCGTCGGCGTCGCGGATGCGTGCGTCGCGGATGCGGATGATGTCTTCGTACCCACGCACTGGCAGGAGCGTGTAGCTGAGGAAATCGGCCTTGAAGAGCGTCGTGAGGATCTCGCAGGCGCAGAGCGCGTCCACATCCAAGGCCACGAGGATGAGGATGCTGCTGCCGCCGCTCTGGATGCCGTCGTGCTTGATCTGGCCATACGCCGCGTGGAATTCCTCGCGCGGCCACAGCATCGTCCACACTGGCCGGTCCCCCTTGTGGCCGTGTCCGCGCGCGCGGCAACGCAGAGTGATGGTCCTCCAACCACTTCCATACCGGTTTTTCCCGCCAACTCGATATCTTGTGATTTAATTACACAATATAGACACCATGTACTCAATAATGACTTGAAATAGACAAGACACAGATCGTTATTCACGTAAAGAGGCATTATTGGGGGAATGACGATGGAATTGACGACCGTGGCGACGTGGGCGCTCTGTATTGGCGTGATCGTCGCGTTCCAGTTCCTTATCGGCGGTGGACGCGCGCGTGTGGATGTGAAGGCGATCGCCAAGCGTCAGGATCTGCATCTGCAGCGGAAGGCGCAGCATGCGGTCACCGGACTGATGATTTACGTTGTCTCCGGCATGTTTCCCGTCTACGCGGATGTGACGGTGCTCTTCACGTGTGCGCTCGCGTTTTATGGGCTTCATGCGCTGCGCAAGCGAAGTAAGCGAGTCGACATGCTGTATCTCAGGTGCTTCCACGGCCTTTTGCGACGCGAAGAGATCCAAAAGGCCGTCTTGCCCGGTGCGTTTTACTTTTTAGTCGGCTCGGGTCTCGTATTGTCGTTGTTTCCGACGGCGATCGCTCGTCTGGCGATCCTCCATGTACGTCAACCTCTCTTTTCTAATCGTGGATGTGAGATTCTCACCGGTTCTCTCCTACGTAGTTGTCTTTCGGTGACCCATCGGCGTCCCTCATCGGCTCACGCTTTGGTCGTCGTCGCCTGGCAAGTGGCAAGTCCTTCGAAGGTTTCCTCGGATGCTGGATCGTTGCCTCACTCGTCACATGGGTCGAGTCTGGAATCAGTGTCAGTATCACCCATAGTGCTTTGCGGGGACTGTGCGCCGCTGTGGCCGAGTCTATCGACTTCGGATGGGACGACAACCTCTCCCTCCCCGTCATCTCTGCTCTGCTTCAGACTGGCCTGACGTATCTCGGGACGTTTCTCGGCACGTTTCTCGGCACGTATCTCGGCGGTGTCTCGATCGTGTGATGCATCAAACAGATCTATTTAATCCATCCAGAGATACAATTCTATGTGGTTTCCTTACAAATACGCAGCGATCATCTTGGACACGGGTCGGATCCAGTGGCCATATTTCCAACAGAACAACGTGTTAAGCGTGCGATCCGGTCGCTTCCAGACCTGTTCCGCCACCAATTCGGCATTCTGCTTGAGCTGGTCGTACTCGTCGCGTAGATTTCCCTGCAGTGTCGGGCTCTTCGTGTACAAAACGAGTTGCGACTCGAGATCACAGCCGTAGGATCGACGACCAAAGTTGGAGCTACCGATGATCGTCAGCTGGGGTGGAGCGTCCAGCGACGGACTGAACCACATGCCCTTGCCGTGGAACGTCCAACCGCTGCGGTTGAACTCTCGGATGTTGGTCGCGTATGCTCGAGAGCGAGTCTTCTCGTAAAACTCCTGTTCAATCAGCGAGTACGCCATGGGCAGAGCACCCTTGATCCCGTCGGCGTTGAAGAACCCGTTGGCGATTGGCGCGGCGGTCAAGACGTCGAGGTTGGCCTCGCACTTTACCAGCAAGTCATCCAGGAACGGTGGGAAGTTAAGATAACCAGACGCGATGCTGAGTGACGACTGTGCTGGAAGTTGCTTCAAAAGATCTGTGAGGACTTGTTCGTCGTGTGTGACATCCACCGGTGTGAATTGGAGCGTAGGAAACGCCCATGTGTCATGTGCGGACTCAAAAACCACCTCCTGGTCGATATCCTCTTCTGTGTGCTTGTGACGCGTGACCAGCTCGTCAAACTCGCGCTTCATCGCCACTCGCTTGGACCCAGTGCGTTTTGGCGGCGCCACCAGCACGTACTGCATGGTTGCGTGGTCTTCCAGACGCGCCTGGAACGAATACGTCGCGACGGTGCTCACAAACTGATGGTAAAACGCCGCAAGGCCACCACAGTCGCGCATTTGCACGTAACGATCCTGTCGGTTTGTAAAGTAGTCTTCACTGAGGTTGGCTCCACTCAGGATGAGGGTGTCGTCCACCAGGTACACCTTGGCATGCGAGACACCGATAGTCTCGTTGAAAGGAGGAGGTAGCGACGCCTTTAAGCCCCGTAGCTGGGGGACCTTGTACAAATACAGCTCAAAGTTCTCCGGAAACGCCTTCATTAGCTCCTTGAACATGCTCACGGAGCTCTTGGTCTGTCCACCACGCTGTCCTCGCGAGTGATCAAGCACGATCTTCACGTGGATCGCTGGATTCTCCTGCAACTTGGCGGCGATGGCGTCCACGAGGCCACGCTCGAGCTCACCCGTGCCGAGATAGAGCGAGGAGATGGTAATGCGATGCTGGGCCGCGCGGATGTTGCTCAGGAGCTGCTCGTAAAAGGCCGTGGGCGACGGGATGATCTGCACATCTCGACTGTGCAGAGGGAACACACGCGAGTGTCGCGCTAAGGAGCGGAAGATCTGCTCGTAGCCCACGGCCCCAGCGCCAGGAAGCGCATGTTCGTGCGACGCCATTGCTGCGCGGCGGTAACCTCCGAGTTGTGTATGCCCAGCCAGCATTCGTCATCACCCAGGAGGTACTGTATGCATCCGATAAAGTGCGTTATGAAACGTGGACCTTGTTTTGAAACTCGTGGCTATTTAGAAATGGCTACACTTTGGTCCACCTTGTGGACGGGGCGGGGCGTCCGTCCACGATGGAAAGAATGGGAGCCAAGTCGGACTCTTTCTCACCACGAGTCGATCGACCCTTGCTATGGTTTCGATATTCGAACGGCTGTCGTACCATTTCCGCCAGGGTGGACGCGCTCAGTCGTGTCCCATGCACCACAACTCATCGTGGTTTGCTAGCTGGAGCTTACAAAGTGGATCGCATTAAGGGTAGAGTTGACCTGACTGTACTCAAGAATGGGGAATGCGGATTGTGCGTTTGGCGCTGCCTTTATTTCCACCGCCCTCTTGGTGACTTGATCATTCGATGCGTTGAATGTTAGATGGAGTAACGGTGACTAGAAATGTACGAACACACTATCAATTCGCTCACGACGCCGCACAGAGATATTCCTAGCCAATCGATGTGATTTTCCGCCGATCGATGTATCCAGTCGTGATGATATACGCCATGGGTGGTGAATCTATCAGGTACGTAACCCGTGTGTCCAATTGGTGAGAGTTCATTCGCACGCGAATGTATGATTTGCGTCTTGACCTTTTCGATAGAATCTTTCCAGTGTGTCGCTGAGAAACCATTGACTTGTAGAGAGGACCAACAGGTCTGAGATTCGAGCGAGCGCCTGTGTCATTACTGGGAAGAACTAAGTTCACAGCATGGATGGATCATTTCAATTGGCACACCGAGTTAGTAGATTTGACTCTATATTCATAGACGCCACCTGCGAATTCGAGACAGCTGCCACCAGTGTGCCAAAAGGTGCAGCGCGTCCGCCTCAACGGCTGAATCCCCGGCCCAATCCTTGCATGTCCATTTACCAGAGTCCATACTACAGTCTTCATCAAGAAACACAAGATTCCTGTTCATGGATCCAACTCACGTCAAACACAGCCTCACCATCTTTATGGGCGCGCTCATCGTCACATCCCTCGTCTTTCGAGCTAGTACTGCGCTGTTTTAAGGCGGCGGTTAGGTGGATTCGGCGCTCTCACCCTCCAAAAGATACATGCTAGCCTTCCGAACGACACGCGTGGTCACGTACAGCATCGGTTTGATAGTGCTCGCGCCTCTCTACCCGTTTTTGGTGACACATCTCCAAAGCGACCAGCTCCGTTTGAACTCAGACGACGACCCATTGGTGGCGTACCGGATACTCATCGCTGCTTATCTCTGCATGTCGTCGTTCGTGTTGGATCTCTTCACTCGACCGACGCTACACTGGTCGACACTCACGCACCACGTCGTGGCCTGTGTCATGGGTACCCTCGCGTGTGACTGGAACGTCGGATTTGAGATGGGGGTTTTCCATCTCATCGCTGGTCTCTTGGAATTCGCCTCCGACTATACATTCGTCGTTGTCGGCGTCTCCAAGGATCCTGGCGTGCGTGTGCGCTGGCTCGCCATCGGCAAATTGTGGTTCGCTGTGGTAAAATCCGTCGCTCAAGTATCGATTCTGATGATTCTCAGTCGAATGATGCGTGCTCGCATGGAAAATGGTGAAGATTTCCTGAGCTTGCAGCTGGTTCCCGTGCTTGTATTACTGCTTGACATGCTCCTTGTGTGGACGCAGCTGCTGTTCGTACAGTCCCTGACCACCAGGCAGTGTCAAGAGCAGCGCAAGACCCATTGCTTCTTCCACTTTCTCGTAGTAAGTCGATCGCTCTGGTACTTTGGCCTCATATCGATACGAACACCAGAAATATACGGTTTACTGGTGGCTCCGTGCTGTTACGTGCTCTTTTGGATCCTTCCGGGCTTTAAGCTCGGCGTGGTCCTTCACCGCCAAACTGTCAACCGGGCACTTGCGCTTACGATCTATGACACAACTTCAACATACGTATGGAAACGTTGCGCAGGCTCTCGGAATGGCGTGTCGAGCATCACTTTCCATCACGAGGCAGCGTTTGCCTACTGTCAAGTGGGTAATCCTGAACTCACCCCGCGCGACTCACAAAGAGATGACCGCACATCAGTTTCGTCACGGCCTCACAGTGTTTATGGCGACCTTCATCGGCACCGCTCTCGTCTTCCGAACCGTTCAAGCGATAATAAAACGTGGCTATTTGGTGGATCCTTCTGCTTCGAACGCCAAGAAATACGTGATCATCTTTCGTCTGACACGTCTGATCACCTATAGCATTGGATTACTCGCTCTCATGCCCGCCCTGCCGACTATGATAGCATATCTCCTCAGCGGTCAGCTCCGCATCACCATATCCCAGCCTTTTATACCATATCGGATCCTGACTGCAGCGTCTATCTGCGTCGCGTCACTCGTGCTCGACCTCTTTGCTCGACCAACACTCCGTATGTCGACTCTACTTCATCATGTGGCCGCTTGTGCTATCGGTGTGCTCATCAGTGACTGGAACATTGGCCTTGAGATCGGTCTATTCCACTTGCTCGCCAGTTTACTGGAAATACCCACAGACCTGGCACTTGTGGTCGAAGGGGTCTCGTTCGATCGCATTACCCCCACACTTTGGCTGGAATTTGGGAAATGGTGGTTCGCAATCGTCAAATTTCTCGCGCAAGTACCAGTTTTGATGATTATCAGACACATGTTGCGTGCTTCTATTGAAACGGAGGGATTCGTCGGTCGCTCAGTGGTCCTACTTGTGACTGTTCTGCTCGACGGCGTGCTGTTGTGGACCCACGTGCTCTTCTTCCGCTCACTCGAAGCCAAACAATGCCCGAAAACGACCGAATAAACAGAAAAACAACATCTCACTTGCCATTTCAGAGTATCTTTCTGTCAAAAAGCTATCATCTCTTCATCCCACCACTGTTTTACTTGGTCGTGGAGCCAATATCGCCGACGCGAATGTTGCGGAACGTCACCGTCGCATCGGGCACTTGCTCTTGCAGCTCATGCGGCTTGCCACCGGTCGTCGGACACGTGCCACGCATCACCCCAGGGATCGATGGGCTTTTGTCCGCAGGATACGTCGAGTCGAGCCAGAGACAGTTCGCCGCAAAGTCCGCCCAGAGGCTGATTGTGAGCACGACGCCGCTCTTCAACGCCTCGCCCATCTTCTCCAGACTGCCCTTGCGTGCGTGGTCGTCCTCGTCCTTGAACAACGTCTTGGTTTGCTTGCACATCTTGTCCGTGATCGACGCCAGTGGGTCTGCACCCGTCCAATTCATCGCCGGGTTCTCGATCGTCTTGCCGTCTTGCTTATAGAAGCGCTTGATCTCGGCGAGTTTGCCATTCGCAGTCTGGTCGTCGGTCAAAAACTGCGTCACGACAGTAAAGGGCTTGGTAGAATCCAGCGCAAAGCTCGCACCAGGGCCGTAGAACTGCTTGTTGTTCATGCGGAACGGATTGAAGTCACATCCGTCCTTGTCACAAACACCCTTGTACCGCAAAGCCCCGTCGCCACACTCTTCAGGACTCGAGCAGCGATACAAGCCGTCAACCGAGCACGGATGCGACGTGTACGCCGTGCTCATCTTGTTGGCTTCCCAAATATCCATCTCTGCGCAGCATGAGCCGTACTTCCCGCCACCAGAGTTGGCGTCCGAGGCGCTTGCCGACCAATTGAGCACATTGGCCTCACCCTGGATGAACTTGAGGTCATGTGGACACTGCGCGTCACAGTACCCCGTGCCATAGGCCGCACCAGCCTGGTTACTTGGGTGCTTGGCCTTGCCCCCGTCTTGGTCCATCTGGACGAAGTACAACGCGCCATTGAGGCCACAAGGGAGCTGCGAGACGTCCACATCGAACGCAAACTCTTGGTTCAACAGCTTGAAGTGCTTGTACTGCTGGTCGTCTTGCATAAGATACACCCGCGAGCCAACGTTGGTGCCGTACTGACCCTTGGTGACGAACTTGAGGCGCAGCGCGTCGCTCGAAGTCGTGATGCCGTACGTGTCAGCGTACTTGGCGCCTTCCAATGCGCAGTTCTTGGCACAAGTCTCTGGGTCAGGACACAGCGTCGTGTCCCATTGGTTCCCACTGTAGCAGTTCTTGTAGTCACCGACCTTGTGGAGCCAACGCCAGTTGGCATCCAACACGATCTTGGTCGACTCGGTCGTACAGCCACCACTGAGCGAGCACTGCTGCGAGGCCAGCGAGGGGTGCACTTCCGGTTCGCTCTGGCCGATCTGTTGGGCCGAAGCAATGCTGGCGAGCGCAAGCGACTGGAAAGCAAGGATCGAGGCGAGCTGCATGATGAAGGAAAGGTCGGGCTTCTAGGAATAGCAGGCGAATTAAAGAATGATCGGCAAGCGACGCATCCTCACTCGAGTCCTGGGACCCTTGGGTATCATGGGACGCTTGGATTGCTCAAACCAAGCATTGACGACATGTTGGAGTGACTGGATGCTAGAACTTGAGGCTATTGTCGGCCCTGATAGTCGTGCAAGCGTGCGTCTTGCGTGTCGTACAATCCGTTGGGACTCAGATCGCTTTCAGGTTGAAGTGCTGAGCACCATGTGCCCTCTTGAACGGAATACTCGCCCTTTGATCGTCGATAAATTACGAAAACCAGTCCGAAAAATCAAATTTCACGTTTTGAGAGTCGGGCATGGAAGCAAGGAGGTGGACGAAAGCGCTCTGGTGGACGATTCATATCAGCGTAGCAATGTGATCAGACGCGTTGGTGGCCACAAGAGCAGTCCCCATCGTCTGACGGTCACCGCTCGAGCAGATGGCGAAGACAACTCAGACACAAGTTGGACAGAGGGTCTCCATCGAAGACTCGTGGTGTATCAAACAGCCTTCTTTCGTCACTGGCTATCAGGATCCTCTCAGCGATCTTCCATCACCACCACTTCCGTCCTAGAAGACCCGAATGTGAGCATCAGGCACCAGGCTGCTCCTCATTCTTCGATCGATCATTCAGTGCTCAAGTCCTCGTCCTCTTTCTCCAGCACCATGTTCGCTTCGATCTCTCCTGCTGTGGCCTTCACTGTCCTCACCCTCTCGACGGCCACTGCTGCTGTTCAGCCACGCGTGGATCCGAGTGTACACCGCTCTCTCCGTCAAACGGGTACAGTGAACCTCATCGTGACCATGCGTGACTCTCCATCATCGTCAACTCGATCGCTGGCGGAGTTTGATTCCCGCGGTGAGTTCATCGCTCACATGGTGAGCCAACTTCAGCAAGATACTCGCGCAAGTCAGCGCGATATTGTGGCCATGCTGTCTCAGGAGTCGTCGTCGACGGCCTCGTTGGCTGCTTCGGTCAAGAGCTTCTGGGTCTCCAATCAGATGTACTTTGGTGGCGCATCAGCCGAGCTCGTGCAGAAGCTCAGCGCCATGCACAACGTTCTGGAAGTCCGCGAAGAGATCGTCTTACCATTGCCGCAAGTCCAAGAAGCTTCGGTCAACACCACGCAGTCAGGAAACACTTTCGACACTGCCGAGTGGGGCGTGAGCAAGATCCGTGCGACGGATGTTTGGTCGACTGGCAACAAAGGCGAGAAGATCGTCGTCTCCGCCATCGACACGGGTGTGCGAGGCACCCACGAAGTCCTCAAGAGCAACTTCCGTGGCGCTTACGGTTGGTTCGATCCTGAAGCCAAGAGGGCTGACCCATACGACAACAACGGCCACGGCTCGCACGTTATGGGTACGATCGCTGGTGCCAACGGCGTCGGTGTGGCTCCTGGGGCCACTTGGATGGCCTGCAAGGGCTGTCGCTCGGACGGTTGCTCGGAGTCCGACTTGTTGACATGTGCCGAGTTCATCACGTGCCCAACTGATACGAGTGGAGCCAACAAGGACTGCTCGAAGGCGCCTCATCTCGTGAGCAACTCGTGGGGAGGAGGCCAAGCCGACACGTTTTACAAGGCAGCGGTCGACACGTGGCGTAAGGCTGGTATCATTCCAATCTTCGCGAACGGCAACTCTGGACCAAGCTGCACGACGGCCAACTCCCCAGGTGATTATGACACCGTCATCGCGGTCGGAGCGACGGATTCCAGCGACGGCTTGGCGGATTTCTCGAGCAAGGGACCAAGCAAGGGCGGCTTGATGAAGCCAGACATCTCTGCACCTGGCGTGAGCGTACGGTCGGCATGGAAGGATGGTGATTCGAGCTACAACTCGATCTCGGGGACGTCGATGGCGACGCCTCACGTCGCTGGTGTGGTCGCGCTCTTGCTGTCGGCCAAACCAGGACTGACCTTTGACCAGGTCAAGACCACGCTCACCCAGACAGTGGACACGGCGAGCTTGAAGCCGGCAGGCAAGACGTGCGGCGACACGAAGGACGGCACGTTCCCAAACAACATGTATGGCTATGGCCGCATCAACGCCTTGAACGCGATCACTAACACGACGCCAGCGCCGACGCCGTCTCCGTCGGCGACTCCAACGCCTGCCCCAACAACTGCAACGCCAGCTCCGACTACGAACACCCCAGCGCCGACCAAGCCGAGCCAGTGCTCAGGATTGAACGAGGCGCAGTGCGAAGACGCTTGGATCAACTGCTTCTGGGACTCGAGCAAGAAGACGTGTGAGAGTGTCTGGTAGATAGAAAGCTGGAAGACCACTCGGTCGTGCTGTGTAGATCTCTTGATTGTTCAAACGTCTTGGTTGTTCAAAATTACCGTTCAGAGACCTTGTTAAAGCGGGAACTTGGCCATTTCTCAACCAAAATGGCCCGTAACGGGACGCATTTCACACTAGTTTTAGCGCAAAGGCGGCATTCAGGGACTCGACTTCCCTTAGCAGCCTCCATGAGCCTTCTCACGCAGCCCCGGTAGCGGCAGAGTGAGCGCTAGCCACCCCATCGCCATCTCCTGTCGACCAAATGACTTGTGTTCAGAACCATGGTTTTTCTATAGATTATGGTCATAATAGTAATAAAGTTGAAATAAAAATTCATATCAGTTACTATATGCAGTTAAGTCGACTATAAACGTAGATATATGTTATGCATGTGTCTATTGTCGCTATTTGAACAGTAAATGCCCAATCTGGTGAAACGACCCAGACTATGAATATACCCCAAGAAGCTCTGGATGCGACTTACCAGCATGGAACACAACGCTCAAGCCCCATGAAGGTGCAACCGGGCGACTTGCCGAGCTCGGATGTATCATCAATCGTTGGACCCACGCACAGTCGCTCAGCGTCGTTGGTTTCGTCGTTCGAGCTGGTGTACGACCTCGCCCCTAGTGCCCCTTTGCCCGCCATCGACATCTCGCGCTCGGTACGATCCGTGCTGCTCAGCGAAAGACTCAACAAGCGATGGACGCGGCTCATGGGCAAGACCCAGGTGGGCATCTTCTTTATCTACAACACGGCATTGGTGTTGAACCTCGTCATCATCTGCACAAACCACTGGGTGGTCCGATGGACAGCGATCACGAACCAAGTGATCATGTACTACGCCATTCTCGCTCAGATATCGCTCATGCGCGTGGATATTCTTCAGCTCCTACTATACACGTACGAGTTCTGGTTCATCACCGTGGTGAACTGCATCTCGACAGTTATCATGACCTTCTACGTGCCTGATCATCGAGGTCTTACGGTCTGGGGGATGTGGATCGGAAACGAACTGGTGGCGATCATCGATGCTCAGATCGTCTTTCAACGAGGACTCATGCTTAGTGCCATCCCGCCAGTTGCGTTCACAGCAGGGGTTGTCTGTTGTGTGCTGTTCAACAGCATGGAGGGCGCAAACAACTTTGCGCTTTTTCGCGTCAATGGCTACGAGCTCGACGCTGCAGACGTACTGATCAATGGGTACTCTAATATGCTTATCCTAATGCTGCGAAATCTGTATCGACGGCGCGAGGCGATGAAAGAGCACGGTCAAAACTCGAGTGTGATTCAGTGCATCACATACCGTTGCCCCGTACGACTGCGTATACGACGTCATCAAGTGGGTTCTTCTGGTCTGATCATTCGAGAATCGAAAAAGACAATAGGAGCATCCTCAGAGAGGACAACAGCTTCGTTCATTGCATCAGCGAGGACGATTCAGATGGAATGCTATCCGGTGCGTCTCAAACAGTCAGCGAAGCTGCTTCTTGTGCCATTTGTCCAGCGAATCTTCAATGATCCGGACGAAAAACACTCAAAATCGTGGCAGATCGTTGCGTCAACGACCATGAGCGTCGGGATTATCCTCACAGTGCTTTCGTGTATCCCGGTCACAGCTGTAACGTGTCGTCTGAGTGGGTTTGTGGTCACTCTTGTGTTCTTCATGGCTTGCGTCTCCACGTATTATCGTCAATTGCTCCAACATCTCGTCATCTCGTACGATTTTGCCTTCCTCTCCATCCAATTCACGGCGATTCACCTTTGCTTGTGCGACTCGGTGAATTGGGACTCGCGGATATTGACCGTAGTATCAAGCTGGTTGTGGATCCACTGGGTCCTTACCTTCGACTGCATGCCGACTGTGATCAAGGGAGCATGGGGTCTCCATCATCACCGAGTCGTTTGGATCGCGGTGCTTATCGTGCTTGCTCACGTCTTGCTGGCATGTGTGATTACTTTTGGCCATACCACAGCTCTTCGTGAT
The DNA here is from genome assembly GCA_020085045.1 of Pythium oligandrum. Taxonomy (NCBI): domain Eukaryota; phylum Oomycota; class Peronosporomycetes; order Pythiales; family Pythiaceae; genus Pythium; species Pythium oligandrum. The sequence goes on from JAHRIK010000021.1 coordinate 639,361, forward strand.
CGTGCGTGGCTATCTGTCCATGTACTTGGAGTACACTTCAGACTGCATGTGTTACCAACAATGCTCAGTCGTATGTTGGTAACTTTCGGTTGGTCCTGTCGTATCGCGTGGCGTTTCTGGTGGCGTCATGACGACGAAATGGTGATTATACAAGGCAAAGTGACGTACATGAACAACCGGAAGAGGATGAAACACGTCGAGAAAGAGGTGGAACGTCTCAACTCCAAAGAATAGCGCGTCGCATCCTCGATGAAGAGCTTTGTGCGTCGAATCAGTTTGATGAATCGTTCAAATGCACCACCAACCGAGGCTAGTTCGTCGAAAAAGGGCAATGAACAGCCACCACATCCGACCAACACAATCATTACTGCTTCAAAGTGTGTCCAACACTCCTATCAGCCATCAGACGTCACGTTACTCGAAGAATCTCCATTTCGTTCCTCCAGGAAACAGTGAAGATGCTGATCCGGATAAAAGACCAGTACTATACAACGAATAGCTCACAACTGTGTCTTGTCTGGTGAATCTCACACTATACACCACATCATGAAGTACACATAAGGCAACTACACGACCATCATTCTGAGAAGGACTTGCATACCGAACGTCTACACAGTCTGGGACGGCGCAGTGGACGGCATCGATCGACTGACACGGCGGGCAAGCTCCTTAGTGACCCGAACACGTGTGCCTCGCCCAATCGACGACGCTGCACCTCAGCTTCGTCCCTCTTCTGCTTTTTCCGATTGTTCGTGTACCTGACTTTGCCCCGGATGACAATCATTTCGTCTTCGGTTCGTCGCCACAGCCGCCAGATGATCCGACACGACGAGCCAGACGTCACAAGCATACGACTCAGCATCGTCGGCAAGACCCGAAGGCTGATGCGATGATCAAGAACGTGCGTCGTCACCCACGCGCGATCTCGTAAGTAACTTCGTTGGCCAACCGCAACCATAAGTACAACTGCAATATGAGCCAGGACAAGCAAGACGGCTACCCACACGACGCGTTGATTGTGAAGACCCATTGTTTCTTGATTGCTACCGGCATGCAGTCGAACATGAGCACCCAGTGGATCCACAACCAACTCGATAGCACAGTGAGCATCCGTGAATCCCAGCCTAGCAAGTCGCATAGACACACGTGGATGGCTGTGAACTGGACCGAAAGGAAGGCAAAATCGAAAGAGAAGACGAGATAGCGGAGCACCTGTCGGTAGTACGTCGAAGCGGATAGAATACAGAACAGCAGAGTAGACGCAAAACCGATCACTCTACATGACGAAGCAACGAACGGAATGCAGGAGAGGATGTTGAGGATAATACCAATGCTCGATGTTGTCGACGCTGCGATCCGCCAAGCTCGGGTATAAAAATGTCGCGGGTCATCCAGTAGTCGAGATGCCATTGATACGACGAGGAGCTTTGTGGACGGTTCCAAATGGACTGGCGGACACTGCATCTGAACCCTTCTGTCTGCTGCAAGGAGGAAAACAGGGTTCGTCGGACCAGACATCACGCTCGATGAATCTACCTGACGTCGACTTATTCGTAGCCGCACGGGGCAACGATACGTGATGCACTGCATAGTGGTCGAACTGTAACCGTGCTCCTTCGTTACTTCACGTAGTCGATACGTATTCCGACTCAAGATGATCTGTTGGGTGGAGTAGCCGTTGAGAATTGCGACTCTTGCGTCAAGCTCGTATCCGTTGACTCGAAAGAGGGGGAAGTTATTGACACCATCTATGACCTCGAGTCCCACACAGCAGACGATAGCGGTAGTGAACACGACCGGAACCAAGCTTACGTGGTGCAACTCGCGTTGGGAGACTATTTGTGCATCGATCATCGCCATCGATCGATATCCAATCCACATGCCACACATGACCATGGCGCGGAGGTCGGGTATATACATACTGATAAGCACCGTTGAGACTCCATTCACCACGGCGATGAACCAGAACTCGTAGGTCCTCGAGAGAATTCGAAGCACATCAAAGTGCATCAGAGATATTTGTATGGCGATTGCGTATGTCGAAATGATTGCACTGGGAATGGCAGCCCAGCGAAGCACTCGGATGTTCGTGCATACGATTAGAAGGTTTAGCAACAGTGAAGTGTTGTAGAGAATGAACACACTCGACCGCGTCTTGGCTAGAAAGCGCGTCCATCGCTTATTGGTTTCTACGTTGAGTAATTCCGAGCGCACCGAGCGCGAGATGTCAATTGTCGGCAATGGGACACTGGGCACAAGGTCGTACTCGAATTCTTGTGGGAAGAGAAGATGGTTTCCCGCGTGGTCGAAGGGATGGCCGACAACACAGGCAATACCTTCGGCGTCATATTTTGGCATGAGCAAGCCGCGCCGACAGTGAAAGACCGTGCACAAAAAGTATTCTTAGTTCGTGAGGGAGCCATTATAATAGCAACATGGAGAACTGAAATCGGGAGGGATTCGTCACCATCCATTACTGTATCGTCAGAAATACCTGGACGATTTATTTTGCCTTCACAACAACGGGATACCAGCCATCTGATTCAGCCGGTAACAATGGTCTGGTCATGGGGCTCATGTTGATGTTACGCTTGTGTTACATCCCTTCACGAGCTAGAGCATCTCCTCGACGCCCAAGTATTTGTATGCGTTATCATTTACAGACTGTGTACATTCCGCACTGCATGTATCTAGTCTGCACAATCAAGGTTGTGTGTTGCTCAAACTCCACAAAGATTGGATCGCTTCATACATTGGCACAAGCAGGTCTGATCTGTCTCTCGCACATATGACCAAAAAAAAAACGGACAGGCCGACCAAGCCATAAGAGACTCGATGATCCGCAACACTTGGAGCTTTGACGGCTTTGCCTTCAGTTAGTCCGCACCAATGCACGCTACATTTCTTCGTAATGTGTGTGTATTTACCAAGTGACATTGCTCAGCGCACAGATTCATCAAAATGGTTTATTACGAGGGTGTCTGGTGACACTCCTAATCATATAGCATGCTCCATGGCTGCTCCAGAGATACTACATGCTAACGGCTCCCAAACTCCTTACTTCGCGTCAAGACACTTGAGGACAGTCCAGCTGTAGTTGCAGTGTCCCACCATGGTGCAATCGAACCACGGCAAGCCGTCGCACGGAATAAATGGGACTGGCGTCTTGGACGTGTCAAGACACTTGCGCTCCAACCAGTAGTAGCCGCACTCTGGCGTGAGGCCGCACTCGTACCACTCGAGTTCACTGCACGCCTTCGTGGCAGCCACCTTTGCGGCTGGCGCCTGGTCATCGGCGGCGGCCTGACGGAGGGTACGCTGGACGGCTGGCTCGGCGACGGCGGCCGAGACAACAAGAGCCGAGGCGAGGACAAGAGGAGCGAACTTGGTGAAGATCATCGTGAGTTGGGTTGGGTTGGGTGTTTTTGTGACTTGGTGGATCGGGCGCAAGTTGGAGAATGAGAGACTGCGGCCAGGAGGTGGAGCTAGAGGAAGAACAGGAACAGGAGCTGGGGGAGGGGGAGGAGGAGGAGCATGGGGAGGAGGCTGCTTTTGGACTCTCTAGGGAGATAACACGGTCCACCTACAACATAACTGCATCCGACGATCCTCCGCCTCATCTCATCCGCGTGTTCTTGAAGAGGCTGCGGTCCGCAACCTGTCCGGTGTGGGCCGGGGGGTCACAGTCTGCAATATGGTCCATAACGTTGGTCCGCAACCAGGTTGCGGATCACTGAATCCCTCGTGGCGTGGTCGGCCTGTCCGTTTTTTGGCCACGCATGCGGGAGACTGTGACCCCCCGGCCCACACATCGGACAGGTTGCGGACCGTCAGGGGGGTCACAGTCTGCAAAATGGTCCATAACGTTGGTCCGCAACCAGGATGCAGATCACTGAGTCCCTCGTGGCGTGGTCGGCCTGTCCGTTTTTTTGGCCACGCATGCGAGAGACTGTGACCCCCCGGCCCACACCGGACAGGTTGCGGACCGCAGCCTCTTCAAGAACACGCGGATGAGATGAGGCGGAGGATCGTCGGATGCAGTTATGTTGTAGGTGGACCGTGTTATCTCCCTAGAGAGTCCAAAAGCAGCCTCCTCCCCATGCTCCTCCTCCTCCCCCTCCCCCAGCTCCTGTTCCTGTTCTTCCTCTAGCTCCACCTCCTGGCCGCAGTCTCTCATTCTCCAACTTGCGCCCGATCCACCAAGTCACAAAAACACCCAACCCAACCCAACTCACGATGATCTTCACCAAGTTCGCTCCTCTTGTCCTCGCCTCGGCTCTTGTTGTCTCGGCCGCCGTCGCCGAGCCAGCCGTCCAGCGTACCCTCCGTCAGGCCGCCGCCGATGACCAGGCGCCAGCCGCAAAGGTGGCTGCCACGAAGGCGTGCAGTGAACTCGAGTGGTACGAGTGCGGCCTCACGCCAGAGTGCGGCTACTACTGGTTGGAGCGCAAGTGTCTTGACACGTCCAAGACGCCAGTCCCATTTATTCCGTGCGACGGCTTGCCGTGGTTCGATTGCACCATGGTGGGACACTGCAACTACAGCTGGACTGTCCTCAAGTGTCTTGACGCGAAGTAAGGAGTTTGGGAGCCGTTAGCATGTAGTATCTCTGGAGCAGCCATGGAGCATGCTATATGATTAGGAGTGTCACCAGACACCCTCGTAATAAACCATTTTGATGAATCTGTGCGCTGAGCAATGTCACTTGGTAAATACACACACATTACGAAGAAATGCAGCATGCGTTAGCTCGGATGAGCGAGAAAACGTGTTCTCTTGCTCGGTTGCATGATGCGTAATGCAAACCAACCAACTAAATCCAGCGACGGCATCCTTAAAACTGAGCTGATGGCCTCCTGAGGCCCCTTCATACAAACCGACAGAAGGTGAAGCAGTCGGACGCTCGCGTCTTCGCAGAAGCCACTTTGCGTCAGACACGATGTAGTATTATAGTAGAATCTCTATACTAGTAGTGGTTGCACTGCGCTCGTAGGGATAGATTCGTCAAGGACAAGCGGATGCCCTGGAGCATCCGCCCGAAGCTAGGCGGTAGCATCATGCCGCCGCCCGTGCTCCCGGGGGGCGTCACCTATGCGAACGCTGGTGAACCGGGATCAAGTGTCATAGTACATAGGTCTTAATCCGGCTCATTATAGGCTGCCGCGAATAAACGTTCGACTACTGCTTGCACTGCGCTAACCTCTACTAGCCTAAGCTAGACTTTGTTCGTTGAAATGCGCCTTCCCCACCCATGGTGGGCAAGTAATCGATAATAGCGGCCGAGGCATTCGAGGGATCTGATTCAGCGGGAAGCAACAGAATGCCACGGCTGGGTATCTCAATCCACAGCACCGAGAGCTAAGGGTTGACGTTGCGCCTATGTTGCATTAATCCAGCGAGCCAGAGCATCTGCTTGACGTCTCACGTCACCCATCCATATCAAACCACGGTATCGTTTGTATGTCTTCTTTGTTGGATGGGTTCATATTTTCTACCATGTCTTCGAGCAGTCATCCAGTAGCTCACCTCCTTCTGGCATCATTGAACACCGACGACCCGTCTATCACCCAGATGCCTGATGGACAGGCCGATCAAGCCATGAGAGACTCGACGTGCCGCAGTCTCTCTACCCACACGCTGGACACGAAGTGGACAGCCCATGCCCACAGGAGGCGATGGGAGGAAGGATCGGATGCAATTATTAACTGGGCCATCCCCCTAGAGTCCTGAGCAGCCTCCTTCTCCTGCTCTTCTTGCTCCAGCTCCTACTCGGGACTGTGCTCTCATTCTCCAACTTGCGTCCAACCCGCCAAGTCACAGAAGCCCCTACTCGACGCATCATGGTCTTCACCAAGTTCGCTCCTCTTGTCCTCGCCTCGGCGCTCGTCGCCTCGGATGCCTCGGCCGCCGTCGTCGACCCAGCCATCCACCGCACGCTTCGCCAGCAGGGTAACGTCAACCTCATCGTCACGATGAAGAAGGGCACTCAGGAGGCTATCAGCTCGGTCAAGGAAGCCTCGTTCACGACTCGTGGTGCCTTGATCGAGGACCTCGTCAGCCGTCTCCAGCAGCACGCTGAGGACTCGCAGGTGGAGGTCGGTGCTTTGTTCGCCAAGGAAGCTGCTGGTGAGTACACCAAGGCGGAGAGTTACTGGATCTCGAACCAGATTTTCGTCGAGGGTGCTACTGCTAGTTTCCTCGAGCGTTTGTCTGCTTTGCCTTCGGTTGGTGAGATCCGTGAGGAGGAAGTGTACAAGGTGCCTGAGGTCTTCGCGGCTCCAATGAACTCGACTGCCGCGAACGAGTGGGGTGTCGAAATCATCCAGGCTCCAGCCGTCTGGGCTGCTGGCAACACCGGTAAGGGAGTGATTGTTGGTGCCATTGACACTGGTGTTCGTGGCACGCACGAGGCCGTCAAGGCCAACTTCCGTGGTGCTTACGGCTGGTTCGACCCTGAAGCCAAGAAGGCTGATCCATACGACAACAACGGCCACGGCTCGCACGTTATGGGTACCATCGCTGGTGCCAACGGCGTCGGTGTCGCTCCTGGTGCTACGTGGATGGCCTGTAAGGGTTGCCGTACCAGCTCGTGCCCACAGTCGGACTTGTTGGCGTGTTTCCAGTTCATGACGTGCCCAACCGACCCAAGCGGTAACAACAAGGACTGCTCGAAGGCGCCTCACCTTGTGAGCAACTCGTGGGGTGGAGGCCAGGGCTCCAGCACCTACAAGGCTGCCGTTGATGCTTGGCACAAGGCTGGTATCATTCCTGTGTTCGCCAACGGTAACGAAGGCCGTACTGGCTGTAAGACGGCCAGCTCGCCTGGTGACTACGCCAACGTCATTGCGGTCGGTGCTACCAACTCGACGGATGGTCTTGCCGACTTCTCGAGCAAGGGCCCTACCGTCGGTGGTATCATGAAGCCTGAGATCTCGGCTCCTGGTGTCGCTGTGCGCTCGGCGTGGTACACTGGTGACAATGCCTACAACTCCATCTCTGGTACGTCGATGGCTACGCCTCATGTGTCGGGCGCCATTGCTCTTTTGCTTGCCGCGAAGCCAGGTCTCACGTTCGACCAGGTCCGTGAGGCTTTGACCAAGAACGTCGATACTGCGTCGCTCTCGCTCACGGGCTACTCGTGTGGTACCACCAAGGACGGTGTCTTCCCAAACAACATGTACGGTTACGGTCGTCTTAACATCAACAAGGCCGTCGGTGGCGCTCCAGTGCCAACGCCTACCACGCCAGCTCCAACCACCCCGGCTCCAACCACGCCAGCCCCAACTACCCCTGCTCCAACCACCAAGACCCCAGCTCCTACCACCAAGACTCCAGCTCCAACAACGCCTGCCCCGACGCAGACTGAATGCAGCGGCAAGTCGTTCACGCAGTGTTTCTTCGCGGCCAACTGCTCGTGGAGCTGGGCGCAGGGCAAGTGTCTTAGCACCCAATAAACTTGCGGATAGTAGTTAGCAAGTACGTCTTTAGTAGTAGTAACCTGCAGTCCATCTGGAGCATGCCAGGTCCATCCGTAAATTCGGCGAACAGTTTTGATGTTGTTTCAAGTGCAGTTCTCCCACCCATATCCTATACGCTACGCTTCGTTGGCCGATAGCTAACGCAGCCATGGAAGTCCCTCACTCCAGCCGATACAACTCCCCATTGTACGATGGTAACGAGCTGGATAGTATTATAACAAATGCAAGAACAAAATGGATACGACACGGCAATAATGTGCTCGGTGAGCCAGCCACGTCTGAGCATGAACCAACTGACCCATTTGTATTCATACGGTCAGAGTTTTTCGCCCTACGACACTCGCCATCTCAAGTAATCGGTCACGCCAATTAATCACTGCTAATACTTGGTCGGGTCATCATGACACACTCCGCCTGAGTGCGCATTCGTCTAGATCACAATGACAATGTTATATGGTTTGTGCCACGCATCAAACCAAATAGACTGCTCAGCTTGAAAGACATCAAAACGGTTTTCCGGCTTTACAAGTGCACCTGGCAGTCCTAATCACATCGTAGGAGGTAGCAGAACCGGTGTCTACTCCAGAGATACATGCTAATCACTGTTTCCAAATTTACTGAGTGCTGAGGCACTTGCTCTGCGACCAGCTCCACGAGCAGTTTGGCGCGAGGATGCACTTGAAGAACGTGTTGCCGCTGCACTCGGTCTGCGTTGGGGCAGGCGTCGTTGGCGCTGGGGTCTTGGTGGTAGGAGCTGGAGTGGTTGGGGATGGCGAAGTTGGGGCTGGCGACGTTGGCGTTGGCACTGGAGCGCCACCGACGGCCTTGTTGATGTTAAGACGACCGTAACCGTACATGTTGTTTGGGAAGACACCGTCCTTGGTGGTACCACACGAGTAGCCCGTGAGCGAGAGCGACGCAGTATCGACGTTCTTGGTCAAAGCCTCACGGACCTGGTCGAACGTGAGACCTGGCTTCGCGGCAAGCAAAAGAGCAATGGCGCCCGACACATGAGGCGTAGCCATCGACGTACCAGAGATGGAGTTGTAGGCATTGTCACCAGTGTACCACGCCGAGCGCACAGCGACACCAGGAGCCGAGATCTCAGGCTTCATGATACCACCGACGGTAGGGCCCTTGCTCGAGAAGTCGGCAAGACCATCCGTCGAGTTGGTAGCACCGACCGCAATGACGTTGGCGTAGTCACCAGGCGAGCTGGCCGTCTTACAGCCAGTACGGCCTTCGTTACCGTTGGCGAACACAGGAATGATACCAGCCTTGTGCCAAGCATCAACGGCAGCCTTGTAGGTGCTGGAGCCCTGGCCTCCACCCCACGAGTTGCTCACAAGGTGAGGCGCCTTCGAGCAGTCCTTGTTGTTACCGCTTGGGTCGGTTGGGCACGTCATGAACTGGAAACACGCCAACAAGTCCGACTGTGGGCACGAGCTGGTACGGCAACCCTTACAGGCCATCCACGTAGCACCAGGAGCGACACCGACGCCGTTGGCACCAGCGATGGTACCCATAACGTGCGAGCCGTGGCCGTTGTTGTCGTATGGATCAGCCTTCTTGGCTTCAGGGTCGAACCAGCCGTAAGCACCACGGAAGTTGGCCTTGACGGCCTCGTGCGTGCCACGAACACCAGTGTCAATGGCACCAACAATCACTCCCTTACCGGTGTTGCCAGCAGCCCAGACGGCTGGAGCCTGGATGATTTCGACACCCCACTCGTTCGCGGCAGTCGAGTTCATTGGAGCCGCGAAGACCTCAGGCACCTTGTACACTTCCTCCTCACGGATCTCACCAACCGAAGGCAAAGCAGACAAACGCTCGAGGAAACTAGCAGTAGCACCCTCGACGAAAATCTGGTTCGAGATCCAGTAACTCTCCGCCTTGGTGTACTCACCAGCAGCTTCCTTGGCGAACAAAGCACCGACCTCCACCTGCGAGTCCTCAGCGTGCTGCTGGAGACGGCTGACGAGGTCCTCGATCAAGGCACCACGAGTCGTGAACGAGGCTTCCTTGACCGAGCTGATAGCCTCCTGAGTGCCCTTCTTCATCGTGACGATGAGGTTGACGTTACCCTGCTGGCGAAGCGTGCGGTGGATGGCTGGGTCGACGACGGCGGCCGAGGCATCCGAGGCGACGAGCGCCGAGGCGAGGACAAGAGGAGCGAACTTGGTGAAGACCATGATGCGTCGAGTAGGGGCTTCTGTGACTTGGCGGGTTGGACGCAAGTTGGAGAATGAGAGCACAGTCCCGAGTAGGAGCTGGAGCAAGAAGAGCAGGAGAAGGAGGCTGCTCAGGACTCTAGGGGGATGGCCCAGTTAATAATTGCATCCGATCCTTCCTCCCATCGCCTCCTGTGGGCATGGGCTGTCCACTTCGTGTCCAGCGTGTGGGTAGAGAGACTGCGGCACGTCGAGTCTCTCATGGCTTGATCGGCCTGTCCATCAGGCATCTGGGTGATAGACGGGTCGTCGGTGTTCAATGATGCCAGAAGGAGGTGAGCTACTAGATGACTGCACGAAGACGAGGTAGAGAAAGTGAACCCATAAAGTATTGACTAAGGCGTGTACACCCTGTTTTGGTACCGGGACATGATACAGGGTGGCAAGTTGCCGTGCTGGCTTGCTTAGCATTCGACTGGACGTTTTGACGTGGAATGGACTCACCAAGCGAACGGCGCGTTGCATTTGGTGCAAGCTTGGCTTCCCGTGGAGCGAGAGCGTGAAATGACTGTGGCATGCTGCTGCACGAATCAGATGAAAGTCCCCTAAATCAGGTTGAAGTGGCTCAATGATTCGATTAGAATGTCGCTGGGTATCAGTGTCGACGAATGACTCGCGACAGCAGCGTAGGCACTACTGCACAACTTTAGAATTAGAGTATGCTATGACGACCTGTTGGTGCCTAAAGTAGGCACTCTGGGGCAAATTGGTGAAGGTGATCTCGTCCGCATCACACAGACGAATGCAAACATAACTAACCGAGCAAAGAATATTCAGCTATTCACGACCACAAACTTCGTGCGCTAATAAGTGTCGGTATTCTCGTTCTAGAGAGGATGCTTTCTTCTCCTCTATGGTCACCATCTAATGGAACATGGGACCCCATTACTTGCGGAGACTCTTGAGAGCACTCAGTACATTGACACGACCGTAGACATACATGCTGTTCGGGAACGCGCCGTCCTGACTTCCTCCACACGAGTGACCAGAGCCTGGAGCGTCTGAGTATCAGCATTGTTCGGGAGGAGGGTGCGCAGGTCATCGAATGACAAACCTTGTTCATGGGCGCTGATCAAGAGAGCAGTGGCACCCGTCACGTGAGGTGCGGCCACCGAGGTGCCCGACTTTAATTCTCACGCGCCATCACCTGCGTACGAAGCTGAGCGTACGTCCTTGCCAGGAGCGGAGATGTCTGGTTTCATCACACCGCCGACCTAAGGCCCCATACTCGAGAACTCGGCGAGGCCATCCGCAGCCGTAGTTGCACCAACTGATAGGACAATATCATAATCACCCGGTGAGGTTACCGTGCCACACCCATCGCGACCATTGTTGCCATTCGAGAAGATTGGGAGGATGCCGTCAGCGAGCCATGCCCTGATCACTGCCTTGTGGGTGCTCGTTCCCTGGCCACCACCCCAGGAGTTGTTGACGACGTGAGGAGTCTTGTAACAGTCCTTGTTCTTTCCGTTCGTGTCTGTTGGGCACGTCATGAACTGGAAACACGCCAACAAGTCGGACTGTGGGCATCCCTTCGCACGGCACCCCTTGCAGGCCATACAGGTCGCACCTGGGGCAACACCAATGCCGTTGGCTCCAACAATGGTCCCGACAGTATGCGTGCCGTGACCGGTAACATCGTACGGATTGGTCTTCTTGGCTTCTGGGTCATACCAACCGTACTCTCCAGCAAAGTTGTCTCGAAGAGCCTCATGAGTGCCACGCACACCCGAGTCAACGCTGCCAACAACCACGCCCTCACCGGTGAAACCAAGCTCCCAGACAGCCGGTGCCTTAATCATTTTGACCGAAGCAGCCAACGAACGGCCCATTCAACCGAAGCAGCCAACGAACGGCCAGTCACTTCAGTAGCATTGACTGGAGTAGTTTCGACCTCCGGGATTTCATAGACTTCTTCTTCGTGGATCGATGCGACCGATGGCATAGCTGCGAGACGCTGCAAGAAGTCGATGGTCGCGCCTTCGACATACACTTGGTTCGTGATCCAGAAGCTCTTTGAGTCGACGAAATTACCAGCAGCTTACTTGGCAAAGAGACTGTTGACTTCAGTCTGGGTGTCTTCTGCGTGCTGTTGGAGACGGTTGACCATGTCCTCAATCAGTGCACCGCGCGAGGTGAATGAGGCTTCCTTGATGGAATTGATAGTATCTTCCGTCCCCTTCTTCATTGTGACGATAAGGTTGACGGTTCCTTGTTGGCGGAGTGTGCGGTGGATGGCTGGGTCAATGCGAGCAGCGGAGACATCGGACGCAAGAAGTGCTGCAGCAAGGACGAGCGGAGCGAATTTAATGCAGACCATGGTGACTGGGGAATGCACGTATGAACGTGATGGTAAGTTGGAAAGTGAGATCGGCTATATTCTGCAGGTCGACTTGGAGCGTGTTGTAGATAGTGGATCTGCTCCCTCCGGTAGCATGCCTACGTTTTATTGGACTCATGAATGAGGTCCTCCTCCTGACTGATAGCCGTGGCGATGGGCAATGTGGGTAAATGTGTACCCACGTCACAAGCACGCGATCGTGTGCACTCGAACGGTACAGTACGTTGATAGTGGTCCATGGAAGTTATTGGCGTGTTGTGACTGTCTAGTTTGTAGATATGGAGCCATCATTACACATCCGTAAGCTGACTTACCATCCGTAATCGACTAAGAAACGGAGTCACGAATAAAGTCCTCCTCCTGATTGATCGCCGTGGCAACAGGCAATGTGGGTAAACGTGTACCCACATCACAACCACGCGATCTGTGTGCACTCCAACGATACTGTACCGGTGCTAATGCAATGTACCTCCAGGTGTCGTTGGAGCTGGAGTCTTGGTGGTAGGAGCTAGGGTGGTAGGCATCGGTGTGGTAGGCGTTGGCACTGGAGTACTGCCGATCGCCTTGTTGATGTTGAGACGACCATAACCGTACATATTGTTCGGGAAGACACCGTCCTTGGTAGTACCACACGAGAAACCCGACGGCAAGAGAGACTCTGTGTCCACATTCTTGATCAAAGCCTCACGCACCTGGTCGAACTTGAGACCTGGCTTGGCGGCAAGCAAGAGAGCAACAGCGCCGGAGACGTGAGGCGTGGCCATCGATGTTCCCGAAACGAAGTTGTACTCGCTGTCACCAGTGTTCCACGATGAGCGGACGTCGACGCCTGGAGCCGAGATCTCAGGCTTCATGATACCGCCAACGGTGGGACCCTTGCTCGAGAAATCGCCAAGAGTGTCGGTCGAGTCGGTGGCACCGACAGCAATGACGCTTGCAAGATCGCCAGGTGAATTGGCAGTATTACAGCCCAAACGGCCATTGTTACCGTTGGCGAAGATTGGGATGATGCCAGCAGCATGCCAAGTATCGATTGCAGCCTTGTAGGTGCTGGAGCCCTGGCCTCCACCCCACGAGTTGCTCACAAGGTGAGGTGCCTTCGAGCAGTCCTTGTTGTTACCGCTTGGGTCGGTCGGACACGTCATGAACTGAAAGCACGCCAACAAGTCTGACTGCGGACAATTCTGAGTACGACAACCTTTGCAGGCCATCCAAGTCGCGCCTGGGGCGACACCGATACCATTGATACCAGCGATGGTACCCATGGTGTGCGAGCCGTGACCGTTGTTGTCGTATGGCTCAGGCTTCTTGGCCTCAGGGTCGAACCAACCGTAAGCACCACGGAAGTTACCCTTGACGGCCTCGTGCGTTCCACGGACACCCGTATCGATCTGACCGACAATCACACCCTTACCAGTGTTGCCAGTCGCCCAAACAGCTGGTGCCTGGATCTTCTCGACAACCATTTGTTCGTGGCTGTTGAGTTCAAAGAGGAGGCAAACAACTCGGGAACCTTGTACACTTCCTCCTCACGGATCTCACCGACCGATGGTAAAGCAGACAAACGCTCGAGGAAACTAGCAGTAGCACCCTCGACGAAAATCTGGTTCGAGATCCAGTAACTCTCCGCCTTGGTGTACTCACCAGCAGCTTCCTTGGCGAACAAAGCACCGACCTCCACCTGCGAGTCCTCAGCGTGCTGCTGGAGACGGCTGACGAGGTCCTCGATCAAGGCACCACGAGTCGTGAACGAGGCTTCCTTGACCGAGCTGATAGCCTCCTGAGTGCCCTTCTTCATCGTGACGATGAGGTTGACGTTACCCTGCTGACGAAGCGTACGGTGGATGGCTGGGTCGACGATGGCGGCCGAGGCATCCGAGGCGACGAGCGCCGAGGCGAGGACAAGAGGAGCGAACTTGGTGAAGACCATGATGCGTCGAGTAGGGGCTTCTGTGACTTGGTGGATTGGACGCAAATTGGAGAATGAGAACACAGTCAGGGTGCTCTTCGGAGTCCGAAAGGGGAGCAGTTAATCCTTGCACCCTATTTCTCCTCCCATTTCGTTTAATCTGGGTGCAAGATCCAATTGGTGACTCGAGTCTGAGTAAAAACTCCACGAAACATCAAGTTCTTGAACAGAAAACGGGCTCCTCGTTCAAGAGTAGGTGAATAATCTGGATTGACCGTCTTAACCCGGTAACGAGTGAAACCAGTACTCCTACTTATACATGCATCGGGTTTTGGTTATCGGTTGAACTGCGTGATGTTGACGCAACTCCTACCGAAGGCTGGGTGGTACTGTATCTTTTGACGTGAACAATGGCGCATCCATCCGTACGAGACTCCAATTGTACACATTACGAACTAAGCGCGTGTGACGCCCACCAGACGTAAGAATTGATGAGGGATTAGCGCTGAATCAGATGCATAGGCACCCAACGCCCGTTACCCAAGTTGAGGTAGTGCAGCATTGAGAACGACTTCGACGTGTCACTCTGGGTAATCAACAAATCGATTAGAATAATCACTGCTCCGCGTTATTTTAATTTGTTTGCGCGAACTCGTCGAAGCGGATGACCCCTGACACACTGAGGGTTTAGGGTGCACCATTGCACAACCAAGGACAGGTTCTCCACGGGACTGTATTGACAATAACCGTAGTACAAGTATAATGGAATGTAACACCAGAAAAATACAGCGTTCAGTAAGGGGTCCTCTGGCGCGTCCAAAACACAACGAGCTTGCGTAAATCGTAATGAGCATTCTCCTATTTCTTGTGCCACTAATGTTCGCTATACGAGGAGCTCCATCGCCTCGTCCTGGTTTTGTTCTAGGTCGACTAGCAGAATTAGTTTGACTGTTATTACCTACTGTAGCGCACCACAATGGATGTGGACCACATTAAGTCTTGGCTTTGACACCCTGGCTTTCGGATCCGCCCCATAGAAGAAAGCGAAAGACAGAAGGGTAACAGGATGAACTCGTGACGTCACTTATGGTGACCAATCAGCGCTGACATTCACTGCGGAAGGTTGTCTTCTGCTATTGATCGACATTGGGATCGTCAAGGGCTTTGATCAAGGTATTGTACTCAATTGAAGAGGCAAGTGGGGAATGATAGGAACAAAACTGTTTATGTGTCGGAGATTACGACTGACTACGTCCGACAGGAGTATTTACATCAAGTTGAGGCACAAGCTCTGCGACCAGCCCCACTGGCAGACCGACTCCTTCTTACACTCGCTGAACGAGAGCTTGGTGCACTCGATCTGAGCTGGCTTGGCGGCCGCGGCGTCACCGTTGATGGCCTTGTTGATGTTAAGACGACCGTAGCCGTACATGTTGTTTGGGAAGACACCGTCCTCGGTGTTGCCGCACGAGTAGCCCGAGAGCGAGAGCGACGCGGTGTCGACGTTCTTGGTGAGGGTGCTGAGCACTTCGTCGTACTTGAGGCCAGGCTTGGCGGCAAGCAAGAGAGCGACGGCGCCCGACACGTGAGGAGCAGCCATCGAGGTACCCGAGATGGAGTTGTACTCGCTGTCACCAGTGTTCCACGACGAGCGGACGGCGACACCAGGAGCCGAGATCTCTGGCTTCATGAGACCACCAACCGAAGGACCCTTGCTCGAGAAGTCAGCAAGACCATCCGACGAGTTGGTGGCGCCAACGGCAATGACGTTCTTGTAATCACCTGGTGAGTTCGAGGTGCCACATCCCGAGCGACCGCTGTTACCAGCCGAGAAGATTGGGATGATGCCGGCCGCGTGCCAAGCATCGACGGCGGCCTTGTAGGTGCTGGAGCCCTGGCCTCCACCCCACGAGTTGCTCACAAGGTGTGGAGCCTTCGAGCAGTCTGGGTTGGCGCCAGCCGTGTCGGTTGGGCACGTCATGAACTGGAAGCACGCCAACAAGTCCGACTGTGGGCACGAGCTGGTACGGCAGCCCTTGCAGGCCATCCAAGTGGCACCAGGAGCAACGCCGACACCGTTGGCACCAGCAATGGTACCCATGGTGTGCGAGCCGTGGCCGTTGTTGTCGTATGGATCAGCCTTCTTGGCCTCAGGGTCGAACCATCCGTAAGCGCCACGGAAGTTACCCTTGACGGCCTCGTGGGTACCACGAACACCAGTGTCAATGGCACCAACAATCACTCCCTTACCGGTGTTGCCAGCAGCCCAGACAGCTGGGGCCTGAATCATCTCGACACCCCACTCGTTGGTGGTGTTCGAGGCGTTGGCTGGAGCCACGGTGACCTCTGGGATCTTGTAGACTTCCTCCTCACGGATCTCACCGACCGAAGGCAAAGCAGTCAAACGCTCAAGGAACGAAGCCGAAGCACCCTCAACGAAGATCTGGTTCGAGATCCAGTAACTCTCCGCCTTGGTGTACTCACCAGCGGCCTCCTTGGCGAACAAGGCGCCAACCTCGACCTGCGAGTCCTCAGCATGCTGCTGGAGACGGCTGACGAGGTCTTCAATCAACGCACCACGCGAGGTGAACGAGGCCTCCTTGACGGCGTTGATGGTCTCCTGAGTGCCCTTCTTCATCGTGACGATGAGGTTGACGGTGCCCTGCTGACGGAGGGTACGGTGGACGGCTGGGTCGACGATGGCGGCCGAGGCATCCGAGGCGACAAGCGCCGAGGCGAGAACAAGAGGAGCGAACTTGGTGAAGACCATGGTACTGAAGACTGGGTTCCGAGGACTTGCTGGCAAGTTGGGAAGTGAGCTCGACTGAGCTTAATCCAGGACGCGTCCGCCCTTCTCATCCACACACTGTGGACGGAGGAGCTCCTCATTCAGGACCTTTTTCTTGTTGCGGAGGGCGTGACTGTGAGAAAACGCATGGGTGACGCGAGTCGACAGTCGTGTCGATCTGGATCAGATCCCGACTGTGGTCAACCCAGAAAACGTCAAATTTGACAAATCGCGGTTAGACCACGTCTCACCGAGAGATAGACTTCTGCTGAAAATATACCGGTTTTTGTGAAAAGGAGGAGGAGCTGCGCGTGTGGTTAGCTTCCAGCTGGTTAGGCCTGTCACAACAATCACTGAAGTGAACCGGCTCTGTGACGTGGAATGGATGGTTCGTTGGCAGTTTAGACCCGGCTCTTGACACACTTACCCTAAATGGACACGTAAACACCAAACGTGTGTTTCCCGAGAGATCTGATTCCGAAAATTTGGGAAAGCGATCAACCGGCGGGAAGAATGGAAAACATGTTGTAATGCTTGCTGCTTGCTGGCTTTGTTGAATTGAATACCGTGTTCTGGATCGTACTGGTGCTATGATGACTAGTTCAGTTGTTCGTCGAACGTGTTTCTCGTCGAGCGTGATTGCATTTATGATCCACATACACACTATAGGTCTCACCACGATGATGTGGAGATAAAGCCACGTTGTATTCTGCAAAATTCTATTGGAATCTCTATTGAATGCGCTGCTGCTCACGACAGTGATCATTGCTTACTTCTCGAGACACTTTCGGTTTGGGTAGTCCCAGTTACAGTACTCGGAGTAGTAACAAGACGTCATGCCCTTGCTCGAGCACGGCTCCACAGGCTTTGGCGTATCCTCCGCTGGGGTTTCGGTCACAGGAGGTGGCGATGGCTTGTCGAGACACTGCTTGTTTGGGTAGTTCCATTCACAGTGCTCCGAGTAGTAGCAAGGCGTCATGCCCAAGGTAGAGCATGACTCCGGAGCAACATTCGATGGAGCTGGAGTCGTAGTAGCTGGGGTCGTCGGGGCTGGAGCCAAAGTGGTAGGGACTGGTGAAGGTCGTTCTGGCAAACCCACGGCATCACCACTGACGGCCTTGAAAGCATTGAGACGACCATAGCCGTACATGTTGTTTGGGAACACACCATCCACAGTGTTGCCACATGAGTAACCCGTAGGCATGAGGGACTGAGTGTCGACGTTGTTGCTCAGGATGTCACGGACTTCGTCGAACTTGAGACCTGGTCTGGCCGAAAGCAGGAGAGCCACAGTACCCGTCACGTGAGGAGCAGCCATCGAAGTTCCTGAGTCTGTGTAGTAGCCATCGTCGCTTCCGAGCCACGCCGAACGTACGTCCTTACCGGGAGCGGAAATCTCTGGCTTCATGCGACCGCTTGACGACACACCCTTGCTCGAGAATTCGGCAAGCCCATCGGTCGAGTTGGTAGCACCGACCGAGATCACATTATCATGCTCACCAGGAGCGCTCGCAGTGTCACAGCCTGAACGACCGCCGTTACCGTTCGAAAAGATTGGGATGATACCTGCCGCGTGCCACGCGTCGACGGCGGCCTTATAGTTGTCGGAACCTCGAGCGCCAGCACCCCATGAATTGTTAATGACGTGAGGCGCCTTCGAACAGTCTTGGTTCTCGCCGTTCGGGTCGGTGGGACACGTCATGAACTGCATACACATGAGCAGTTCTACCTGTCGACACGATGAGGTACGGCAACCCTTACAAGCCATCCAGGTAGCACCAGGGGCGACACCGAAGCCATTAGAACCGACAATCGTTCCCATGGTATGAGAACCATGGCCGGCGTTGTCGTATGGCTCTGGCTTGCCGGCCTCTGGATCGTACCAGCCATAGTCACCACGGAAGCTGCCCTTGAGAATTTCGTGGGTGCCGCGCACACCCGTGTCGATGGAACCAACGACGACTCCCTGACCAGTGTTACCGGTGGCCCAGACAGCAGGTGCTTGGATCATCTCGATACCCCATTGGTTGCCAGAACCCGTAGAGTTGGCTGGCACAGCAGTGACCTCGTCGAGTTGGTAGACTTCTTCCTCACGGATTTCACTGATTGTTGGGAGCGTAGCGAGACTCTCGACGAAACCAACCGTCGCACCCTCAATGTACACTTGGTTCGAGATCCACAAGCTCTCGGCTCGGACGTATTTGCCTCCAGCTTCCTTGGCGAACAGCTTACCGACTTCGACCTGCGACTTCTCAGCATTCTGTTGGAGACGGTTGACGAGACTTTCGATCTGAGCCTCACGCGATGAGAACGAGGCTTCTTTGGCCGCATTGATCGCGGCCTTGGTGCCCTTCGTCATGGTCACGACGAGGTTGACCGTGCCTTGCTTACGAAGAGCGCGATGCACAGCAGGATCCACATGGGCGGCGGAGATAACGGAGGCGACGAGCGCCGTGGCGAGTACGAGGGCGGCGAACTTGGTGGAGACCATGGTGGTTCCGGTGACTTGCTGGCAAGTGGAAGAATGACTGGGTTAATCCAGGCCGCCCTTCTCATCCACACATATCGGCCCTCACGACGGGTCCTCCTTTGTGACTCCACATCCGTATCATTCAAATGTGTAGCCTCGTGCTCGGGATAGAAGTGTGGACGGGTCTATCCAGTGGATCCACTAACAAAAACACGGTGGATCCGATCAATTAATTGGGTCTAACCCCTGTTTGACCTACCATGTTCTGGTCATTTTGTCTAGGTAGTCGCGTGTTTTGGGTTGCATTTGCTGGTGAGGTGAACCGGCCCTCTGACGTCGATGGACCGACTCGTTGCCTTTCGATGCTTCCTCGTGTTTCTGAATTTCTGAACCGAAGGATCTGTCGCTGTTGTCGTCAGCATGAGGTCAGGATCGCCTCGATGACACCGATGTGATGGTGGTCATCGGGCAACTCGAAGGAGATGGTCCCGTGCCCGTGCTAATCGAGAGTCACAGAGGTGGTATCCAGTCGAAAGCGACACCAGACGTTGACATGCATGTCTGGTCAGTCACTTATGTGAATCTTACTTCTTTGTCTCATCCTCTAGTCATGGTCGAATCACAAGGGTGCGATGGCTGCTTTCTTTTACTCATGTGATTGTCGCCACATTCGCTACTGACGGAGCCACATCTTCGCTCCAAGCCTCCTTCCATGTTCGACACAGGTCATGTAGGAGCAGGACAGCACCTGTACTATTACGACAACACCTCGAATGCATTCAAGTTCCTCGTAGTGAGCAGTTCAATGAGCTGGCGCAGACTATAGCTGGTGGTTTGCACGTGTCCCGTGGAATCGGATACGAGGAACATCGGAGATATCAGACTGCACATAAGCCAATTGCTCAACAAAGCTTCCATCAATTCGACCAGTCAGTTAAGACAGCGAACCGAAGCGTATGAGCAGAGAGACATCCCAAAGAGGTAGACGCTCATCGTCTGGGTCATCTCCTACGGGTTTTTCCTCAATATTCCGCATCCACCGTCGTGCAAAGCCTCAATCCGGTCGGCATCCTTACTCATCCCACCTGTTCCACCCTCAATGAATCCTCGCGTGGCGGGCAGCGTCTATTGGTACTGGAAGTGTCCTTTTACAGCGTGTTCTGGTAAGTTATATTTATACGTAGTTTATCCGTACTGTTCTCACTAAAGGAACATTCCAGTAACCGGCTATACTGCGCGTTATCGTATAGAGCTGTCTATTTTGCCCAGCCGAGCGATTCCTGATGCACATCAAGTGACCGCCCGACGGCGCGACGACATGCCTGAGCGATGCCTGCGCCTCATAGACGCCCATACAAGTGCTCACGAACCTTCTGATGTGCCCCCACACACCTACCTATCAGGAAACAGACCGGACCGTTGAATCAGCTTCTAGGGTTGAATCAGAGGGCTCCTGTCGACGACGGTCATTTGCGATTCCGCCGTGAGCTCTCGACGTCGTCATGGTCTTCTCGCAACCTCTCCGCACGCTCGTGAGCGTCCTGTGTCTCCTCTCATTGGTGTCGGCCGCGCCGCGTGTTGACCCAGGCATCCACCGCAAGCTCCGCCGAGATGGTACCGTCAACATCTTCGCGACAGTCGCCGGTGCGACCAACATCTTTGAGAGTCGGAAGGAAGCCGCGTTCACGTCGCGTGGTGCCATGATCGAAGACCTCGTCCAGCGTCTTCAGAAGAATGCGGACAACACGCAAAGCGGTATCTTGGACCTGGTGATGGGAGGCGAAGTGGCCTCGCTGATGGAGTCGACCGAGACGACGACAGCCGTGCCAGCTACCCGTCTTGCCGAGCGCGCCCGAAGCTTCTGGATCAGCAATCAGCTCTTCTTTGCCGGTGCGACACCGGAACTGATCGACATGCTCATGGAGATGCCTGACATCGTGGAAATTACGGAAGAGGAGATCATTCCACTTCCTATTTTGCGCCAAGGGATCAGCAACCTCACTGACAGTTTGGCGGGGTCCGCCTCTGCTTTGCTCTCGTCACCAGAATGGGGCGTGGCCAAGATTCAAGCGCCTGATGTCTGGTCTGCGGGTTTCCGCGGTGAGGGCATTGTCGTGGGTCAGATTGACACGGGTGTCCGTGGTTCCCACGCGCTACTGTCTGGTAACTATCGCGGTTCGTATGGCTGGTACGATCCGATGAACAAGACGACCACGCCGAACGACGAGGTGGGTCATGGCACACACGCGATGGGCATTATGGCAGGTGCGAATGGCATTGGTGTCGCTCCTGGTGCGCAATGGATGGCGTGTCGTGGCTGTGGCCCTGTGGCGTGTACGGGCGAAGCAATCTTGGCGTGCTCAGAATACTTACTCTGCCCATACGACAGCAACGGCCACACGGACTGCTCCAAGGCGCCTCATGTGATCAACAATTCGTATGGTGGTGGTCAAGGTCGTACTCAGTATAAGGCCGCTATCGAGGCGTGGCTCCGGGCTGGAATCATCCCAGTCTACTCGAATGGTAACGCTGGAGAAAATTGTGGTACTGCGGGTTCCCATGCAGACTTGGGTATCGTCATTGGCGTTGGTGCAACGGATTCAAATGACGTACTGGCGTATTACTCTAGTCGTGGTCCAGCGGTGACGGGGATTCTCAAGCCAGATGTCTCAGCCCCAGGCGACGAGATCCGCTCGGCCTCTTACGAGAGTGACACAGGTTACATCAATTTCTCAGGTACGTCGATGGCAGCGCCACACGTCACTGGCCTTGTTGCCTTACTGCTCCAGGCTAAGCCAGGGCTCTCGTACAACCAAGTCTACGAGATCATCACCCAGGCAGCGGATCGAAAGCTCGGTGCAACGGGTCAGTCCTGTGGTGGCATTGCTGATAACGTCTACCCCAACAACATGTACGGCTACGGTCGCGTGAACGCTCTCCGAGCCGTCAACTCCTTCACGGGATGCACGAAGACATGGAGCGAGCCAGTCTGTAACGCCAAGTTCTTCTGCACGTACAACAAACGAACGAGTATCTGCCAGCCGTGGTGGTTCTAAACTATTATTTGATTGATGCTGCCATAATCAACTGTTTAATCACGAAGCATTCGTACTTGATGCAACCGCTACCGTTTGCATAAGCGCATTGGATACCCAGGCGAGACTCACCCTGGATTATTATATTATCATAGGAGAAGAAACCAAACTTGGATCTTCAAGGAACGCCGAGTACTTTCTCTCGTGTCACAGTGGAGTGGTAGTCGCCTCACCGTGTACCACAAAACTTCGGATCACGTGTGGGTAGACCGACTGCGAAAAGCTCAGCAAGGATATTACGCAACCTGTTCGATTCGTTGGGGCTCAATTCGTTGTGTGGAGGGAAAGAGCGGATGGACCCTTCACTTCCCAAGTTGACACCAAGTCCACGGATCTCGAACTAATCAGCAGCATGGTCTTCACCAAGTTCACTCCTCTCGTCCTCGCTACGGCCTTCCTCGCGACCGATGGCTCAGCGGCTCGTGTCGACCCAGCCGTCCATCGTACGCTCCGTCAGCAGGGCACTGTCAACCTCATCATCACGATGAAGAAGGGAACGCAAGAGACCCTCAAGGCTGTCAAGGAAGCGTCATTTACTTCGCGTGGTGCCTTGATTGAGGGCCTCGTCAGCCGTCTCCAGCAGCACGCTGAAGACACACAGGTCGAGGTCGGTGCCTTGTTCGCCAAGGAAGCTGCTGGTGAGTACACCAAGGCGGAGAGTTTCTGGATCTCGAACCAGATTTTCGTTGAGGGTGCTACGGCTTCTTTGCTTGAGCGTTTGACTGCTTTGCCTTCGGTCGGTGAAATCCGTGAGGAAGAGATTTACAGAATCCCAGATGTGGTCGCCGTTCCGATGAACTCGTCGACTGCTGTGAACGAGTGGGGTGTCGAGATGATTCAGGCCCCAGCCGTCTGGGCTACTGGCAACACTGGTAAAGGTGTGGTCGTCGGACACATCGATACTGGTGTCCAGGGCACTCATGAAGCTCTCAAGGGCAACTACCGTGGTGCCTATGGGTGGTTCGACCCTGAGAACAGAATGGGAGAGCCGTACGACAAGAGTGGACACGGTTCGCACACCCTGGGCACCATCATCGGTGCCAATGGTGTCGGTGTCGCTCCGGGTGCCACCTGGATGTCTTGCAAGGGTTGTCGTGTTTCGTGCCCGGAGTCAGACTTGTTGGCTTGTGCGCAGTTCATGACGTGCCCAACCGACACGGGCGGCAACAACCCAGACTGCTCAAAGGCGCCTCATCTTGTGAGCAACTCGTGGGGTGGCGGCCAGGGCACAAACAACTTCAAGGCAGCTGTGGATGCCTGGCACGCGGCTGGGATCATCCCAATCTTCTCCGCGGGTAACAGCGGGATCTCTGGATGTGGCACGTCCAACTCGCCAGGTGACTACGACAACGTCATTTCTGTTGGCGCCACTAACTCGTCCGACGGTCTTGCTCCTTCCTCGAGTAAGGGTCCTTCAGTAGGTGGACTTATGAAGCCAGAGATCTCGGCCCCAGGTGTTGCAGTGCGCTCGACATGGAACAATGGAGACGCCACCTACAACACGATCTCAGGTACCTCAATGGCCGCTCCGCACGTGTCAGGCGCGATTGCTCTGCTGCTTGGGGCCAAGCCAGGACTCAAGTTCGACGAAGTGCGCGACATCCTCACGAAAAGTGCTGATACCAAGTCGCTCTTACGCTCGGGATTCTCGTGCGGTAACACGACTGAAGGTGTCTTCCCGAACAACGTGTACGGCTACGGACGTCTCAACGTCTTTAAGGCCATCAACAGCGAGTCGTCGGCTACTACTACCGCCGCTGTTTCGGCTCAAACCGAGTGCTCCAAGCTTTCTTTCACGGAGTGTAAGAAGGAAACGGCCTGCCAGTGGAGCTGGTCTCAGAGCCTGTGCCTCAACTTGCTGTAAATACTATAACAAGTCGCATAGAATTTGGCTTTTCAGCAGCTCCAATCTTGGATCTACTACTGGTCGTTTGGCTTGACTCAATCTTTACTTGGTGGAATGTGTATCCAAAAAGAAGGGTCCTAGACCTTGTGCGTAGAAAGGCAATCAAGGTCACATCAGCGAGATTAACTCCGTATATCTGGCGATAACCCCGACACGCAACCGCCCAATCAGCTCGAATATGATTTGCATCAGGGCATAATGCCCGCCAAAGTGGGATGTGCGTTGGAGTGTGAATGGACTCTCTACGAAGGGTCCATTAAAGTGCATCGATAACAAGTTTACTAATGCAAAGATGCGGGGTCACACACACAGAGACGCACCGGAAGTCAATGCAACGCAACCTGGACGACTTGAGGAGTTTGCGCCGTGTGTCATGATGACGTATTTGCTGTGTGGACAGCGAGATAGAATAGACTGAGGATCAAGTTCACTTCCCAACTTGCCACCAAGTCCTCTGAACTCGAGTCGACAACAAGATGGTCGCCACCAACTTCGCTCCTCTCCTCCTCGTCACGGCACTCCTCGCCTCCGATGTCTCTGCCGCTCGTGTTGACCCAGGCGTCCACCGCACGCTCCGTCAACAAAAGACCGTCAACCTCATCGTCACCATGAAGAAGGGCACTCAAGAGTCTATCAAGGCCGTCAAGGAGGCCTCATTTACCTCCCGAGGTGCTTTGATCGAAGACATGGTCAGCCGTCTTCAGAAAAACGCGGAAAGCTCGCAGTCCGAACTGAGTGGTCTTTTCGCCAAGGAGGCTGCTGGTGAGTATGGCAGCAGCAAGAGCTTCTGGATCTCGAACCAGCTGTACGTTGACGGCGCTACTGTTGAGTTCCTCGAGCGTCTTGCAGCGTCGCCTTCGGTAGGCGAGATTCGGGAGGAGAATATTTTCGAGGTTCCTGAGATTCAAGCGGCCGCTGCCGCACCTGCAAACTCGTCTGCTTCAGGAATCTCATGGGGTGTCGAGATGATCAAGGCCCCGGTGGTATGGGCCAAAGGCAACACTGGTGAGGGTGTGGTGGTCGCGAACATCGACACAGGCGTCCTTGCCACCCATGAAGCTATCAAGGGAAACTTCCGTAGCAAGTACGGCTGGTTCGACGCCGGGATCTATTCTGAAGAGCCATATGACGACAATGGACATGGCACCCACACCATGGGTACGATCGCTGGTACCAATGGCATTGGTGTCGCACCTGGTGTGACCTGGATGACGTGCAAGGGCTGCATGAAGGGATTGTGCTTCGAGAATTTGGTGTTGGAATGCATGCAGTTCATGACGTGTCCAACTGATACAAAGGGCAAAAACCCGGACTGCTCGAAAGCGCCGCATGTTGTGAACAGCTCGTTGGGTGGCGCTGGAGGTCAGACGACACACAAAGCTGCAATTGACGCTTGGCATGCCGCTGGTATCATCCCAGTCTTCTCAAATGGTAACTCCGGTAAGAAGGGTTGTTCAACAGCCGGCTCCCCAGGTGATTACGCCAATGTCATTGGCGTCGGTGCCACCAACTCGTCGGATGGTCTCGCAGACTTCTCGAGCAAGGGTCCTGCCGTTAGTGGTATCATGAAGCCAGAGATCTCGGCTCCAGGTGTGGACGTTCGATCAGCATGGTACACTGGTGACAGCGAGTACCACTCTATCTCGGGTACATCGATGGCTGCCCCACACGTGACCGGTGCCGTCGCTCTCTTGCTTGCCGCGAACCCTGGACTCAAGTTCGACGAAATCCGCGATATCCTCATCAAGAACACCGACACGGAGTCGCTCATGCCTTCGAGCTATTCGTGCGGCAACACCACCGATGGCGTGTTCCCAAACAACATGTATGGGTATGGACGTCTCAACGTCAACAAGGCGGTTGGTAACGCGCCGGTCCCACAGCCAACTTCACCTGGCTCAACTACCCCAGCTCCTTCCACGAAGACCCCAGTGCCAACGACGTCTGCCCCACCACAAGCCGATTGCAGCGGTAAAGAGTGGTTCGAGTGCACCTCCACTCCAGGCTGCGATTATAGCTGGAATGAGCTCAAATGTCTTCACAAGTAGTTTGGGCGCAGTTAGCATGTAACTTTTGGAGCAGACATGGGATTGGCTACCTCTTACACTGTGATTAGAAATGTCAGACACCCTCACAATAAAGCAAAGGAACTGTTTTGATGTGGCATTCACGCCGAGCAGAACGTTACAGCATCAGTATTATTGATCTCAACGAATGCACAGTCAGGCGGCAACTGGACACCGGATATAACCGTCCGGCTCGCGAGGGTGATATCACGAGTAGGTCTGTCAGTTGGGCTGACCACAGGGGATATTCAATGACTTGTACATTCCACTCCATCCTACGTGTGGGGCAAAATGCAGTTCATTCACGGTTAACGACTTGGCTCGAGGAGCCGCTTGGTAGAAGGGGCTCTGGGAGTGGTGTGGTGGGTTACGAATAGGTAAGAGCCCGCCACCGCGTAGATCCAAGACGGTCTGCTGGTGACTTGCGCTCTCTCCACCGTCGGAAGAACTGCCACAAACTACAGTTCAATCCTATCTCGAGGACAAAACGTTATCCGGCTTACGCAGGGAGGGTAAAAACTCGCTAAACTACCTTGGCTTGGAGTGATGGTCTTCAATGTGCCTTCAACTTGTCTTCCACTCCGTCGTCATCGAAAATACATTTTCGTCCACTCTGCTCAACGCTTGTCCACCTCGCCATTACCGAGGATCCTTCCGTTCCAAAAGTGTGGCTCTTATTCCTAGTATATGCGAGCCCCCAACACGTCCCCGAGGGCGAAGGCGCGCCAAGCTATCGCACACGTTTCCACATGTTTTGCTGAGTGAAATAATCTTAGCACAGCCTACAAACTACTTTGCGCCAGATGCGGCATCACCTATAGTCGTGCTGATTCACAGTCAGCAGCAATAGATTCGCTGGTACCAGGCTTGTCTGGTCTGAGATAGACTTTGTTTTCTTTGAAGCACGCCTCCCTCTTGAGTGGGGAAGCGATCTTGAAAGGAAATTCTTGTGGAGCGTGCTATCCATGCTTAGTGATTACGCACGGTGAATGCTGAAGAGTGATTACCACCGCCAGGATCGTTACACCTGGTCAATTGAACTAACGGTCTCATTCCCTTTGAATCCAACATCAGAAATGTATCCATAATAGACCTTGAGCATAGAAAGGCTATGAGGTCACATCAGCGAGGTTAACTCCGTATATTTGGTGACAACCACGACACGCAACCGCCCAATCAGCTCGAATATGATTTGCATCAGGGCATTTTGCCCGCAAACTCGGTTGCGTATTGGAGTGTGAATGGACTCTCTAAGGAGCATCCATAAAATATATACATCGAAGGTGAGCTTGCTAATGCAAAGATGCGGGGTCACACACAGAGAGACACAACGAAGATTAACTCAACTCAACCTGACAACTCGTGCTATGTGTCATGATGACACATTTGTGTGGGGACAGGGAGAGCGGGTGGACCGTGGATTGAGTTCAAGCCAACGCAAGATCACTTCTCAACTTGCCACCAAGTCCTCTGAACTCGAGTCGACAACAAGATGGTCGCCACCAACTTCGCTCCTCTCCTCCTCGTCACGGCACTCCTCGCCTCCGATGTCTCTGCCGCTCGTGTTGACCCAGGCGTCCACCGCACGCTCCGTCAACAAAAGACCGTCAACCTCATCGTCACCATGAAGAAGGGCACTCAAGAGTCTATCAAGGCCGTCAAGGAGGCCTCATTTACCTCCCGAGGTGCTTTGATCGAAGACATGGTCAGCCGTCTTCAGAAAAACGCGGAAAGCTCGCAGTCCGAACTGAGTGGTCTTTTCGCCAAGGAGGCTGCTGGTGAGTATGGCAGCAGCAAGAGCTTCTGGATCTCGAACCAGCTGTACGTTGACGGCGCTACTGTTGAGTTCCTCGAGCGTCTTGCAGCGTCGCCTTCGGTAGGCGAGATTCGGGAGGAGAATATTTTCGAGGTTCCTGAGATTCAAGCGGCCGCTGCCGCACCTGCAAACTCGTCTGCTTCAGGAATCTCATGGGGTGTCGAGATGATCAAGGCCCCGGTGGTATGGGCCAAAGGCAACACTGGTGAGGGTGTGGTGGTCGGGAACATCGACACGGGTGTCCTTGCTATCCATGAGGCTCGATCGGCGAGGCTCGCTCCAGGCGTGGACATTCGATCGGCGTGGTATTCTGCCGTGGACGTGTACACCCTTAGCTCCGGCACGTCAATGGCTACTCCACATGTGACTGGCGCCGTCGCTCTCTTGCTTGCTGCTAAGCCTGGACTCAAGTTTGAAGCGGTGCGTGACATTCTCACCAAGAGCGCCGACACTGAGTCGCTCATGCCCTCGGGTTATTCGTGTGGTAACACCACTGACGGTGTCTTCCCAAACAACATGTACGGTTATGGTCGCAGGGTTTAGCGCAATCACCTCGTCCTCTATGGTAGAGACTTCCTGGAGAAACACGACCACGCCAGCCTCACCGGTCTCTTTCTCTCATTCCCGCTTTTGCCGTCGTCATCTCAAGCAACATGGTCTTCACCAAGTTCGTCACGTTCAAAGCGGGTGCCGTCGCCGCCATGTTCGCTGCCGGTGCCTCGGCATCAGTAGCTGATCCAGTTGCTCACCGCTCACTCCGACAAGAGGTTCCAGCAGCGACACCAACGACCCCAGCGCTAACCTCGGAGTGCGCAGGCTTGGGCTTCTACGATTGCTACTACCAGGAGAACTGTCACTGGAACTGGGGCACAAAGGCTTGCGATGTCGGTGCTATCACGAATCCACCAGAGCCTACAACACCTACTCCCTCGGCGTGCTCGGGCTTGGGCTTCTACGACTGCTACTACCAAGACCAGTGCCACTGGAACTGGAACACCAAGGCGTGCGATGAAGGCAAGATCACGAACCCTCCAGAGCCAAACTCGGCTTGAATAGTCGAGTTTTTCTACGATTGCATTTGAGTATGGAGGTGCATTCCTTCTTTTTGGGTTACAATTTTTGCTGTTTGCTTCGATTTTGTCGAACAACTCGATACCTTGTATAAGTTTCCCTCAACGTGGAATCTCTGTAAGAAGAGGATATGACAACGGGGCAAAAGAAAAGTGAAAAACGTCGGTAAACATCTGTTTGAGCTGAAATTTGGTATACATGTTTACACATATATTGTTAATGGTCTTGCCAAGTTTCGTTGTTCAAAGCGTCGTAGTTGCCAAGAAAAGTCGGCGCACCTGCATTGCCTGCATCCTCTTCTTACGCGTTTTCGAGCTCCTTTTGAGTTTTTCTCGTCGTCACAATGTATTGTAACAGTCAATCTTTTTCGTAAATAAATCAATCTTCATGGTAATCATGGATTTTCTTGCGGGAAGTGACCGCGAAGAAGCTGTCCTACCCCGCTTTTCAGAGTGTTGGTCAGGATAAGGTGGGCAGTGGCATGGGGACGCAATGCGTGCAGAAGC
The DNA here is from genome assembly GCA_020085045.1 of Pythium oligandrum. NCBI lineage: Eukaryota > Oomycota > Peronosporomycetes > Pythiales > Pythiaceae > Pythium > Pythium oligandrum. The sequence goes on from JAHRIK010000021.1 coordinate 669,038, forward strand.
CTTGCGAGACCGCTATTTCTCCGATTTCAATGCTTCTTGCACGAATGTAGTGAACTAACAGAAACCTACATGTGATGCCAATTTCATTCTCATCAAGCAAATGCCGAAGTTTATAGCATTAAAACCCTCTCAAAAATCGGCCTTTTTTCTCCCCTTCTTACAGAGATTTCATGTTAATATGAAAGGTTGAACAAAAATCTACGCTCTGAAAAGAGACAACAATACACAAACGTATTCGACTTTTGGATAGTTCTGGATACTAGTAGGATCGGACGGGTATTCGAGTTATTTATGTGTTGAACGAGGGCATTGGCGCGTGCATTTCTGACTTCGTATTGATCAGCGTTGCACTCGGATCAGCCTACACGGAACTGTATTGTACCATACAAGATTCTATTGTAGCGTGGTTTTCTTGCGTTATCTCACTTCGGCCAACTCAGCTGTGCCGCTCACACCAGCTCGTTTACTTTCCGGATACATCAGGTCCATGCTGTGATGCGTCGACACTTTTAGCTCGCATTCAGTGACATGCCTGTCATGAGTGGATGTATTCATCGACGCCGGCTGTTGAGGAGAGTGTGCCTCACCCAGAACAGACTCAGACCCAAGATCCACAGTGGCCCTCGAAGTGCATTCCGTTCCCAGGCTATGTGGATGGCATCTCTTTGCCCGATCAAGGGTTCATTCCTAAACAAGGTGTATGAGAGACTGAAAAGAATCCGTTTAAACGGGAGTCTGAACCCTGAGATGGTAATGTCACCGGTTTGAGATACGGGAAATGCGTCGTGATTTGTGACTTGTGGATGAGAAGGTCATCTTGTGAAGCGGACAGGCGCAGTGCCTGGATTTGTGCGGCACAGGCCGCGAGTGTCTGGACAGGCCGCTGCCACAAGCTCCGAGCCAATCCGAGCAAAGGCGAACTCGTTGTCAGAGCCTCCGTGATCGGCAACACATCAAGCGGCACATCCAGGGTTGGATAGGCGGAAAAGATGTGCAGGCTATGCCTGGGATTAAAAAGGTTCGGATCGACTAAAGTAAGCGATTGCTAAGTGTATCTGCCCTGCGAAGAGGTTAGTCACCCCCTTTATTAAGCTCGCAGACACCTCACCTCGCTTCACACTGCTTATTCCAGAGTTCTCATTCTCGGTTTTGCCGAATTCATCACAATCAAGATGGTCTTCACCAAGTTCGCCCCTCTCGTCGCCGCCACCGCGCTCCTCGCCACCGATGCCTCGGCCGCCATCGTCGACCCAGCCGTCCACCGTACCCTCCGTCAGCAGGGCAACGTCAACCTCATCGTCACGATGAAGAAGGGCACCCACGAGGTCCTCAACGCCGTGCACGAGGCCTCGTTCACCACGCGTGGTGCCTTGATCGAGGACATGGTCAGCCGTCTTCAGCAGCACGCCGAGGACTCGCAGGTCGAGGTTGGTGCTCTCGTCGCCAAGGAGGCTGCTGGTGAGTTCACCAAGGCCGAGAGCTTCTGGATCTCGAACCAGCTCTTCGTTGAGGGTGCTTCGGCTACCTTCCTCGAGCGTCTCACGAGCCTCAGCTCGGTCGCTGAAGTGCGTGAGGAACGCCGCTTCAAGGTGCCTCAGGTGACTGTCAGCACTGCCAACTCGACCGTCTTGGCGAACGAGTGGGGTGTGGCGAAGATCCAGGCTCCTGAGGTGTGGGCCGCCGGCAACACCGGTAAGGGTGTCATCGTCTCGGCCATCGACACTGGTGTGCGCGGCACGCACACGGCTCTCAAGGGTAACTACCGTGGTGCTTACGGTTGGTTCGACCCTGAGGCCAAGAAGGCTGACCCATACGACAACAACGGTCACGGCTCCCACGTCATGGGTACCATCGCTGGTGCCAACGGTATCGGTGTTGCTCCAGGTGCCACCTGGATTGCCTGCAAGGGTTGCCGTACCGAGGACTGTCCTGAGTCGGATCTCTTGTCGTGCGCCCAGTTCATCACGTGTCCAACTGATACCTCGGGTGCTAACGCGGACTGCTCCAAGGCGCCTCACGTCGTGAGCAACTCGTGGGGTGGAGGTCAGGCCGACACCTGGTACAAGGCTTCGGTCGATGCTTGGCGCACTGCTGGCATCATCCCAATCTTCGCCAACGGTAACGAGGGTCCTGCCTGTACCACGTCGTCGTCGCCTGGTGACTACGACAACGTCATCGCCGTCGGTGCCACTGACTCGTCGGACGGTCTCGCCTCGTTCTCGAGCAAGGGTCCATCGAAGACTGGTCTCCTTAAGCCAGAGATCTCGGCTCCTGGTTACAACGTCCGCTCGTCGTGGAACACCGGTGACAGTGCCTACAGCACCATCTCGGGTACCTCGATGGCCACTCCTCACGTCTCGGGTGTGGTTGCTCTCTTGCTCGCTGCCAAGCCAGGTCTCACCTACGACCAGGTCAAGGACGCGTTGATCAAGAACGTGGACACTGCTACGTTGAAGGCTGCCGGTCAGACGTGCGGTGGCACGAAGGACGGTGTGTTCCCAAACAACAACTTCGGTTACGGTCGTTTGAACGCGTTGAAGACGGTCGGTGCTAGTCCAGTGCCATCGCCATCGCCATCGTCGCCGTCGCCAACGACCCAGACGCCAGTTCCTACCACCAAGACCCCAGCCCCAACCACCCCAGCTCCATCGACGTGCGCCGACTTGGGCTTCCTTGACTGCTACTTCTCGGATGATTGCACCTGGAGCTGGTCGCAGGGCAAGTGCGTTGACTACTAAGGAGTCTTACTCTCTACTGGCCCGCCAGTCCTCCTATTCTTCCACAAGTTACAATTTGATGTCTGATTTTGTTCAATGAATATTCCGATGCTTATCCATCATCCGTCAATGTCTGCTTCTTGCGGTTTACGCTCTTGAGCTTTTGGTGTAGTAGGCGAATCTGGTAACCAAAAACTCAAAATGGACAAATCGATGAACCTTTGGAATACGGCAGCTGGTCACCCGGTGAACGGTAATATCTACGTTGTCTTGTACTAGGATGCGTTTTGCTTGCGAGTCCTTGGCTAAACCTCGTCGGATATCCTCAAGCAGGAACAAGGTCGAGGAAAAAAATGGGTTTGAGATCGAGATAGGTAGAATTGGTTCACGATCACTATCATCGAGACTACAGGTGCAGCGTGATTGTTGAATGTGGAAAAGCAGGAACTTCAGCCTCGTGAAAGGTCGACTGGACTTTCCTCGCGAAGGACAAGTGGCACTATTGAGTTGAAGCACTGGGTGTGGCAACATGGAGGATAATAAAACGAATGCTTCTAGCATCTCGCACGGTGAGAGGAGCAGATCGAACTCGAGGATTACACTTAAGCTGAGACGAGTTCTGACTAATTCCATCACACGACTTGTAAGATTGCACAAAGTTTATGAGCTGGAAAAGGCTGTTACGAGACTGGGGAAGAAGATCACAGCACACGTCTCGCCGCGAGACGCATGCATCAGTTGAAGCTTCGATCAAGAAAGAGATGAGTGGTGATGAGATCCCACAGTTGCGGAGTTGGAGAGCAGTCCACCGCTTTTCTCACTCGAGAGATGGATTTGCTCATGATGACACAAACTGAAGGAGTGTAAGCATTCTGCAGCAAATGGAGTTTGAAGTTTATCAGCTCTACATCTGTCGATGGCAACACACATAATCGCGGTCTCCTTGGTGGGATCCATCGCTCACTTCGAGGAACGAGCGATCGCTGCACATAACTGACTGGGCAACCGCATTGACCAGCATGCTTCCATGCAAAGAAAGGAGCGCAGAGTAGGACTCGGAGTACTCTACCGTACTGTGTACCAGATTCCAGGAGGGTTTCTTGCGTCATCCCGGCCATAGGCCCCGGCACAATCAGCTGTGCCGCACACCCTCGAGTGTTTACTCTGCAGACTCAACAGGTTCCGTGTTTTGGTGGGTCGACAGTCTGGCTCGCATTCAGTGACATGCCTGTCATGAGTGGAAGCCTTCATCGACGCCGGCTGTTGACGAGAGTGGGTCTCACCCAGAACAGACTCAGACCCAAGATCTACAGTGGCACTTGCCCAGGAAGCATCTTCTATCTTCAAATTTCAAAACACGGTAGGTCTATCGTATCTCAGATGGACTAAACTTTCACTTCGAGCCTAAACTTTGGTCCAGAGAGATCGTTTTCCGAACTTTTAGAAACCGTGTTTAGAAAAGAGCTTTTCGTGGACGAAGAGATGTGTTCTGCAAAGCCTGGGAACAGAATGAAGCGAACGGATACGATCTGACCCGAGCTTCCCGCACAGCGGACAGGCGACGGACGCTGCACACGATTCCTGGGTTTCTGCCTCACGCTGCGGCACAGGCCGCTGGGTGGCGGGACAGGCCATGTCCATGAGCTTTGAGCCAATCCCAGCGAAGACGAAGGCGTTGTCAGAGAACTCCCTGATCGGCTGCGCGTCAAGCGGAGCATCCATGATGGACAGGCGGAGAGGATGTGCCGGGGGAGGTCCATGCTATGCCTGTGGACTAAGGTTCGGATCGACTGAGTATAATAGGAGGCGGCTCAGTCCTGAGAGGGGATCACCCTGAGAGGCTTCCGCGCGGCTCACTCCTGAGCTCTCATTCTCGGTTTTGCCGAATTCATCACAATCAAGATGGTCTTCACCAAGTTCGCCCCTCTCGTCGCCGCCACCGCGCTCCTCGCCACCGATGCCTCGGCCGCCATCGTCGACCCAGCCGTCCACCGTACCCTCCGTCAGCAGGGCAACGTCAACCTCATCGTCACGATGAAGAAGGGCACCCACGAGGTCCTCAACGCCGTGCACGAGGCCTCGTTCACCACCCGTGGTGCCTTGATCGAGGACATGGTCAGCCGTCTTCAGCAGCACGCCGAGGACTCGCAGGTCGAGGTTGGTGCTCTCATCGCCAAGGAGGCTGCTGGTGAGTTCACCAAGGCCGAGAGCTTCTGGATCTCGAACCAGCTCTTCGTTGAGGGTGCTTCGGCTACCTTCCTCGAGCGTCTCACGAGCCTCAGCTCGGTCGCTGAAGTGCGTGAGGAACGCCGCTTCAAGGTGCCTCAGGTGACTGTCAGCACTGCCAACTCGACCGTCTTGGCGAACGAGTGGGGTGTGACGAAGATCCAGGCTCCTGAGGTGTGGGCCGCCGGCAACACCGGTAAGGGTGTCATCGTCTCGGCCATCGACACTGGTGTGCGCGGCACGCACACGGCTCTCAAGGGTAACTACCGTGGTGCTTACGGTTGGTTCGACCCTGAGGCCAAGAAGGCTGACCCATACGACAACAACGGTCACGGTTCGCACACCATGGGTACCATCGCTGGTGCCAACGGTATCGGTGTTGCTCCAGGTGCCACCTGGATTGCCTGCAAGGGTTGCCGTACCGAGGACTGTCCTGAGTCGGATCTCTTGTCGTGCGCCCAGTTCATCACGTGTCCAACTGATACCTCGGGTGCTAACGCGGACTGCTCCAAGGCGCCTCACGTCGTGAGCAACTCGTGGGGTGGAGGTCAGGCCGACACCTGGTACAAGGCTTCGGTCGATGCTTGGCGCACTGCTGGCATCATCCCAATCTTCGCCAACGGTAACGAGGGTCCTGCCTGTACCACGTCGTCGTCGCCTGGTGACTACGACAACGTCATCGCCGTCGGTGCCACTGACTCGTCGGACGGTCTCGCCTCGTTCTCGAGCAAGGGTCCATCGAAGACTGGTCTCCTTAAGCCAGAGATCTCGGCTCCTGGTTACAACGTCCGCTCGTCGTGGAACACCGGTGACAGTGCCTACAGCACCATCTCGGGTACCTCGATGGCCACTCCTCACGTCTCGGGTGTGGTTGCTCTCTTGCTCGCTGCCAAGCCAGGTCTCACCTACGACCAGGTCAAGGACGCGTTGATCAAGAACGTGGACACTGCTACGTTGAAGGCTGCCGGTCAGACGTGCGGTGGCACGAAGGACGGTGTGTTCCCAAACAACAACTTCGGTTACGGTCGTTTGAACGCGTTGAAGACGGTCGGTGCTAGTCCAGTGCCATCGCCATCGCCATCGTCGCCGTCGCCAACGACCCAGACGCCAGCTCCAACCACCAAGACGCCAGCTCCTACCACCAAGACCCCAGCTCCAACCACCCCTGCCCCATCGACGTGCGGCGAGTTGGGCTTCCTTGACTGCTACTTCTCGGACAACTGCTACTGGAGCTGGTCGCAGGGCGAGTGCGTTGACTACTAAGCGCTTTTGCTTACTGGTCCACCAGTCCACTCTCAGTTTCCCCCAGGTCACAATTTTTGATGTCTGATTTTGTTCAATGAATACTCCTATGTTTATCCATTCATTCTTCTCTTGAACGTCTATAAAACACTTCAGTAACGCCCGGCGTATCATCGTTGCCTGTACTGTACGAGGCAACTTCAACGTCCACTTCAACATCGTCGACCAAGAGATGGATGAGATTATTTAGTCTGTCCGATTAGTTTGCCTAATGACAAGAACGGAATAGTGCTGGAGGACATCCTCCTTAATAGATGCCGTCGATGACGAGTCTCGACGTAATCATAGCACGGTCGTACACATACATGCTCAGCCAAAGCAACCACTTCAGTAACTGACTGCAACACATCAACATGGGTCATTAATAACTGAGGATTGTACATCACCAAGAATCGAAATATGATCAAGTAGACTAATGAAGGGATTTTTCACAAAGACCAAGTGGGCGCTTGATGAAGAACTGCTTAGTAATCGACGCACTTGTTCTGCGACCAGCTCCAGTAGCACACGTCCGCCTTGTAACAGTTGTAGTAGTCATAATCACCGCACGGCGATGGCGCCTGGGTGGTAGGAGCTGGGGTCTTGGTGGTTGGCGAAGGCGTCTTGGTGGTTGGCGAAGGCGTCTTCGTAGTAGGAGCTGGTGTCTTGGTGGTCGGCGAAGGCGTCTTCGTAGTAGGAGCTGGGGTAGAGCTCGTTGGCGTTGGCGTCGCCGAGCTACCGTCGATCACCTTGACGGCGTTCACGCGACCGTAACCGTACATGTTGTTCGGGAAGACACCGTCCTTGTTGTTGCTGGTACCGCACGAGTAACCCGACTTGGCGAGCGTCGACGTGTCCACACCGTTGATCAAGGCGTCCTTGACCTGAGCGTAGGTGAGGTCACCCTTGGCAGCAAGCAACAACGCAACCACACCCGAGACGTGAGGAGTGGCCATCGATGTACCCGAGATGGTGTCGTAGTCCGAGTTACCTGTGTACCAAGCCGAGCGGACGTTGACACCAGGAGCTGACACCTCAGGCTTGAGAAGACCGCCAGTCGATGGACCCTTGCAACAACACAACAAGAAGATGGTCTCCACCAAGTTCGCCCTCATCGCCGCTGCCCTCGCCATCTCCCGCGCATCGGCCGCTCCTCGCGTCGACCCATCCGTGCACCGCACGCTCCGTCAGCAGGGCACTGTCAACCTCATCATCACCATGAAGGACTCCAACACCGAGCCACTCAAGGTCGTCCAGGAGGCGTCGTACGCCACCCGCGGTGCCAAGATCGAGGCCCTCGTCGAGCGTCTCTCGGCCCACGCCACCACCTCGCAGGCCGATGTCGATGCCGTCGTCGCCCACGAGTCCTCGGCCTCGCTCTTCGCCAAGACGCGCACCTTCTGGGTCTCCAACCAGCGCTACATCGAAGGTGCCTCAGCGGAACTGCTCGAGAAGCTCTCGGCCGTCTCGTCCATCTTTGAGATCCGTGAGGAGCAGGTCTTGCCACTGCCAAAGTTCACGCGCGCCAACACCACTGCCAGCGTGCAGGCCAACGAGTGGGGTGTCACCAAGGTGAACGCGCCGACCGTTTGGGCCAACGGCAACAAGGGTGAAGGCATCGTCGTCTCCACCATCGACACCGGTGTGCTCGGCACCCACGAGATCCTCAAGGACAACTTCCGCAGCGACTTTGGTTGGTACGACCCAGAGAAGCAGGCGTCGGCTCCTTATGATGAGCAGGGCCACGGCTCGCACACCATGGGTACCATTGCTGGTGCCAACGGTGTCGGTGTGGCTCCAGGTGCCACCTGGATTGCCTGCAAGGGTTGCCGTACTGACGGCTGCTCGGAGTCGGACTTGCTCGCCTGTGCTGAGTTTATCACGTGTCCAACGGATACCAGTGGCAAGAACAAGGACTGCTCCAAGGCGCCTCACCTCGTGAGCAACTCGTGGGGTGGCGGTCAGGGCGACACCTTCTACAAGTCGGCGGTCGATGCCTGGCAGGCGGCTGGCATCATCCCAATCTTCGCCAACGGTAACGAAGGTCCAGCTTGTACGACGTCGTCGTCGCCTGGTGACTACGAGAACGTGATTGCTGTCGGTGCCACGGACTCGTCGGACGCTCTTGCCTCGTTCTCGAGCAAGGGCCCATCGACTGGCGGTCTTCTCAAGCCTGAGGTGTCAGCTCCTGGTGTCAACGTCCGCTCGGCTTGGTACACAGGTAACTCGGACTACGACACCATCTCGGGTACACCGATGGCCACTCCTCACGTCTCGGGTGTGGTTGCGTTGTTGCTTGCTGCCAAGGGTGACCTCACCTACGCTCAGGTCAAGGACGCCTTGATCAACGGTGTGGACACGTCGACGCTCGCCAAGTCGGGTTACTCGTGCGGTACCAGCAACAACAAGGACGGTGTCTTCCCGAACAACATGTACGGTTACGGTCGCGTGAACGCCGTCAAGGTGATCGACGGTAGCTCGGCGACGCCAACGCCAACGAGCTCTACCCCAGCTCCTACTACGAAGACGCCTTCGCCGACCACCAAGACACCAGCTCCTACTACGAAGACGCCTTCGCCAACCACCAAGACGCCTTCGCCAACCACCAAGACCCCAGCTCCTACCACCCAGGCGCCATCGCCGTGCGGTGATTATGACTACTACAACTGTTACAAGGCGGACGTGTGCTACTGGAGCTGGTCGCAGAACAAGTGCGTCGACTACTAAGTAGTACGCGATAGGTCTTATCCTTGTCCATTTTGCTCAAATATCGATACAGTACACAGGTTTTGATGTTTATCTTTGCTTCGCTAGCGCAAAATCCTTGGGAATCGTTGCAATTCGCTATGTTTTGACATTCCGCGAGATAAAGAATTTGTGGTAGTGACCAAAGCAATGCATAGAGAGAGTCATCGCCGAGTGTATTCAGCAGAACAGTCAACTCTTGGGGTCTAACGTGGACAGAACAGATCAGCAATGCATGTTTAGTGGATGCGGTCGCTTGATTATCGATACGACACGGACATGGAACACATTTCCTATGATTCATAGTCTGATTGGGTTCACCATGTGGATTAGTAACTATCACCTAGTTGACGCTGCTAACCGCTTTCAACGCGTTAAGACGACCGTAGCCGTATATGTTGTTCGGAAAGACACCGTCCTGTGTGTCACCGCATGAATAGCCCGATGGTGAAAGCGACGCAGTGTCGACATTACTAATGCAGGTCTCGCGCACTTGGTCATATGAAAGACCCGGGCTCTTGGACAGCAAGAGAGCGATCGTACCCGTCACGTGCGGACTAGCCATCGACGTACCCGAGATTGTGTGGTACTCGCTATCACCAGTGAACCAAGACGAGCGCACGGCAACGCCAGGTGCAGTTATGTCAGGCTTTTGAAGGATGACCGACCCGCGAGTCGCTGGACCCTTGCTCGAGAAGCTCGCAAGAGTGTCCATTGTGTTGGTTGCGCCAACGCTGATGACGTTCTCGTAGTCGCCGGGGGAGGTGGCCGTCAAGCATCCTGGGCCAGAGTAGCCACCAGAGAAAACGGGGATGACACCAGCGGTGCGCAAAGCCGCAACAGCGGACGAGTAGAGAGTAGAGCCTCCCTTACCGCCACTCCATGAGTTGTTCACAACGTGAGGCGCCTTGGAGCAGTCTGGATTCGCGCCAGTCATGTCGGTTGGACACGCCATGAACTGAAAGCACTTCATTACGTCTGTGTAGAGGCATGCGATCTCGCGGCAGCCCTTGCAGGCGATCCAAGTGGGTCCAGGAGCAACACTAATCCCATTGGCACCCACGATTGTGCCGATGGTGTGTGTGCCCTGGCCAGTGACGTCGCGAGGACCCGTCTTCGACTCAGGATCAAACCATCCATAGTCACCACGAAAGTTGTTCTTCAGTGCCTCGTGGGAACAACGTACACCCGCGTCGATAGTGCCAACAACCACGCCCTCACCAGTGTTGCCGGTCGCCCACACACCTGGTGCCTGCATTATCTCGAGTCCCCACTCAACGGTGGTGTTGATGGCCGCAGGCACAACCGTGACGTCTGGGATCTTGTAGACTTCTTCCTCGACAATGTCGCCAATAGCAGGCGAAGCCGCGAGACGCTCGACGAATGACGCCGTGGCGCCTTCGACATAGATCTGGTTCGAGATCAAAAAGCCCTCGATTCGGACGTACTGACCAGCAGCTTCCGTCGCGAAGAGCCCACAAACTTCGGCCTGTGACTCCTCCGCGTGCAGCTGGAGACGGCTCACAAGGTCTTCGATCAACGCACCACGGGTCGAGAACGTGACCTCCTTGACTGACTTCAGGGGTTCGTCCGTGCCTTTCTTCATGGTCCCGATGAGATTGGCGGTGCCCTGCTGTCGAAGCGTGCGGTGGATGGCTGGGTCAACGCGAGCGGCCGACGCACCCGAGATGACGAGTGCCATGGCGAGGACGAAAGAGGGGAGCTTGGTCAACGCCATCGCGCTCAGGTGGAAGACGGCAAAACCGGGAGTGAGTGATTTGACTGCTTCGCTCAATGAGACCTGGACTAGAGACTCACACTTCTTCACCCTGTGGCGGCCTCATTCAGAGCCTCAGAAACGTGAGAAACCGGGACTCCCTACACGGCTCAGTCACGTTGCTCAAAACGGCGCCACATCCTGGGCTGTCAATACTAATCCGGACTCCTGGACTGTCCATACCTTGTCGTGATCAGTCCGTCGCCTGTCCCGACTGGTTCAGCTAACGAGAGCCAATGAGTGACCAAAGTTCGCTTTGAGAAAAAGACGTACGTACGCATTGTGAATACATGGATTATGCTGCCGTTCCCTTACTTGGGCGCCATCGCCACCGAGACCTTGAGCTTCATACCATTGAACTCGCGTCCGTCCAAGTCTTCGACTGCACGGCTCATGTCCTCAGCACTCCGCAGCGTCACGAAGCCGAAGCCACGAGCGGTGATTCGCACGGTCTCGTAGCCCAAGTACTGAAACAGAAACGATAGCTCTTCTCGGGAGGTTCCAGGCGGCAAGTTTCCCACGTAGACTTCGAATGGGTGTGGGTTTGGATGGAAACGTCCAGGGCCTGGTCCACCACCGCCGCCGCCACCACCACCACCTCCACGATAGCCACCGCCACCATCGTACCCACGCTGTCCGCCACGCTGGTATCCACCCGGCCCGTTGTTTGGAAATCCTCGACGCAGAGTGTCGATATTTGCTGGAGGCTCGGCGTGACCCCACCACACGTTGTGCACGATAACACCTTCCGGGTTGCCGTTCTCGTCTCGCGTTGGCGCAGTCAGCACGAGGTTCTCACCTTCTCGAATCGGCACACGATGTTTGAACTCGTCCTGGAAAACTTCTTCGAGAAACACGAGGAAGCCGCTTGGAACAATGGTCAAACGCAGAGTAAAGGGCTCACCAAACGTGATCGGACACCGAGCCAACGGCTGGGAGCAGCCCCAGCGGCCGTCAATATTGCTGTTCTGGATGATCATGCCACCGCGCTGACGTCTCGGGTTGAAGTGATAGAGCACAGTGCCTGGGTACGGCGCACCGCTCATCATACTCGTCTGGGTGCTGATGTTGAAACAGAAACGCATCGACCGAGCAGGCATCGTCGCGTGGATGATAAGCGTGTTGTTTGACGCGAACGCGGCCTCTGGCAGCGTGATTTCGAGCGCGGAACCTGTGCCCGAGTCCCAGTCTTCGTTGCGAAGGAAGCTCTCGACGGGCAACTGGATCGAACTTCGTCCCCCGTTGATTCGAATTTCGCCCGGCTTGAGATCTGGCTTGCCCGTTCGAGGCCGCTTGGCCACGTTACTACTGCTGCTGCTCGTCACTCCGCCCACGACGCTACCAGTGCCACCTTTCAGGATATCCGCGAGTGGATTCACACGTTTCACCGCAGTACTCGACCCTGACGAGGCGCCGGTCGACGTCGAACGAGCACCGATGGGCTTGCCAGCCTTCTTGGCCATCACGAGCTTGGCTCGCTCCAGTGCCGACATGTTGCTCATCGCGGCAGTCGCGCTACTGCCACTCGTTCCGCGCGGCGTGGGCGTTCCACCGGATCCGGACACCCCGAACGAGTTCTGTCGCTGCATCAAGAAGTTCTGGACGCGTTCCCGGTCTGTCCGCTTCGGTGTCGTGCCTCCCGACATCGGCAACGACGACACCTTCGTCAATGTCGGTCCTCCATTCGCCTTGGTGCTGCCGGGCGTCGTTGCCGCACCTGCTGGCGAGAGCATCCCGCCACTCGACGCCGCGATCGCCGCCACGTTCAACGCATGCAGTCCTTCCGCGCCACTCGCCGCGCCATTCACTCCGCTCACGCTCTTCCCACCGTCCTAAAGCCATCAAGTACACGTCAATACGCGCCATGACCACCTCATCAGCAGACGACTTCGTACCAACGGCCCGCCCTGGAAGAGCTCCAAGAGCAGGATCTCCTGACTCGTGAGGTACTTGCCATCGAACGCCTCCAGCTGCAGATGCTGCTGCAGCGCCTGCAGAGAAGACGTGTCGTTCTCTTCCTTCACACTGGCGTCCTTGGCGCCCACGGACGTCGTCGTCGTCGTCGTTTCCATGGTCATCGCCCCCGTCATCGCTTCCTGGGACAAACGAACCGCATGTTCTTTAAGAGAAGCCACGAGCTCCTGTTCTTATAACGAGAGGGACAAGTGGTCGTACCTTCCTGCGACCTTCGTGTCACCTGACAAACCGCCCGCCTCGGCTGAGACACTGACCAATGGCCTTCGAGAAGGCACGGCATGGGCATGCGCTCTGCACGTCTCTGACGCGCGCCATTCGCCTTCTTGTCACGAGTGGAGGACGCCATGCGCTCGCGCTCGCCGTCGCTCACCTCTTCCTCGTCGGACTCGTCCTCGGACGACGAAGCGCCGCGTCAGACGCGCTTCCCGTACGTCCCGCCGCCGCAGTTTGGTGACAAAGTGGCTAAGATCGTCACGGACGCCAAGCGCAAGCATCGCACGGGTATGTACGACACGGGGCTATGCTGTGCTACTTGGTACTAATTGGTTCTCTGGATGACGCAGACATCAAGCCGCATGCGTGGGACCGCGAGGGCTTTGCCGGCTCGGACGTGTGCGAACTGCCATTAGATGAGACCAACGCGATTAAGCGCGAGCATGCGCGCGATCTCACTGTCGCGCGCTTCATCCAAGAGTACGAAAAGCCGTTCGTGCCGCTGATCATCGAAGGCATCCCAGAGACCGAAGGCTGGGGCGCCGTGGAGAACTGGACGCTCAAGGTAGGACGCACGCGTGTTGCTTTGGTAGGTCGTGAAGTCGAGGACTCATCCATTTGCCGTGTGGATAGAAACTCCGCAAGAACTGCAAGCGTGCGATGCTGAAATGCGGCGAAGACGACGACGGCAAGTCGATCCGCATGAAGTTCAAGTACTTTTACAAGTACCTCAAGCTGCAGACCGACGACAGTCCGCTGTACATCTTTGACAGCAGCTTTGACGACCGCGAGGACACCAAGCCGTTGCTCGCCGACTACGCCGTGCCTCGGTACTTTCCCGAAGATCTCTTCTCGCTCGTTGGCGAAGACCGTCGACCGCCCTACCGCTGGTTCCTCGTCGGTCCCAAGCGATCCGGGACGTGTGTCCACTTGGATCCCCTGGGCACCAGTGCCTGGAACACGCTGCTCGTCGGTCGTAAGCGCTGGGTGCTCTTCCCGCCGCATGTGTCCAAGGAGATCGTCAAGGGCAAGAGCCACATCAAGAAGGGCGAGGACGACGAGGCCGTCAACTATTTTATGGATATCCTCCCGCGGATCAAGAAGGCGCACTCGCCCGAGGAGCTGCAGTGCATCGAGCTGATGCAGTACCCAGGCGACACGATCTTCGTGCCCGGTGGCTGGTGGCACGCCGTGTTCAACGTCGAAGACACGGTCGCGGTGACCCAGAACTATTGCAGCTCGCAGAACTTTGAGCGCGTGTGGCGCAAGACACGCACAGGACGCAAGCGCATGGCGGTCAAGTGGTTCCAGAAGCTGCAGAAGCACCACCCGCAGCTAGCCACGCTGGCTGTCAAGCTCAATCGCGAGGACGGCTTCGTCATGCGCCACAAGGACGGCTCGGCCTTTGAACCCGAGGTCCTCGACGAGGCGGAAGACCAAGACCACCACACGGCCTCGGATCGAGAGTCCACCACGTCCTCTGCTGAATCGAGCATGAAGAAGAAGAAGAAGAAGAAGAAAGAGGAGGACGAGAACGCCAAGAAGCGCAAGCGAGCACGCATGGAGTAAACCCAGGACGCCTGCGAATCACATTGCAGAGGGGGCGTCTCCTCAACTCCTCTGCTAGATCATACAAACCCCCGATAACAAGTATCACCCTCCGATTTTACATCTTTTGACGAGTTCCATAAACGATGAAGTTTAGCAGGTGTATGCACGACAGGAGGACATCGACCGGTCTCCCCCACGTCACTCCATCAAGCTCAAGATGACAGACTACCGGTTGTTCCCCGAGGCGTATGTCAAGCTCCTGCTGCACGTGGCCAAGCACCCGTCGAGCACGTGCAGCGGCCTGCTCGTCGGCGAAGCGGCCGGCCAGACCGTCGAGATCTCGGACGTCGTGCCGCTCTTCCATCACGAGTCGCCCCTCGCGCCCTTGACCGAAGTGGCGTGCACCATGGTCGACACGTGGTGCGAGCAGCAGAAGAAGAAGATCGTGGGCTACTACCACGCCAACGGAATTGGCCTCGAGGCGCAGCCGTCGCTCAGCTTATCGGGCGAGAAGATTGCCGACCAGATCGAGAGCAACAACGCCCGGTCGTGTGTCTTGCTGGTACGAAAACACTAAGAGCTCTTCTTGTGTAGCTCTTGACGAGGCAGGGTGTTAATGTGTGGATGTCTGTAGGTGGAGAACGCACAACTCAACAGTGAGTCCAAGACGGGCCTGCAGCTGCTGCTCAAGGACGTCAAGCGCGGCTGGGTGCGCGTGGACAACCGCTTGCACCTTACGGAAGAGTCGAGTGGCGAAGGCTCGCCGGTCAAGCTCTTCTCGCAGGCGCTGCAGCAGCACGTGGAAGACGAGATCGTGGACATGGACGAGCACTTTGAAGACGTGCGCAAGGACTGGCGGAACCAGCACGTGCTCCAACTGCTCAAGCTCAATGTGTAGGTCGATCAAGGCGTCGACAGATCGTAATAGGGAGGTTGGCTTTATAACACAGTTCACAGGTTTCTCTTTCTGTCCAGTCCTCGTATTTCTAGGCCAGCTCGCGCTGGTACTGATGGAAAGCGGCTTGTCGGGCCTGCTCCAGCGCTGCTTGCAGGGTGCGCACCGAGGGATCTGGTAGACTAGCTGCCTTCGAGTGCTTGGTCAGCGTGCGCAGGAAGTTGCCGAGCATCAAACGCGCGTTTTCCACGTTCCAGAGCATCATGTGGACGCGCCACAACGCACACACAACGCGCGAGGCAAGTGCATACTCTTGGAGCAGTGTGAGGCGGCAGACAAAGTACTCGACAGTCGAAGTCCACGTCTTGAGCTCCGTTCGTCTGGAAGACTGGCATCCTGGCGAGAGCACGTCGTAGAAGGCGAGCAAGTGCGAGTCAAGGCCTTCGATCTGCTGCAACAGCACGCCGAGATCGATACGCAGCAGCAAGAGCTCGAGCAGGAGGTGCTTTGAGTGAGCTGAGATGCCTCCCGTCGTAAGGAGATGGCGCGAGCCCGCGAGAATCTGGACTTCATGCTGTTGGCGGAGCTCATGAAATGGACAGGCGAGGAGCAGCAAGATGGCGAGCGCGGGATTTGCGTCGCCACGACGCTGCACGAACGCAGAGATGCTCTGAAGGTCGTTGATCTTGTCGTACGCCACTGAAGTGTACCAGCCGAGAAGGCGGTCGTCCCAAACGCCCCGCTCTAGCAGCACTGGCCACATTGTAGAAGGCTCACCCAATTGCTCGTCATGAGGATCTTCGGTGGATCCAACCGTAACCTGGAAGCCTTCTTGCATACGACGCAACGAAGCGTCTTCACGAGCCTTCTTCCATGCCGCATGACTATCCGAGGCGTGTGGGCCTTGCTGGATCTCTTCGTAGTGTCGAACCATGACAGCAATCGCGCCTGTCAGCTGCGACGCCACTCGAACCCGACTCGCTTGCTCATGCTCCTCCACCATTTTCAGCAACTGCTCAAACGTGCTTGATTGAAAGCTGGTATAGAGCTGCTCGCTAGGCGTACTGAGGATCGAAGTCCACGCATCGGCATGCTCGTGATGGCTGAGCCACGTGGAGATCGCCTTCACCCGAAGACCAAAGTACCACTCACGATCAGAACGGGAGTCACTGGAAATGCTGCTCACATTCTGTTCCCAGAGCACATGACTGAGAACTGCGCTCGTGATCCAGTTCTCCTGCTGCTCGTACTGCGCGATGACCTCCTTCCACTGAGAGACCACGATGCCTTGGACAGTCGAGTCATCACCGGCAGTTGGTTTCTCTCGTCGCGCTTGAAGCAGCTCACGCAGCGTTGGTGACGAGAACCGTTCGAGCTGAGAAACCACACGATGGAAGACCACTCGTTTCGTTTCAGCTTCTTGGCTTGAAAACTGGCTGGCCTTCTGCTGGTTCAACTCCGACAAGTAGCTAGCTAGCTGGTCTACACACGGATGAGGCGCACGCGTCTTGGTTGGGACCACGTCGGATGCCCATTCCGCCACGACGTCGCCCATTTCTTCTCCATGCTCAGCCAGCGCTTGCTGGATCACGTCCGATACCCCCTTGCGGTAAATATCTTCCACAGCACGTGCGACAACTTCACGCGGCGTCGTCAGACTGAGAGCAACCTCGACAAGTAGCGTCGCCATCTCTAGCGACGTCACGCGCTCGCACAAGTTGACGAATCCGTTCAACACCCGATCTTCCTGCTGCACCTTGAGAGCGGATGGAACATGGAACCACTCTTGCATCATGTTAATCCATTGTGCCAACCAGCTGTCGGTCATCGACGTGGTGAAGAATGCGTTTGAGCGGATCATGTCGACCAAATGCCAAAAGACAGCCTCCAAAAGCTCTTCTTCCATCGCGCCCAGCTCTTCTTCTCGTCGCGCAATATCCTCATCCGCTGGATTCGTTGTCTTGAGCGAGGACACTCGCGTCTGGAAGAGCCCAAGGTGGTCCGACATCAGCTCCATCCGCTTTTCGGCACTCAAAAACTGTCCAAACACGTCCAATCCACGCACTTGATGCCCATAGAGCTCTTCGCGCAACAACGCAATTGACTCGGGACTGGCAGCAGCTGGAGTACGCGCGATAAACCGTTGGTGGAATAACTGGAAATGGTCGTTCGAGAGTACAGAGAGGAAGGGAACGCACGATTCGTATGCGTACACGGCGAGGTCGGCGTACGAGGTGGTCTTCTCTGCCTGCTCCTCCCAGATTCGACCGAGTAGTTCATCCAAATAGATCAGCACAAGTGTACTTGCACTCAAGTGGTGCACCTTCTGAAGAATCTTGGTCGCCATCTTGATCGTCTTGCCATTCAAGAATGGTGTAATGCTGTGAATCGCCACCGCTCGTGCATCCACGAGATTCGTCGGCGGGTGAAGCAGCTCACCCACCGTGCGTGCACCACAGACAGCCTTGAAGTCTGGATACTCGTTCGTGATCGAGATCTCCTTCAGACGCTTCAGACACATGAACAAAAGCGTCACACGGTGACTAGAAGCGTCTGAAAGTGGAAACAATGGCGCCGTTGAAGGCGGTATCTGGGCAGCGCGCTTGGAGCACTCGAGAACCATTCGAAGAACCAAAAGGATGCCGATATGGTCCGTTCCAGGGAGAGAGTCGTAGACACCATTCTCTGGGTGAAGCAAAAACTCACCAAACGCGACTGGATGCTGCAACGCTTGCTCCAAGAAGTCGTGCTGGTCGCTTCGGAACGCCTGTTCGAGCTGTTCTTGACGCACGGCTGGCGGAAGAGCGGACACCGTCGTTCCCCATGGAAGAAACGCGTGTCGAATGTACGCGAGAAGACACTGGTACTCATCCATGCCGTACTTGGCAGCAAACTGCGTTGCAATGTGGAAATGCTCCTTCTTTGTGGACATTTGCTGCACCATGTCAAATCGATACGCCTCATCCGAGGCGAACCGTTCCAGATCCAGCTCGACGTTGAAAAACGTGCTGATGGCTTCGACCTCCTGGCTCTTCTTGTGCGAGTGCATCATGTCCTGGCATTCACGAGCCAACTTGGAATATGTTTCAAACACCTCGCTTGCTGACCGCTTGCTGGAACCATCTGCCTCATCGTCAAAATCGCTCTCAGGCTCGTGTTGATGCTTGTGCACAATTGACTGAGCTGTAGAGAATGACGACTGAAGCGACATCAGATTGCTCACACGTGTGCGAGTATCTTGTTCGCTTGTTGTTGAGTTGCTGTGCGCATCCGACGCTGCGAGGAAGAAGAAGAACTGACGGAACCGCTCGACAAAGCGCTCGAGCTTCTGTGTTTGCTCCGTGTCGCTCGCACTCGAGCCCGTCGAGCACATGGGACGGATGTCTTCATGCCAAACGCTCGAGATGACTTGCGGTTTGCCCACATAAAGCAAGTAACCGAAGCCATACTCCATCAACTCAACCCAATCGCTGTTGTCTGTCTGGTCTTGCTCTGAACCAAGCAGCAGTCGGTGTGCCTCTTCAAAAGCAAGCGAGACCATGTGACGACTGGCGCGTTCAATCCATTGCTCCTGTTCTAATAAGTCCGAAGAGCTTGGTCGACGACGACTCGTTGGAGATGTTGGTGGCATCCGACTCTGCGCACTCAACTGCTGCACGACCTGGAATCCCTTCTGCAAGAGTCGCAAAAGAAAACGGCGGTCTTGCTTTTCTTCGTGCAGCAACTCCATGACAATTTCCAGTTCCTTCAACAAAGCTTCTTCCACCGAGCACTTGCTGCCATCATCTTGCTCACGACGATCTTCCACGTCGCGCTCCGACAATCCGAGCTCGCCAGCAAGCACACTGACCGCTTCTAGTTTTTGGAGACGTTCCAAAAGCAAGTCGAACATTGAATGCGTGAGCACTCCGTCACAGGCAAAGACAGATCGACCAAGTTGGATCTTTTTCTCCCATGAGTGGAAGGACGATGCCGAAATGATGTCCAAGACTAACGAGAGCAACAACGTGAGCGAATCTTGCGTCTGATCCTCGGTCGAAACCGTCTCTGGTCTGAACTCGACGACAATTTGCGTAACAAGGCGGTGGGCGACGTCGTAATCCAAGCTATACAACGCCGCGTACGCCGCTTTCATCATGATCTTAGGTCGCTCGTGACTCACTTGAAGCAGCTCGGCCAAGAACAACACGCCGTCAAGCACCTCATCGTTCACAGTTCGCTGCACCGTCGTCTCAAGCCACCTGCGTGCCTTGGGCGACATCTTGTAATGGCTTGGATTGCTGCTGTAGATTTGCATAATAACGTCGAGACGCTCCTCATTCGTCTGAAGCATTCGGAGCTTTTCGACACTGATTTTGACGGCGCCGTACGAAAGTAACTCGAGAAGAGTGTGAGCAATGGTCTGACTCGCCTCCTTCGTGAGTACCTCTTCATAGTTAGCCTTCAGTTGCTCCAGTTCCGGCGACGAATCCAAGACCGGTAGCAAAAGCATCTCTTGCGCGATACCCACGACCGCCTGCTTCGCTTCTTCACTCGCCTCGCTTCCATCGTCGACTGCATGGCGAACAGCATCCAGCAAGATATCCATGATGAGCGAGATCGCATCGGTGCGAATAGCAATCCATTTGGTGATCAACTCACGAGCCGCACCGTGGTGCTCTGTGTCACGCAAGAGATGCCGAAGCAGGATGCCGAGGATTGTTTCTTGAGAAACACGCTCTCCAAAAACATGCGTCTTGAGCTTCATGGCGTCGCGCCACACCAGCATCCACGTTGGCATCGGCTCCTCCTCGCCCTGCGCCATAGTTTCCGTACTTGTCGAAGCCGTTAAGCCGACACGACACATCACTTCCACCAATTCTCCAGCATAGATCGACTCCGTAGCTGGGTCTTCTGCTTGAACTCGATCTCGCACTTCGGCTGGAGATATGACGACGCCGTACTTGGCCACGGTGTCCATCGCCAGCAAAAGATCTTCCATGCCATCAATTTCGACCTGGAGCTGCGCTAGTTCCGGTGGATCGTCGTCTTTCCGCTCAGGAAGCGACTGGAAAATTCGCCACAGTTGCTCCACAAAGACTTGGTGGCTCTGGGTCTTTTCTGCCTCGTCTTGTGAAAGCAAATCGGCCGTTTTTGATGCAAATACAATGTCGAGTGCTGTTCGCAAGAGTCTTGCGTCATTTTGGATCCAGCGTGTGTAATCTGGATTTGATGGGTTGCTTTCGTGAATTACCTGAGCACAGAACACAAGGGACAACAACGATCGGTGCTTGGCCATGACTACTTGCGTGAGCCACGACATGACTTCATCGAGAGCGTAGGCGTGGCGGCGCTGCTCCAGGAAAGCGACGCGCAGGCGGTACAGCGACAACTCTGGGTCACTGAAGTCTTCCATGACGGTCATGACTTGATCATGCAATGAAAGCAAGCTCCAGTCTTCTAGAGAAACCAAGCAACAGCTCGACAGTTGGAGTACGTGTGCGCACTTGAATAAACGTTCGCTGTGCAAGAGTAACTCTTCAAACGGCGTGGACTCGACTATCGCGGCACCATCTTGGTGTAAGCGAAGGCCAATCGCAGCACACTGGCCCAAGAGGAAGGCGTTATGGAGCTGTCCATAGAGGGAGTCCATCTCGACCATGCGGTGTGTGAACCAAAGCGCGTACTCGTCTCGACGCTGAAGAGGGCTTTGTGAAATACTGCTTTCGAACACAACGAGCTCTTCTGGAGTCAGATCATGACTGTGATTCTCGGGAAGCAGAGGCACTTCCACAACCTCCATGATGCCACCTTCGGGCGTCTGAGAGCTCAGCAGCGTATGGAAACGCTGAGCACCCTCTTCTGAAAGCGGACCGATAGCCGGTAAGAAGTGCGCATACGCGAGCGGCGACGCAGAAACTGGAAGTGACTCGACAATACGCTGGCGGTGTGGAAGTAGATTGTATCCGTGTCGATAGAAGAGGACGGAAAGTGCCTCAATTCGACCTTCTTGAGCGAACTGAGTAGCGGTGTCCACAATTGACGCCTCCCGGAAGTTCAGATATACTACTCCGTCGTAACACTGCTCGTCCGCGTATGCCAGACGTTCGTCTTCGTCCATCTCGGCGACGATGATTTCCTTGAGCGTGTCCAAGCGGTAAATAAAACGCGACAACTGAGTTTGAGCTTCCTGAAACAGTTGGCTTCCTTCACCCGATGCCTCCCGCTTGTTCAACACGGCTCGTAGACCAGTTGCCACGATTTCCTTCGTCTCAAGTAATGAAGTCTCCGTCACAACATGGAGACACTCGTTAATAATCCATTCCGTATCGGATTCGACCGCGTTCAAATGTGCAAGCGCCTTCTCAAATGCTTCGGCGGCGTCTTCATCCGAACGAAGTATGGCAACGCCATTGGTGTTGTCGACCTCCATCTGCTTTCGATACTGCAGCCAGACCTGGCGATGGATATCATCCAGATTGATTGGTTCCCAGTCGTCCTGGTGGCTATAGGTCGCCGAGAACGCCAAGGCGCGCTCGAACTGCTTGGTTGACACCAACTTGCACATGAACACACCGATTGAAACACTGGTACTCTCAGTGATCACCCACTCGTTGCTCTTGGTAACAGGGACTGTGAGCTCAAATACTCTGAAAGACGTGTTTGCCTTTAACTCTTCAATCATGTCGTCGGCCGTCTTTAGAAAAACAGTAGAGATTGCCGAGGTGATCTGACCTTTGTCAGCACTGATAGTCACGTTGTCGCGCTGGACTTCCAGTGTATCAATGAGAACGGTCACGGAGGACAATGGGGAATTCTCTTCTTCTTCTTCTTCGCCTTCCAGAACGTCCGGAGACTCATCGACCACCTTGAGGTGCCCATACATCACGTGGCGTTGAGAGGTCACAAACGCCAGCACCTTTGGGCTGAGCCACAACACCTGAGTCACATGCTCGTCCTCGCTTCCCTCTGACGTTGACGCATAGTATTCCCATGCCGTCACGTTAGCACAAACATCAATCTGGCGAATCATGTAGCGTCCTCGTCCGTCCACAAGACTCAAGTACAATCCATCGGACGAGACATCCACATGTCGGACTCGTCCAGGCAAAACGGTCTCGTCTTCGCCGACAATGAACTTGAGTGGACCAAAAAACGATTTGCCGGCCTTCTTCACTGATTCTGCATCCTTCAGTGATCCGTCTTCGCCCACCTCACCATCAGCAGAAGAATCCGCGTTGTCGAAAGGTAGTGGGCCGCCGAGAACCATTGTGAAGTCAAGCAATTCGAAGAATGGGTCAGCTGGAGTGACTATCCACACGGTCAATGACGAAGCGCACTGCGATCGAAGCTCTTCACTTGGGTTCTTGATACCTCCAGTGATAACAAGCGTTGCGCTTTCACGATGGAATGTAGCTGCAGTGATCCCAGCATGCCAGTTCGTAACAGAGGTGACAGACTTGAACTGGATGAGTTTGGCGATCGCCTTGGCTGGAACATCTTCAGATCCAGAGTGACTACGAGCGAGCAGCAACAGCTCAGCCGTCTGGACTTCCATGCTGACAAACCACCCATCTCTTGCCAATAAGAAGCATCGGCTTGCTGCTTCATTGTGGAAGAAAGCCGTCTCAATCGTCGCACAGACTCCATTCTTCCCTTTCGTCTTGCGCCACTGTGCATCCTTCCTCAGTGATTCGCTCGGATCCACACGCAACAGCAAAGGCGAGGAGGACGTGGTCTCGTGGATCTGCTCTCCGTCCATCCATCGACTCTGCGTGTACACCCAGACCGCGGTATCCACTGCATCATCACGCAAAGTATGCCCACAGATGACGAGCAATCGACCATCAGGGCTCCACACACCGCACCACGCCGCCAATTCTGACAATTTCTCTTGTGCAACCTCCTCACTTTCCTCGCTTTCCTCCCTTTCTCCCGATACAAGCGCCTTGAACCCGTCAGCGTTCGTATACGCGCCACTTGTGCTCACATCCAACACGCCGACTTGCGCTCGATCCGGTCGACTTGCAGGCCACGTAATCACCGCGAGACGCCGGTTCTGGAAAGGCACGAGAACGTACTGCGCATCTGTCCCGTCAACGACGCCATTCGCCACCTCCCTCGCGCTCCAGAACGCGCTCGCGGGCGGCATCTTGGTCGGCTTCTACCACGCTTCAAGTAGTGTTTCCCCTCGTCGGTGTGACCACGTGGAACAAGTTCACTACATTCCACCACTTTAACACAAGACCCCAATACATTTTACAGCTTTAACCAGGGGATCAATTAACCTCAATACAAGGTTCGGGTCTTGTATTGGGGTGGATGAGGGTAGTAGTGTGTGGTGCTTGGAGTTGTTGATCCAGCATCCAGCAACCAGAGACCATGACGCTCCTGACCAAGCCGCGTCTAGGCTTCGTGCGTCTCCGGACGTCGATCCAGGAACAGCTCCGACTGGAGGAAGCGCTCTTCCGCGTGGAGAAGCAGCGCAACTGGTTCGTGTACAATGAAGAGAGCACGCCCACTACCATCGTCATGGGCATCTCCGGCAAGCCCGAGCAATTGCTGCATCTCGACCAGGTCAAGCGGTGCGTCCTGGCTCTTGATATGACATTCTATGGATTTATTGTGCTTATTGTGTTGACATTGTGTGGTGAAGAGACGGTATCCCAGTGCTGAAGCGGTTCAGTGGTGGAGGTACGGTCATTGTGGACCACCACACCATCTTTACGACCTTTATCTGCAACGTGGTAGGCATGCACAACGCTATCAAGCTGGGATACAACGAGGGTTTACTTACAGTTTACGTTTAGGAATCCTTTCCGCATGTGGCTCCATACCCACGTGAGATCATGGCGTGGTCAAGCACGTTCTTCTCGCCCTTCTTCAATCGATTGTGCGTGGATCAATCACTGGTACGAGCTCCTATTCACTTGATCTGCTATCAAAGTGATCTCATTTTGCCGTTCGCACCAGGAATTTGCGCTCCGTGAAGACGACTATGTGTTCAACGACCGCAAGTTCGGTGGCAACGCGCAGAGTATCTCCAAGGATCGATGGCTTCATCACACGTCGTTCCTGTGGGACTTTGACTCAAAGAACATGGAGTACTTGACGAATCCAGCGCGTCAGCCAGCGTATCGCCAAAAGAGATCACACACCGAGTTCCTGTGTACACTCAAAGACGTCTTGAACGTTGAAAACAGGAAGCGTCTCGTGGAGGAATTCCGATCCGAGTTGACCGAGCATTTCGAGGTCGAAGACGTCGATGCGGAGATACTCAAACCACTTCTCGAGACCGAGCACCGACGCTCCACGCGCTTCCTGACTCTGTAGACACCGATGGATTGCTAAACAGCGATTTATAACAGAGAGTTCTGAAGCTCATGACGATCTTCTTCAATCTGATTGTTGATCTTCCAGTGACCGTGCTTCGTCATGATCGACGCTTGCAGCAACTTCATCGCCAAGAATGGATCACCAACCATACGCATGAGTCCGCCACAGAAATCCACACGAGATTCGTGCTGGAAGATCCGCCCATTCTGAAAGTGGAACACTTTATCGTACTGCATTTCGTACTCTTGGCCAATCAATTGCTGAGTGATCTGTTCGTCTTGAATAATTGAAGGGAAGAATCGTGTGAGTGTCTCACGAGAGATCCGAAATCGCGCGACTGCCGAGGCCTTGACATGAATAGCAAGATCGCCGTGCTCTACGTGGCTCACGTCATGCAAGGCGACACTCATGGACGTGTGGTATAATGCACCGATCTCATACTGTCGAAGAAACATGTCGACGCCGATAAATTCCGTGCACATGACATCTTCCGTCATCAAGGAGCGTAAAAACACCTCTGCCTGCCGACTTTGCATCGGATGTGCGGCCGGATTGTACCCATGAGAGAATATTTCGTAGAATTGCTTTGTCATCTGTACCGCATATTGGATAGCATGTACTTTTGCGTTCAGCATCATCGACTCCATTAAATCCCGTCGTCGTGCGAGGGCTTCGACCTCCGCCTGCACGGTGTGCAGTTGCTGAACCAACGCGCTTTCACGCAGATTTGTCACACGACCGCCAGCAAATTTTCGTCCTCGTTGTGAACTAGCGGCCGCCGCAGTCATTTCGGGGTCCCGGAACTGAAAGAATTCCCCATACCTCTTGAAATTGCGGCAATTTCGTGATCGATAACGTCGAGCGCTGCGTCTTTGTTGCTTGTCATTTACCACGTTGGCTCGCGTCACAAGATCGCCATTATTATCTCGAGCAACCACGATCGCGCGATCACTGACGACACGCGGGGGAGAGTTGCCATTTCGCGTCCTTCGTGACTGCGAGGACGGGCCTCGGAAGTCCGTGAGCATCGTCAAACGTAGCGTTTATCGTGAAGGATAGTCACTGTCGACCGTCGTGCAGTGCTTGACGGCTCTAGGCTTGTCAGGGGACTCTTCCAAGTGACAAGTCGAGAACACAGACGAACAACGCGGCCGAGTGTAGCGTCCTGTGGTCAGCGCCGAGCGTTTCGAGATCGGGACGGAGCGACTCACGTCTTCTTCTCTTACTGCCCTTCCATGGTTTTTCCGCGTGTTCGGCTTTCAGATACCATCTGCATTGATATCATTGGCTGAAAATGGAGTCTAGAGGCGAGATATTCGAAATGAGAGGCCAGGGCTTCCAGTTTGACTGGACTGGCCTCCTAGGTAGTCATCAGCTGGCGAAGGCTTGGAATCTTGTATCTTGCCCTCAAGCTGGCCCCTTGAGAGGTGATGTTTGCTGCCTCTCGGCCAGCCTCGTAATCATGTGAGCCGAAAGCGCGGCTGGCTGCGAAAACTGTCGGGTGCGAGATCATTCGACGAAATCGACTCCTCGCCGTCGTCAGCTCCGGCTCTCAAGACGTATCATGATGATGGCTAGAGTTAATTGAGACTGGACGTGGAGTTCCGTCGACTAAGTTCAGGCTGGTAGTTGGCGCATGCTGAACCCTTGCACGAGCGCAGACTTGCTCCATTGAGAGTGCGGGGTCTGTCTGAAACGAGGGAGTCAGGGGTCTAAAGTTGACGGGAAAATCGAACAAAAAGGATAACCACGAATCCCACGACCACCAAACGGTTAGACCGGGTCTAAATAATACTAATCCGTCGTGGAACCGGTCGAAAGACTAATCAAGAGGAATTGAAGATGACTCCTGTTGCTTATTTTGCGACTTTACACAACATCAAGAACTGTTTGGATCAAAATTGAAGAAAGGTATGCGAATTAATCGCGCATGGAGCGAGTCGACGGCCGCTTAGTAGTCGGCACACTCGCCCTTCGACCAGCTCCAGTAGCAGTTGTCCGAGTAGTAGCAGTCGTAGAAGTCCAAGCCCGAGCACGTCGATGGCTTCTGCGTGGTAGGAGCAGGAGTCTTGGTGGTAGGAGCTGGCGTCTTGGTGGTTGGCGCTGGCGTCTTGGTGGTTGGAGCTGGCGTCTTGGTGGTAGGAGCTGGCGTCACGCTCGTTGGAGTTGGAGCCGTCGAGCTGCCGTCGATCACCTTGACGGCGTTCACGCGACCGTAACCGTACATGTTGTTTGGGAACGAACCATCCTTGGTGTTACCACACGTGGCACCAGTCGAGGCGAGCGACGAGGTGTCAACACCCTTGATCAAGGCATCCTTGACCTGGGCGTAGGTGAGGCCACCCTTGGCGGCGAGGAGCAAAGCAACAACACCCGAAACGTGAGGAGTAGCCATCGAGGTACCCGAGATCGTGTTGTACGCGGTGGCGCTCGTGTACCAAGCCGAACGGACGTTCACACCAGGAGCCGACACCTCAGGCTTGAGGAGACCGCCAGTCGATGGACCCTTGCTCGAGAACGAGGCAAGAGCGTCCGACGAGTCGGTGGCACCGACAGCGATCACGTTCTCGTAGTCACCAGGCGACGAAGCGGTGGTACAGGCTGGACCTTCGTTACCGTTGGCGAAGATTGGGATGATACCAGCCGCCTGCCAGGCATCGACAGCCGACTTGTAGAAGGTGTCACCCTGACCTCCACCCCACGAGTTGCTCACGAGGTGAGGCGCCTTGGAGCAGTCCTTGTTATTGCCACTGGTGTCCGTTGGGCACGTGATAAACTCGGCACAGGCGAGCAAGTCCGATTCCGAGCAGCCGTCGGTACGGCAACCCTTGCAGGCAATCCAGGTGGCACCTGGAGCCACACCGACACCGTTGGCACCAGCGATGGTACCCATGGTGTGCGAGCCGTGACCCTGCTCATCGTAAGGAGCAGCGGCCTTCTTCTCTGGGTCGTACCAACCGTGGTCCGAACGGAAGTTACCCTTGAGGATCTCGTGGGTGCCGAGCACACCGGTGTCGATGGTGGAGACGACGATGCCTTCACCCTTGTTGCCGTTGCCCCAGATGGTTGGAGCGTTCACCTTGGTGACACCCCACTCGTTGGCCAAGACATCGGCGGTCGTGTTGGCGGCAGCCGTAACCTTTGGCAAAGGCAAGACCTGCTCCTCACGGATCTCGAGGATCGATGGGACAGCCGAGAGCTTCTCGAGCAAAGCAGCCGAGGCACCTTCAATATAGCGCTGGTTCGAGACCCAGAACGTACGGGTCGAGGTGAAGAGCGAAGCCGACGACTCGTGGGAGACGACAGCACTCACATCGGCCTGCGAGCTCTCAGCGTGAGCCGAGAGACGCTCGACGAGGGCCTCGATCTTGGCACCACGGGTGGCGTACGAAGCCTCCTGGACCACCTTAAGTGGCTCGGTGTTGGAGTCCTTCATGGTGATGATGAGGTTGACGGTGCCCTGCTGGCGGAGCGTGCGGTGCACGGATGGGTCGACGCGAGGAGCGGCCGAGGCGCCGGAGATGGCGAGGGCAGCGGCGATGAGGGCGAACTTGGTGGAGACCATCTTGTGTTGCTCTTGTTTGCTGCGAGGCAAATTGGAGAATGAGAAAGCTGAGAGACCCCCTTTCGTGTCAGAGCTCTCTGGACGGTCTCAAGAGGGAGGCCCTCCTTGTGCACTGCAAAGCCTTAGCATCCTTGAAGCTCTTCTTTGTTTGACCCGAGTCAATTCGACTGTCAAGGCCAGGAAAAGGCGCGGATCCCGCTCTTCAAGCTTCGTCCAAGCGAGCACAAACGCGCCTGTCCACAAGCTTCGCTCCGGACTGAGGCGGGCTACCGCTCATCAAGTATGGACAGACGCGCTTGTGGGGCTGATCGTGAGAGGGGCGCCCGGCTCTCGGCGTGACTCGGGTGTCACGATTGTGGCCATCTGTCATGTTTCGCGAGGATGGGCTGACCTGTGAGAGCGGATACTGCACCACTAGCGATCTCGCTTCATGGACTCGGTTCTGCATGAGTGACCTTTATGATTTCGATACCCCGTGGTTCTGGAATTCTGTTTTAAGGTCATAGATGAGGGTCACTCACTCTTGGTGTGCCACTGGTCGAAGCGAAAGCATGTGATGTGTGGATGGCACAATCCCCGCTCACTTCAGCGATCAACGCAGTAGAGTTCTATTAGGAGAAGCATCGCGCAAAGGTATTAGAGGCGTAATGGCGCAAGCAAGCCACGAGCTGTCGCCTTAGAGTATTCAGCGTTGCTCCCTATGAGATCTATATAAGGCCTTAGGTCCAAGTGTATCTCAAACTGCTCTCGTCAACACCAAAAAGATTCTAGAAGCAATGACAGACGGCCGACCTGATTCGTCGTCAGGGCCATCGAAGAGAGCATCGGCTGTGGTGTTCTGATAAAGAATTCGGCACAAGCGTCAACCGAACTGCCTCTCTTGGAGTGTAGCTATTATACGTTGGTCTGAATATATAGCGCTCTATTAAGGTGAACGTGGTACTATATATGTTGCGACTAAACCGGTATGAACCGATGGGAGACCGTGCCAATTTGGCGCCAACTGATCGACAGCATGAGACCTGGGACCATGGGACGGGTATGGAGCCTTGGCGCAGCGCCTGTGCTCGTCATGGCGACAGAAACCCAACTGACTGAACGCGAGGAGATGGCGAGACGGCAGCTGGAGCTGCGGGTGCAGCAGATGCGTGAAGTGGATCAGCTGGAAACGACCTTGGAGCATTCGTTGCGGACTGTGCGTGATGGACAAACTCAGATTGCGGAGCAAATGGACGCGATGCGGCTGTTGATCCAAGGCATGCTGATGACCGAGTCCAAGGCGAAAGATCTGTATCTGGATGAGACTCGGATGGAAATGCAAGCACTGCGCAATGTCATGCAAGTGGAGATGGAAAGCACGCGGAATGACATCGTCAAGTTGCTTGAGACTGCCAAGCAGAACGTCACAGCCACCCGAGCTGAGTACGACAACACCCGAGCAGAAGCAGCTCAGAAGCTCAAAGAGCTGAAGGCTCGACGGAAGGAGCGAGAGCAGCAACACATGATGGAGATTGCTCAAATCAAACAAGACGCAGCCATGCAAATCGCTCAACTCCAAGAAGATATTCAAATGGAAGCCGAGCGCGTGCGCCAGTTGGTGGAACAAAGCGCTCTTGACCATGCCAACGTAACACAAGAATCCCTTGGGGAAACTGAGTTACTGACTCCATCAACCCAAACTCCATCCTGGGTGGTTCTGGTTTTCGCTGCTTTGTGCATTGTCGCCCTTCTTGGCTGGCTGTACTCGCGCCAACTTGGCCGAAAACATCAACGGGTCCTATATTCGAAGCAGCTGAAGAGTCATTTCTCGAGTGATGAGCCAACTGCCACTCAAGACGTTCGTCCAACGCTGCTTCGACACACTCGGCAGTCTCATCCTGCGTCGTCGACATCGAGCTTCCCGGAAGCACGACGCTCTCACAACAACTGAGACAAGAGGCACTCTTTTTAAACGAAGCCGCCCTGGGCACCGCTATTTATTGCAATGAACGATGAGCACTACTTGCAACCAGAAATTGACAGTGGAAAATCAGTTCAAATGTTGAGACATCACTTTTATGGTGGATTATAGCAAGGAAACTATACATCTTTCAAATGAACATCTAATAAAGGTGAACGAGCTTACAAGTCATTGCACACACCCTTGGCCCAGCTCCAGTAGCAGTTGTCCGAGTAGTAGCACTCGGTGAAGTTCAAGCCCGAGCACCCCGTTGGCTTGGTTGGAGCAGGGGTCTTGGTGGTAGGCGCAGGGGTCTTGGTGGTAGGCGCTGGCGTCTTGGTGGTTGGCGCTGGCGTCTTGGTGGTAGGAGCTGGCGTCTTGGTGGTAGGCGCTGGCGTCTGCGTGGTTGGAGCAGGCGTCGTCGAGCTACCAGTCACAATCTTAGCAGCGTTGATACGACCGTAACCGAAGTTGTTGTTTGGGAACGTGCCATCGGCCTTGCCACCGCACGTCTGGCCAGCTGGCTTCAACGAAGCAGTGTCCACACCACTCGTCAAAGCAGCCTTCACCTCGTCGTACTTCAAACCAGGCTTCGCCTTCAACAACAAAGCGACCACACCCGACACGTGAGGAGTAGCCATCGAGGTACCCGAGATCGTGTTGTACTGGGTAGCACCAGTGTTCCACGCCGAACGAACATCCTTACCAGGAGCCGACACCTCTGGCTTCAACAGACCACCCACCTTCGATGGACCCTTGCTCGAGAACGACGCAAGTCCGTCCGACGAGTCCGTCGCACCGACGGCAATCACGTTCTCGTAGTCACCAGGCGACGACGAAGTGGTACAGGCTGGACCCTCGTTACCGTTGGCAAAGATTGGGATGATGCCAGCCGCGTGCCAAGCATCCACAGCAGCCTTGTAGAAAGTGTCGCCCTGACCGCCACCCCACGAGTTGCTCACAACCACTGGAGCCTTCGAGCAGTCCTTCTTGTTGCCGTCGACGTCCGTTGGACACGTCATGAACTGAGCACAAGCCAACAAGTCGGCTTCCGTGCAGCCTTCGTTCGTGCAACCACGGCAAGCCATCCAACTGGCACCTGGAGCAACACCCACACCGTTGGCACCAGCAATGGTACCCATGGTGTGCGTACCGTGACCGTTGTCATCGTATGGGGTCTTGCCCTTCTTCTGAGGGTCGAACCAACCGTAGTCACCACGGAAGTTACCCTTGAGAGCCTCGTGCTCACCCAATACACCAGTGTCGATGGCACCAACCACGATACCTTCACCCTTGTTGCCGGCGGCCCACACATCAGGCACCTGGATCTTCGTGATACCCCACTCGTTGGCCTTCACATCGGCCTCTGTCGAGTTGCTCTCCGACTTGATCACTGGAGGCAACGACAACACCTGCTCCTCACGGATCTCGGCGATCGAAGGCAACGCGCTCAACTTCTCCAACAGAGCAGCCGACGCACCCTTGAACGACACCTGGTTCGAGATCCAGTAGCTCGTCGACGACGCGAAGAGCGACTCACCCGACACGGTGGCCGCCTCCTGCGACAACAACTGCACCAACTCGTTCTGGCTCGACTTGGCGTTGACTTCAAGACGGTTGACGATGGCTTCAATCTTGGCACCACGCGTGGCGTACTCGGCCTCCTGCACCGACGACAAGGCTTCCTTGGTGCTCTGCTTCATGGTGACGATGAGGTTGACGGTACCCTGCTGACGGAGGGTGCGATGGACACCGGCGTCCACACGAGGAGCAGCCGAAGCACCAGAGATGGCGACGGCGGCGGCCGTGAGGGCGAGGACCTGAGTGAACTTGGTGAAGACCATGATGGTGTAATGTAGATTGCTGGGGTTGTTCACTTGCGGAGGCAAATTGAAAACTGAAAGCCTGAGGAGGGCCTGCAGTCACTCGGGACTAGAGGAGCTCTTCGTTGCTGTGCCTTCTCATCCATCGTGTTGCAGTTAGTCCAGAGTCCAGCTGGATTCGTTGATGGATAGCCACATACTCTCGTGGTGCCTCCAGGAAAGGCGTCCAGAGGTCCGGAAAAGATCGCTGAGTGGTCTCTCATAAACGCTGCGGTGCCGGACCAATGTTCTGGACGCTGGACAGGTTAGTCCGTCTTTTGTCCGAAGATGGCACCACAGCAATGATGGGTTCGTCTATTGCCCGAGTCTATTAGGCTATTGACAGGGATTTACCCAAATAGCGTCCGGTTGTGAGGAGCTCGGACTGACTTGATGCGTGATGGATTGGACAGGCGGCCAAGCAAGACATCACGCGCAACGACGAGACCTCGGAACGAATCTTTCGAGTCGGCAGATGAATCACCCGAAATGCTGAAGTGGGCAACTCGGAGATTCCAGAAGGGTTTAGATTGTGGGCTGTCTCCAGGTGACCTGGCCGACTTGAGTACACAGATTCTTGACGGAGGATTTTGGTGGGGGCAAGCGCAATGGATTGCATGATGGAGAAGTATGTCATGCCGAATTCGCTCTAGTTAATCATCATCCTCGCATCACATGTGGCCTAATTAATCCGCAACGCTATTGTTTGATGCTCTTAAAAACAGACTACCAAGTGAGGGCATCAAGTGACCTCGTGTGGTGGGCGAGAAGCGAATCTTACTGCGATGGAGCTGGCGTTGATCCAGTTGCCAAGTTCACTGCCTTCCGAGCGTTGATTCGACCGTAACCAAAGCCATTGTTTGGGAACACACCGTCCGGAATGTCGCCACACGCGAGACCGGTAGGCAGCAGGCTCTCCATGTCGACGCTTGCTTGCAGAATCTCCCGTACTTCCGTAAACGTCAAGCCAGGCTTGGCCTTCAAGAGCAGCGCCACAATACCGGTGACGTGAGGGACTGCCATCGACGTTCCGGACAACTCAGCGTACTCGTCATCGCCAAAGCTCCACGAAGAGCGGACATCATGACCCGGAGCTGACAAGTCTGGCTTCGTTGTGCCGAGGACTCCAGGGCCTTTGCTTGAGAGATCAGCAAGTGAGTCGTTACTGGATGTCGCGCCAACGCCAATGACGTTGTCGTACTCGCCTGGCGATCGGATGGTTCCACAGCCTGGGCCAAGATTTCCCGCAGAGAAGATTGGGATAATACCAGCCGCATGCCATGCATCTACCGCCGCTCGAAACATGTTGTCCCCGCGACCAGTACTCCACGAGTTACTCACTACTGCCGGAGCCTTCGAGCAGTCACGGTTATTGCCGTCAGCGTCCGTTGGACACGTCATGAACTGAGCACATGCCAACAAGTCGGACTCCAGGCACTCATCGCCACATCCCTTGCAAGCCATCCACTTGACACCGGGAGCAACGCCAATGCCCTTCGCGCCTGCGATCGTGCCCATCGTGTGCGTGCCATGGCCATAGTTGTCGAATGGTTCCTTGCTCGTCATCTGAGGATCAAACCAGCCATACTCGCCACGGTAGTTGTCTCTCAACGCTTCGTGAGTGAACTGTACACCCGTGTCGATACCACCGATAACGATACCTTCGCCCTTGTTCCCGGTCGCCCACACCTCAGGAGCCTGCACAATTCTGATACCCCACTCAGTCTCCGGCTGATCTTCACTGATCGTGGAGTTGGCCGCCGCCACAGCCACGACGTCGAGCGAGTACACACGCTCTTCTCGGATTTTGGCGATGTTTGGAAGAGTCATGAGCTTGTTCAACAGCTCAGGCGTGGCTCCCTTGAACGAGACCTCGTTGGAGATCCAGAAACTCGTCGAGGAAGCAAAGAGAGAGGCACCAGATGTAGTCGTCGCTTCCTTCGTTGTCAACTGGCTGATATCCTTCTGACTCGACTTGGCGTGCTTTTCAAGACGATTCACAATAGCATCAATACGCGCGCCACGCGACGTGTACTCCGCTTCGTGAATGGATGCAAGGGCTGACTCCGTGCTCTGCTTCATGGTCACAATAAGGTTCACAGTACCCTGTCGACGAAGCGTTCGATGCACACCGGCATCCACATGTGGCACCGAAGCCGAAGCAGTAGAGACCGCAGTCGCAAGGGCAGTGAGAGCGAACACCCGGGCTGAGACCATGCTTGGCGTAAGTCGTGACTGGCGAAAGCTCAACTGGCCAAATGACCCCCATCAAGCAGCAGAACCATCGCGGGAAGCTCACGTCAGGACAGGCGCATCAAGTTTACAAGAGCTGTGTACAGGAAGCCCATACATTTTGTGTGGAAGGACCATTCCTGCAACGCAAAGACAGTCCCGAAGTACGTATAGTATACAATTGGGTATCCAATCAGCCCAATAATTCGTGGACTTCGTACTGGTTGCGTTGCTCACCTTCACGACACTCTTGTGGATGCTAGCTGCCCACGACTGATCATGCT
This sequence comes from Pythium oligandrum, assembly GCA_020085045.1. Classification (NCBI taxonomy): domain Eukaryota; phylum Oomycota; class Peronosporomycetes; order Pythiales; family Pythiaceae; genus Pythium; species Pythium oligandrum. The sequence continues at coordinate 703,617 of JAHRIK010000021.1, forward strand.
TCTGTGAAGTTGCATCAACATCTTTGTTTCGGACAAGTCCAGAAGTCTGGACGCCTTTTGTTACACTCTACGTACGATATGCAATAAAGACTCCTAGTGGCTCGAGGCTGGGATTGGACTCGACGATGTTGGAGCTGGCGCTTTCGTTGACGGAGCAGGGGTTACCTCCATCGTCATGTTCAGCATCTTCATAGCGTTGCTTCGGCCTTGACCATAGCCGTTGTTTGGGAACACGCCGTCAGGCTTATCACCGCAGGTAAGACCTGATGGCTTCAACTTCTCGTTATCGACACTGGCAAGCAAGATCTCTTTGACCTGGCTGTACGTCAGACCGAGTTTTGCTTTCATAAGCAATGCCACAATGCCCGTAACGTGAGGGGCAGCCATCGAAGTCCCGGATGTCGTCTCGTACGCGTCGTCACCTGAAGACCAGGCAGAGCGAATGTCCTGGCCTGGTGCCGACAGGTCTGGCTTCGACGTGCCAAGAACGCCTGGGCCTTTGCTGGAGAAATCTCCCAGGGAGTCAGTAATAGTCGTTGCACCCACGCCGATAACGCTGTCGTAGTCGCCAGGCGACGACACAGTGCCAAAGTCTGGTCCAGTGTTGCCGACAGAGAAGATCGGGATAATACCAGCCGCGTGCCAGGCGTCCACAGCAGCCTCGTAGAAAGGGTCGCCCTGGCGACCGCCCCACGAGTTGTTCACGATCACTGGAGCCTTGGAGCAGTTCCGGTTGTTACCATCAACGTCCGTCGGACACGTCATGAACTGGGCGCATGCGAGCAAGTCTGACTCTGAGCAGATGTCATCACAACCTTTACAAGCCATCCAGGTCACTCCAGGGGCAACACCGATGCCATTCGCGCCAGCGATCGTACCCATCGTGTGGGTACCATGCCCACTCTCATCATACGGAGTTTTGCCCTTCTTCTGAGGATCAAACCAGCCGTACTCGCCACGAAAGTTGCCTTTCAAAGCTTCATGTGTGCCATGGACACCCGTGTCGATGCCACCGACAACGATTCCTTCGCCCTTGTTCCCAGTCGCCCATACTTCTGGGGCCTTGATCATATTGATTCCCCATTCCGGTTGAACGTTACCGGTTGTCGAGTTGGACGCCGACATAATCAACGGATCAAGTTGCAGAACACGTTCTTCGCGGATCTCAGCGATCGACGGAAGAGCCATGAGCTTGTCCAGCAACGCAGGAGTCGTACCCTTGAACGAGACCTGGTTCGAGATCCAGTAGCTTGTTGAGGAAGCGAACAAAGGGTTGCCTGACGCTGTTGTAGCCTCCTGTGACACCAACTGATTGATATCCTTCTGGCTCAATGTGGCGTGCTTCTCCAGACGACTCACGAGCGCTTCTATACGGGCTCCACGTGACGAATATTCAGCTTCCTGAACCGATGCGAGTGCTTCCTGGGTACTTTGCTTCATCGTTACGATGAGGTTTACTGTGCCTTCTTGACGAAGCGTCCGGTGTACACCAGTATCCACACGCGGCACAGAAGCCGAAGCAGTAGCGGTTGCAACAGCGGCGAGAGCAACGACGAGAGAAAACTTGGTTGAGACCATGACTTGAGTCGGAGTTGGTAAAAGATGGAGTGAGCGAGAGAATCACTGGTCAGTCGACGTGTCCAACTCCCTGTCAGCCATTCCATCACGGGTGTAGTGGGTAGCTCGTGTCCGGATAGGTGCACGTGCATGTACGACGCTGTTTACGAAGTCACATCTTGGTCCGGAACTTGCGGGTGGCCAAGTGGACCCTCCAGCATAACAAAAACAGTCCGGCAGCAATAGTGGATACAGACACGACAGCTTCAACAAGACTCACTAGACGTCGTCCAGTGGACGATCCGACTACACGTACCCACGAGAGATGTCGCAACCGATGGCACAAAAAGCTCTTGACACCTTTACGAAAAGCAGAAAGTTGTTGTAGTACACAATTGACACATGAATATTGATTGCTTACAAAATGCCTAGACATTTTCAAAAATACGAGTAAGAACGGCTTAGTAGTCGACGCACTTGCTCTTCGACCAGCTCCAGTAGCAGTTGTCCGAGTAGTAGCAGTCGTAGAACTCCAAGCTCGAGCAGTCCGATGGCTTGGTTGGAGCAGGAGTCTTGCTGGTAGGAGCAGGCGTCTTGGTGGTAGGCGCAGGGGTCTTGCTGGTTGGCGCTGGCGTCTTCGACGTAGGAGCAGGAGTCTTCGAGGTAGGCGCTGGCGTCTGCGAGGTTGGAGCAGGCGTCGTCGAGCTACCAGTCACAATCTTAGCAGCGTTGATACGACCGTAACCGAAGTTGTTGTTTGGGAACGTGCCATCGGCCTTGCCACCGCACGTCTGGCCAGCTGGCTTCAACGAAGCAGTGTCCACACCACTCGTCAAAGCAGCCTTCACCTCGTCGTACTTCAAGCCAGGCTTCGCCTTCAACAACAAAGCGACCACACCCGACACGTGAGGAGTAGCCATCGAGGTACCCGAGATCGTGTTGTACTGGGTAGCACCAGTGTTCCACGCCGAACGAACATCCTTACCAGGAGCCGACACCTCTGGCTTCAACAGACCACCCACCTTCGATGGACCCTTGCTCGAGAACGACGCAAGTCCGTCCGACGAGTCCGTCGCACCGACAGCGATCACATTCTCGTAGTCACCAGGCGACGACGAAGTGGTACAGGCTGGACCCTCGTTACCGTTGGCAAAGATTGGGATGATGCCAGCCGCGTGCCAAGCATCCACAGCAGCCTTGTAGAAAGTGTCGCCCTGACCGCCACCCCACGAGTTGCTCACAACCACTGGAGCCTTCGAGCAGTCCTTCTTGTTGCCGTCGACGTCCGTTGGACAAGTCATGAACTGAGCACAAGCCAACAAGTCGGCTTCCGTGCAGCCTTCGTTCGTGCAACCACGGCAAGCCATCCAACTGGCACCTGGAGCAACACCCACACCGTTGGCACCAGCAATGGTACCCATGGTGTGCGTACCGTGACCGTTGTCATCGTATGGGGTCTTGCCCTTCTTCTGAGGGTCGAACCAACCGTAGTCACCACGGAAGTTACCCTTGAGAGCCTCGTGCTCACCCAATACACCAGTGTCGATGGCACCAACCACGATACCTTCACCCTTGTTGCCGGCGGCCCACACATCAGGCACCTGGATCTTCGTGATACCCCACTCGTTGGCCTTCACATCGGCCTCTGTCGAGTTGCTCTCCGACTTGATCACTGGAGGCAACGACAACACCTGCTCCTCACGGATCTCGGCGATCGAAGGCAACGCACTCAACTTCTCCAACAGAGCAGCCGACGCACCCTTGAACGACACCTGGTTCGAGATCCAGTAGCTCGTCGACGACGCGAAGAGCGACTCACCCGACACGGTGGCCGCCTCCTGCGACAACAACTGCACCAACTCGTTCTGGCTCGACTTGGCGTTGACTTCAAGACGGTTGACGATGGCTTCAATCTTGGCACCACGCGTGGCGTACTCGGCCTCCTGCACCGACGACAAGGCTTCCTTGGTGCTCTGCTTCATGGTGACGATGAGGTTGACGGTACCCTGCTGACGGAGGGTGCGGTGGACACCAGCATCAACACGAGGCGCAGCCGAGGCACCGGAGATGGCGACGGCGGCGGCCGTGAGAGCGAGGACCTGAGTGAACTTGGTGAAGACCATGATGGTGTAATGTAGATTGCTGGGGTTGTTCACTTGCGGAGGCAAATTGAAAACTGAAAGCCTGAGGAGGGCAGCGAATGCCTGAGCTGCGGAGGTGTGAACGCGAGGTCTCTTCTTAGAAGACGACGTTCAACTTGGCAAATATTGTCGACGTGCTCCCACGAAACAAGATACAGACAAGGAGTCCATGTGTTTCTTGACCTTGTGCGGTCTCTGTCGTGTTGCATCCGACACCTGGTCGATTTCAATCCATTTCGACGCGGCCACGACTCGTTGAGCACCACTGTGGTGGGTGTACTGCCCTGTTTGTGTGAGCCCTTTCCTGTTTCTGTGTCATCAACTACCGCTTTTACGCACCCTCTGGAGGTAACACAGCGTGTCCCAGACCTTGAGGCTTTGAAGAAGTGTTCCGTGGCACGATCCAACGAGCATCGAGGAATTTGTGGACGAGCCGACCGAGCTGTCATGCTTCAACGCGTCTCTGGACGGGCACTTTGTGGACAGGCGGAGGGAACCAGGTGCTTTGTGAGTGAGCCAGGTGTTTGTGCAAACACCCGGCTCGCATCGCTTCAAGGTCCAGACAGGAAAGGCGCTCTCGTCTTCAACGTGTGACTCAGATCACCCGCCTTGGAAGAGCGCGCCGATTGCTCGCTTCCTTCTTGCGTAAAAGGGAGATGTTCATAAGGAGGAGGAGAAGGGAGGAGGAGCATGGCCTCGAGTAATTAGAGTCATCACAAATTAATTCCGGTCTTCCAATGGCGCTGATTACAAGGCGGGTATCCAGTGCTGAGCACCATGGCGAGGCTCCACCATGACCTGGGTCACCTGCATTGACCTGTCGACGCAGAAGGGAATACAAATAATAATGGAAAGTCTCGTCGGCAGAGTCGGAATAAACCATGGAAAAGTGGCGAGATCAACAAGTCTAAGCCGCGTTGGTAGTCGTACAGTGACAGTGTACGGTTCACCGGACTGCTCGTTTACATAGATTCAGAGGAAAGAGGGACCTTCGGCGAACCTTCTCGAACCTTTGAGCTCTGGTATCTGAACGAAAGCCTCGGCGCTTGTTCTCCGAAGGCTCGCAGGGTGAGCCGAGAGGCTCTTTGATCCCAGATCCGTCAGCTGAAGGGTTTGCACAAACAAAATCAGTGTCCACGCGTCGACTGGTGACCCCGCCTGTCCACAAAGTGAGATTGTTCTGGAAGCCACGCTGACACGCTCGGCCACAAAATGGTCTCTTCAACTCAATTCAGCCACACAAGCATTGACCGGCTGGATCGTGAGCGGATCCAGACAGTGGACGACTGGCTCTTCTAGTAACGCACCACCTGGTGAAGTGCTTGACATGGGGGTGGTAATAGATGACGTGGTTGGCGAACGCAGAAAGAACAGGCTACACATCCACAACAAGACGTTGAAGGACCAAACATCCGTTCTCCGGTAGGGTGGTGCTATACATGCACAGGTCACACACGCCTGATCATAGAGACAGAAAATGAGCACGCTCAAGGAAGCGGTCTGGATCTCCTGTCTTACTCCTCTCAAGGCGAGGTCGACTAACAGGCCGAATTCGCCGTCGGCAGTCAGTCACTCTGACTGACATCTGCCTGCTCGCCAGGCATTGCGGTGCGTGCACAGTCAACCAGTTTTCAATTTGCCTCCGCAAGTGAACAACCCCAGCAAACTACACAACATCATCATGGTCTTCACCAAGTTCACTCAGGTCCTCGCTCTCACGGCTGCCGCCGTCGCCATCTCCGGTGCCTCGGCTGCGCCTCGTGTTGATGCCGGTGTCCACCGCACCCTCCGTCAGCAGGGTACCGTCAACCTCATCGTCACCATGAAGCAGAGCACCAAGGAAGCCTTGTCGTCGGTGCAGGAGGCCGAGTACGCCACGCGTGGTGCCAAGATTGAAGCCATCGTCAACCGTCTTGAAGTCAACGCCAAGTCGAGCCAGAACGAGTTGGTGCAGTTGTTGTCGCAGGAGGCGGCCACCGTGTCGGGTGAGTCGCTCTTCGCGTCGTCGACGAGCTACTGGATCTCGAACCAGGTGTCGTTCAAGGGTGCGTCGGCTGCTCTGTTGGAGAAGTTGAGTGCGTTGCCTTCGATCGCCGAGATCCGTGAGGAGCAGGTGTTGTCGTTGCCTCCAGTGATCAAGTCGGAGAGCAACTCGACAGAGGCCGATGTGAAGGCCAACGAGTGGGGTATCACGAAGATCCAGGTGCCTGATGTGTGGGCCGCCGGCAACAAGGGTGAAGGTATCGTGGTTGGTGCCATCGACACTGGTGTATTGGGCGAGCACGAGGCTCTCAAGGGTAACTTCCGTGGTGACTACGGTTGGTTCGACCCTCAGAAGAAGGGCAAGACCCCATACGATGACAACGGTCACGGAACGCACACCATGGGTACCATTGCTGGTGCCAACGGTGTGGGTGTTGCTCCAGGTGCCAGTTGGATGGCTTGCCGTGGTTGCACGAACGAAGGCTGCACGGAAGCCGACTTGTTGGCTTGTGCTCAGTTCATGACGTGTCCAACGGACGTCGACGGCAACAAGAAGGACTGCTCGAAGGCTCCAGTGGTTGTGAGCAACTCGTGGGGTGGAGGTCAGGGCGACACCTTCTACAAGGCTGCTGTGGATGCTTGGCACGCGGCTGGCATCATCCCAATCTTTGCCAACGGTAACGAGGGTCCAGCCTGTACCACTTCGTCGTCGCCTGGTGACTACGAGAATGTGATCGCTGTCGGTGCGACGGACTCGTCGGACGGACTTGCGTCGTTCTCGAGCAAGGGTCCATCGAAGGTGGGTGGTCTGTTGAAGCCAGAGGTGTCGGCTCCTGGTAAGGATGTTCGTTCGGCGTGGAACACTGGTGCTACCCAGTACAACACGATCTCGGGTACCTCGATGGCTACTCCTCACGTGTCGGGTGTGGTCGCTTTGTTGTTGAAGGCGAAGCCTGGTTTGAAGTACGACGAGGTGAAGGCTGCTTTGACGAGTAGTGTGGACACTGCTTCGTTGAAGCCAGCTGGCCAGACGTGCGGTGGCAAGGCCGATGGCACGTTCCCAAACAACAACTTCGGTTACGGTCGTATCAACGCTGCTAAGATTGTGACTGGTAGCTCGACGACGCCTGCTCCAACCTCGCAGACGCCAGCGCCTACCTCGAAGACTCCTGCTCCTACGTCGAAGACGCCAGCGCCAACCAGCAAGACCCCTGCGCCTACCACCAAGACGCCTGCGCCAACCAGCAAGACCCCTGCTCCAACCAAGCCATCGGACTGCTCGAGCTTGGAGTTCTACGACTGCTACTACTCGGACAACTGCTACTGGAGCTGGTCGAAGAGCAAGTGCGTCGACTACTAAGCCGTTCTTTACTCGTATTTTTGAAGATGCCTAGGCATTTTGTAAGCAAATATCCATGTGTCAATTGTGTACTTCAACTTTCTGCTTTCTCGTTTCGTTCGTAAAGGTGCCAAAAGCTTCTCGTGCCACCGGTTGCGACATCTTTTGTGGGTACTTGTAGTCGGATTGTCTAGTGACCATAGAGTCGTGATGTAGGCAAAAATCAATGTCTTGTTGAAGCTTTCGCGTCTGTATCCACGTTTGACGCCGGGCTGTTTTTGTGATGCTTGAGGATCCACTTGGCCACCCAGAAGTCACGGACCAAGAAGTGATTTTTCGTAAACTGCAGTGTTTATAAACGCAAAAGCGCCTACTATCCTGGCATGAGTAACCCTGCTATACCGTGATGGAATGGCTGACAGGGTCTTGGACTCGTTGAGTGACCAGCGACTCAGTCACCTTGTTCATCTTCTACAAGCTTAACAAGATCATATGTAGCCCGAGATATTCTGGATAAGTGTGTAACAATGCGTTCGTCTACTTCCTGTCGAATGAAGTCACAATTCTAGTGCATCGAGTGGCCCCCAACAACGGTGACACAAATCTGAGATACCAAACGTTGAATGCTTTGTGAATTCGTCTAAAATAATCTGATAGCCCCTCAAGTAACAAAAGCTACGTACTCCCATGGATTGTCAAGCGTTCAGAGCGATCTAATAGCAGAACACGACATGGTGAGGTGTGTCTCCGGTTTGCACTCCAGGCAGCTAAGATTGCTCAAAAACCTGGGGCATGGTATAAAGGGCAGACTATTGGGACTGGATGAATTGTGGATTTTCAAGCGGTATCCATCGACCTTGAATCTCCTGATCCACTGCACCTCCATATACGATAGCAAATCTTAGATAGAAATATCATCGTACGTGTCCAACCTACTAATTGCATCGATTGATACCCATGGCACTCAAACCAAGGTGAACCCATTTCGACAATGCTACCTGAACGGAAAGTGTGGTGTGACGGTTGTTTCAGTGTCATGGAAATTGGCGATATCAACAAGTCTACAGGTTGGTGAAAATAGTTCTAGAGTCGCATGTTGGCTATTGTGGCGGAATAGGAATGCTCCAGATCGCGCCGTTCCTTTCATGACGTCTGTCAATTTGAATCCCACGAAATGACAAGGGCAGACATTTCGGGTAATATTTCAAAAAATATTGGGCCAAACAGATGTATACATCACCTCTCAATATTTGTCGTGTACTATCGTATACCATAGAGACCTGTATACCTTCGATAAGCCATATCATTTGCAACGCATATTGTTGCGTCCAGGGTATCAAAAAGTGAGGGCTGACTGTCACTGATCGTGTCACTGGCGAACGGAGCCAAGACCACAAGGACAAAACACCAGACATCCACAACGAGACGTTGAAGGACCCAACACCCGTTTTTTTTTGGGCAATGCGGCACTTGTACAGGTTACTCAGCCAACATAAAGACAGAAAATGAGCACAGTCAAGGAAGCGATCTGAACTTGCAGCCACGTAACCTCGCTAACCTTGACGCTAATAGGTTGACTAAACTGCTGCATCCGTCAGTCATTCTAACAGACATCTGCCTGCTCGTCAGGCATTGCGGTGCGTGCACAGTCAATCAGTTTCAATTTGCCTCCGCAAGTGAACAACCCCCAGCAATCTACATTACACCATCATGGTCTTCACCAAGTTCACTCAGGTCCTCGCTCTCACGGCTGCCGCCGTCGCCATCTCCGGTGCCTCGGCTGCGCCTCGTGTTGATGCTGGTGTCCATCGCACCCTCCGTCAGCAGGGTACCGTCAACCTCATCGTTACCATGAAGCAGAGCACCAAGGAAGCCTTGTCGTCGGTGCAGGAGGCCGAGTACGCCACGCGTGGTGCCAAGATTGAAGCCATCGTCAACCGTCTTGAAGTCAACGCCAAGTCGAGCCAGAACGAGCTGTCGCAGTTGTTGTCGCAGGAGGCCGCCACCGTGTCGGGTGAGTCGCTCTTCGTGTCGTCGACGAGCTACTGGATCTCGAACCAGATGTCGTTCAAGGGTGCGACGATGGCTCTGTTGGAGAAGTTGAGTGCGTTGCCTTCGATCGCCGAGATCCGTGAGGAGCAGGTGTTGTCGTTGTCTCCAGTGATCAAGTCGGAGAGCAACTCGACAGAGGCCGATGTGAAGGCCAACGAGTGGGGTATCGCGAAGATCCTGGTGCCTGATGTGTGGGCCGCCGGCAACAAGGGCGAGGGCGTCGTGATTGGTGCCATCGACTCTGGTGTGTTGGGCGAGCACGAGGCTCTCAAGGGTAACTTCCGTGGTGACTACGGTTGGTTTGACCCGCAGAAGAAGGGTAAGACCCCATACGATGACGACGGTCACGGTACGCACACCATGGGTACCATTGCTGGTGCCAACGGTGTGGGTGTTGCTCCAGGCGCCACTTGGATGGCTTGCCGCGGCTGCACTGTGGAGGGCTGTGCGGAAGCCGATTTGTTGGCTTGTGCTCAGTTCATGACTTGTCCAACGGACGTCGACGGCAACAAGAAGGACTGCTCGAAGGCTCCAGTGGTTGTGAACAACTCGTGGGGTGGGGGTCAGGGCAAGACCTTCTACAAGGCTGCTGTGGATGCTTGGCACGCGGCTGGCATCATCCCAATCTTTGCCAACGGTAACGAAGGTCCAGAGTGCATGACCGTGTCGTCGCCTGGTGACTACGAGAACGTGATTGCCGTCGGTGCGACTGACTCGTCGGACGGTCTTGGTTCGTTCTCGAGCAAGGGTCCAACGAAGGTCGGTGGTCTGTTGAAGCCAGAGGTGTCGGCACCTGGTGATGAAATTCGATCGGCGTGGAACACTGGTGCTAATGAGTACAAGACGATCTCGGGTACCTCGATGGCTGCTCCTCACGTATCGGGTGTGGTTGCTTTGTTGTTGAAGGCTAAGCCTGGCTTGAAGTACGACGAGGTGAAGGCTGCTTTGACGAGTGGTGTGGACACTGCTTCGTTGAAGTCTGCTGGCTGGGAGTGTGCTGGTAAGCCCGATGGCACGTTCCCAAACAACAACTTTGGTTACGGTCGTATCAACGCTGCTAAGATCGTACTTGGTAGCTCGTCGACGCCACCTCCAGTCGAACCAACGGATTGCTCGGTCTTGACCTACCAAGACTGCCGTAACACGCGCGACTGTACCTATAGCTGGGAAAAGAACGCGTGCGTTGCATACTAAATAATCAAAGCCTCAATGAAGCTCTTCTTCTTAGAAATGTGTAGCATTTGAAGACTCAACCTATGTGTCGAATATAAGCAAGCCAACGATTAATTTGTAAACCCAATTGTCTCAATGTTCTCGTCATTTTTTCATAAGTAATAACGTATGATGACCCATCTCTCTTTCTTAGGCTGAGCTTCTTCGAGAAGGAGAAAAATCGATACTAGTGCTAACAAAAGTTACATTACTATGGCAATGGCACGGACTGCTCGTTATGGAATATGTTCTGTGGGTCATACCGCGCCTTGACTTGCTTGAGACGCTGGAAATTGTTCTTGCCCCAGTACACTTCTCCATAGTTCGGGCCAATCTCCAAGTCACAATAATTCTGATACGATCGGCCGTTCATATATGGCTGGAGAGCTGTGGCAAAGTCTCGGATCCAGTTCCTGTTAGGGGAGCTGGCTGGGTCGCCCTTGTTCCCAGCGATATAAAGCTGGACAGAGAAGACAGCGTCACGGCCGCCCCACGGCGTGTAAGACAGTGGCTGTGTTGCGAACTTGCCTCCGAAGGCTTCAAACTGGATCCACGAACTTGCCGGTGCCTTGTTTACCTGATCAATTACCAAGCGAATGCCGTCGTCTGGTAGCTTCTTGGACGCATAGGCTGACTTCATCTTGCTGTACGATTTACTGTTGCTGCGTGGGTGAACTTCGGTGTTGAGGACGTCCAGATTATTGCAATTGTCACCCCACATGAACGCTTTCGTTCCCAGAGACGTACATTTGTCGGTACGAACGTCATATTTGATGCCGCCATGCGAGAGCATGCCCGAGGCATCCAAGAGCTCATTCAATTCCCACATTGGACCAATAAACTGACCTCGGAACGTCGTACCATCCTTGTCCACATTCACTTGAGTCGTAATTCGACTGTCAGCAGTAGGAAAGTAGTCCATCCATGCCCGAATGAGCTGAGAAGTCACCGTATTGTCATAATAAATCACAAACATCGTCGACTGAGGGACCTTGTGGAGCTGGATGCGGAATTCCGTGACGATTCCAAAGGATCCTGAGCCACCACCGCGCAAAGCCCAAAAGAGATCAGAATTCTCAGTAGCTGTGGCTTCGACCACTGTCCCATTGTACAAAGCAACACGAAGCCCAACGGTCGAGTCAGCTGCCATGCCATAGTGTCGAGATACCATCCCGTAGCCTCCACCGGAGATGTGACCGCCAATGCCCACGCCCGGACACGTGCCTGCGTTGAAGTTGTAGCCACCCTGTCGGTAGATCTCTTTGTACACTTGACCAAGTCGTGCACCACCCTGGACACTTGCGACGCCGGTCTGAGCCGTATCATTGCGTGAGATGACTGTGACGTTGTTCATACTGGCGAGGTCGATGACAACACCGCCGTCAATGGAAGACAGCGTCTCGTACGAGTGGCCACCACTGCGAGCCACAGGCGTGAGACCGACCAAGAGAGCACACTCAAGAGCGACCACCACGTCGTGCTCGTTCTGGGCGAAAAAGACAGCAGCAGGATGACGATCGATACGAGCGTTTGTGCCTGTTGCAAAGTCGAGGTACGCCGAAGACGTCGGCGTGAAGAAGAGATCAGCCGTCACAGGACGGTTAGTCCCCAAGCAGCTCTGGTACAAGTCTAGCTTGTTATCTGCCAGCCAGCGGTGACCTGGAGTGGCGCTGATTCCTGGTACCAGTGCTGCGAGTGCAGCCAAGCACCATAGGAGAGTCTTCATTGCGTCAAGCCTTGGGAAAAATGGAAATGAGAGCTCGAACAGACAGCCTGCCATTCAACACGATGGATGGGATGTGGACCCAGTCTCTGCTGCTATGTCCAGTCATGCCTGTCATCTTGTGTCCTGGTTCTGGTCGTTCAAAGAAGCCAGAAAGATACCGAGCTCATGACGATTGTCCCAATAGTCAAAAGTCAAGTTTGCGATTCTACTTTTCCCAACAGGTGGTAAGCCAGCCGTTGACTAGAAAACCAGAATTTCACAACAGACAACCTTGAAATTTAGGAAATTCAGACTGAGCGGGCAAATGGAAAGGCTGGGTGTACGCATGACGGCTGAGATGATGGAGAAACGAGTTCCATCTCACATTTTCTCCGTGCTATGTCGCTTGCGGATGGGTCCTCGCCTGTCTGGTTGCATCCATTGATTGGGCTCGTCGACGTAGACTCGGCACATCCAGTTTGCTTTTTCCGCCACTCGACGATTTACTGGTCACCACGATGCGTATCGTCCTTCTCAGCGTTCTGGTGCTCACAGGCTTCCAGCAAAGTGTGCTAGCCTGCAACCGACTATGGAACGACGTCTGCTTTACTTACGTCACGAGCGATGACTCATATCTCGCCGACAACTGCGACTTTGTCGCCAAGGACCTAGTTAGTGCGCGAGGCCGGGCGGACCAGTGCGGCTCCATCTGTCGCTCGTCTTCTGGATGTGAAGTCTGGAGCTGGAATGACCACCAAGGTGGCACGTGCTATCTCAAGACGAAGAAGCCGTTTGATCTCGTCAAGAAGCAAGGCGTCAAGTGCGGCATGCGGCGCACGCCCCATGCATAAAGTCACGGAATAGAATGCATATATGCTCAAAAATGGTCTTATAGTTCTCAAAATTAGACCAATTTATCTGTATATGTCATAAATTACATAAAACGTTGGTACAGTGGACGTGTCGGGCAGTCGGAGCTTGAGAGGCAAAGCTGCGATCACCATGGTGCGTCAATGTCGACGCTATGTGTGCCTTCGTGCGGCACGTACAGGGGAATGGCGCTGACTAAACGGTGTACGTATCATTGGTGGTATCAGGGCGCGTCCGATAAACTGGTTGGCACGGTGCTGCTACTCATCAGCATCGTTGTCTACGTGTACTACACTGTATGGGTCATCTTGACGGTAAGCTCGCTCTCGTTTTAAAGGGACTCGTAGTCGCTTATGCTTATACTGTATCGTGCGTGTGTGGTATAGCCTTTCATTGACCAGGACCATGCGATTCAGCGCTTCTTCTTGCCATACCACTACGCCATTGCGATTCCTGCGCTGCTCATCGTGCTGTTGTTCTCGGGGGCCGCGACGTTCATTGGGCTCGTGATGATCCGCTCCAAGAACAAGAAGAAGAAGGATTAAGCAATACGTTGCGCTCCATTCGAGTTCATAACGTGGGAATAGATTTGCTGTTCGTCTCATGGAATAGTCGTCGTCATGATTATGAACAGATCAAGGGATCTTGATTGAGGATGCTGGGAATGTCCGAAGCAACACAAGGAAGCGTGAATACGGTACCACTACGGATCGAATACTGTGAATTGTCGATGGAATACCAAGAAGACTACAGATCGGCATCGTCTTGGGAGCGCTTCACACATTCTCGTGCGGAATCGCATATCTTGTGTGAACGTTGTTTTCGTTGGGGCAACGTACTTGCACCCCGCATCCGACATTATTGTGTCATGTCGCTCGGTTAATCTCTGAATCCACCTCCTCTTCGTTCTTTGGCTGTAGAGTAAAGACGCATTGATCAGTCCGTCCGTCCAAATTGCCCTCGAGATCTTTTGCTCCCTACCTTTTCGGATGATCGCAGCGGCTTGACCACGCGGTCCACCACCACCAGGACCACCCTGGCCCAGTGCCGGTATAGATCCTTTGTGCTTCTTCCACAGCTTGACTCGTTTGAACATCGGTGCATGCTTTAACGTAAACCCATCAAACATCCAACCAGACACGGACATCCACTCGTTAAGGAACCACCACCATCATCAAGACACTCGTCGAATACAAGACATGATCGCATGCGTTGGGAAGGATATATATCGGGAAAGACGATAAAGAGGATCTGGCTGCCGCGCAAGTAGACCTGCTCCACCTGGGTCGTGTTGCCGTTGATGTCGGTGCGCACGGCGTCCTTGAGCACGCAGTTCATGTTGTCCTCGGTCTCGTCGAGGAAGCCGCGGTAGGTCTCGCCGGTCTTCATCTCGATGGACACGATCGTGCCCTCGCCATCGTGCAGCAGGATCGTCGGGATCCCCACACCGCGCTTGCCCGTCACTGCCATTGCTTCCGTAGCTCTTCCACCTAGGCGCTGGTTGACTATTGGCGACCTACTACTATTATTCACTGTAGTCCATGTCCTAAGTACGAAAATGAGGTTCAAATAGGCATTGTGTGGGGAACGTATTGATCAAATGACCAAAATGGACATGAAAAGGTAGGAACAACTAGAGTTTTGTGATCGCACGAGTGATGCTCTTCCGCTTTATTGATACGGTCACTTGCCAGAGTGTCTAGACTAGAACGGAGAGGCCCAGACGAAGAACGCCTGGACATATCGCCAGCAAGTAGCCGCCGCAGGACGCCAGGAAGCCAAATAGTTTAACGGTACGACTTCTGGAAGCGAGCGCGGGCGCTGCGACCACCGAACTTCTTGGCTTCGCAGCGACGTGGGTCGGCGACCAAGAGGGTACGGTCGTAGGCGAGGAGGATCTCCTTGATCTCCTTCTTCGAGGCCTCATCGACGACTGTAACGAGAGAAAAAAAACACATGCAGGTTAGCAATGGTGTTGACAATCGATGCATCACAATGAGGAGGACGTACACTTCTGGTAGTAAGCGACGAGCGACTTGGCAATCGCCTGACGGATCGCGTAGATCTGCGCGGTGTGACCACCACCCTTCACACGGATACGGATGTCGACCTGTTGGGTGTCGGGAACGCGTGCGCGAGAGCAACATACACAAAAGAGGTTAACAGGTGATTGCAAGCCAGTTGCGACAGCATGATATTTACACGACGGTAAACAGAGCATGCACACAGATTGGTGGGGAGTGCAAGTGCTTCACGGTGCGTTAGGGTGTGGGGTGTGGAAAGTGTGACGATCCATCCAAGTTCGCAGCGTCCGCGACCTGTCGTGGCTCGTTCAATCGCGCGAGATCGCGTCCACGACAAGCACGAAGCGCTGGAAAGGATCACCGTTTACCGCGTCGTAGATACCATGCCGTGGGAGGAGAAAGAAGGACATCACCGTACGTTAGCGAAACGCTGCTGGCCGAGGAGGAGCACAGGCTCGTAGGTCTTGACACGGAGGATCTCAGGCTCCACCAACTCAATTGGGGTACCGTTGATCTTGATGAGACCGTTACCGCGCTTGCAGTAAGCGACGGCGGTGGCGTTCTTCTTGCGGCCAAAGACCTGGACAGACTCGACTGGGCTAGCCATTGTTCCTTCGTGCGAAATGAGCAATAGTGGCGACACGGACTATGATCAGAGCTCTCCACCACGGCGCTCTTCGCACGGCCAACCAATCACGCGGCGAAGTTATTTACGCCATCGATGCGAAGATTACACGTAAACTACGCCAACCACGATAGCTTCCAGTCAGTCCGATGTTGTTTCTAACGGTAAGCTTACGCGTTTTCTTCCACTGGTTAGGAACACAGTTAACCACATGGTTGGTATCGCCTTTGAGAGGGTTGCGGCATTGACCAATTCCTTGGTTCTCGAAAGGCAACAAAGTATTGGCTCGGACAGACACCAAGGACGCCCTCGCCGCCCTCGATCTCTCAAGTGACACAGCGCCAAGATGCGACCATTGACCGACGAAGAGTTGAAGGTATGTGGGTGCCAACGTGCCTCTGTGTGCGTTGCGTGGTGCTGACTCGGTCCCTTGTGGGAATTGTGCGCTGTAGACCGTGTTTGAGAAGGTCAGCAAGTAGTACGTGGTCGCATTGAATGGTCTTGACGATTGAAAAGGGGGCAGAGTGGGCTGACATGGAGCTGTTGTTGTCTACTCTAGCATTGGCCGCAATGTCCAGCACTTGGTGACGCGTCCAGATGAAAAGTACTGCTTCCGTCTCCACGGCAATCTCGTGTACTACTGCAGTGAGAAGCTCATGCGTCAGTCGACCAACATTGGCAGCGACGAGCTCATGAGCATCGGCACGGTCGTCGGCAAGTTCACCAAGACCAAGAAGTTCCACCTCCGCATCACATTCCTCGACTACTTGGCTCAGTACGCCAAGGTACGTCGTCTCAAAGCCTGATAATTGCGCATTGAGGGATCCTGGCTGACATGGAACGCTTGTGTTTTCTAGTACAAGGTCTGGATTAAGCCAAACTCGGAGATGTCGTTCTTGTACGGCAACAACGTGGTCAAGTCGGGTCTCGGTCGTATCACGGAAGGCACGCCGCAGTACGCGGGTGTCGTGGTCTATAGCATGAACGACATTCCACTCGGCTTCGGCATCGCCGCCCAGGCAACAGAGATGTGCAAGGACCTTGACCCAACGGCGTACGTCGTCCTCCACCAGGCAGATATCGGCGAGTACCTCCGTGTCGAAGACGAGATGTTCTAATTTCGAGTAGATTTTTGGACTCTCTCCGACGCTTCGTGCTTGCTTGTTCATCTAACAAATTATAATAGACATACGTGTGTGGCCATCCTATCATGCAGTTATGGAAATGGGCACGTTGTTCCTAATCGTCTAGAATCAAGTGGGAGAGGCGGCTGTGGATCTGCTCGTACGACGCAAAGATGATCGCGCCCGTCGGAATCACCTTGAGCAAGTTGGGTGCAAGACCCTTGAAGTACCCACGCGCTCCTTCATTGCTGTCGACCACAGAAAGCGTCAGCAAATGACAGCCAATGGACCACAGCGAGGCGCAAAAGCAAACACATACCGGAAGATCTTGACCGTGCAATCCCACGTGCCATTGTAGTGAAGAGCAGCTGGACCACCCTGTTGGAGACGCGCCTTGATCACTTGGTATGGGTAGGTCGCTGTCGAGGCAAACGCCTGCGACAGCGCACCGATAGCAAGCGTCGGCACGACTTCCATTTTCTCACCCCAGTGGCGCTGATACATGCCTTTGAACGTCTCGTACGCAACAAACTGCCACAAGAAAGCAAGCACGATTCAGCAGCGATACCGTGTAGCCAATTGCAAGGACGAGCATACCTTGAACGCGCCGTGCGTGGTCAAGAAGAACGCTGGGATCATACCCTTGTACAGCGCGCCCGCTCCTTCTTCAGCGACGATGCGGCGGAAAGCGTCTGCAATGGTAACGAGCGAGTGAATACAGCGGTTGCGCTTGCATCGAGCAACGATGAGTGCACGTACGAGAAAAGCTTCGATACGGGAGAGTCTTGGCCATCTTGGCAGCTGCGTCCTTCGTGCCCGCCGTGCTCTGCATCTCCACCCGCGACTGCACTTGCATGCGGATCTTGATGAGCCAAATCGGGTTCGTGATAGGCACACAGATCATCCCCGCTTCGAGTCCTGAGAAGAAATACTGCCACGATCCCTGGATCCACCCGTCTTCGGCCATGCGTGCGTAGCGTTCCTTGGCATTCTGGTAGAAAAACATGTACAGTCCCCACGAGAGCGTCGATCCATAAAGCGCCGGACTCATGCCTCGAAAGAGCGAGCGAACGCCTTCTTCCGCGAGAATCGATCGGAAGGCATGGCCCAGCGAGCGGTACGCCTTGGCCGAGCCCTCGTGCACTTGGTACCGGACTTTGACGAGATCCAGCGGATAGAGCAGCGCCGTGGAGATCGCGCCGGCGCCCAATCCCGACGCGGCCTGGATCGCACTCTTCCACTGCGCTTCGTCCAGAAGCTGCTTCATGTGGCTCATGGCGCTGCGCCGCTCACACGCGAATAGCTCCGAACCTCGTTGCTTCTCTTCCAGTTGGCTGGACCCAACGAGGATGAGTGACGTAGTGTTCTTATAACGAGATGATTAGCGGAACACCGGTTGCCCGATGTTAAGGGGCCCCGCTCCGTACGTACTTAAAAATGGGTACTTTCATTTGTTCTATTTCGGGTCATAGGTGCAACTTCAGAGCATGGCTCTCCGTATATCTCCATTGCCACCCAGATCTCTTATGCATACAATGCTCCAAGGTAGAAGAGTCGGGTAGATTTTCCATACGGGGTGGGGTGAGGCCTGAATAGCCTATAGCGTACAGTACAAGCGATGTGCTGCTGAGCTCATGAATGGCCCACATGTTATGCCGATGCAACACACGACACTTATTTACAAAGCTGAGCGCCACCACGTAAAGTCCCAACAAAGTCTTGTTTCGTCGAGTTCCTGCTTGCTGTGCTGTCGTATGATGAGTACACTGTCTCGTACCATTTCCGAAGATTCCACCTCGCCGCCGCGAGTCAGCCATCGTATGATGTGATGGCTCCAATGTGAGCCGTCTACAGGTTTCTATAAGAGGAAGCCAATACACTTCAACTTCATCACCAATCATGCAGACGCGATGGCTACAGTCAATGCTACCCAACGTGGATGAGTGACACAGTGTTCTTCTATCGAGATGACAAGTCGGTTCTTGTAGAGGGTGGTATGATATATTCGTTTAAAGAGGTTGTGCAAGTTGAACTGAAGGGGCAACATGCGCGGACATGGCGACCGACGGTCGAAGTTTCTGCGAAACAACCTCGAGATCATGGGCTTTGGCAACGCCAGAGACGCGCTGATACAGACCACGAAAGAGCTCTTTGAAAATGGTGCGGAATGCGCGTTTGTTGCGTCGCCAAAGGCGCAGTATTGACCTCGACAGCGCTGACGGAATAGCACTGGATGCGGTCATTTCAAGTCATACGTCGTGGAAAGACACTTCCTTGGAGATGCTACGAGTGTCAGTGGCGCTGAACCAAAAGACGGGTTGTGTGGATGTCGTGTGTGCCGATACGGGGTCGGGAATTCGAACGCATCAGATCAAACAGCTCTGTGCGGTTGCGTTCGAGACGACAAAGGACGGTGGAGGAAGCGAACGAGGAAGCAACGCGTGTGGGAAATACGGTGGGTGTCTAGATATCAATCGGTCTGACAACGCTGGGGTGGCCTACTCATCTGGAGCTAAACAATCAGGCATCGGGTTGAAGGCGGCAACACTCTACGCCCAGCAACAAACTCCAACTGCGTGCCTCAAGATCACAACGACGCCAAGCTCGACCGAGATCCTTCACGTGCAATTACGAATCGATCCTGAGTCTGAGCAGCCTGCTGTGGTGGAGAATTTGACTCAATTCGTGGTCGGTGATGATCATCAGTTCTTTTCCGGCACTGAAATGCGGCTCGCGATCCCATGTCCAGAAGATGACGACGAAGTTGAGTATGCTGCCGACGTGTTGGCAATGTATTTCCAGTCACTTCGATACACTGTTCCACCTTTTGTCGGCGTTCAGTTTACTTTGGACATTGGAGACACAAGTATCGAAGTGGAGTGCTCCCATGGCGAGAATCCCGTCGATCGGTTCACTCGAGATCTTGACGTCGCATCGGACCAAATTGCCTATTTCCAGCGTGAGAAGGACGGATACTCGGTCAACTCGATGGGAGTTATGAAATCACCGTCCTCGGAAGTGGATCTCATCGAGATTTCCGTGTTACGATACGCCAATCACGTCCCGGTCCTGAATGCCGACGATATCCAAACCTGCGCGATCATCAAAGGGGTGCAGAAGTGCCGCACGTGGAAGAAACTCGGATATCGCTGTCGGGTGAATGAGTCTCACCTCATTTGTCAGCTCGCTGCGTCTCCAGCGCTTATCGAAAGCTCAAGTACCGACGACCGACCGCACCATCACCTCGTCGTGGCCGTCGACGTAAGCTCCAGTGCCTCCACTTCCGACTCAATCAAGTACGGTGGTCTTCGCAAGACGACACTCGACAAGTGCTACACAAGTGCGATACAACACTGCTGCAGTCAAATCCTCGAGCAGCTTCAGTCTCGTGGCGTCCTTCGCTCTCCGCGCCAATGTCGAGACGACGAATTGGTGGACACGTTTGTGCCGCTCATTGCAAATGCCGCCACAAGCATTCTCAACAAGTGTCCTCGCATTTTGCAGCCTCACCACGTCAACCAAACTCAAGACGAAGAAGAAAACAGCGAAGACGTGCCTATGGACGGCGTCTACATGCAATTCGATCCCGAACTCGTGACCAAACGCCTTCAACATGTCGTGCAAGATGCCCTTGGGGTCGTCCTACCGTAGTGTACTTTGCTAAGTACGAAGTCATCGTTTATCATGCAATAGAGGTATTGGTCTGGTATGCAGTAACCGAGGTAGCTCTGTGGATTGTTGGCCATCACACACACGAAGGTCAAAGGAGGAAGCATGTCGGCGATCGGTGCGTTGCGTCAGCTGGAGAAGGAGAAGAACAAGGGCGGTGATGAGAACGAAGGCTTGAAGGTACGTGTGTGGCTGTAGTTATGAGCGCTGCGTCACTGCAGGCGCGCGCGAGCCTGGAATGAAAGCAGGGAGCTGAGCTCTTCGCTTTCGACTGCATAGGCGCTCTTCACGAACCTGCCTTCGCGCATCCGTCAGTCCAAGCCAGTGAAGACGACCGTCGCTTTCGCGAAGAAGTCGTGGGTCACCTCGTCGCGATGGCTCTGGATCTTCTCGACGACCATGTTGATCACATTGGTGCCATTGAGCATTGAGGTACGCTAGACGTCTGCTATGCTGCGGTCGATTGTTGTATCTGACAGGATCACCAACTGTCGTTTGTATGGTCTAGTTGCTCCGCGAAGAGCAGACGAACGAAGTTGTCAAGGAGTTGCTTGGCAAGGGCTTCACGTATCACCAGATCCAGGGCATGGGCTACCACGTCTCGCAGCCACAGAGCACGTTGGCGGAAGGCACGCCTCAGTAAAGACAATGCAGCGTTCCACACCAGATCTCGTGATGCGATCGTTTCTCCGGGCCCTGCGGTCTGCAGGAACGGCTTCGCAATGCGAGTTCCGAGTGTATCGTGTTGCATGCAGTCGTAGAAAGCTAGAAAAAAATATAATCTGTATTGTTCCGACGATATGATCCATTGGGCTCGATCGTATCAAGGCAAGGAGTATGCAACGCAGTTACTTCTCAACCAGATAGATGGGACGCTTGAAGCCTTTGGCTGACGTCTGGCAGACCTGGAGGAACGTACACGACTTGAAGCCCACGGTCTCGACAAGGAACGTCGGGAACTCCTTGGGACGCAACTGGATCTTGCTGTAATTCACCTCAGTTGTCTCGGACGTGAACTTGCGCTTATGGTACGACTTCCAAGGCTGGGGCTCCAGAATCAGGCGACCACCAGGGGCAAGCAGGTCGTAGAATAGACGGAACGCCTTCTGAATGCCTTCGTCGCCGTTCAGAAGATGAATCCACTTCGTCACACTGAAACTGCAGCAATACAACAAGTGCCGCCGTTAGAGCTAGGAGAAATGCCAGTTCGAGTTCAATGGCATACCAGGTGATGAAGTCGTAGCCCGTGCCAACGTGTTTATCATTCACGATGTCTTCCCGCTTGAACACAACGTTAAATGGGAACTCGTCGCTAGAATAACAAGCGAGTTAGTCCATAGAACAACGGAACTGAAGGCATGAGCACTTACCCGCGGCTAGCTTTGCCTAGATCTTGAGGCGTGTGGTGCTTCGGTTGCTGTGGTGGCTTCCAGAGTCGGAAGGAGAGTGGCATTTCGTCGGTGAACACGTTTGTCGCAGCAGCTTCCTCAGCCGATCCATCCTTCGGCAGCAGCTTTGCTTCTGTGTCCTTAGTACTGTCGGTTGCACTTGACTTGTCCTGTGAGTCTGCGCTTGGGTCGGCTGCAATGGCCCGGAAGGCGTCTTCCACTTGTTGCTTTTGGACGAGATCTCGAAGCTGCCCTCGGGCGCGGGAGATCAACTGAGGATCCACATCCACGCCCATAATGTAGGACGGTGCAAAGCGCTTTGCTACCAAGCAAGGCTGTGTCAGTGAGTGTGTACTATCCAGCCACTCGCAGCAAACGCACCGATTGCGATCGTGACATCCCCAGAGTTGCAACCAACGTCAATGCCGCGTTTCCCTTGAAACCATTCTTGCTGCAAGACAGACAACCGAGGGTCATCTTCCAATGCGCCAGCCTGGGCTTGGCCAAGACGGTAGTTGTAATAGCTGCACATGAAGACGAATTGTAAGACGGAGGAAGTGCATCAAGTGGACGGAAGCGCGCCCTCACCTGCGGAAATTGCCAACGCGATGTTCCTTTGGCAACTTGCGATTGATGCGGCGCTTCTTGTTGGGCACGTCGTTGTGCGGTCTTGCTTGCCCATTCTCTGAGTGACGCGTTAAATCCCCGCGCTTCTTGTCTGTCGCCATTTTCGCCATCTCCGACTACTTGGTTCACAGGGAGAGTATTGGATTTGAGAGAAAATCGTACCAGTTACGAACTGTCCATAACAGAGCGAGGTAAACTCACTCACACACAAGCCATTTCTTTTATCCCACCTCGTTGTCCTTTAGTGGGCCGATGGACCAACAAAAATCAAATAAAACGAGCCATTCGGAGAGCGCATCGCGTTGATATTTGCCGAGATATTGATGAAAGAGGTGGGCCAAAGAGAAAGAGAAGGCGAAACAAAAACAAAATAAAATAAATAACAAGATTTTTTAAAAACAAAAAAGTCAACAGATCTCGCGCTCAAACTCCAAGTGCATGCAAGGGAGGAAGGCTTGAGTTTGACTTGATTCGATTCGATTCGATTTCATTTCATTCGATTTCATTCATACACACTTCATGAACGAAGAAAAATAGATACATCAAGTAAAATAAACGCGTCCGCAATAACTAAACAACAAAAGAATCGACCAAGGAAAGAGGGATCGAAATGAAAACGAAAATAAACAGAGAATAAAGAATCAATGAAGGCGAAAAGCAAAGCAAAACGGATAGATACTTGAAACGTGTTGGATTGGAGCAACAAGTAAAACATCTAAGTGTAAAGTTGAGAGGGGGAGAAAATAGAGAGAGAGAGGTAAGGATAAAAGTGAGCACAGGTTGGTGTTGGCGACTGACATGTGTAGCGAGCAAAAGCGGAAAAGGATGAGAAAGTGTGGTAGAAAGAAGCGAAAGCAAAGCAATCTAGCGATTGAGTGGTAGGATAAGCAAAAGCAAAAGGATGAGTGCCCCCAAGCAGGATCGAACTACCGACCTTCCGCTTACTAAGCGGGTGCTCTACCACTGAGCTATAGGGGCTCGCGAAAAACACCAACACACCACATCATACAACATACTACACACTTCAAACACACATTACTCCACAACCACAAACGCTACCACGCATACAAATACACCAACACTAACTACACAACACACCTCACACACTCACAGAAACACAGACATACACGAACCATACTCGCCGTTTATTACTCACTCGTAATATAAATTCACACAACTCACACCACACAACTCATCAAGAAAGACAGCAGAAAAGAAGACAAGAAGACAGAACGCATGCGAACCAAGCCTCGATGAACCTCTACTCGTTACCGTGTGTTGTGTCAGCTGCATCGCCTTTCGTTTTCGGCATATTTTCATCTTCATTTGTTGTTGTTGTTGTTGTTGTTGTTTTCATCTTCTGTTTGTTTCATGTTTGTGCTGTCTGTATTTGTTTATTTGTTTATTTGTTTATTTGTTTATTTGTTTATTTGTTTATTTGTTTATTTGTTTATTTGTTTATTTGTTTATTTGTTTATTTGTTTATTTGTTTATTTGTTTATTTGTTTATTGTTTGTTTCATAAAGGAAAACAGAGACCAGAAAGTAAGAAAGTAGACTGTGTAGATTCCAAAGCCATTTCATATCCCACGTCGTCGTCCTTTCGTGGGCCAATGGACCGACCAAAATCAAATAAAATGAGCCATTCGGGAAGCGTGCCTCATTGATATTTGCCGAGATATTGATGAAAGAGGTGGGCCAAAGAGAAAGAGAAGGCGAAACAAAAACAAAATAAAATAAATAACAAGATTTTTTAAAAACAAAAAGTCAACAGATCTCGCGCTCAAACTCCAAGTGCATGCAAGGGAGGAAGGCTTGAGTTTGACTTGATTCGATTCGATTCGATTTCATTTCATTCGATTTCATTCATACACACTTCATGAACGAAGAAAAATAGATACATCAAGTAAAATAAACGCGTCCGCAATAACTAAACAACAAAAGAATCGACCAAGGAAAGAGGGATCGAAATGAAAACGAAAATAAACAGAGAATAAAGAATCAATGAAGGCGAAAAGCAAAGCAAAACGGATAGATACTTGAAACGTGTTGGATTGGAGCAACAAGTAAAACATCTAAGTGTAAAGTTGAGAGGGGGAGAAAATAGAGAGAGAGAGGTAAGGATAAAAGTGAGCACAGGTTGGTGTTGGCGACTGACATGTGTAGCGAGCAAAAGCGGAAAAGGATGAGAAAGTGTGGTAGAAAGAAGCGAAAGCAAAGCAATCTAGCGATTGAGTGGTAGGATAAGCAAAAGCAAAAGGATGAGTGCCCCAAGCAGGATCGAACTACCGACCTTCCGCTTACTAAGCGGGTGCTCTACCACTGAGCTATAGGGGCTCGCGAAAAACACCAACACACCACATCATACAACATACTACACACTTCAAACACACATTACTCCACAACCACAAACGCTACCACGCATACAAATACACCAACACTAACTACACAACACACCTCACACACTCACAGAAACACAGACATACACGAACCATACTCGCCGTTTATTACTCACTCGTAATATAAATTCACACAACTCACACCACACAACTCATCAAGAAAGACAGCAGAAAAGAAGACAAGAAGACAGAACGCATGCGAACCAAGCCTCGATGAACCTCTACTCGTTACCGTGTGTTGTGTCAGCTGCATCGCCTTTCGTTTTCGGCATATTTTCATCTTCATTTGTTGTTGTTGTTGTTGTTGTTGTTTTCATCTTCTGTTTGTTTCATGTTTGTGCTGTCTGTATTTGTTTATTTGTTTATTTGTTTATTTGTTTATTTGTTTATTTGTTTATTTGTTTATTTGTTTATTTGTTTATTTTTTATTTGTTTATTTGTTTATTTGTTTATTTGTTTATTGTTTGTTTCATAAAGGAAAACAGAGACCAGAAAGTAAGAAAGTAGACTGTGTAGATTCCAAAGCCATTTCATATCCCACGTCGTCGTCCTTTCGTGGGCCAATGGACCGACCAAAATCAAATAAAATGAGCCATTCGGGAAGCGTGCCTCATTGATATTTGCCGAGATATTGATGAAAGAGGTGGGCCAAAGAGAAAGAGAAGGCGAAACAAAAACAAAATAAAATAAATAACAAGATTTTTTAAAAACAAAAAAGTCAACAGATCTCGCGCTCAAACTCCAAGTGCATGCAAGGGAGGAAGGCTTGAGTTTGACTTGATTCGATTTGATTTGATTCGATTCGATTCGATTTCATTTCATTCGATTTCATTCATACACACTTCATGAACGAAGAAAAATAGATACATCAAGTAAAATAAACGCGTCCGCAATAACTAAACAACAAAAGAATCGACCAAGGAAAGAGGGATCGAAATGAAAACGAAAATAAACAGAGAATAAAGAATCAATGAAGGCGAAAAGCAAAGCAAAACGGATAGATACTTGAAACGTGTTGGATTGGAGCAACAAGTAAAACATCTAAGTGTAAAGTTGAGAGGGGGAGAAAATAGAGAGAGAGAGGTAAGGATAAAAGTGAGCACAGGTTGGTGTTGGCGACTGACATGTGTAGCGAGCAAAAGCGGAAAAGGATGAGAAAGTGTGGTAGAAAGAAGCGAAAGCAAAGCAATCTAGCGATTGAGTGGTAGGATAAGCAAAAGCAAAAGGATGAGTGCCCCCAAGCAGGATCGAACTACCGACCTTCCGCTTACTAAGCGGGTGCTCTACCACTGAGCTATAGGGGCTCGCGAAAAACACCAACACACCACATCATACAACATACTACACACTTCAAACACACATTACTCCACAACCACAAACGCTACCACGCATACAAATACACCAACACTAACTACACAACACACCTCACACACTCACAGAAACACAGACATACACGAACCATACTCGCCGTTTATTACTCACTCGTAATATAAATTCACACAACTCACACCACACAACTCATCAAGAAAGACAGCAGAAAAGAAGACAAGAAGACAGAACGCATGCGAACCAAGCCTCGATGAACCTCTACTCGTTACCGTGTGTTGTGTCAGCTGCATCGCCTTTCGTTTTCGGCATATTTTCATCTTCATTTGTTGTTGTTGTTGTTGTTGTTGTTTTCATCTTCTGTTTGTTTCATGTTTGTGCTGTCTGTATTTGTTTATTTGTTTATTTGTTTATTTGTTTATTTGTTTATTTGTTTATTTGTTTATTTGTTTATTTGTTTATTTGTTTATTTGTTTATTTGTTTATTTGTTTATTTGTTTATTTGTTTATTTGTTTATTGTTTGTTTCATAAAGGAAAACAGAGACCAGAAAGTAAGAAAGTAGACTGTGTAGATTCCAAAGCCATTTCATATCCCACGTCGTCGTCCTTTCGTGGGCCAATGGACCGACCAAAATCAAATAAAATGAGCCATTCGGGAAGCGTGCCTCATTGATATTTGCCGAGATATTGATGAAAGAGGTGGGCCAAAGAGAAAGAGAAGGCGAAACAAAAACAAAATAAAATAAACAACAAGATTTTTTAAAAACAAAAAAGTCAACAGATCTCGCGCTCAAACTCCAAGTGCATGCAAGGGAGGAAGGCTTGAGTTTGACTTGATTCGATTTGATTCGATTCGATTCGATTTCATTTCATTCGATTTCATTCATACACACTTCATGAACGAAGAAAAATAGATACATCAAGTAAAATAAACGCGTCCGCAATAACTAAACAACAAAAGAATCGACCAAGGAAAGAGGGATCGAAATGAAAACGAAAATAAACAGAGAATAAAGAATCAATGAAGGCGAAAAGCAAAGCAAAACGGATAGATACTTGAAACGTGTTGGATTGGAGCAACAAGTAAAACATCTAAGTGTAAAGTTGAGAGGGGGAGAAAATAGAGAGAGAGAGGTAAGGATAAAAGTGAGCACAGGTTGGTGTTGGCGACTGACATGTGTAGCGAGCAAAAGCGGAAAAGGATGAGAAAGTGTGGTAGAAAGAAGCGAAAGCAAAGCAATCTAGCGATTGAGTGGTAGGATAAGCAAAAGCAAAAGGATGAGTGCCCCCAAGCAGGATCGAACTACCGACCTTCCGCTTACTAAGCGGGTGCTCTACCACTGAGCTATAGGGGCTCGCGAAAAACACCAACACACCACATCATACAACATACTACACACTTCAAACACACATTACTCCACAACCACAAACGCTACCACGCATACAAATACACCAACACTAACTACACAACACACCTCACACACTCACAGAAACACAGACATACACGAACCATACTCGCCGTTTATTACTCACTCGTAATATAAATTCACACAACTCACACCACACAACTCATCAAGAAAGACAGCAGAAAAGAAGACAAGAAGACAGAACGCATGCGAACCAAGCCTCGATGAACCTCTACTCGTTACCGTGTGTTGTGTCAGCTGCATCGCCTTTCGTTTTCGGCATATTTTCATCTTCATTTGTTGTTGTTGTTGTTGTTGTTGTTTTCATCTTCTGTTTGTTTCATGTTTGTGCTGTGTGTTATTTGTTTATTTGTTTATTTGTTTATTTGTTTATTTGTTTATTTGTTTATTTGTTTATTTGTTTATTTGTTTATTTGTTTATTTGTTTATTTGTTTATTTGTTTTTGTTTATTGTTTGTTTCATAAAGGAAAACAGAGACCAGAAAGTAAGAAAGTAGACTGTGTAGATTCCAAAGCCATTTCATATCCCACGTCGTCGTCCTTTCGTGGGCCAATGGACCGACCAAAATCAAATAAAATGAGCCATTCGGGAAGCGTGCCTCATTGATATTTGCCGAGATATTGATGAAAGAGGTGGGCCAAAGAGAAAGAGAAGGCGAAACAAAAACAAAATAAAATAAACAACAAGATTTTTAAAAACAAAAAGTCAACAGATCTCGCGCTCAAACTCCAAGTGCATGCAAGGGAGGAAGGCTTGAGTTTGACTTGATTCGATTTGATTTGATTCGATTCGATTCGATTTCATTTCATTCGATTTCATTCATACACACTTCATGAACGAAGAAAAATAGATACATCAAGTAAAATAAACGCGTCCGCAATAACTAAACAACAAAAGAATCGACCAAGGAAAGAGGGATCGAAATGAAAACGAAAATAAACAGAGAATAAAGAATCAATGAAGGCGAAAAGCAAAGCAAAACGGATAGATACTTGAAACGTGTTGGATTGGAGCAACAAGTAAAACATCTAAGTGTAAAGTTGAGAGGGGGAGAAAATAGAGAGAGAGAGGTAAGGATAAAAGTGAGCACAGGTTGGTGTTGGCGACTGACATGTGTAGCGAGCAAAAGCGGAAAAGGATGAGAAAGTGTGGTAGAAAGAAGCGAAAGCAAAGCAATCTAGCGATTGAGTGGTAGGATAAGCAAAAGCAAAAGGATGAGTGCCCCCAAGCAGGATCGAACTACCGACCTTCCGCTTACTAAGCGGGTGCTCTACCACTGAGCTATAGGGGCTCGCGAAAAACACCAACACACCACATCATACAACATACTACACACTTCAAACACACATTACTCCACAACCACAAACGCTACCACGCATACAAATACACCAACACTAACTACACAACACACCTCACACACTCACAGAAACACAGACATACACGAACCATACTCGCCGTTTATTACTCACTCGTAATATAAATTCACACAACTCACACCACACAACTCATTAGCCTCGATGAACCTCTACTCGTTACCGTCAGCTGCATCGCCTTTCGTTTTCGGCATATTTTCAATTCACACTGTATATTGTTTATTGTTTATTTGTTTATTGTTTATTTGTTTATTTGTTTATTTGTTTATTTGTTTATTTGTTTATTTGTTTATTTGTTTATTTGTTTATTTGTTTATTTGTTTATTTGTTTATTTGTTTATTTGTTTATTTGTTTATTTGTTTATTTGTTTATTTGTTTATTTGTTTATTTGTTTATTGTTTGTTTCATAAAGGAAAACAGAGACCAGAAAGTAAGAAAGTAGACTGTGTAGATTCCAAAGCCATTTCATATCCCACGTCGTCGTCCTTTCGTGGGCCAATGGACCGACCAAAATCAAATAAAATGAGCCATTCGGGAAGCGTGCCTCGTTGATATTTGCCGAGATATTGATGAAAGAGGTGGGCCAAAGAGAAAGAGAAGGCGAAACAAAAACAAAATAAAATAAACAACAAGATTTTTTAAAAACAAAAAGTCAACAGATCTCGCGCTCAAACTCCAAGTGCATGCAAGGGAGGAAGGCTTGAGTTTGACTTGATTCGATTTGATTTGATTCGATTCGATTCGATTTCATTTCATTCGATTTCATTCATACACACTTCATGAACGAAGAAAAATAGATACATCAAGTAAAATAAACGCGTCCGCAATAACTAAACAACAAAAGAATCGACCAAGGAAAGAGGGATCGAAATGAAAACGAAAATAAACAGAGAATAAAGAATCAATGAAGGCGAAAAGCAAAGCAAAACGGATAGATACTTGAAACGTGTTGGATTGGAGCAACAAGTAAAACATCTAAGTGTAAAGTTGAGAGGGGGAGAAAATAGAGAGAGAGAGGTAAGGATAAAAGTGAGCACAGGTTGGTGTTGGCGACTGACATGTGTAGCGAGCAAAAGCGGAAAAGGATGAGAAAGTGTGGTAGAAAGAAGCGAAAGCAAAGCAATCTAGCGATTGAGTGGTAGGATAAGCAAAAGCAAAAGGATGAGTGCCCCCAAGCAGGATCGAACTACCGACCTTCCGCTTACTAAGCGGGTGCTCTACCACTGAGCTATAGGGGCTCGCGAAAAACACCAACACACCACATCATACAACATACTACACACTTCAAACACACATTACTCCACAACCACAAACGCTACCACGCATACAAATACACCAACACTAACTACACAACACACCTCACACACTCACAGAAACACAGACATACACGAACCATACTCGCCGTTTATTACTCACTCGTAATATAAATTCACACAACTCACACCACACAACTCATCAAGAAAGACAGCAGAAAAGAAGACAAGAAGACAGAACGCATGCGAACCAAGCCTCGATGAACCTCTACTCGTTACCGTGTGTTGTGTCAGCTGCATCGCCTTTCGTTTTCGGCATATTTTCATCTTCATTTGTTGTTGTTGTTGTTGTTGTTGTTTTCATCTTCTGTTTGTTTCATCTGTTGTTTATTTGTTTATTTGTTTATTTGTTTATTTGTTTATTTGTTTATTTGTTTATTTGTTTATTTGTTTATTTGTTTATTTGTTTATTTGTTTATTTGTTTATTTGTTTATTTGTTTATTTGTTTGTTTTTTATTGTTTGTTTCATAAAGGAAAACAGAGACCAGAAAGTAAGAAAGTAGACTGTGTAGATTCCAAAGCCATTTCATATCCCACGTCGTCGTCCTTTCGTGGGCCAATGGACCGACCAAAATCAAATAAAATGAGCCATTCGGGAAGCGTGCCTCGTTGATATTTGCCGAGATATTGATGAAAGAGGTGGGCCAAAGAGAAAGAGAAGGCGAAACAAAAAAAAATAAAATAAACAACAAGATTTTTTAAAAACGAAAAAGTCAACAGATCTCGCGCTCAAACTCCAAGTGCATGCAAGGGAGGAAGGCTTGAGTTTGACTTGATTCGATTGATTTGATTCGATTCGATTCGATTTCATTTCATTCGATTTCATTCATACACACTTCATGAACGAAGAAAAATAGATACATCAAGTAAAATAAACGCGTCCGCAATAACTAAACAACAAAAGAATCGACCAAGGAAAGAGGGATCGAAATGAAAACGAAAATAAACAGAGAATAAAGAATCAATGAAGGCGAAAAGCAAAGCAAAACGGATAGATACTTGAAACGTGTTGGATTGGAGCAACAAGTAAAACATCTAAGTGTAAAGTTGAGAGGGGAGAAAATAGAGAGAGAGAGGTAAGGATAAAAGTGAGCACAGGTTGGTGTTGGCGACTGACATGTGTAGCGAGCAAAAGCGGAAAAGGATGAGAAAGTGTGGTAGAAAGAAGCGAAAGCAAAGCAATCTAGCGATTGAGTGGTAGGATAAGCAAAAGCAAAAGGATGAGTGCCCCCAAGCAGGATCGAACTACCGACTTCCGCTTACTAAGCGGGTGCTCTACCACTGAGCTATAGGGGCTCGCGAAAAACACCAACACACCACATCATACAACATACTACACACTTCAAACACACATTACTCCACAACCACAAACGCTACCACGCATACAAATACACCAACACTAACTACACAACACACCTCACACACTCACAGAAACACAGACATACACGAACCATACTCGCCGTTTATTACTCACTCGTAATATAAATTCACACAACTCACACCACACAACTCATCAAGAAAGACAGCAGAAAAGAAGACAAGAAGACAGAACGCATGCGAACCAAGCCTCGATGAACCTCTACTCGTTACCGTGTGTTGTGTCAGCTGCATCGCCTTTCGTTTTCGGCATATTTTCATCTTCATGTTGTTGTTGTTGTTGTTGTTGTTTTCATCTTCTGTTTGTTTATTTGTTTATTTGTTTATTTGTTTATTTGTTTATTTGTTTATTTGTTTATTTGTTTATTTGTTTATTTGTTTATTTATTTGTTTATTGTTTATTTGTTTATTTGTTTATTTGTTTATTGTTTGTTTATAAAGGAAAACAGAGACCAGAAAGTAAGAAAGTAGACTGTGTAGATTCCAAAGCCATTTCATATCCCACGTCGTCGTCCTTTCGTGGGCCAATGGACCGACCAAAATCAAATAAAATGAGCCATTCGGGAAGCGTGCCTCGTTGATATTTGCCGAGATATTGATGAAAGAGGTGGGCCAAAGAGAAAGAGAAGGCGAAACAAAAACAAAATAAAATAAACAACAAGATTTTTTAAAAACGAAAAAGTCAACAGATCTCGCGCTCAAACTCCAAGTGCATGCAAGGGAGGAAGGCTTGAGTTTGACTTGATTCGATTTGATTGATTCGATTCGATTCGATTTCATTTCATTCGATTTCATTCATACACACTTCATGAACGAAGAAAAATAGATACATCAAGTAAAATAAACGCGTCCGCAATAACTAAACAACAAAAGAATCGACCAAGGAAAGAGGGATCGAAATGAAAACGAAAATAAACAGAGAATAAAGAATCAATGAAGGCGAAAAGCAAAGCAAAACGGATAGATACTTGAAACGTGTTGGATTGGAGCAACAAGTAAAACATCTAAGTGTAAAGTTGAGAGGGGGAGAAAATAGAGAGAGAGAGGTAAGGATAAAAGTGAGCACAGGTTGGTGTTGGCGACTGACATGTGTAGCGAGCAAAAGCGGAAAAGGATGAGAAAGTGTGGTAGAAAGAAGCGAAAGCAAAGCAATCTAGCGATTGAGTGGTAGGATAAGCAAAAGCAAAAGGATGAGTGCCCCCAAGCAGGATCGAACTACCGACCTTCCGCTTACTAAGCGGGTGCTCTACCACTGAGCTATAGGGGCTCGCGAAAAACACCAACACACCACATCATACAACATACTACACACTTCAAACACACATTACTCCACAACCACAAACGCTACCACGCATACAAATACACCAACACTAACTACACAACACACCTCACACACTCACAGAAACACAGACATACACGAACCATACTCGCCGTTTATTACTCACTCGTAATATAAATTCACACAACTCACACCACACAACTCATCAAGAAAGACAGCAGAAAAGAAGACAAGAAGACAGAACGCATGCGAACCAAGCCTCGATGAACCTCTACTCGTTACCGTGTGTTGTGTCAGCTGCATCGCCTTTCGTTTTCGGCATATTTTCATCTTCATTTGTTGTTGTTGTTGTTGTTGTTGTTTTCATCTTCTGTTTGTTTCATGTTTCTGTATTTGTTTATTTGTTTATTTGTTTATTTGTTTATTTGTTTATTTGTTTATTTGTTTATTGTTTGTTTCATAAAGGAAAACAGAGACCAGAAAGTAAGAAAGTAGACTGTGTAGATTCCAAAGCCATTTCATATCCACGTCGTCGTCCTTTCGTGGGCCAATGGACCGACCAAAATCAAATAAAATGAGCCATTCGGGAAGCGTGCCTCGTTGATATTTGCCGAGATATTGATGAAAGAGGTGGGCCAAAGAGAAAGAGAAGGCGAAACAAAAACAAAATAAAATAAACAACAAGATTTTTTAAAAACGAAAAAGTCAACAGATCTCGCGCTCAAACTCCAAGTGCATGCAAGGGAGGAAGGCTTGAGTTTGACTTGATTCGATTCGATTCGATTTCATTTCATTCGATTTCATTCATACACACTTCATGAACGAAGAAAAATAGATACATCAAGTAAAATAAACGCGTCCGCAATAACTAAACAACAAAAGAATCGACCAAGGAAAGAGGGATCGAAATGAAAACGAAAATAAACAGAGAATAAAGAATCAATGAAGGCGAAAAGCAAAGCAAAACGGATAGATACTTGAAACGTGTTGGATTGGAGCAACAAGTAAAACATCTAAGTGTAAAGTTGAGAGGGGGAGAAAATAGAGAGAGAGAGGTAAGGATAAAAGTGAGCACAGGTTGGTGTTGGCGACTGACATGTGTAGCGAGCAAAAGCGGAAAAGGATGAGAAAGTGTGGTAGAAAGAAGCGAAAGCAAAGCAATCTAGCGATTGAGTGGTAGGATAAGCAAAAGCAAAAGGATGAGTGCCCCCAAGCAGGATCGAACTACCGACCTTCCGCTTACTAAGCGGGTGCTCTACCACTGAGCTATAGGGGCTCGCGAAAAACACCAACACACCACATCATACAACATACTACACACTTCAAACACACATTACTCCACAACCACAAACGCTACCACGCATACAAATACACCAACACTAACTACACAACACACCTCACACACTCACAGAAACACAGACATACACGAACCATACTCGCCGTTTATTACTCACTCGTAATATAAATTCACACAACTCACACCACACAACTCATCAAGAAAGACAGCAGAAAAGAAGACAAGAAGACAGAACGCATGCGAACCAAGCCTCGATGAACCTCTACTCGTTACCGTGTGTTGTGTCAGCTGCATCGCCTTTCGTTTTCGGCATATTTTCATCTTCATTTGTTGTTGTTGTTGTTGTTGTTGTTTTCATCTTCTGTTTGTTTCATGTTATTTGTTTATTTGTTTATTTGTTTATTTGTTTATTTGTTTATTTGTTTGTTTCATAAAGGAAACGGAGACCAGAAAGTAAGAAAGTAGACTGTGTAGATTCCAAAGCCATTTCATATCCCACGTCGTCGTCCTTTCGTGGGCCAATGGACCGACCAAAATCAAATAAAATGAGCCATTCGGGAAGCGTGCCTCGTTGATATTTGCCGAGATATTGATGAAAGAGGTGGGCCAAAGAGAAAGAGAAGGCGAAACAAAAACAAAATAAAATAAATACAAGATTTTTTAAAAACGAAAAAGTCAACAGATCTCGCGCTCAAACTCCAAGTGCATGCAAGGGAGGAAGGCTTGAGTTTGACTTGATTCGATTTGATTTGATTCGATTCGATTCGATTTCATTTCATTCGATTTCATTCATACACACTTCATGAACGAAGAAAAATAGATACATCAAGTAAAATAAACGCGTCCGCAATAACTAAACAACAAAAGAATCGACCAAGGAAAGAGGGATCGAAATGAAAACGAAAATAAACAGAGAATAAAGAATCAATGAAGGCGAAAAGCAAAGCAAAACGGATAGATACTTGAAACGTGTTGGATTGGAGCAACAAGTAAAACATCTAAGTGTAAAGTTGAGAGGGGAGAAAAAGAGAGAGAGAGGTAAGGATAAAAGTGAGCACAGGTTGGTGTTGGCGACTGACATGTGTAGCGAGCAAAAGCGGAAAAGGATGAGAAAGTGTGGTAGAAAGAAGCGAAAGCAAAGCAATCTAGCGATTGAGTGGTAGGATAAGCAAAAGCAAAAGGATGAGTGCCCCCAAGCAGGATCGAACTACCGACCTTCCGCTTACTAAGCGGGTGCTCTACCACTGAGCTATAGGGGCTCGCGAAAACACCAACACACACATCATACAACATACTACACACTTCAAACACACATTACTCCACAACCACAAACGCTACCACGCATACAAATACACCAACACTAACTACACAACACACCTCACACACTCACAGAAACACAGACATACACGAACCATACTCGCCGTTTATTACTCACTCGTAATATAAATTCACACAACTCACACCACACAACTCATCAAGAAAGACAGCAGAAAAGAAGACAAGAAGACAGAACGCATGCGAACCAAGCCTCGATGAACCTCTACTCGTTACCGTGTGTTGTGTCAGCTGCATCGCCTTTCGTTTTCGGCATATTTTCATCTTCATTTGTTGTTGTTGTTGTTGTTGTTGTTTTCATCTTCTGTTTGTTTCATGTTTATTTGTTTATTTGTTTATTTGTTTATTTGTTTATTTGTTTATTTGTTTATTTGTTTATTTGTTTATTTGTTTATTTGTTT